>CM052028.1:10501425-11751425 GCA_028476575.1 Platygaster robiniae
AGTGCTGAGAAAGTTAGAACCCCGAGTAATTAACTCGAAATTTGCAGTGTTCAACCTGGCCCGTCGAGAGTTGCACCCCCAACCCCTACTAACGATGAAACCACTCCCTTGATCCCGACTGACCATTCGAGGAACGTGGAGGCGTCGAGTCAACCGCGACCTCAAGTTATCGCGGTATGTGAAATTCGAAATATGCAATATCTGTGTATGTAGTTGTTTATTTTTGTTGTTTAATAAGTCCTAAAGCCTAATATTGTAAGTTTTTTTGAAATATAATGATTATTTTTGTCCTTTAAATTTTGATGAATGTGTAACTTCGAACAGATTGGTCAAAAACAACTAATAGTGTTTGTATTTTAATGGGGGAACTTGCACTTAGAACATATTTTAAATTTTTTTGCAAAGAATTCAAATTTTATGTTAACAAGTGTTTTGGGGTTTGATTCTTTTCCTTAAACTGGCGGAAAACTTGATGATTTTATTATTTGAATTTTGACAATGATTTAGTTTAATGAAATTTAAAAAAAAATCAAAAGTTGGTCCCTCAAAATCTTACCTATTCATCATTTTTAAAATGGAAATTTCAGCTATTCAATATTAATTCTAAAAGTTGATTGCATTTTTTTCTGGGTCGTATTAACATACACATTGGTAAATATTGAATTCATAATAAAAAAAACTCTTAATTTATAACTTGCATGGAATGTCTAATTGCAAAATATTAAATTTTCAAATGGGAAAGTCTAGCTTCCCAGTAAACATTCCTGATTATTAGTGATTATGATGTCATGATGACGAATAATCACGAATATTTACTGGCTTCTGAATTTAGAATATTCGTTATCCATAACTTGAAATTTTAGAAAATTTGACGCTCTGAATCTTTTGAATGAAAAAGATTTGAATTCTTATTTTTTGGAGTAAATAAATTAAAATTTGGAAATTAAAAGTTTCAAGTGTGAAAAAATATGAAGTCATTTTTTTCAAATTAAAAGTATGTATTGGTGGGATCACTTCGTTATATAATTACAGCAACATAAAAAAAGTGATAATAAAGTAAATGAAGTGATATGACAAAGAGAAATAAATAGTGATTATTTATTGACTGTTTGGAAAGAAATTAGATCCAATGATCATTTAAGAGACTTTCCATTGATGTTTTTCAAATGAAGAGGTCATTAAATGAGTTTGCAGAAAAAGAAACTCCACGAATTGCAGTTTATGAACAACAAAAAAAGTGAAAAATTTGAACATGAGAAAGATAAACCAGCTATGCTTTAAATGCAAAAAGATAAAATAATTACAAGGCTCGAAATCTTTTTAATTTTAATTTACGTCGATCTAAAATCGTTATTTTTTAAAGAAAAATTTCGGAGGATATTATTTTTGCCTTGTAATTTCGCTAATCGATTTTTTTTACAGTACAAATTTTAGCTTCTTTATGTACATTTCTAATGTAAGTTAAAACTCAAAACCGCACATTTCTTCAATTTTTCAATAATAAAAAGTTGCTGATTTAGTGATTTGGAATGTATGAAATCATTTTTGTAAATTTTTATAATGAAATAGTGATATGTATAGAAATAAAAAAATGCGAAATTCGCAAATTTTGTACATTATATAAAATTCAAGGAAAACAAATAAAAGTTGAAAACTAACAAAAAACAATCGCTTTTAAAATTTTGGAATCAGATTCTAAGATATAAGCATTAATTTTGGAAAATGAATAAAACTTTACGATTTCAAAATTCAGTAAATGGAAATTCATGAAATTTGGGAACAAAGTGAATTTAAAGGTATACAATTTTTATTCCTAAATATTAGAAACATGTAAGTAAGAAAATATGAAAATAACGAATGCAGAACTTAGAAATAGGACATTTTGAGACTTCAAAATTATGGAAATTTCAAGTTTCATTTTTGAAATGATAGGAAAGACTGAAATATTGACATTGAAAACCCCCCCAAAAAACTCGATTTTTTCCTCAAATTGAAGCTGTGTTTTTCAGAAAAATAGTTGAAAGCTAGGAAAATTATAAATAACACCGAGAAAGAACTCAAATGATTTTTTATTGGCTCTACTATATTACCATACAGTTTCGTTATCAAAACTTAACAAAACTTTGCATACATTTTTATCACTTCTCTGAACAACCAAAAAATATATAACAATATACATATTTTCACTTCCGTAAGTTTTGAGGATGTGAATTTTTATATGTATATATAACATTTTTTCGTGCTAACCTCTTTCACATAAATTTATTACTTTTTTTGTTGCACGAGTGTTTTCCTACAGGTCGAATGTTGCTCCTAATTAATAAAAATAAGTAATTGAGTCATCGTCTAATCAATGAAAACCCTAATTTAATAATTTTTAATTTTTGCTTCCCAGACGGCAGCTCTGCCCCCAACCGACACAGGCTCAAACGTCTCTTCTGGTGGCAGTTCCACGACCACGACGCCGAACACACCCAACAGTTCGAGCACATCGAGCAGCTCCACGACACCGAGCAGTCCCAGCAGCCCTTCGAATTCGCCCTTGACCGCTGGGAACAGTCAAAACGTGAAACGCCACAGTTTCACGTCCGTGAACTCTGGTCATCACTCTCATCCCAATCACAGGCACAGCGCTGAAATACTCAGCCCGCCCGTGGACCCAGCTCTTTTTGAACAAGGTAATGCGGGTCAACATCGACACCGACGCAGCGGTAGTAGCGATCTGGTGCTCGCCCAACACTCACAAAATCATGTATCTTCCACGGAAAGCAATTCGATGCCCGTAGCTTACGTGGCTTTATATCCTTACAAACCACAAAAATCAGACGAGCTGGAATTAAGAAAAGGCGGCGTTTACATGGTCACAGAGCAGTGTCAGGATGGCTGGTTCAAGGGCACCTCGAATCGCACGCAAAAATGCGGGGTTTTTCCAGGGAACTACGTGGCACCTGCAAATAAGTGAGTCTGATATGGCGATAAGTTGTAATACACCTATAAAAAAATTATACACTATAACTTGAACGAAAGAAAAGTATATTACAATTTATGTCGTAGATGTATATTTTATAATATGGATTTCAATTTGAAAAATCATTAATGATTCAGTCAAAGCCAGGAGAAATGAAATTTCATATAGAATATAGAATATATTTAAAGAGGATGAATAATTGCTTTTCCAGGTGCCAGCGCAATGCATGTCGCAGTTCACCAAACACCACACCCCAGCAGAGCTCGACCCCAATGTCTTCGCAATCCACTGCCGAGTCGAGACTTCCAGTGGCAACGCATGCCAAGAACAAGAACGAAATTGCTCAGCCATACAACGCACGATCTTTGCCGCCACCTGAACTGCCACCTCGAGCAGCGAGTCCTGGAACTGCTTTATCTGCGTCCTGGCACGGTCAGCGGCAACGTGGCCACGACCAGGCCCCTCCGCCCAGACCTACCGAGCCACCTCCTATTGTACCTCCCATTACGAAAAGTCACACTTCGGGTGCTAATGCCGGTGAGAATTTTTATTTCAAACTGAATGGATGAGAGCATCGAAAAATGTGCCTGAAGTTCCAAACGCTTAAAATGAAAATGAAAAAAAAAAAATTGTTTCTCTACTCTACTGAAGATGAGTAATATGAGAATAAAACTTCAGCATCCATCTGGTGAGTATTTAGGAAGGCTAACCTGATGAACACCATATAACACCATAGATCTTTCAAATATATCAGAAAGTTATTGGCCGCAAATTCTGGAGAATTGAGGACAAATTTTATTATTTTTCAAATTTTTCAACATGTCTATAAGCTCTGTGCAAAATCAGATCAAAATTAACTACGTATTTATGCGACAAAAAAATTATTTTATTTTATTCTTATCAACGTACATTTGGCAACGTCGCATTCCAAGCGAAACAACTGCTGATCGTATATTTAGCTCTTAGACCATATATAGTACATGGACCGGCGTCACATTCGATAAAGCGTGCCAAGATCTGGATAACTTGCGTGGTCCAAATCCAATATGGCCGCGTTCAGAAGTAAGTAAACCACTGGATGAGACAGACCGTGTCTCATCATTTGTTTTTTGTTTTATCGTTGATAAAAAAGAAAAATAAGGTAGAAGTGGAAAAAGTAAATTCATCACAAGTGATGGATGAAATTCACTCTAAACTGATTCTCTTTTCACATCAATATAAAATTTTATTGTGAAATAGTAATTCTTACAATATTAATAAAATGAAAATCCATTTTGCACACACGTTTTTGTGTTATTGCATTTCCCCGTGTTTAATTGAAAGTAGAAGAAACAAGCAATTAAGATGCACTTAATTATTACTATAACTGTATCAATAAATAACCATTTTCATAAAAGAATAACCATAGTACAATTATGAGTTATAAAAATTTGAATAATTTAAAAAACCTTTTCCAAAAATATGCGCGTCCCAATATAATGAGCAACTAAAAATCATATCGGGATAATCACAAATTGTGGTAGTAAAAAAAATGTTACCTAACCTCATATAACAGTTTTCATATTCTAAATAAATTTTACCAATTGAAGTGAATAAAAACAATGATTCTATTGCAAAAGTGAGATATTGTGCGATTGTATAAATTAATATTAATTAATGATAGGTAACAACTGCTTTAAAAGCACTTTTTTTAAATATAAATATAAACATCTATGCATTGAATAATTAGCATACATAATGAGACATGCTTTCAGTTATAAGTATATGTATATTAGTTAAAAACCATTAAAAATATCATTTTTTGGATAAACTTGCATTTTGATTCTACAGACACCATGAAAAATGACTCAATGTTAAAACCCCCAAGCATGGTTTTTTGTTATAACATGACGTATTGTCAACACCATCATGCATGTTTAGAAAAAATTTCTGCTCTTATTTTGTAAAACACATCTTTAAAAAATTTTTCAACTTCGTTTCATACGTCCTTGCCATGCATCAGGAGACGCGAGACTTGTTTCGCCCCTGCGTTGGACCAAGCAATTATGATGTTGTGTATAGTGTTGTTTCGGTTAGCTTTCCTAAATACTCACCAGATGGATGATGAATTTCTTTCCTCATATTTCGAGTTTTGTGTAGAATGGTTAAGTAAGATGAATGTCTCAGAGATCATTAAGATCATACTTCATAGAATCATTTCTGTAGTAAATTATTTATTACTCTCGCCACAAAGACATGATCAATGTATTCATAATGATGAAATGTAATTCATCTTCCTGAGAGTTTGTATCGACTTCCTTCTAGTCTTTTGTCAGAAGAATAGTCAACGATGATCGTTCGCTAGGAGCTTTCTTTGCTCCGAGCAATGGAAGGACTGGGTTTTCTGAGTGATCTAATTATTTCATTCGAAACCAAACACAAAACTATTATCGCTAACACGATAATTCACAAGCAGTATGATTAAATAATTGTATATTCATAGGAAAAGTATAATTCAGAATGCTTTTAATGAAGACTAAATATTTTTGTTAAAATGTTGGTAGAATGTGTTACACTTTGGGATGCTGATGTTAAAGTACTTAACAATGCATTTATTAAAAAAATTTGACAATGGATACTGATATTGAATGATAAAAAAATAGTAATTGTAACAGATATTCTACAGCATTTTTATATAAAGAAAATGCTTAATGTTGAACAGTAGTTTTCTGAATAACAATTGCTGAATATTATTCTTTTACAGTAACTATGATAGTTCTGTTAAATTCTATTATTTAATTTACAGATGATTCATTATTACATTATTGAATTGACTATTCGTAATAGATATTAGTAATAATCATTCTGCCTATAAACTTAACATATCAACATAATATAAAAAGCATTTTTATCTCAATAAGTAACATAGTTTTTTTCATATTGTTGTCACATTGTTATCCACATTGTTTTTTTTTGTGCAATTTTTACCTCAATTTTTAAAATTACGCGACAACTTTTTTTAATGTTTTTATTGTTGTTATTAACCATATTATCCTTAATTTAGCATTTTTTATCTCAATTCGTAAGATAGTTTTTTCAATATTTTAGCCTTTGAAAGCCAGACAGAAACTGTATCGCAGGTGAAATCCGGCCCAAGAATCAGAAGATATTTATAGCTGAATCATTCTACCTAATTCTTATCTGGGGTTTTCCAGTTCAAAAAATTTGTCCGAATGAATAATTCTATTTGACCTAGACGACCTAGACAAAAAATCTCGTATATTTATTCTTGATAAAATTTACTGCTTTTGGATGGGACTCATTATAATATTTGTCTAAAAATTAATGGATGACAATAGATGACTGAAAATTCACTTTCCCTATTGTAATGGGTCTCATCAAAAAGTAATCAGTTTTAACAAGAATGAATATAGGAGATTTTCCGTCTAGGTCAAATAGAATTTATTCAGACAAATCTTTTGAACTAGAAAACCCTCGATAAGAATCAGGTAGAATGATTCAGCTATAAAAATCGTATCATTCTTGGGCTGGATTTAGCCAGCGACACATTTTCTATCTGGCTTTCAAAGGCAAAGAACAGATTAACGATTTCGAAAAATACAAGTCACGTTCCCGAGTCTTCCATTCAAGTTTTTTAGACGATTTAAGTAAAATTTAGTAAAATTACTTGGGTTTTCTGAAAGGAAATACGACTCTCCGAGTTTTGAATTCAGCCGTTCAATTTAGCAGTTCTCTAAATCTCAATTTGTAATGTAGTTTTTTAATATTTTTGCTACACTGTTGTTTTTTAATACTTGTTATTTACATTGCTACTCTTATGTTACTCAATTATGCCGCTACTTTTTTTCACTTTTAATACTCGTTATATTAATTGTCATACTTAATTTAGCATTTTCATCTCAATCTGTAGAAATTTTTTTAATAGTTTCGCTACATTGTTGTTTTTAATTAATTTCATACTTATGATACACAATTCTTATTTTAGTTAGTAATACGTTATGATACATAAATACTTTGACAGCTACCTCTTTATTTTCTCCTTGACGTTTCCTGTATTCTCGCATGCATTCTTTTCTCCCTTTTTTTTCAGTATTCGCCTTTCATTGTCCATCTAAATATATTTATTTATTATTTGATGCTTATATTTAAGTTCACATTTTCTGAATTATTTGTTTTTTGCAAATTAGTCGATCACAGAATTGAGATAAATCAATTATACCGTAATTAATATTAATAAGCATCGAATTAGATGAATTGAATTCTTTGAATGGATTGAGTTTTCTGAGTGATTAACTGATCCAAGAAAAACTATACTTAATAATGAAAGCCTTAAATAATTTCAAATTCTTCTAGAGTTTTCATCTAACAGTATAGGTTTACGTTCCTACATATTTACACTGTTAAGATCATGAAGATTATTGTAAACTGTATCACACGTTATTGATTGTTATAAAATTACTACTGACTTTTACTTATACTTATGTGTGGATGGCGATAAATATTCAATTTATTAGGAAAAAGTATAATAATATATATTTATGTGTATAAAAAAATAATTACCTATGACGTTCTTACGGAATAAGTGTGAAAAACTTGGAAATCTTTGAGATATTATATTAGTTATATTATTATGTTGATGGTTTTTATATATTGTAAGTTGGATTATTCTCACTTACTCCAAAAGAACCTCATTGGTAATATTTTTATTTTAACGAGTACTTCTTTAACAAAAAAATAATATAATTGATTAATTATTAATAAAATATTAGAATTAATGAAAGCTTGACATAAATGCTTTTGAAATTCTACACAAATGGAAAAAAATGTCTTAGAAGTAATACTGCAATAATAATCTATCTGTCAGAAACAGTAGATTATAATATATTTTAAAAAACGAATGACAAATATCTTAAATCTATGATGATTTACTTACTGTCAAAATCGTACAAGCAATAATGAAATTATCGATTTTTGTTGAAAAATTTCTGAAATTCGTTTTTCCCTTGAATAATCTCGCAAAAATCATTGGACTATATGTTCAGGCGGTCTATGAAAGTATTAAAAAAAATTTGTTGTTGTGTTTGATGCTTATTTTTTTATTTTGATTTAAGTCTCTCCAGGTAAAATGCTACCAACGACAGTTGCTGCTGCTGGAACGCCAAGCAGAAACACAAGTAATGTCACATCTCCAGCAAGCTCGTCTCTAGCAACGAGCAATCCTAAAAGCGCAGAAAAGGTTCGTTTATTTATGTCTATTACCTTAATAAATAATTAAAGTTTTTAGACATTGAAAAAAAATTATTACTTCAGGTGACTTTTTTTAATAGACAATTTTGTGACATCTTCAAATATTTCTTAATCGAATCCGAATTAATTTTTAATTTATCAACAAAAAACTATACAAATTAAGAATCTTCAGCAGGTTCCCCAAATTTGAAAAGTTCTAAGAACATTTCAAAAATTGTCGAATCTTTAGAGGAATTTCAAAAAGTCACATTAGAAAAAACGTCATTTTATCAGAGCCATAAAATTAATTAAATAAATATAAATGTCAAATTTTTTTTAGAAATATCAGTATTTCTATTACTCTGAACCCTTTATAATATTATTTTTTATACATTCATAATTTACTGCAATTTCATAGTTATATGATATTCATAAGTGCCAGGCCACGTTATTTATCAATTGATATTAAAAAAAAAAGAACGAAAAAAATCACTGTTAAAAGAATTAGGAATTGATCAACGCTGTTGGAAGGCGAATTTCGTGTAATGTTTTTTTCGTGTTTCGTTTTTTGCAGACTAAGGAGAAAAAAGATAAAGGAGTTTCTTTGATGCGTCGATTGACCAATATAAAAAAGTCAAAATCGCCCCCACCATCAACATATTCAATGGACAATCCCGTATTCGATGACAGCAATTGTAGCACATCTGCTGCAACCCCAGTTCACATTCGGTAAGATTATTGTTATTTTTCTTTTCTTTCAAACAAAAAAAAACTCACTATAGTTGAATGTCATGAACTTTTTAGATTATATAACGAATCAAGTATTTTCTCTCTCTGGAATATTTAAAATTTTATTTTTTGTCTTGCTTATAAAATATTATGTTTTTTGCGTTGATGATTTTTACATTTTTAATCAATTGCACTCGGTTGCATTTTTGTGTTGCAATAAGTGTTTGTCCTAAAAAAATTTAGGTTTAAGTGCATGAACTAGCAATTATGAGAGATCGCACAAGGGCTTGAAAATGTTGCATTGATCATTGAATGTCGTCATGTTTTGAGTCAGTGTTGATGTTTATGAGCTTACTCATTGGAATGCTTATTTGTGAGCACGGGTAGCAATTTATGTTGCACCATGCAGACACGAAATTCGAAGTGTTTGGACCGAATTTAAGAATTTGGACCCAAATTTAGACCCAAGACCACTTCCCCACAATAAAATCAGAAAATTAATAGACAAGACAAACAGCGTGACGTTTTAAGGGATGATGAATAACTTTTTTTTTTATTAATTTTTTTTTATTGTCTAAAATTCAAATACCATGATATTCAGATTAGACGAACACAACTTATTCTATTGCATAAAAATTTAAAAACCAGATAAATCTGCTTTATCTTATTTATTTATTTATTTTTAATAAGCATTGCATATTAAGTATCAGAATCCGAATATTCGAGTTGTGGAATATTCAAAAAAATTGCTTATTTTGATGCTTTTATATTCAAAGAAATAACGGTCTTCAAAATATACAAGAGTTATGATTTAGAAGAGAGTACATATGTATGTACAATTCTTTTGGAACCTTATTATTCACATAATTAAAATTTCAGGATTTAAAAATTATGACAAAGAAGATTGTATTATTTTTATGTTATTTATACCTATCGTGTTATTTGTATTATTAATTCATTTAAAATAATAATACAATCCAGACTTCAATTTTTTATCATTTTCATTAAATTGTAGTTGTATTTATAGTAATTTATAAATTTTTATCTTATTCATAATAATTTGTATTATATTAAACTATATGCAGAATGAAAATTTTGAATCATGATTAAAAAATCAATTGAATTGTAAAATCAAATGCAAACTCAAAAAATTTCATTATAAAATCTAAAAGAAATTGAAATTCTTGCCATAAAAATGCCATAAAACAATATATTAAATTTTTTTAATCATCGATATTCACGACGTTTCAATAATTTTAAAATCTGAAAACCTCAAGATGTAAATTTTAGATAGCTAAATTTAACACAATTGTGATTTATGAGTCTTAAATCTTATCAATAAAAATAGTTAGTTTGGAGTCCGCAAAAGTTTTAATCTAGGAACCCACAAATTTACAGAATCATAATTTTAGTAATACAATTTTGAGGAATCAAAAAATTGAACAGGGTCATATACAATCCTGGAATATGTGAATCAAACAAATAAAGAAATGTTAAATAATATCTACATTTAATTATCCGGATACGAAAATTCTCATAAAACTTTTTAATCTCCGTAAATAATAAAGTTAACGAAAGTTTAACGTGAAATCATTAAAAATTGGAATTTTCTTATATAGGGAACCACGATTTCTAATTGTACCAATTTTGTAATTCACATGATATAAAGTTAATATGGGTTTTTAAATTCAAATAATAGTAATTTTGAAATCGCGAAATAGACAAAAGTAGAAAATGTCATTCAATTACAAACTAATTTTTTTCTTTTTCAATGTTTACATTCACTGTTCAAATTCACTTTCTATTACCTTCAAATATTTTTTTAAATAGTTTATAAGTTTATTTTAGTGATAAAAAGTTATGTAAATACAATCTTTTTTTTTATTTTTTTCATCTTTCTGGAAATTATACTGCCTTCTTTTTTATTTTAAATATAAAATTATTCTTCATATTTTAAAAGTTTCTTAATATTTCAAAAAATCTTGAATTTTAGAATTTCCATACTTACATTTTGGAATAATTCATTTAAGTAGAGTATTCCATATTGTTACATAATTATATATTGTTATATATGTAGGTATTGGATGTACTATACATATTATATGTTACACGTTATTACATTAATTATTATTTGTATAATTTATCTATGAATTGCAAGTGTTCGAATATTTTTGAAAGAAGACAAAACGGAATTCCTAATTATGTGTTTTTTTTCAGTAATTTATTTTGTTGCTATTTTTAGTTTTTTTTTTTTTTTGCTTTAATTAATAACATACGTTTTTCATTTACATTCTTGCAAGCAGAGTATAGTTGTTAAATTTTTCTATAAAATGTATGTATGCATAGATCAAATAACACGAAATGAAAAATTTCGATGTTTCAGAATTTATTTTGTACAAATTAAGTTAATTGATTGTTATTGGAATTCCAGAAAAACAGAAATAGAAAAATATTCAAAATAAAAGAAAATGAAAACACCTTAAGATTGTTTAGGGAAATCTGAAATTTATTTTTTTAATACTTATTTAATTATTATATTTTTGTAATATATAAATTATATAAATATATAAATATATAAAATAATGAATATATATATATATTTATATTTATTTTGTATATTTATTATTTTATATTTATTAATTCTATTTTAAATTAATTTTTTTTTTAAATAAAATAAAAAAGTAGATAAAAAAAATTTATATTCGTTTTTTCTTTTTATTTTCAAAAAAAGGAAAATTCGGATCTGAATACCTGTGCAGGAATCTGAAATTTTTTTTATTACTCTTATCCTAAAAACGTTTTCAGAGTAATTTTATAGCTAGTGTTATAATAAAATAAGCAAGCTATTCAAGCATTTCCAGTCAGAATTTTTTTTTCTGCTTATCGTAATCTTCAGTAGTATAGTGGTCAGTATCCCCGCCTGTCACGCGGGAGACCGGGGTTCGATTCCCCGCTGGAGAGAATTTTTTTTTCTTTTTGATAAAGAAATAATCAAACTATACAGTATATTTTACACTATTAATTTTTGAATGCACAAATACTTAACATTATTTAAAAATAAACAGTATTTTTCGTTGCTATAAATAGAATTAAAATAGAGTATTTAATTCTTCTTAGTATAGGCATATTTCAAGATATTTTTCACTCTGACGATTTTTCTTGAAATTTTTTCGAAACAGTCTTTCATTATTTACAAAAATAATAAGTTCGAGCTCAATGAAATAAGAGATTTGTGAACAAATTTATGAAAAACTCTGAAAACTATTGAAAAATTTCCTGAGATTAGGTCTGACAAAAATTATTGCTTGAATTTTTAAGAATATTTATGCATCTTTTAGTACTTGAAAGTTTTCGAAAATTTGTTATTGACGTTTGTAAATTTTTACTTGTATCAGAACCAAAAAAGGTAGAATATTCTTTGAGAGTCTTGAAAAGCTTGCCGAAAATTATTTTTCTTTATTTTTGGAATGTTGATTGAATTTCCTGAAACTTTTTGTTGTACAAATTGATTGAAATTTAAGGATTGATATCACGGAAGATTCAATGAAATTTTAATGAATGAGTTCAAAATTTGTATGTGAAAAATGTGAAATTCACGATTCCTAATAAAAAATCAAAAAACAAGAATTCGAATGTGGAGAAAAGTATTTTAAAATTTGAGAAATTATACTTCAGTCTTATGTAATTTAAATTAATTGAATGATTACTTGAAAAATAAAGTTGAAGACATTTTTTGAGAAATTTTAACAAAATAGTAAAAATACTTTTGTTCGCAAAATTGAAAATATTTCAATTTTAAGATGACGATAATTCGATAATTTAATGTTCGTCAAAGCAGAATGTAAAAAATTTGAAAAATATACAACAGTAAGTTCACCGTTATAAAAATTTTAGCTCCCTAGTTGATTTATCAGAATAATAAGGTAAAAGAATTTTCTACAATTAAAAAAAAAAATATCATTCGAAAAAATTTCAAGATTGACAGAATAAGTAATAATGTCGTCATTGTTAGCCTGAGAAGTATGCTATTGAAAACCGATAATAATTGTATAATGTCAATGTAAAAAAAAATTTTACTTAGTTATTGCATCTAAGTGATATTATTTATATTTTATGTAATAATTGGACTTTATCAAGTGAACTCAACCTAATTTACTTATTAACAAAGTTATTTACAAAAAATTGTTCTTGATTCAATAATAATATTAGATAGAAAAAAGGGAGTTTTTAATTCCGAATTCCAGCCTATTAAAAATAAAAATAATCGATAGCTTAGTGTGAAACTACAAGAAATGAATATTTTAATTACAATATCGAAAATTGTAGGAATGTGGGACTTTAAAATTCCGAAATTGAGAATTTTTAAGATAAGCATAATAGAAAATTGGTATTTTTAATACTTGGAGGAAACCAATTTGAGAATAAAAAATTTTCAAGATATTATTACAAAGAAATATTCTTTGCAATTTTCTAAAATTCATTTCATTTTTACCTTCAATTCGTTTATTTAATTGTGAACTACCTGTTTATGGCTCGATTCAATATTGTTAGAGCGATTCTTGACAAAGTGTATAATTAGTAATAATTTAACATAACTCTAAAGAAAAGTTTTAATTTTTTCACACACGATGCATTAAATGATGAATAATTCAATAATTTTCCTTATTCAATTTAATATCGAAAAGGAGAAAAATGTTTTAATTCTTAAAATCAAATGTATGAAAAATGATGAAAATCAAAAACAAAACGAAACTTCAAACACGTAAGTATTTCAACAACAAAATCTAAAAATACATAATTTGATACTCTAGAATTTTAAATTTTCAAATGCCAAGAGAAAGGAAATGAAAAATGACTATTCTTGACACTTGAAAGAAACTAACATGAAAATGTACTATTTTGAAAATATTTCTTACACTATTTACTTACTATTCATCTACATTTACTAGCCTAAACTTTATTTACTTCTTAATTTATACTAGCTGGTTATTTTTATTTTATATTATTCGCCAAATTCTTGGCAAACAAAAATTAAACATGAATTTACAAAAACAATAAAAATCAAGAACCTAAAAACCCAACATGTAATATATTACAGTTAAAGTAATTTTTTCTATTTTTTTCAAGATTTAACATACACAAAATTTTTCAATTCAGAATTATAGCCTATGAAAAATAACGAAAACCGATAACTCAGAACGTAAATATTTCAACAAAAAATTTTTTTGCCAAGATACAAAAAAAGAAAATTGATATTTTTAACACTTGCAAGAAACTGTCTCTAGAATTCAAAATTTTTTTAATATTCTTTCAAAGAATTACTTTCAACAATTTTTTTAAACTTATTTCATTATTACTTTTGATTCCTTTTATTTTACTTATTTTTTCAGTTACGTTTAATAATCTTAACTTTAATCATTTTATAATTAACTAACTAGTTTTAACTTTATTCAATATTATTAGCGAAATTCTTGCCGATAATAAAAAAACTATACAAATTAAAACAATTAAACATGACTTTGAAAAAAAATTAGGTACTTACAAACCCAAAATATTGAATAATACAAATATAAATAATTTTTTTGATTCAGTGTAAGATCAAATAGTTTAACAATTTTTTAACTTCCAATTCCAGCCTACGAAAAAAAAAAAAAAAAAAAAAAAACACCCCAAACGCAAATATTTCAACAGCAAAATCTGAAAATCTGGAATGTGGGACTCTGAAACTTCAAAATTCAAAAATGCCTGGATTGAAAAAATAGAAAGTGATTACTTGGAAGATACCAAATTTGAACTTAAAAGTTTCCAAAACGTTTTTTAAAGAACTAGTCCCAATTTTTTTTCTACCAACCCCCATGATCATACCATATTTCACTATCGTCAAGAGACCCAAAACTTCCAAATTCCTCAACTTCCTGAATTACTGACAAGTCAAAGCTACACTACCTTAAAATTGGAGGTAACAAAAGCTAATTATGGAATGAAAAATCGACGAAGGAAGAAAACGGGGAATTAATAATATTAGGAATAAATGGTAAAACCAGATCCGGTTCGTGCCCGAGTAAATTGCTGCAGATGACACCGACGAAAGATGCAAGCCCCTCGAGCATTCTTCATCGATTACAACCTGCACATGGTGGAACTGCCCAGAGAATAAAGCGCAAGGAACATCCTTCTTTGCCATTGCCATTGACCCAGAGGTTAGTTGTGAACTAAATGAAACACGAACTGGTCGAACTCTCTGCCTTCATCTACCAAAAGAATCCAAGGTTTTCAGGGTGTTTCCGGCGTCAGAGGAGCAGGACTCTATTCTTCCTTTTTCGTTTTCTTTTTCCAGCTTTGCTATATTTTGCTTCCCGAAAACGCTTTCCACTGTTCGTTTGGGAAAACAATGATAACTGCATGATTATTGTGTTTGCCTGTGGTTATTGTCGCATGTTGTAATTTCTTTTTACTGTCGAAATAAAATTTCAGGTGAAATGATGAAAAAAAAGGGTAGTGAAGAATTGTTTATGAAGGAAAATATGCTAAGAAAGCTCAAAAGTAATTTGTATTTATTGAGTATTTTTATAGCTGTTTTATTAATTTAAATTTTAAAAATTACGAGTATTTTGTACAGAGTAAGAAAGTTATAAAAATGGAAAGTAATAGAGGGTAATTTGAATAAATAGGCTGATAGTTGCTTAAAATAATAAAGATTGTGTTTAAAATTGGGTGCGTATTTTGAAGTATTCAAAAGGGTGTCAGTAAATAGTATTTCAAAAATTTCTTTGAAAGTAAATTAACGATATTTAACACAGTTCGTGTGAAATTTATCAATTTTTAGGACAGTATAATTGTATTTGCAAATTAGTTCCAAATAAATATTTAGAAAAATATCAGTTCCAAACAAATGTTTTTACTATTAATTTATTGAATTATTTAGGTAAATAAAAAGGAATCACAAACTTGTAGGTTCAAATTTCGAGCGACCTAGATTACGGAATTAAAAGCTTGAAAAATTTGATTTTTTTTTTCTTACTTTTTTTCCAAACATTGTTGAACTTGATTTAATAATTACAAATTTTGGTTTAGAAACTGAAAAACTTAAATTACATGGAATAGAAAATAAGCAATTAGAATTTATTTAACTCTAGTATATAAATTTTTTGTGAATACGTTTTTTTGAGAATTTGAATAATTTTCATTGAACTTGATAGTAAAATATATTTTTGGTAGAATATCTACGATTCAAAATGTGAAAAGTTATGCAAATTTCTGAGTCTTGAAAAAATGAATTTGTAGACTTGATTATTTTTCGATTGCATTGTTTTGGTTTTAATATGTGAAAATCGCAATCTTGTGGATCATATTATGCTATGCATTTTTTTCATTCCCATCTCATGAATATGAAAAATTTGAAATATAGATATTTTATTTCTATTTTATTGATTTTTTTATCATCTGAAAATTGCAAAAACTCAAACACTGGTAATTTAGAATTCGGAAAAACTACCTATTTCATAATTTTATCAAATTTATATTGTTTACGACTCGAAAATATTTTCTTTTAATGCTAACGCAGATATTCATAAATGAATTTATTTTTCAATAATTCTGTGCAAAATCATGCTTGTTAAAAAATTTATAGTTTAATGAAATATTTGATGAAAAACAAACGTTACAAGTAAAGTCATTGAAAATTTCAAAAATTTCTGCTTTATAATTTTTTCTGCTGAAAGAGAAAATTATAACTTCTACCGTATTGAACTTTACTTTTCGAATATTGACTCTTACTATTTCTCAACTTCTTTAATAAAATCTGTAAAATTGTTGAACTGCCATTTGAAGTTTCAACATTTCAAAATCTCTTCATTCATTGAATCAATAAAATTCTGAAATTCAAGTTATTTCAGCTAATTGAAATAACTTGGATTTTAAATACTTGTGGGTTCAGCAAGATTTAATTTTTATTTTTGATAATATTGTTGACAGGTCAGAAGAAGCCAGTGAAGTCGTGGCTTCTGGAAATCAGCATCGCAAGAGTAATTCTCTTGATGGTGGGATGGGAAAACAGGGGAAGCAATCTTCATCACGGTAATTTGAGATATTTTGCGTCATTTTTTCAAGTTTTTTTTTTTTTTCAATTTTATTTATCCAATGGTTTTGATGTGTTGAAATTTGTGAGATCTTTAATAAAATCATAATATATGAAAAAAGCTTAAAGTTTATTTAATGGAATATTGAAAATTTTTATAGTACTCGAGTTGATGTTGTTGATATTTCTAATAGTTACTTTTTGCAAGAAAAATTTTTATAAACTGTCAATAAACACATTAATAAGCAATTTGTCAATAAAATAACCATAACGTTTTTTTGAATTTGTTTTACTAACTTATTATACTTATATCCTGCTTATAGTAATGAAAAATTCATAATGAACATTCATATCTCATTCATGACACAAAAAATTTCTGTTTTAAATACCTGATTGTAATGAACTTATTTCCAAGTAAATGTTTATACATATTTACATTCTTATAATTTTAAATTACCCATGAATGCTTGAAAAATATTAAATACAGTGTAATCTGTTCATATTTATTTTCATAATCGTAATTTTTTTTCCAGGGAACGTGTCTACAGATTTCGATGCATCGTGCCGTATCCGCCAAATAGTGAATTCGAGCTGGAACTCCGTGTTGGTGATATAATCTACGTTCACAAAAAACGTGAAGATGGTAATTTAGAAAATTCGTTTTTCCTTATCCTTTTTTGCATTTTAGGTCGAGACGTTTTTTTATTTCATTAGGTATAGTTTTGAATTTATTACGAGATTTTAGTTGAATTATTAATATCATTCCACAGAAATATTTTAATCATGACTGATTAAAAAACAATAGAGAAAATCATGGGATTTGTATTTCACTTCAATTCTTTATCATTGGTTGATTTATCATAGAATGAATAATACTCTTGGCTTTATTAAGAATAGTGAAAAAATTTAAGATCAATAAAGTCATTACTTTAATTTACCTAAAATTCCCAGGGTTTAATAAATAAACGAAAATGAAAAACAAACCGGTTTCACACTTCCACTCAAGATTAAAGCAAAAAATAGTAAATAAACATTAAAGAATCTTCATTTAATACCAATCGTTACTTTTTATTGTAGCTAAAAGAGGTAATCAAAACAGTTTTACTTGTTTTCGTTTATTTTTAAATGTTGAGAATTACATCAACACGTTACTTTTAAGCGACGATTGCAGAAATGATTTATCACAAGGAAAATAATTGGAATACGACTATTTAACAGAAACTGAAAAGTTGAAAATAAATTATGATAATTCGGAAAAATTGTTTTAAGCATTTGGAATTAATAATCTGCTTTTGATTACAAGGTTTGAAGAATGTTTTTCATTCCAAATAAACGCTTTCATCTTATCGTGGTTTGTTTATGTATTTTGCTATTTAATTTCTAAAGTGCAGGATATGGGTGTTATTTTGACCGAAGAATAATTGTTCTAAAAAGAAAGGAAAGTAATTATTGACAAAAATATTACATTTGATTTACGATGACAAAACAAACTCTTTTACAACGTATGTCGACTTGAAAATTTCGATAAGATGAGAAAAAAGAAATGTTTCATCTCTATGATTCCCAGTGAACCTGTGAGCTCGCAGCGTGCTCGTGGCGAGCGTGAAAATCAAAGGGAGAGCGCGCGAATTTTCAAAATTTGAATTACTTTATATTCGAATTTTGAAAATTCGCGCGCTTTCCCCAAGCGCTCACCAGATGGCTGCTGGTTTTTTTTTCCTCATGTTTCAAGTTTTGTGTAGAATGCTTAAATGAAGTGCGTGTCTCATGTTAATGAATTTTGGCGTACAACTCCGCAGAACACGGGATCGATTTCCACCTGGGAGAATATTTTTTTTTTTATTGAATAATGGTTTTTACAGCTTCATTGTGATTACTTTTTACTGTAAATATTGAATCATCTTTTTATTTTCCTGAAATATATATTAATAATTATCAACGACTGGAAGTACTCTCTGAGCTCGTGGCGAGTAGTCTGCGATAGAGAGGGCGATACCTGAAAAAGTATCGATATTCGAGTATCGCGATACCCGAGTTCTATTAGTATCAATACTATGAAGTATCGGTATCGAGTAAATCGATACCCGTTTTTCATTAAAAATTCATGTGTCAATGGAAAAAAAAGCGGTTTCGCAATCATTATCAACCTTTATTTATAAAGAAATTACATTTTTAAAAAACCGAAAATTGTATCATTAGACAAACCAATATTTTTCGTCAAGAGCAGCAAGAAAAAGCCGGGAAAAGCAGCAAGGAAAACGGGTATCGAAAATGAAAAAAATCTGCCTCGAAATAATCGATACTACTCGGTATCGCATTGTGAAAGAATCGGTACCAAGTATCGATAGTATCGCTCTAAAAGTATCGATACCCGATAGTATTGGATCGATATCGCCCATCTCTAGTCTGCGAGCTCGCTGGCGAGTTCGCGGCGTGTTCGAAAGGGGTGGAAATAATGAAAACGCTGCGAGCTCACAGGTTCACTGGGTTAATGAGTAATACGTTGTATCATTTATATTTGTGTTTTATTAAATGCTGTGTACTTATGATTATATTCTTAAAAAATTAATAAAATGAAAATTATTCCTGAAAAGGACCAAAATAAATATATATTTGATGTGAATGATAATGCTGATCTAATGTCAAAAACTCCCTTAATTTATTTCGGAATTTTTTTTCTTATCAATATTATTCTTTATAATACTACTGTATATCAGTCCTTCCTTTAACACTGTCATAGTTTGTAATGACAAATTTTAAAATATTAATAATACGATATAGTTAAGAACATTCTTGATAAAGAAAATTGTTTATCAAAGAAATGAAGTTTTTGAAATTGGATTGAGTTTATATTTTGCATAAAATATATGAAATTCAACTGATCATTGTATTACAAAAAACATATATTGTCAAAAGTTACAATAATAAACAAGGAATGATATATTAAAGGAAAGAAATTTTACCAATTAATTTTCCTGGATATGAATAATTGGCTCTGAATAATCGAGATGTTTTTGAAATCATACGTACAAGAATAGGTGTGAAAATATTCAAATTCATCGACACATGTTTCGATTATTTTCGAAAAAAAAATTGATCCTTTTTTTTTCGGTTTCATTTAAAAGTTAATTATTTGGAAATATACGTGGATTTTTAATTGCCTTTGTATAGATATACTAAGCATGTAAATGACGTCACTTTTAACTATTTCTATATAATTTTTGAAGCAATGTTTTTTTCATTAATTTTTGAGATATGACAAAAAGAAAATATAAGTGTCTAATATTTTTTGATAAACTAACAACATCAGCGATGTTAAAAGTAATTCAGGTTTATAGATACAACGTTCTCTGTGTTTTAATTTTCGTTTTTAATTGGAAAATTCATGATGATTTAATTTTGATACATGATATAATAAATTTTTTCAAATATAAATAAATTTTTCATAATAATACTGATGATAATAATATAATAATAATTATTATTATAACAGAATCCATAATAACAGCTGAAAATAATAATAATTCTTAATAAAATAAATAAAGTATCAGTAAACTTCAGTTAATTTATGTCTTCTGATTCATGTTTTCCAATAAATAAATGAGTTTTTTATTTGTAATGTGATATAATTAAGTTTGAATTTATCTATAATAGAATGAAATATATAACGATTCAATTCTTATTTATAATATAATTTTATTATATCTTGAAGCTCAAATTTATGTTTTCCATGGGAAAATTCACGATGATTTTCTTTTTTAGGATGGATGAGCGGCATCCAACAGCGCACAAATCGAAAAGGTCTTTTTCCAGCGAGTTTCGTGGAGGCCTTCTGAAACTCAACCAGCAGCGCTCTCGTATTGGAGACTTGTATGTAACGCATAGCTTTACACGAGTGCAAATTCGTTAACGATAATCGATGACTGTCCATGATGATCCCTCGCCTACTCTCAACCGCCGGAAATGAAAAATGTGATACGCGCGTCAACCAAGGTCGGCGAACCTCGAAATTCCAAAAAGGAAGTAAAACGCGAGGGCTCAAATTTTGTCGACGGCGTCGGCTTCCGCGGAATTACTTAATGGAAAAATACTAACTTTTGATAAGGCTCGTTCGAAATCGGGGGAAAACACAAATCTTGGATGGCATAAGTATTTTTTCATTGAATATTGGTTAAAATGACGGGGCAACCTAATACTTGTAAGCTCGTAATTTCTAACTGCCATATACATATAAATTAATTATTCGTGATTCGTGAACGCACCGCAATTAACGATTACGAATCGAAATCCTCGAGTTTTCGTGTTTCTCGAAGAGTGTCGTGCAATTTCGTACAATTTAGCGAAAGACTCATGATATCGAATTTCTTTGTAATACCTACCAACTATTTAGAAACGACCAAGTCTTTTTGACGACATTTACAAACGTTTTATAAGGCGTAGGAAATGTAGGGAGTGAAGTTTAGAACTTATTGTGGCATAATTTCATGTTGTCGTTGGATTTTTCCTTTTTTTTAGAACTTTTTTTCGTGAATATCGCGAGGAATTCTGAAGGGTTGATCAAGGTGTTTAGTGAGTTTCGGAATTTTGGGAGGTGAGTTATCTCATTCTAAATTTGTATTACGTGATTATGATGGGGACATGAAAATGCAATTTTATGTGCAATGGAAGGCATGAATTTTGAATTAGGCAATATTTGAAAAAACTGGACATCTTTTCAACCTACAACTGATTGAAGTATTACTCAGTATTTTAAGGCCTGATCGAACAATCAACGTTTGGTTGCAGAACTGATACTGTAGATTTTTTTTCAATCATTGTATTTTTAAAATGTTGTCATTTATTTATTGATTGAAGGAGGTTAAAAACCACTCATGCAAACATTTTTGATGAGATTTTGTGGAACTTGTAAACTCGCTTGTTTTAGGTAAGTTTCTAGCTCATTGCGTATTCTTCGGAATGTAAGTAATGCGCGAGAAAGAAACGTTCACTATTTTTAGTTTTAGGCATTGTCGTGGGTACTCAAGATTGAATTTAAAAATTCCTTGACTCAAGAGCCACCGATGTGCTCGTTTTCGAATAACTCTTGGAAATTCCATTGATGTACATAGGTTTTTTTTTTTAGAATTTTTATTATTGTTATTTAATTTCTTACTAATCATCGTGCGACCAAAGCCATTCTGGTGTTTTTTTTAAAAATGTGTAATTTTTTACATGCATAATATCTTTTAGTCAATGATAATCTGTATCAGATGTTCATGGTAAATAAAAAATAGCCATCACTGTAATTGTTGTAATTGTGTTATTTTTTTTTATTTGCCTGGAATTAGGGATGAATTTGAAGTGAAGTCATTTTTGAAAATGAGCTGTTTTCATCTGTTTTCATTGCACGAAATAGGGAATTAGTAAAATTGATAAAAATAGGTAGGTAAAATTAATCAACTAATAAGAAACTTGAGAATTTTTCAATTTCTGGATGTATTTTTCGCAATTCGTAGTTAATAGAGGAACTTTTGAAGAATTTGTCTAGAAAACCAGATGCAGAATCTTATGAAAAATTGTAATTATTTAGTCAATATTATAACTAATCAGAATTTTAACGAAAAACAGAAAACACTGAAATTTTTTTTCATAATTCTCTCTTGGAATTATATTCCAATACATGCATTCAATTTTTCCTCATTATCAATCCGATTCGAAACTCATAAATATAATCTAACATATTTACACTCTTATTCCTTTATAATAGAAAACATAACAAACAAATTATATTGTGTATGTCTGATAAAAACCTAATATAAAATAGACACATAATTATTGGTTTTTACATTTTCTTGAATTTTCAATTATCAACAATAAAAAAAAAGTGTCAATTGATTTTCAGTTTTCTTACAGATGAATTGGATCGAATTTTTAAAAAAATATTAATTCATGTTTCGAGTATTACTTACAATTTCATGTAAAATGTACATCTTGAGATATTTTTATATAACTTATATTATTTATACAAAAATGTAAATGTTTCGAAATGTTTCAGAAGGAAAATTTCCAAAAATGCCTAAAAGATATAAAAAATAGTCATTATTCAAGTAAATGGTTAATTGATTAGAATTCTAAAAATTGAACAGTGTAAATTATTTTGAAAAAATGAAAAAAAAAAACACTGAACATATTTTCTGTTACTTTTTTTCACTTAAAATTATATTTTCATAAACTTACTAAAACTAAAATCTAGTGCAACCTTATATTAACATTGCCTAAAATAAAATGTCTTTCATTTCTTTTGAATCGAAAATTTCATCTGAAGCTCATAAATATTGTTAAAAACCCTAAAACTATCGGAGAAAATTGGATTCCTCTAGCTGAATTACATGGTATTCTCCCAGTTTGAGTTTCGCAGGCACAAGCTTCAATTGAATGGCCTCCAATCTGTTGAAAAAATGTATTGCAAAAAATATTAAAAAATCAGTTTCAAAGTTATGAAACAAAAATAAAATTATGATCACATATTGGACGTAGCAACCCGAAGAAATGGCTTTTTGCTGGTCCATCATTTTACCACAAAATCTAGTCACGTTTTCAACTGCAAAAAAAAATATCATAATTTTTCAGTGAACCTATGGAAATGATTTTCACTCACTTTTATCATTGTAAATGTACGTGTACTTGATACAAGCAAATCCTTGTTGTAAATTGCACAGCACATTGGAGTAATTTTTGCTGGTTAATAATTCAGTGATGTTTGGTGGATTTGGAGTGTCTGAAATTTATAGTAAAATGCTTATCTCAAAATTGTAGATGTTTGACTGTTATGAATTTCAAAGTTATTGATTAAAATACTTCAATTTGTAATAAAAAATTCCTGAAATCTAAACATTTAAATTTTTTCATCACGATTTTACACTTCACATTTCATTTCCCAATATCATGCATTTCTGGATTTTTCACTCTGTTTTATACTAATAAAATTTTGCCAAATATATTATTATTTTATTAAATTTCATCTATGACTTTAATTTTTTACCTATGAATGGTTTGAAACAAGGGACTCCTTTTTTTTCTAAGCATTCTTTCAGTTTTATGCTGCCATTGGATGGTGTTGGCCAGGTGAATTGCAGGCATTGCAAAGTTTTGTAAGAAACGACTTCTGCGAGTATTTTACCGAAAAAAATTATTAATTAAATTAGTAAAAATCGGTTCAGGTAACGAAAATTTTCGGTCTGAATTACCAAGCGTAAAAATTGCACCGAGAGTAATAATATGAATGGTGAAAAACAATTGCATGTTTTTATTCTGAGCATCGGCTCATGACTAACGCCTACGATAAAGTCTGCATTCACGATAAGTATTATCTATTATTGATTATGGCAGATTAAAAAGTACTGTTATTGCATCTTTGTCGATTAATCTTCATGTCGAATAAGATTCAAGTTAAAAATAAAATTTTTAAAATGCATTCAATAAAATTTGAATCTGACTGGAACGCGATTTTTGAACATTCTTGGAAGGACTATATTGAATTTACGATATAATTTCTTTTTTGGAAAAAAATAAGTCATCAACTTCGTATCATGAAAAAATTACTTTACTAGATGTAGTATTAAAAACCAAGGAGGTACAGATGCAAAAATTTCACTAGTTCAAAATACTGAAGTATAATATTTTCGTTTTTAAAAGTTACTATAATTAAAAAAAAAATTAAATTTATTTTGAATGATGTTCATAGTTTTAGTTTAATCGATTTGGTTAGATCGTGGAAAATATTTATTAAAAAAAAAAAGGTAATATGAATTGCATTATGTACGCGTTAACAAAATGATTAAGATTTTTCAGGAAATAAGAATGTACGGAATGAGCATCATTTTACCGGGAGTAATGTCCTCGGAATCGTGTTACATCATAGTGTACATTATAGCAGTACGTAGGTTGACGTCCCTGAAAAAATCCGAGTTAACGGCGAATGAAGTGACCTACTAAGCTGTACTAAGCATTTGAACTTGGCCAAACAAAAGCGATGCTCACGGTAATAATAGCCGATATAATAATGATGAATCTCGATATTTCCATCGAAAGCATTTTTTTAAAGGTAATCCTTTAGAATCTAATGATATTAAATCGATTAACTAATTATTTCGTCGAATCATTGCAATAATTACTATTTTATCTTGAAAAACAAATTGTTGATTTCAGAACTTCCAGATGTATAGATAACATGCTTGATTTACCAACATTTTCAAAAGCTCTAGATGATTTATAATGAGATCTGATTATAAATTCGAATCATGAAATAACTTTTTTTTCGAGTTTCTAAATGTGACGTTCTAATAACTGTTCACACAAAATTAGTTACTGATAATTTTCTACAAGCGTTTTTTTAAATTTCTTTAAGGACATCTTTTTTTTATCGTTTTCGAAAGTTTTCGCGAGGTCAACAAAAGGAAGCTGTGCAAAACTATACATAGTCAGATTTCTAGAAAACTGGAAATATTCCTCATGGGATTTTATGAAAATGATGAATCATTTTAATGAAAAAGACGAGCAGTTTGTGTGCAGCGTATAAGTTGACCTAATTATTGAAGTTTGCTGTAAATCTTATGTTTTCGTGAATTGTAATATTAAGTGAAAAACCAAGCTATGCCGTAGATGCCTGTAATATCCTAAACCATTGAATGAAAAATTACATATAATTTACACAAAAAGTTACATTCGAAGAATCCCATTCATTTAATTCGATACTTTTCAATAATTATTACAATATAATTGATTTATCTTACTGCTGTGATGAGTTGATTGAAGAAAAAAAAAAAAATAATAATTGAGAAAGTGTGTCAGTCACTGAACTTATTGAAAGATCATTTTCAACAAAAAATTAGTAAAATTATAGATTTTTTTACCCTAGCGTAGCTTGAAATGGCTTAAAAAAAGCATGCTGTACGAATAAATAGCAGTAATCGGTTGCACAAAGTGCTCGAAATTGTTTTTCTATTTAAATATATTTTTCATTATGCAAACTGAGTTAATGGACTTGAATGATGATTACTAATTTCTTTCGATTTCTTTTACCAATTATAATATATTATATTGTATAATAAGATTATATAAAGATAACCCTAAATTAGGCATTTTCTTTATATAGAAAACTGTAGAATATCTGTTACAAATACTATAATTTCATTATTCAATATTATTAGCGATTGTGAATTTTTTTTTATGTATGCATGTCACGTGTTTAGTACCAGCATCACTATTGTGTAATATTTTGCTATATTTGACATTGAAAGAAAGATTCTGATATTCATTAATTTTATAATTTTATGTTATATCAGTTACATGTTCTTAATGATTAATAATTATATAATTATACCCCAATGCACTTGTAATGAACATTGATGCAATATATGTTTGAATTCAAGGTTAGAAGAGAACAGGAATCACTCAGAAAACCCAGCTTCCATTGCTCGGAGCAAAGAATGCTCCTAGTGAACGATCATCGTTGACTATTCTTCTGACAAGAGTCTAGAAAGTTAGTCGATACTCACGCTCAGGAAGATGGATTACATTTCATCATCGTGAATGCAACAACCCTGCCTTTGCGGCGAGAGTAATGAAAGATCTGCTACAGAAATGATCCTGTGAAGTATGATCTTAATGTTCTTTAAGACATTCATCTTACTTAACTATTCTACACAAAACTCGAAACATGAGGAAAGAAATTCATCATCCATCTGGTGAGTATTCAGGAAGGCTATCCTGAACGACATCAACATCATACAGTACAGTCGGGAAGATAAGGATAGAACAAGATAAAAAAAGTTTTTTTTTTGTCAATCTATCGTATCATTTATTGAAAAATTATGCACATATTGCAGTAGTTTTGCACTTTCAACGTAGCTTCATGATTCAGAGAATTTTTCAATGCATTTCACTGAAATTGTTGTCAAAATTCATAAGAAAACAGCCTAAGGCCGAAAATCGCGAAAAAAAGTAATTATTGGCAAAAATATTAATTTGATTTACGATGACAAAACAAACTCTTTCACAACGTATGTCGACTTGAAAATTTTGATAAGATGAGAAAAAAAGAAATGTTTCATCTCCATGATTAATGAGTAATACGTTGTATCATTTATATTTGTTTTTTATTGAATGCTGCGTAATTATTGCTTTTGACGATATTCGTAGAATATTAATCAAATGAAAATTATTCCTGAAAAGGACAAAATAAACATATAGTCAATGTGAATTACAAAGCTGATCGAATTTCAAAAACTGGCTTAATTTATTTTGGAAATTTTTTATCTTATCAATATTACTATTTATAATATTATTGTATTTCAGTCCTTGCTTTGTCACTGTCATATTTTTTAGTGGCGAATTCGAAAGCGACAATATATCCTTATCTCGTATACAGAATCTGAGATAAGTGAGAAAATCCTGGGCCGAATTAATTATTGTATATTAAATTACACATCGATATTGTGATCATTAAATCAATAATAAATCAGAAGATATAATATCAATCGTTATTTTATTATGAAGTTATGATTATTGCAATTTTCCAATTCTTACATTAAATATATTGGTGAATATGAGAATCACATGAAGTTCAATTAATCGATTTTGTGATGAATAATTATCGTAATATAATCTTATTATTCTATATAATATATTATTATTGGATCGATTATTCGTAATAGAAATCGATAGAAATTAGTAATCATCATTTAAGTCCATTAACTCAGTTCGCATAATTAAGTATATTTAAATATAAAACCTATTTCGTGCACTTTGTGCAACTGCTATTTATTTGTTCAGTATGCTTTTATTAAGCCATTTCAAGCTACGCTAGGGTAAAAAAATCTATAATTTTACTAATTTTTTGTTGAAAATTATCTTTCAATAAGTTCAGTGACTGACACACTTTCTCAATTATTATTTTTTTTTTTTTTCTTCAATCAACTCATCACAGCAGTAAGATAAATCAATTATATTGTAATAATTATTGAAAAGTATCGAATTAAATGAATGGGATTCTTCGAATGTAACTTTTTGTGTAAATTATATGTAATTTTTCATTCAATGGTTTAGGATATTACAGGCATCTACGGCATAGCTTGGTTTTTCACTTAATATTACAATTCACGAAAACATAAGATTTACAGCAAACTTCAATAATTAGGTCAACTTATACGCTGCACACAAACTGCTCGTCTTTTTCATTAAAATGATTCATCATTTTCATAAAATCCCATGAGGAATATTTCCAGTTTTCTAGAAATCTGACTATGTATAGTTTTGCACAGCTTCCTTTTGTTGACTTCGCGAAAACTTTCGAAAACGATAAAAAAAAGATGTCCTTAAAGAAATTTAAAAAAATGCTTGTAGAAAATTATCAGTAACTAATTTTGTGTGAACAGCTATTTGAACGTCATATTTAGAAACTCGAAAAAATCGTTATTTCATGATTCTCATAAATCATCCAGAGCTTCTGAAAATGTTGGTAAATCAAGGATAATGTTATCTATACATCTGGAATTTCTTAAATAAACAATTTTTTCATTTGATTCAATTTTTTGAATCTAAGCAGATATCTTATATCGAATCTGCAAAATAAAAGTGCTAAATGTATGTATTTCAACAAATGCAAAAAAAAAGATGCATATGCTTGCATGGTTTCTAGGTCGCTGATCATAAATCAAAGGACAATTTTGCAGAATTTTTTCGTCTCATTTAATATGTCTCATTAACAGGATTTCAGTTCATGTTAATATATTAAAAAATTTCCCCAAAATTTCCACAAAAATTAGAATCAATGTAAATGCTTACAGGCTACATGCCTGATACTGCAAAAAATTTCCGAAAAAAATTACAGCGGTCCAAATCACGCCCAAAACGATGCCTCCAAACAAATCCTTGTGAACAAGTTGACCTCAGAACTTCCTAAAAAAATGATAGAAAAAATGCTCGCCCCGATTCCCCGTTGATGCAGAAAAAAGTACCGTTTTCTGCGTGCCTCCAGTTTTTTCAATCGGCGAAAACGAAATCAGTCCGAGGAGAAGAGAAGTGTCGACTTGGTTGAAAAAAGTGATGATGTTTCCCCCGGGGAACAAGTTTCGCGGCCGGTTCGAGGTCGCGTCTTCAGGAGTTCAGTGCACTAGTTCAGTGAAACAAGAACCTCCGACGCGATTGTATCCTGCACGACGAACCGGCTCTTTTTCCGTCTTCGAGCATGCCCTCGATTCTCGGGCAGCTGTTGCCGCTCCTGACAGTGTCCGCGATTCTAGTCCATTCCAACCCCGTAGCCCAAAACATCCCCCGAGAACCCAGCATCTTCGGTATTAACGAAACCAGTCCCTCATACAAGTACGTGGTGTCCGCTTTTTCACCTAGGAACGAAAAAAACCGAGCTTTTTTCCAGTCTTCCCGTCCGAGCTTCGAACAGTTACTCGATGAAAGTAATTCTGTTACAGTTAAAGTTATTCAAGGATATCAACGCGTTATACAGTTACCATGACTTAATAACTAACTGTTCGTTACAGTTTTTCAGTGGAAAGAGTAGGTTCTTAATTCCTGGGTTCGGAGAATTACTTAAAAAAGTGTAACGCGTTACGTCACCGTTACATAGGGGGAAAAAGTAATTTGTTACGTTACCGTTACTTTGAGAGAAATAGTAATTCTCTATTGTTACCACTTAAAAAGTGACGTTCTGTTACTTTGACGTTACTTTTTGGAATAATTTGGATGTAAGTTATAAGACATCGTAAAACTAAGGACGAAAAAACAATATCAACGTATTTGTGGTTTTGTTTCAGAAACTGTTTATTTTAGATTTAATGAAACAGTTTGAGAGGGAAAATCATAAGACGTGTTTAATTTTTTTTGGGTTTCAACAAAACATCATATTTTCGAGATATGATATCTGTTAGGACGAGCCTTCCATGAATAATTTTTTAAAGCGAGAAAAATTATCAAGCATTTGTTGATCTTTCCTTCTAACCCTGAGATAAAAATTAGTCAGCTTGTTAGAATTTTCAATATTTTTTTCGAGTTCGAAAAATTTTTGAATATTATATTTCACCCAATGTTAGCCACAGGAAAAATTTGCGAATTTAATAGATTTTTTAGAGCAACTCAAACTTATTTACATAGATTTTAGTATTTTTGACACTTTTTGCATTTTTCAGTATGTATAAAATGTTGCAGGATTTTCTAGTATTTTTTAGAAATTTGTACAATTTCTCTGTACATTTTTACATAGATTTCAATGATTTCATGCTCTAGAATTCAAAGTTCAATAAATTTCGTGAATTAGAGATGATTTTTCAGTAAATACTCTCTATGTAAATTTTTATTCTATTTTATTTTTTTTTTTTTTTTTGTAGTTTTTCAGTTTTTCCACGATTTTTAGGATTGTTTTGTGTTTCTGAAACTATTCGTATGTTACCAGGATGTATACAATTTTGCAGGATTTTCTTGTATTTTTATAACATCTTTATATCATTTTTCTATAAATTGTTTTACGATGCATAGATTTCGATCATTATGAGTTCTAAAATTCGAAGTTCATTGAATTTTTCGTGATTCAAAAGGATGTTTTTTCAAAAAACCGTGTCTTAATAGATTTTTATTTCTTTCAATATTTATCGTATATCTTTAGTTTTTCTACGATTTGAAGGATCGTTCTGTATTATTAAATATTGCTGCATATAAATTTCTCCAATTCGATGCTCTAGTTATTTGAGCTATATAAATTTTTTATGTTTCATATACATATTTACTTGCTTTTTTTCATAGATGTATTTTATTTTTGTGTTTCTCAGTATTTATAAAATGTTGTAGAATTTTTTGGTTTTTTTAAAGATATCTCTTTGAATTACCATATTGAGGTTTCCAACAGTTGAAAAATGGAAATATTTAAAGTATTTTGATCTATTTTACAGAAAAGAATCTCATTATAGATTGAGAGTGCCATAAATACTTTTTGAGTTTTTTACACAGTTCAAAGATGTGAAAAATTTTCTTTTATTTTATGGATTTCATGGATACATGATACATATTCATGTTTAGAATATAATGCTCAAGATATTGAAGTTTTCTTGATTCCTGGAATCACATAAACTTACGGAGAAACTAATTAAAATTTAGTATTTTTCGGATTTCTTCTTTTTTTTTTGTATTTATTAAATTACGTACGATTTTCTAGCATGATCTATATTAGATTTTCAAGATCCTGCTATAAATATCAAAATTTTCAGATTGTAGGTAATTTTATTCACACAAATTTCTAAAATTTACTGATACAAATCGTAAAGGTTTCTAATAAAAAGTGAAAAAGCATATTCTTTGTCAATATTTGTACACAAATTACTAATATTTCACTCTGTTCCATCAAAAATTAAAAATATAGATTTTCTTATTCAAAAATAAGGAAGTTCAAAATTACTTACATCTCATCGTCAGTTTCAGAGCATTTCTTAATAAGTTACAAATTGTTCTAAAAACTTGATGAGACTGATAAAAGTAACGTGCAATAAATAACGGTTTTTTCGTTACTGTTACCGAACTAAAGTAAATCGCTCTCTTTATCGTTACAGTAAAAACTGTAATTTCTTAGAGTGAAATTTTCACTATAGATCGAGCTGAAATACTGCCACCTTAATTAGGAGTGATTTTACACTTTTTTTTTTTATTGAAATGATACTCGAAATTACATCCTCTTGTTAGAGTGAAACTCAAATCCTTTTTTAGAGCAGAATCTAAATAAAGTTTAAGAGTGACATTTCACCCCTTTAGAGTGAATTTCCACCCTATAAGATTGAATTTTAACTCCCTATTTGAGTGATAGTATTTTGACTCGTTTTAGAATGAAAGTTTACTTCAAGAAGTTATGTAACAGTTGCAGTTTCTAAAAAATAGGTATCTTGGTTTATTAAAAAAAATACATAACAATTGCAATTATTGTATCATAAAAGATGAAATAACATAACGTTTCTGATAAATGATGATGTACATAAATTACAAGTATAATTTTCAGCAAAACTGAATCCTTTAAGAAATAATTTTGATAAACATTAAGCAATTTTTAATTTCATCAAAATATGCATCCACTTACGATTTTTTTTAAACGAGTAAAGGAAAGCTCTATTATCTTCGTGATAATAACTTTTGGTAACTTTATTTATTGTTGTACTGATTCTGGACAGCAACATTAAATTGTATTTTGAATTTTTTTAACCTTTTTCAACAATAATATATATATCTGTGGAAATAATTCTGTGGCTTCCAGGCATAACTGAAAAAGTTACTACTGCCATAAGGATTAAAATTGTATCAGAATATTATGTACAATGAGCCTTATGGCAGTAGTGACTTTTTCGATTATCCCTGGAAACCATAGAATTTTATTTTCACTCAAGTAGTAATTAAACCCTTCTCTTGACGAAATCAATTTTTCCTCCCTAGGGGCACAATGCACTATTGTTATCCCGTTACTTTTTTTTTTTTACCAATGACGTGAAAATGCCTGTAATTCGCGGTAGAATTTAATGGTCGTTGCGTGCCGAATCTCTCGATTCAATGAAGGTCTATAGCGTACTTTCCGCAAGCATTCGGATCGTGTAATAGCTGTGTGATTATTCATCGGGGTAACTGAAAACGTTATGAGAAAATGGAGAAAATGCCGATGCGTAATTTTGATTCATTTGATTTTGCATGAATATAAATCGAGACTAATTGGTGTTTATGATAGGTGTTGGTGGACTTGAGATGTGATTCAGCGACTGATTTTATTAATAAATTTTATACAGTTGATTCCATGTAAATAATGAATAAATGTTATGAATGTTATTTTATTATTGTGAACGGTGAATTCTTTCGAACAGTATGAAAAGCGAAGAAATGAGCTGTTACAGAAGTTTATATATATGTAGCACAATTTTATGCTACATCTTTAAACACGAAGACATTTTCGGGAAATTCTTGAATTTCACATGGGATTTACATACATTGGAAAATATTGGGTATAACATAGTTTTAAGATAGCATATTCGATTAAGATAAAAATTCCTTAAAATACATATTTTCATATCGTACACTGCTTGACAGTAAATAAAATATTGGATCATAGATTTATTTCAACTCCCTTTCAAAAATGTAGGACTTCGAGAAAAATATTTTTCAGAAAAAAGGTTTCATTTAATGCATATTCAAAGAATGCAGGACATTGAGAAAAAATATTTTTGAGACAAAAAGTATTAAAAAAAATTCATATACGAAAAAAAGGCGTAGGAAATAAAATTTTTGGGAGGAAAGGCTTTTGGGAAAACTCGGCATTGAGAGCAATTTTTTTTGGGAAGAACAGATTAGGAAAAATACATAGTAGCCAACCATCCTGTCATTTAGAATCTAACACAATGTAACATTTCTTTGAAATTGTTGGAATAAAGTTGTACATTATGTTTTTCAACTGTTGCGAATTTCAGACATTCAGATATCCAAAATTTGAAGTCATGAATACTTTCATACTAGATCTACAACTTGTAAATGGAGATTTGTCATATTTCGAAAATTAAAATTCAATATTTGAGGAATTTGCAATTACGAATTTTTCGGTTTACGAAATTCGATTTAGAAAAATTTTCGGAAAATTTATATATTTTTCGAAATTATATATTTTACAAAAATTTCGGAAATTTTATATAAAAATGTGACATGGTAACTATGGATTTGCAAGTATGGGCATTTGGTGTGTTCCAAAAATTCAAAAATTCCAAAAAGTTGAATGTTAGAGATTTGGCAAATAAATGGAGCTATGATTTTGATTTAGGATTCGAGTTTTCAATGACCTCGAAATCAGAAGGTAGGAATTGAATTTTTTTCTTGCATGAGTACATATTTTGAATTCTCACGATTTTGATGACTAATGTATTTCACTTTCATTTGAATTTCGAATATAATGAAGAGGAAAGTATTTAATTAGATTTTTTTAAATAATCTAAAAGTACACATTTTCACTTCCTAAATTTGAAACCGAAAATCATATACGTCTAAAGAATTCTAGATCAGAACTTGAAGAATTTACTGTTTTGGGAAATTTTCAAATCTTACAATTAGATGACATACTTAAGATATAAAATTTTAATCTTGTTTTTCAAGCTCAAAAATTCCAGATTTTTATATATTTTGAACAGTAACGTAGTGAATGAAGTAAAAACTTTGGAACTTGAAAATCAGTGGCTACATGAAATGCATTTATTGAATTAACTCAAACTTTTTCTCTCAATTCTTTCAGAGTAAATTTTAACTCTACATCCAGTCGAAATAGTACCAATTAAATAGGGAGTAAAAATTAACTGTAACAAAGTAAATCTTCACTTTTAAAAAAGTTAGATTTCAATTGGATTAAAAAAAAATGAAAACTATCAAACACTTTTATGGAAAATTTTTCATTAAAAACATGCATAGTAAAAGTTTACAAAAACAGTCTTTAATTCTACATCTTCAGTAATTTTGATCCTTATAAAAACCTTATAAGAAAATGAAGTTCCTTATAAGAATTCAATTTCTTGTAAAGTGTACAGTATAAAAACTTTATAAAAATTCGATTTCTGATAAGGTGACCTTATAAAAACCTGATAAAAAACTACATTTTTCATAAAAAATGAATAGAAAAAATTGTATAAGGTTTTTTGTCTTATAAAATTTTATCAAATATATTTTTATAAGAAATTTCATTTTCTTATAAGGTTTTTATAAAGCTCAAAATTATTAGGGTACATTAGTCAGATTTTTTTTGGAAAATTGAATTCAGTTTTACTCTAAGGGAGTAAAATTTAACTACTTTCGAGTGACTTTCCACTCTAAAATAGTATAAAATCACTACAAGTTTCAGAATCATTATTTTGACTCGATGTAAAGTGAAAGTTCATCCTGGGCAATTATAAAAGAGTTCGTCAATATTTTTTGAATGGGCAGATGACCAAATTCTATATAACTTATTCTTTCTTATCCACTTATTTTCAACATTCATCAAATTTTTCCCCACCCTTGTTTTTTATATTTGAATTTACCCTCCCCCATCTTTACCTATAAAAAACTTCATCGTATCGTTTTTATTCCAGAACCTGCAAAATTTTGTGAATTCCCAATTAATGTCACAATTGACAAACACCGTCGTTCCGAGTCATGAAAAACGGGTCATTCAAAACGCCCGTCATAAAACCGCGACCTTACGCGGAAAATGCCGTTACCCCGCGAAACTTTGTGATTGTTTGTATCGGCACGTTTCCGACGTGCTATAAAATAGCCGAGACTGAACCTGGCGAACGGTACAGCTCGAAAAAAAGCGCGTCCCGAAACGAGTTTCCGAGCTCAAAATGCGACTCGGCTGTAAATTCGAAAGCGGCCATGAAATTCAAATGAGGGTCCGTTGGAATTGCAGATTCGAAGATGCATCACGTGGCTGGAAAGCGCCCTGCTTCGAGGAGCTGGAAACGACGGACGAGCAGGACAATGTCCTCGAGAGAAACCTCGTGGAAAAACCGAGGCTCCCTGTTCTGGTACTTTTCATTACCCAGACAAATAATTTGAATACATTAAACTTTTAGAGGAATTCTTGATTCCTTGGAGTAGATTTCACTCCTTGTTCAGAGAGAAAATTCACTCCGACAGAGTGAATCTTCACCCTAAGAGAAGTTAAGTTTCACTCAAGAATTCTGGAAGACTTCACTCTGGAGAATGAGTTGGATTTCACTTCGAAAGGAGTGACTTTTCATTCGAAAAGAGTGAGAATTCACTCTAAGAAACTGAGAGAGTTCAAGACCTTGTTTTACTCAAATAGTTGAAACTCCAACAGAGTGAATTCTCACCCTAAGAGAAAACGAGTTTCACTCAAGAGTTCTGGTCAGAGTTCACTCTAAAGAATAAGTTATATTTTACTTCAAAAGGAGTGACTTTTCATTCGAGAAGAGTGAAAATTCACACTCTCAGGAATTAAAAGAGTTCCAGTAAACCTTGTTTTACCTAAATAGTTGTAACTCTAACAGAGCGAAGTCTCACCTAAAGAAAGATTGAATTTCACTTAAGAATTATGGTCCGATTTCACTCTAAGGAATGAGTTGAATTTCACTGCAAAAGGAGTGACTTTTCATTCAAAAAGTGTGGAAATTCACTCTAAGAAACTGAGAGAGTTTCTTGTTTTACTTAAATAGCTGGAATTCCAACAGAGCGAAGTCTCACCCTAAGAAAAGTTGAATTTTACTCGAGAATTCTAGTCAGATTTCACCTCTAAAGTATGAGTTGAATTTCACTTCAAATGGAGTGACTATTCATTCGAAAAGAGTGAAAATTCACTCTAAGAAATTGAGAGAGTTGAAGATCTTGTTTTTTACTTAAATGGTTCAATCTCCAACAGAGTGAATCCTCACCTTAAGAGAAGTTGAGCTTCACTCAAGAATTCTGGCCAGACTTCACTTTCAAGAATGAGTTGAATTTCACTGTAAAAGGAGTGAATTTTTATTCAAAAAGTGTGGAAATTCACTCTAAGAAACTGAGAGAGTTTAAGACCTTGTTTTACTTAAATAATTGAAACTCCAACAGAGCGAATTCTCACCCTAAGACAAGTTAAGTTTCACTTAGGAATTCTGGTCAGACTTCACTCTAAAGAATGAGTTGAGTTTCACTTCAAAGGGAGTGACTTTTCATTCAAAAAAAGTGAAAATTCACTTCAAGAAATTGAGAGGGTTTAAGGTCTTGTTTTACTCAAAGTTTTGTAACTCCAACATAGCGAATTCTCACTCTAAGAAAAGTTGAATTTCTCTCAAGAATTATGGTCAGACTTCACTCTAAAGAATGAGTTGAATTTTAGAATTTTACTCCAAAAAGAGTGATTTTCCATTCGAAAAGCGTGAAAATTCAATCTAAGAAATTGAGAGAGTTCAAGATCTTGTTTAACTCAAACAGTTGAAACTCCATCAGAGCGAAGTCTCACCCTAAGAAAAGTTGAATTTTACTCAAGAATTTTGGTCAGATTTCACTCTAAAGAACGAGTTGAATTTTAATTTAAAAGGAGTGACTTTTCATTTAAAAAGAGTGGAAATTCACTCCAAGAAATTGAGATAGTTAAAGACCTTGTTTTACTTAAATAGTTGAAACTCCAACAGAGCGAAGTCTCACCCTGAGAAATGTTGAATTTCACTCAAGAATTCTGGTCAGATTTCACTCTAAAAAATAAGCTGAATTTTTACCTAAAAAGGAGTGACTTTTCATTTAAAAAGAGTGAAAATTCACTCCGAAAAATTGAGAGAGTTAAGGACCTTGTTTTACTCAAATAGTTGAAACTCCAACAGAGCGAATTTTCACTCTAAGGAAAGTTGAATTTCACTCAAGAATTCTGGTCAGACTTCATTCTAAAGAATGAGTTGAATTTCACTTCAAAAGGAGTGACTATTCATTCGAAAAGAGTGAAAATTCAGTCTAAGAAATTGAGAGAGTTGAAGATCTTGTTTTTTACTTAAATGGTTCAATCTCCAACAGAGTGAATCCTCGCCTTAAGAGAAGTTGAGCTTCACTCAAGAATTCTGGTCAGACTTCACTCTCAAGAATGAGTTGAATTTCACTGTCAAAAGAGTGACTTTTCATTCAAAAAGTGTGGAAATTCACTCTAAGAAACTGAGAGAGTTTCTTGTTTTACTTAAATAGTTGAAATTCCAACAGAGCGAAGTCTCACCCTAAGAAAAGTTGAATTTTACTCGAGAATTCTAGTCAGATTTCACCTCTAAAGAATGAGTTGAATTTCACTTCGAAAGGAGGGACTTTTCATTCAAAAAGAGTGAAAATTTACTCTAAGAAATTGAGAGAGTTGAAGACCTTGTTTTACTTAAATAATGTAACATCTCAGAGGACACACTAAAAAAAAAATAAAAATAAAAAAAAATAAAATACTGGGTGTTTCGATTTTTTAGGGAAGGCATGCAGAGAGGGGTTTTTCCATCCTGGAGATGCTCGAGAACGTCATCGCGACGATGACGAGTGGCATCGGGGCATTCATTGCTGGGGGCAACGAGTCAAAAAGCGCGACTGCGGCCACGAACAAAGTCAATTACAAAAATTACCAACTTCTTCGGTTGGTGCCCAGTTCAAAGAGTCAAGTACGCGAGCTCCGAGAGCTCATGAAGTCCGAACCTGAGGATGTCAAGTTCTGGACTATGCCTGCGAAAAATAGGTAAGTTCAAGAGATCAAAAGCATATAACAGTATTCACGATTGCTACGCTGGAGAACCAAAAACTTAGAAGTCTCTGGGAGGTGAATAAAATAAATAAAAACCGAAAGACCTTTATACCTGGGATCATTTACGTAAAAATTTAGTTAATGCATTATAAACTGTTTGCATTTCTTGATAATTTCATTACGTAATAATTTACTGAAATGATGAATATCCACGGAATGAAATGTTTAGTTTCTCAAACGAAAACTTTATTGTCTATATCTACAGAAATTTTTTTATTATTACGAGAAATATTTTCATTAGTGTAAAATACATTATTATTTTTTTTAAGATATTGAGTTTACTAAAACTTTACTTATCCGAATGAGCATTAATTCTGCTTGATAAAGATACAATTAAATTTTCAAAATACAATGTTTATTTTCGATCCTTCGGAGTGATGTCAATAAATGAACGTCATATCTTCTTTTTCCTCGCTTTTCCAGTCATTTTATTCACTGATTCTGTATGTTAACATTACGATTAATGATGTGTAATCATAATCAGTACTAAATGAAAAAATCATACAAGTAATCTTGTTTACATATTCACAATTTACAAATATTTACATACTCTCAATAATTTCCTGCACGATACAATTTTTGAAGTACATTTCTAACTTAAGTGATCGAATTTATATTTTATATCTTTAATACACCAATGTGTGATGCGAAAAATGGAAAAAAGGTGATTTTGGAAAATTTGTGGCTTAGCCCCTTTTGTTCTCGAACCATTCAATTTTTTGAGTTCTTAAAACCTTCAGCAAATTTTGGGTAATTCTGTAACAACATCTTCGGGAATTGTAACAAATATTTACTCTTTTGATTCTTCAGAGTGAATTTTCACTGCACATAAAGTCAAAATACCAGCACTCAAACAGGGTATGGAAATTCACTCTAAAAGAGTTACTCCTTACGCTTAGAAAAGTCAAGTAAGTTTCACTCTCACAGGATTGGAATTGAACTTTTCCGAGTGACTTTTCACTCTTGAAAAGTTAAAAATCACTTCAAGTTTGAGAGGGAGTATTTTCACTTGATGTAGGGTTAAAATTCACTCTAAGGAATTCAAAAAGTAGAAAATTAAAAAAAAAAACTAAATAATGTTGAAACAAATAAACTGTTTGGGATTTAAAAAACAGTTCCAGTATTTGTGATGATATTGAAAAAACCGAGATTTCTTTTTTATGTGTAATAGCATTTTTGCGAAAAATCATCAGTAAAAAATATTTCCAAATCTTTAGACATTGGAGCATTAAAAACAGTGTTGATTGTGGAAAATTTGTAGGTTATTCCCTTTTTTTTTAAGACTATTTAATTTTCGTGAATTTTCAAAAACTTCGTCAAATTTTGTGTAATTATGTAGCAGCATCTTGAGAATCGCAACAAATATTTACTCTTTTGATTTCTTAGAGTTAATTTTCACTCTTTATCGAGTTAAAATACCGACACTCAAATTTATTACATACATTAAACTGTTTAAAGAATAATGTTCTTTACACTCTAAATCTCCTAGATTAAATTTTACTCTTTATTTAAAGTGAAAACTCACTCTAAAAGAATGAATTCTCACCTAAGAAAAGTTGAATTCGACTCTAAAATTGTATATAAATATAAAACTAAGAGAATGAAACTACATAAACAGAGAATGAAAATTCCTCTCTTAATTCCTTAGTATGAATTTTGACTCTACATCGAGTCAAAATACTGCCATTCAAACAAGGACCCTAGTCATTTTGATCCTTATAAAAACCTTATAAGGAACTAATTTTTTTTATAAGAATATATGTGATAAAATCTTATAAGAGAAAAACCTTATAACGTTTTTTGGATCAATTCTTTATAAGATATTCAGTTTCTTAGAAGGTTTTTATAAGGCCATTGAAAAAAAATTGTATTATTATAAAGTTTTTATAAGGTACCCCTCATAAGAAATCGAATTCTTATAAGAAATTTAATTTTCTTTTAAGAATTTTATAAGGTTCAAAATTACAAGGCGAGTGAAAATTTACTCGCATTGAGTAAAAATTTATTTGGAAAGAATGAATCCTCACTCTCAGAGAAATTGAATTTCACTCTAAAATTCTACTCAAATTTCACTCTAAAAATAAGTTGAGTTTCACTCCAAGGAAGTAAAATTTCACTACTTTTGAGTGAATTTTTACTCGTAAATAGTGAGAAATCACTCCAAGTTTGAGTGGCAGTATTTTGACTCGATGTAGAGTTGAATAAGTTCAATTTCACTTCTGAATTTTAGTCAGATTCTTCTCTGAAAAATAAGATAAGTTTCACTCTAAGAGGAATGAAAGTTAACTCCTTCTTGAATTTTCACTTAAAAAAAAAAAATGAAAAATCACTTCAAGTTAGAGTGACAGTAATTCGACTAAATGTAGAGTGAGAATTAAATTTAGAAAATTCAAAAAGTAGAAAATGAAAAAATTATAATAATAATGAATGATACAAATCGCTATAATAATTTGTTTTTTCCTGTTTGGATATTAAAAAACAGTTCAAATATATGCAATGATGTTAAAAAACTGCGATATTTTTTAAAGTGAAATATCATTTTCTCATAAAATCATCATTAAAAAATATTCAGATACCTCGAGACATTATAATTACATCAGTTTCTGAAATCTTTACCCATTTCATTTCTTAGAAAATGCTTCTTAAATTTAAAAAACCTATCCATATTTACTGAATCAAACGGTTGGAACGATCTTAACTTTCATTAAATGTTTGATCCAAACCCTCAAAAAACACAAAAGTGTAAGGCGGTCTTGGTTTTATTCACGCGATGTTCCAGGTCAACGGACGTTTTGATATCCCCGAGGATTCTACCGGAGATCAAAGAGTTTTTCAGGCAAAGTAAATACGATTTCAATGTGCTGATCTCGGATCTGCAGGTAACTTTTTGTTATCGAAAGGAATTTTGATACGTATTCACTTTTGGTTTGCTCAAATAGTTTTTTGCGAGACGCGGTATTTATTGATTAAAAAACGCGGAAGAATAATTACTTGTATTTTCAAACAACGCAAGAAAATTCCAGACTTAAGTCCATTTACAACTTTGTTTCAAACGAAAATAACAAAGTTTATAATATTTTATGTACCTCTGGCATAGAAAACGCGTTTCTATGCCCTCGGTACATAAAATATCGTTCGTAACAGGCACGGATCTGCGAATTTGAGCACATCCGTGCCTGTTACGAAATATACTATTGACCCTAACGAGATTCATTTGACGACTACGGAGTTCGTAAATACGGCTTTTTAACTCTTATAAACCGCTGCACTCATTCACATTATAAATTAAATGCAATAAACTATGACTGCCAGCAACTGCATTAGAGCAAAGTTACTTATTGATTCAGAAGTTCGCAAATCATGAACTATTAATTTTGAATGCACATCGTCAGTTATATGACTGCAGTTTTCACTAAAAATAACAGCAGATTTTTTGTGATGCTTAATCAATTTTATTGAGTCATTACGTTTTTAGTTCAATTGAATTTTCACCTATTAGTTCAGAATCGTTTTCGAGCATCTAAAGGAGATAAAAGAAATCTAATTAATTAGTTAACAGTTACGTGATTAAAATAAACTTTTCTGGTAGATGGGTAAGAATTTCTCAAGTGGGCCACCTAAAAACCTTTAGGACTAGTTTTTTTTTCAAAATGCACTTTTCGGGTAGGGTTTGTACATAAAATTCGATGTGCCAAAGGATTTTGCTGAAAAAAATTTTTTTTTGTTTATATTAACCAACAAAGTTTTTGAATAGTTTTTTTTCTTAAATTCATATTTTCTGTAATTATTAACCGATTTAAAAAATTTTACTACCAGTCGATTCGCCAGCTTTTCTAGTTTCAGAAAAAAATTTTTAAAATTTTTTTTAACGAATTTTTATATATTCTGTATGTAATTGTTTATAAACATTTATTGAAAAATTGAGTTCTCAATCGAATCTCAAAACGAAAAAAAAACTATGTGTAAAAAAAGGTAATAAATAATATGACGTTTAAAAAAAAAATGGATCGCTTTTCAGAGTAGCGTTATAAAAATGTTAATAGTGTCGCGCACGGCACTAATGAGTGGGGAATAGCGGATCGTCGCGCTTAGTCCTCAACGCTGCGTATCTTGTTGATTTATTCCTGCCAAAAATGTCTAGCTTGATAAATTTAAAAATCATTAATAGATTCTTTAGTCTTTTTCCTAGACAGTTTTTCCCATTGATTGATTATTATCAATCCCAGGGGAAAATATCAAAAAAAGTAGTCTGATGAGAAATTGGAAGCCGAAGTTTCGTTTCACATTTTTCTTAGACAAAACTCATTTGTCTTGGAACTAGAACGGAGAGCAGTCATTTGTTTCAAATCCATTACTAATAAAATCTTTTTCTTTGATTTTAAAAATTCGAGCTCATTCAAGTACGAAATGCGAAGTAATCATTGTTGCAACCCGCTTAATAAAAAAAAGCATAAGTGCGTCGGAAAAAACATTAAACTGGTTAATTCAAATTGGAGTGAAGTTTTTTCTAATTTAGTCGGAAAATACATATGTGATACGTGCAGACGACAAATTTCTTCATCGAATTCTTTTCCAACGCGGCCTTCTTTTCAATGTGCGGAAAGTGAAGAAATAAGTGAAAAATTGGCTGTACAGAGTGAATCAACCTCTGATTCTGAAACCAACGACTCGTCTTCAGATTTTGAGCCGGAAAATCGAAAACGAAATGATACTGGTGATGAGAACGAGGCTGGAAAAAAGCGTCGAAAAACATCTGATTTTCAAGATAAACCTCAAAATTCGAGCTCAGTGTCCAATGGGTGGATAAAAGATGTCAAGGCTGCCTTATCAGTTGCAACTTCAAGAGATGAAAAAATGCGGATCCTCACTACTGTGCCACGAGACTGGAGTGTACGAAAAATTCATAGAGAGTTGAACGTTTCTCGACGAGCAGCTTGGAATGCGAAAAAATTACGAGACTCTTCCGGCTACGGATCTTGCCCTGATAAAAAAAGGGACACCCATTAGCGATCGATGTGCTACAGAAAATCGAAAATTTTTACACATCTGACAAATTTAGTCGTGTAATGCCTGGTAAAAAAGATTACGTGAAAATTGTCCTGAATGGTGGTGCAAGTGAACAAATCCAGAAGCGACTATTACTTTTGAACATCAATGAGCTGTACGAAAAATTTTCTGTTGAATTTCCTGACTTGAAAATCAGTTTATCTGCGTTCACGAAGCTCCGTCCTCGTTGGTGCATACCTGTCGGACAAAGTGGAACCCACAATGTGTGCGTTTGCCAAATTCATCAGAACATGAAACTGAAATTCATCGGCCTAAACGACTGTTTGAAAAAATGTGGTGCCAAAAGTGATCACGAGGTCCGTGATGTTTTAGATAGCATGTTATGCGAAAAATCGACAACTGCATGTTTTCTACTCGAATGCAAGAACTGCCCCGGCGTTACGAAAATTATCAAGAACTTTTCCCATCTCCTCGATGTCAACGATGTCGAAAAAATTCAATTCAAGGCATGGACGAGCACAGACAGGTAAAAATTACAAATTTTTACGAAATCAAGGCTTGTTTTTTTAAAAAAACTCTCAGAACTGTTCTTAAGAGAACAGTTCTCTTAAGAACTAGCGATTTTCACTCTCTGATAATAATTCTATCGATCACTCTTATACTCATTACAATGATCACAAAAGTATCGATTTACAATAATTTTTTATCATATTATCGTTTTTCTAATCTTTGTACAATACTTTTTTCATTACAGATGTGAACTGCAATCGCTGAGCCAAGAAAAATCGGACTTTTTGGATGGACTTGAAAAGGAACTTCCGCAGCTTTTGAAGCATGATTTTATCGCGAGAGAACAGTCGAAGTATCTTGACAACATGAAAAAAAATCTCCAAGAAAAGCAGTTCATCGCGACTCTTGATTTTTCTGAGAATTTTAGTTTTGTTGTTCAAGATGCGATCCAGTCATTTCATTGGTCAAACGAACAAGTGACCATACATCCATATGTGATTTATTTCAACAAAGATAACGAAATATTGCACCACAATTTCGTTATCATTTCTGAAAGTAAAAAACATGATTCAACAGCGGTCAATTTGTTTAATAAAAAAATGATCGACTTTTTACTGAAAATTCATGGGAAACGAAATGTAAAAAAGCTGTGCTTTTTCTCAGATGGTTCAGGCGCTCAATATAAAAATAAGTTCAACTTAATCAATATTGTTTCACTCATGAAATCTTCTCGAATTCATATAGAATGGAATTTCTTTGCAACGTCTCATGGCAAGGGCGCATGTGACGGGATTGGTGCAACAGTCAAAAGAAATGCTTACCGCGTTAGCTTGCAACGTCCGATTCATGACCAGATCGTCACGCCCAGAAACCTGTACGACTGGGCAATCGGTTTTTTTGAAAAAGTTTCTTTTGACTTTTGCACTCTGGAGGAACATGAAAAAGAACAAAAATCTTTAGAATCGCGTTACGAAAAAGCGGTTCAAATCAAAAATACGCGACAGTACCATTTTTTCGAACCCGTAAAGAACAAACAAAGTATTCGATGCAAGAAAATATCGTCTTTGATAACTTACGACGAACATTTACTCGAAAAATAGGTGTGTAGGTTATTCATTCAGGATACTTGTATGTATAATTGATTTGAAATGAAGAACAAGTTTTCTACGTATGATAATAATACTACGAAGGTTTTGTCATTACAGAACTTCAATGAAATAATATTCATGAAAGTTAATAAAATATTTTATTGTTAAAAAAAAAATGTTTTTTGTTATTCTTTCAGACCCATTAAACTTCACTTTAAGGAGAACGATTTTATTTGAAATGATACACTTCGAAAAATTACCGTCAAGACCGCGCGACGATCCGCTATTCCTCGCTCATTAGTGCCATGCGCGACACTATTAACATTTTTATAACGCTACTCTGAAAAGTGATCCATTTTTTTTAAACGTCATATTATTTATTACCTTTTTTTACACATAGAGTTTTTTTTCCGTTTTGAGATTCGATTGAGAACTCAATTTTTCAATAAATGTTTATAAAAAATTACATACAGAATACATGAAAATTCGTTAAAAAAAATTAAAAAATTTTTTTCTGAAACTAGAAAAGCTGGCGAATCGACTGGTAGTAAAATTTTTTAAATCGGTTAATAATTACAGAAAATATGAATTTAAGAAAAAAAACTATTCAAAAACTTTGTTGGTTAATATAAACAAAAAAAAAATTTTTTCAGCAAAATCCTTTGGCACATCGAATTTTATGTACAAACCCTACCCGAAAAGTGCATTTTGAAAAAAAAAACTAGTCCCAAAAGTTTTTAGGTGGCCCACTTGAGAAATTCTTACCCAGATGCAGTTTACTGTAAAGTCAAACCTTTTTAACCTTGAATAATCAGAAATGTAAGTCAGAAGAATTTTTTTATTTTTTTTATTTTATAGAGTCAAGTTTTTCTACTGATTTCTTAAGTTATTATTAGTACTTTATTTCAAATACTGCACAAATTCATGTAATTAAATTAATCATTAATTACCTTGGTATCAAAAACAAAACAATTATAAAGTAATTTGATGTATTTTTGCAGAAAACCATAACTTATCAAAATCCAAGAATGTCTAAGGAAGAGAGGTTGGACTTGGTGTCGAATAAAGGCCATTCTATGACTTGGAAACGTTTTCACAGATACGCAGGTTACATTTTTTTCTCTCTTATGAAAAAAAAAAAAAAATTTACAATATTAATTGAAAATGGTGATTTCAGATATTTCTGGATACCTTGAGTACCTGGCTTTTCGATATCCAACTTTGGCACAAATTGTGACGATTGGTCACAGTTACGAAAAGCAGCCTTTACTTGCCATGAAAGTGTCTTCTGGTTTATACAAAAATGGAGAGCAGAAACCAATTATTTGGATCGATGCAGGTGGAACAACGTTTTGATTAAAATAAGCAAGATTCAAAAATACATAAACCTAAATAAAATTTACATACTGAGAAATATTTTTAAGAAGTTCAGAATTTTTCATTTAAAATTTTTCTTAATTTTTGAGTTTGTCATGTGTCGCCTTTTTCAATATAAAGTACACGTTTTTTCTTTGTTTGTTTCATATTGTTTGTTATTTTGGATTTGAGAGTATTGCAATAGATTATTAAAATGTTAATTTGCAGTTGCAAACTTTTTTGTTGAAAATATATTTATTTTATAATTTGATATTGTGATTTTCAAAACACTCGACGGGAAAAAAAGTAATTCGTTACGTTATCGTTACTTGAAAAGAAATAGTAACTAGCTACCATTGCCACTTAAAAAAAGTCACGTTTTGTTACTTTTTGAAACAAAGTGAATGAAAATAACAAGACTTCGAAAAATTAAGGAAAAAAAACAATATCAACGTACTTGTGGTTTTGTTATAGTTATTTCAGGTTTAATGACATAGTTTGCGACGGAAAAAGATTTGACATGTTTATTTCTTCTGAGTTTCAACAGAACGTTTTGCACGAGAAAAACATATTTCCGAGTTCAGTTGATTTTTATAACGAGCCCTCCATGGATAATTTTTGTAAGTTAGTAAAATCATGAAGCATTTCTTAATCGTTTTTTTTACCCTGAAAAAAAATAAGTAGGCCAGCTTGTTCAAATTTTGATATATTTTTTGTCAACTTAAAAAAATTTCTGAATACAAATGACATTTCTATCAATGTTAGCCGCAGGAACAAATTTGCAAATTATATAGATTTTTAAACGAGAATCTTATCTACCTAAAAGTATTTTGACGATTTTTGTATTCTTTAGTGTGTAAAAAATGTTGCAGGATTTTCTAGTATTTTTATAAATTCGTACTGTTTTTCTGCACATTGCTATATAGATTTCAATAATTTTATGCTCTGTAATTGAAAGTTCATTTAATTTTTTATACTTGAGAGGATTTTTCAGGAAGTATTGTCTACTATTCCTTCTAGTTTTTTTTAGCACTTATTCTGTTTTTCAACGACTTCTACGATTGGAAAGATTGTTCAGTATTTCTGAAACTATTCGTATTATTCAGGATCAATAAAATGTTGCAGGATTTTCTAGTAATTTTATATCTCTCTAGTATTCTTATATGAATTTTTATAATATAAGTTTCGGGAATTTCGAATTTTAAAATTTATAGTTTATTAAATTTTTCGTGTTTCAAAGGATTTCTCGGAATACAGAATCTCAATAGATTTTCATTTCCAGTATTTTTCGTATTTTTTTTGTTTTTCTACGATTTGAAGAATCGTTTTGCATTTATAAATATTGCTATAGGTATAAATGAATATCTGGATTTCGATTAGAGTTGTATAGTTTTTCAATGTTTTATAGATTTACTTGTATTTTTCTATTATATGTATTTTCTTTAGGTAACTCATATTTTTATTAGAATGTTGTAGAATTTTTATGGTTTATTTAAAGATCTCTCTTTGAATTTCCAGAATGAGATTTCATAGAATTGACAGTTTTAAATATTTGAAGTATTTCGATCGATTTTACAGAAAACAGTTTCTTCATAGATTTAGACTGCCCTCAATATTTTTTGATTATTTCATAGACGTTTGAGATTTGAAAAATTTTCTTGCATTTTAATGGACTTCTATGAGTTATATGTAGATATATTTTTAGAATTCAATGCTTGAGAAATAAAAATTTCTTAAATCCTGGTATCACATAATATTGTATACGAATTTTAAAGTATTTATAAGAAACTCATAGTTTTTTTTTATTCATCGAATTACGCAAGGTTTTCTAGCATGATCTATACATATGGATTTTAAAGATCATGCTATAAATTTTGAGATCTATATAGATTTGAAGTTTTAATGTATTTTTATATGGATTTCTAAAATATTATGGTACGAATTTGAATATATAAAGAAACTGTTTTCTGCAAAATCGATCGAAATATACTCCAGAAATTTCGAACCTCTAATGTTATTTCATTCTGGAAATTCAAAGAGATATCTTTACAAAAACTAAAAATTCGACAACATTCTTTAAATGCTCAAAAATTCAGAAAGAAAATACGTTGGGAAAAATACGTGCAAATATATAAAAATAATGAGCGATCCTTGAAATCATAGAAAAACTAAAGAAATACAAAAAGTAACGTTATGTTTCCTTATATTCAAATTCTAGAGTTCGAAATTTTTGAAATGTATACAACGATTATTATTATAAAAATACTAAAATTATGTAAAAATACTGGAAAACTCTGCAATATTCTATCACATGTTATATCTTAATACAAATGGTTTCAAAAATACTGAGCAGTTCTTTAAATCGTAGAAAAATGAAAAAAGTTCAAAAAAAAAAATCAAATGAAATGAAAATCTTAGAAATTTTTCGCTGAAAAATCCTCTCAAATGCCAATAATTCAATAAACTTTTAATTCTAGAGCATGAAATTCTTGAAATCTATGTATCAATGTACAGAAAAATAGTAGAAATTTATAAAAACTCTAGAAAATCCTGCAACATTTTATACACTCTGAAAAGTACAAAAAGATGTAAAAATTCTAAAAATCTGGTTAGGTATTTAGATTCTTTCAAAAATCTATTAAATTTGCAAATGTTTTCCCGTGGCTAACATTGAATCAAATGTCAGATTCAGAAATTTTGTAAACTTGGAAAACATAAAAATTTGAACAAGCTGATTGATTTTTTTCTCAGAGTGAAAAAGTTGAGATCAACATTTTTTGTTATATCTGAAATAAACAATTTCTATAGGACAAAATTTCAAGTACGTTAAAATTGTATATTTCAGCCTTAGCTTTTCAATGTCTTGTTATTTACATTCTATTTATACCAAAAAGTAACGTGGCAGTAACGGGACGTTACTTCTTTTAAGTGGCAACGGTAACGAGTTACTATTTCTCTTTAAGTAACGATAACGTAACGAATTACTTTTTTCACCTTTGTAACGGTAACGTAACGCGTTACATTTTTTCAAGTAACTTTCCAAACCCTGACTATTCCAAGCAGGAATGCACGCCCGAGAGTGGATTGGTCCAGCAGTGGCGACCTACATCCTGAGTCAGCTGGTGGAAAAGAACCAGTCTCATTCAAGACTCCTGGAGAACTCTGACTGGATGATCCTGCCCGTGGCAAACCCGGACGGTTACGAGTACAGCCACACGACGGATCGTCTCTGGCGCAAAACCAGGAGTGATCACTCCGAGGAAGACGAGGGCGATGAAGCGAGGCAAGTTTGTTCACTGAAACGCGAATCCAGCACCGGAAGAAGAGCACTTCTTTCCGGAAGAAGAAACTGCCTGCTCATAATTATTTTCTTCCGCGTTGTCGCGAACGGTTTTTAATTGAAAGATGGCGAAAGAGCGAAAAAGCAGAGAAACAAACGAATGCTCGTCTCCAGGTACACGCCGTCCAACTTTTTCCACCTGGTGTCTCATTACGCCCGATGGCTCTTCTCCAAGTGCGAGGGCGTCGACCCAAATCGAAATTTCGGGTACCACTGGGGCGAGAAAAAGAGCAGCGGGGGATCCAGCGCGGATCCTTGCCACGAGACCTTTTCCGGGCCCCAGGCATTTTCCGAGCCGGAGACCAAGGCTATCGCGGACTATATAATGCAGAATAAACATAATATGAGGTGAGTTATGAAAGAATTCATTTTTCAGGGAGTACTGTACATACGTATCTTTGAAATGGGTTTAACAACGGGAAACTATAGTATAATCATCGGATTTTGAGACGATTTTTCCTTAGCCATTTTCCGAAATTCGATATCCGCTAATACCAAAAATAATATGAATCTAAATATCAATAATTATATATGTTTTGTTTAAAATACTAGTTTGTCAGTTTTTGGAATATTTAGAAGACCAGGCTTGTTGTACCATGATTGCAGAACTAAGCATTCTATAAATAGAGAATTCTGGAATGAAAAATTCTAAAATTTAAATATTTCAAGTCCTATATTGTAGATTTTGTTATTTTACAATGATTCTATGATTCTTTGATTCTTTATAATTCGAAAATATAGAAACATACACTGTCAGAAAAAATAAAAATTTTAAACATCTTTTATAGGCTTTCTCTTAAGATCGTGCTTGAAAATTCATGGACACGTATATGAAAAGGATATCAAAGAAAATTATATCAAATGTACTGTTTTCATATCAAATATAGTAATTTCAATATTTTATATTATTAATAATTTTATTCTAAGACACTACATGTTGTAATATTTTGAATTATCTTTTGCATATCATCAAATATACAATATAATTTTAGTTATACAATTTATTTTCCCTACAATGTAAATTCTTGTTTTCCAAATAGCTGTTGATAAATAAAGGAAAATCTGCTCCAAAAAAATTTTTTTATGTCGAAATACACTTGAATTTCAAAAAGCTTGAATACACATTTTCAATCAGAAATCATTTAAAGGTGAAATGATTTTAATGTCTGCTTTATAATAAATTAACACTTCGATTTTATAGAAGGTTTATAATTTTCATAGACAGTGTCTATTTTTTTCATGGTTGCGTCCATAACGTTAATAGAAAATTTAATTAGACAGTATGGGCAATCTGCTTCAAAGGTAGTCTCTTAAATTAAATAGAGAAATTTCTGAGAGTGTAGAATTCGAGAATCTATATTGCTGAGAACAGAATTCAACGATTTCGATTTTTACGTGACGTATATTTCTGTGATAATCAATTCTATTTAATAAACGTTCCAAATTAAGCAAGATAGTATTCTGGAATCTAAACATCGAGTTAAAAAATATTGATATATATATAATCTTACAATTCTAATACCCACTATTTCAGATTTGTGAACACTATAAATTAAAGAATTTAAGAACCGTGAAATCTAGAATAGAGAATTTCAGGACTCTAAAAATGCAAAATAAGGAATTACAACGCTCACAATTCTAAAAACAGAATTTCTAGAAATCTTAAATATATTAATGTTAACCCTAGTAATTTTGATCATTATAAAAACTTTACAGAGAAAAGTGTACTAAAATTAACAAAATCTTATATATAATTGTAGAAAATATTCTAGTAATTCATATCGAAAATAGTAAAAATATATCCAATTTAATTGATACAATTTACACATTTTAATGTTTTATGTTTACACATGTAAACATTTAAACATTTAAACATGTAAAACATTGTGAATGTTTACATGTTTAAACATATTTGCAATTGTAGAAGTACTACAATACTTTACGTTTACTTTATAAGGTCACATACGAACCTCATAAAGTTTTTTACTCAAGTCTACTAAAGTATTTAGTCAAGTTATAAAAAATATAGTTGATATGACAAAAAGTGTATATTTTCTCATCATGTTTATCAGGAAATTAGCACGAGTCAATTGTGTGCTCCTCATTTTCATTATTTTTTTCGACTTAAAGCGTAGTTATACAGCGAAATGAAGTACTTATTGTTAAAGTAACATTATACACAAATGTTTGAAAAACTCTTTTTGCTTAAAATAACCTTATGAATAGAAATAATCGGAAATCATTAGCTAACACAGTTATTGTATAACGATGTTAGACGTTATAAAAACCTTATAAGGTCCTCATAAGGTCACCTTGTAAGAAATTGAATTATTATAAAAGGTTTTTGTCGAGTGCACCTTATAAGAAATGGCTTTTTCTTATAAGGTTTTTATAAGGTTTAAAATTACCAGGGAATTCTAAAATATTTGTTACATATAAATTTGTTAAATGTTTTTTACATGAACGCGACTGGTGTACAAATCTGAAAATTACATGGTATGTTAATATAATTAAAACATTTTTATATGAAAAACTTTAGTCCACTGGAATTTTACAATCTTTTTAAGTTTGCTTTTATCTAAAGCTATATCCATTTTTAATATGGAATATTAAGTTTTTATTTAGCTATAACAAGTCTATAATGTAGCTTATGATTTTCGACATTGAGTTGAAAATGTTACATTTCGAACGATAAAAAGATTCTCTATGTTCTTACTTGTTTTTTGTGAATATAAATATCAAAACATGTACACTTGATATCTCGCCTTATAAACAATTGAAGCGATATACTATTTTTTTAATTTATGACTTTTTTGGGGGGAGGAATGGTTTTTCAAGTATTATTTTCAAATTTAATGATCACTATAACCTAAAATTGTTATTGTTAGCAGGAAAATTTAATTTCGATATTTCATTGGAGGTTCGATAAAACTGGAAGCCTGAGATCGAATTCTGATAAATTTGTAACATTTCTTTACACTACTCTAATATGAAAAACTGATTATAAAATCAACTTGCCAACTTCATCAAATCAACGAACTCATAAGAATTGAAATCGACTTCGAAACATTCTTTCTCATAATAGTAATATTTCAGTAGATTTTGAAGAAATGTAAAAAATGTCTGTTTGGTTTCTATGCTCAATAATTAACAGAAAATCAAGTTTTGCAGTAACTTGAGACGTCAAAGTTGAAGTTATTTTCTGATAAAGAATAAAAATTCTTAATTGCACAGGGCTTATTTAACGCTGCACTCGTATTCGCAAATGTTACTCGTGCCTTGGGGTTACACGCGCTCGAAGCCTTCGGATTACGAGGAATTAGTGAACATAGCCAAAAAAGCAAGCAAAGCAATGGCCAAGATTCATGGGACGAATTACCAAGTTGGTCCAGCGGCTAATCTTCTGTATCCTACGTCCGGTATGCTATCTCAACCCATATTTTATTTTCTTGAAATAGATCCCCAAAGGAACCCCATACGTCAGGTTAAAGTAACAGAATTTAAAATTTTCATAGGGTTCACAGATGTTATTATTATTTTTTTACTTTGGTCAAGATAGATAACTAAAAAAATACATAATCCATATTCAACATTTTCACTCATATCGTGATCGAGGACAAAATTATTGAAAATCTTATAGTAATAATATAATGGAGTAATGGAAATTCCACCTAAAATTATTAATCATCAACGTATAATAGTGAAATATTGAATATCATTAAAAAAGGAAATAAAATTCAAAATAATAAGGCAGAGAATTTTATAAATAAATAAACAAACGATGTGTAATGTAAAGAAAATTTCACAAATATAAAATGATGACCTAAAAATAAAAACTTCGAACCCAAAATCATCTTTAATTATTTCTGATTGTAACATGTGCTTGCCCAGAATTTTCAGAAACCTGACGAAAATAGCAGTAATTAAGAGTAAATTTACTTCTTTGAGTGTTCAGTTCGTACTTCAATTTTGAAAGTTCATGCGTGTTCATTGTCAACATAGATAAAGATCTATGGGGTCGTATGTCGTTCAGGATAGCCTTCCTGAATACTCACCAGATGGATGATGAATTTCTTTCCTCATGTTTCGAGTTTTGTGTAGAATACTTAAGTAAGATGAATGTCTTAGAGAACATTAAGATCATACTTCACAGGATCATTTCTGTAGTAGATCTTTCATACTCTCGCCACAAAGGCAGGGTTGATGCATTCACGATGATGAGATGTAACCCATCTTCCTGAGCGTGAGTATCGACTAACCTCCTAGACTTTTGTCAGAAGAATAGTCAACGATGATCGTTCACTTGGAGCACTCTTTGATTCGAGCAATGGAAGACTGGGTTTTCTGAGTGATCTTATTCTTTTGATTCGAATCCATACAATAAATTATGATGGTGTTGATATTTTTAAAATTATCGATATCGGTATATATCGTTCGGAGAAAGAATATTATCATAGGCCGATAATTATCATTGAAAAAATATCGATATTCCGATACATCGATAAAAATTCTATATGTCAAAAAATATCGATATTTACCGTCAATAAATATCAGTAACAGATAAACATCGTCGAGAAATATCGATATTTCGATATATCGATAAAAAATTAAAAAGTAATTTTTTTGTTTATTCGTATTTTTCAAACAATTTCAGTTATATATTCAAAATATTCAGAAAAATATCGATATAGATAAATATCGGCGACAAAAATATCATAGCAAAAATATCGTAATCGTCAGCAAAAATATCGATAAAATATCAACAACCCTACAAAAAATTCATCAATGCCATCACAAGTACATTAGGATATAATTATTATTCATAATGAACAAATAATACAGAAAGAGAAAATTAAAGAATATCAGAATCCTTTTTTTAATGTAAAATATTACACAATAGAGATGCTGATATTAAAATACGTGAACATGCATGTATCAAAAAAAATTCAACAATCGTTAATAATATTGAATAATGAAATTATAGTAATTGTAACAGATATTTGAATAATAATTGCTGAATTTCAGTCTAATACAGTAAAAATGTAAATATGATAGTTCTATTAAATCCTATTATTTGATTTACAGATGATTTATTATTATATTATTGATTTAAAGATTTAAAGTAAAAAATAGTAAATAAACATTAGAGAATCTTCATTTAATACCGATCATTACTTTTTATTGTAACTAAATATGGTAATCCAAAACAGTTTTGTTTGTTTTTCTTTATTTTTAAACGTTTAAAATTACATCAACACAATGTTATTTTGAAGAGACGATTGCAGAAATGATTTATTGCAAGGAAAATAATTGAAATACGATTGATTAACAAATACTGAAAAAACCAAATTATGATAAATTGTGGGGAAAATTATTTTGAGCATTTGGAATTAATAATATGCTTTTGATAACAAGGTTTGAAAAATGTTTTTCATTCCAAATAAACGCTTTTATCTCATCGTGGTTTGTTGATCTATTTTGCCATATAATTTCTAAAGTGCAGGATATGGGTTTTATTTTGACCGAAGAATAATTGTTCTTAAAAGAAAAAAAAAGTAATTATTGGCAAAAATATTAATTCGATTTACGATGACAAAACAAACTCTTTTACAACGCATATCGACTTGAAAATTTTGATAAGATGAGAAAAAAGAAATTCTTTATCTCTATGATCAATGAGTAATACGTTGTATCATTGATATTAGTTTTTTATTAAATGCTGTGTAATCACTTATGGTGACATTCTTAAAAAATTAATTAAATGGAAATTATTCTTGAAAAGGACCAAAAAAATATATATTCAGTGTGAATGATGAAGCTGATCGAACTTAAAAAACTGCCTTAATTTATTTAGGAAATATTTTTTCTTATCAATATTACTATATATAATGTTATTGTATTTCAGTCCTTGCTTTGACACTTTGAAACTTTCTGAATACTATATCAAAATATCTACTATGAAATAAGGTTTCCTGTCATTTTTCTAATGTTTCGACATATTCTGTGATTATTCACAATTTCTAATAATTAAGTAAAAAATTTAATAGTTTTTCATCAATTCTAATAATTGTCTACTGTTTATCTCACATTTTTAAATAATTCACTATTTACTTCCCTAAACGTTTATCATTTGATATGATTTCTTATTATTTATGATAATAAGCAATAATTTGATATATTTTCCATTTATTTTAATTGTTTTACATCAAATTTAATTATTTCCCATACTTTCTTTCATCTTCGATAAGCAAAACATAAATTTTTGAAATTATATAGGTGCATCTGACGACTGGGCGAAAGGAGCAGCAGGAATAAAGTACGCTTACACAATGGAACTCCGTGATGAAGGAACCTACGGATTTCTGTTACCAGCAAACCAAATCGTCCCCACAGCAAGGGAAACATGGGCCGGCATTCGGGCCATTGCCCGGCTAGTAACTTGCAACACCACCCAAACTCGATGAAACATTACTTCCACCCCAAGAAAAAAAAAATAGCAACAAATTACCGAAATGTACAAAATTATGTAAGAAAATCCCCTAGAATTTAAGTTCTATTTATTGAATTTAATTAAATTAAATTTCTTCCCCAAAAACGAAATTTCATTCAGTTGGAAAATAATTTAACTCGTGTTTCTTCGACTTTCATGTTGATATATTTATTTCTCTGGAAAGTAAACACTATTTAACTCGGTTTAGCAATATGTATAAAACAATACGTTCATATTCAGTGCGATAGCAAAGAAAATTCACACCACCACTGAAACGTAGGTTGCATTATTATGTTTCGATCCGTAGGAAAAACCAGATTTTCGCCAAGCGAAGTTTCGAAACCAAGGTAAAATGTGCGATTCGACTTTTCGCTTCGCCGGACAACGAACGATAATTTACATAAAAACGACTCTTAAAACAGAAATAAAAAAAAGTCGAATGATTTCGGGAAGACTCAAACCGGAAGATACAATTTTTGTGTCGTTATTCTGGATCCGAGTTTGCTACATTTTTTTCCTTTTTCAATTTTCTTCACATGGATAAAAGTGGGATAAAATCGTGTTACGAAACCTTGCGTGATTTTAGAATCTCGACTGTTTTTTTTATGTACACGGTTAAGTCACCATTATCATAAATAGTTGAGCTCCCGATGAAAATGCTTTAAATACTCTTTACATTTTAAAATATCATTATCCTACAACAAACGCCGTAATAACAATTATATTATTTATATTCTCTTACGCTGAGCCTTAAAATTTACGGGGATTATTTACAAATCGTGTGTACCTTCGGAAAATCTTTTTTTATTTAGTGAAACGGAAATAATTAATTCGCACGCGATTGCTTTTTCCATCTGAAAACGACCTCACTCCGTGCAATAATTGATTTTCAGATAACTAGGTACTTGATCCGTCAAAATTGGCCGACGAAAACGTTCGTTAACGACGAAAAGCGCTCGATCCATTTTTTTCTAATCCTACGTTTCGCTCGGTCATTTTGTGTTTTTCGCTTAGAAAATGCGACCCTATGAAAATTGGGTTTCGCGAGAGGCCAGGATTATTATTTCTCGGGGGGACTTTCAACTTTGATTATTAAAACAAGGACTGAAACCTCATAAAAGTAATGGCTGGGTTTGATTTAACAACTAGGGAGACGAACTTTTAACGGGCGTCTTTTCATTTCTTTTTAAATTAGAGGTATTCGATTTTTTTTTGTCATTTGCAACGTGGTTGAAAGTTACAAGAAAGTTCATTCGGTTCAAGTTTTTCCTATTAGTTGTAAATTTAGGTATGGTATGAGTTTTTGGTCTGGAACTCTGAAATTGTCATGGGAATCATTTTTATTAAATATAAAAAAAAAAAAAATGAAAATGAAAGGAAGATTTTTTAAAAACATGTTTATTACAGAATAAAAATGATATGGAAAATTCATGGTTGAGAACACGTTATTTTTAATGTGGAAAATGTTTTCTTCACTGGAATTTCATTTATCTGAAATTCCAAACGTTTAGAATTAAACGAAAATAAAATATGTATGAATTTTTTGACTTTTTATCGTGATAGGAAGTGTGAAGAATATTTTTTTGGGGAGCATGAAGTTCGTTGTTATGATTAAAAAGTGTTCAAAAGCAGCTAGAAAATTTTTTCTCCTACATTAAATGATAAATTTTTTTCGTTCAATTTTAAGCGTTTGAAACTTCAGGCACATTGGAATTTCTTGAAATGAAAGGAATGTATATAGAGGTAAGGGGAGGGGGGTGCAAAATTGTTTATAAATAGAATATTTTTAAAGAATAAAATAAAACAAAGTGGAATATGTGGAGAAATTGATTTTTCAATCAAAGGAATTGAGGATTTTTAATTTTAAAATTTGAGTGATTTGATTTAAGTTTGTAAAATTTTCATTATATGTATTGGAGAACAAGAGAATCAGCAATGAATTAATTCGAATATGATTATTCGAATAAGTTGTAGCAATCGAATTTGTAATTTATAGTTAAAAAATTTCGAAATCTGATTCTACCACGAATAAAAATTGTGATTAAAACACTATATTGTAAGAAAAGTAGATTTTTTCTATTTTAAAAATTGTAAGATCAATGCAGTTTTACGATATCAGTAATAAAATGTGAGTTTTGAACACAACAGAAAATTTTAAAGATTTCGAATAAGTAAAAAGTAATCGATATATTTAATTAGGTTTACTATATTTGAATTAAAACAAATTTTAGTAATAAATACTAGATTTAAAGAATCAAAAATTTTGAGAATGAAAAAATTCAAAAACGTTAACATAGTTGATTTAGTCTTGAAGGTGTTTTTTTAAAAATTAGTCACAGAAACGTCAAAAATAAATAACGATCATGGATTTTGCTAATAAAAATGTAAATCTTGAAAAGTTAAAAATGTATGTAAATTACGAAATATTTCGAACTCTAAAATTGCAGTGATAAAGTTTGTATTTTTTGTACATATAATTTAACAAATCTTCAAGTCTGATTTTATCAATGGAAATGAAAATTTTTTTTCAAGAACTTTATTGTAGAAAAAATCAAATATTTTTAGTTTCAAATCTTTGAGATTGCCATTTCAAGCTTTACTTTACGATGTCAGAATTTGAGTGTGAGTTTCAAAACAACATAAAATTTTAAAACTTAATTCTAGTGAATAGAAAATAAACAATATGGATGATAATGAAAACCATAAATTCAAAAGTCTGGATTAGTAAACAAATGTAACGAAATTCTGCATTAAAAATGCTGAACCTTCGAATTTCAAGAATAAAATTGTTTAAAAAACTAAAAAGGTAAAAAATGAAAAAAAATGCGTAAAAAAAGTTAATTAAATCCTGAATTTTAATTAACCTCAAGTTAATTAACTTAAATAGTAAATACTTGAAGTTAGATAATCAAGTTATTTAATTAGTTAAGTGTAATTTACCTCAGGTTTAATTAATTTGAAGTTTAATTAACACTAAGACTATAAAATTCTATAAATTTGTTACGGTGAATAAAAAATGTTACTATTACTCTTGTTTATCGAAATATAAATAAGAAAGTAGAAGTGATGTCTGATTTTTATAAGAATTCTGAAATCTGTAGGTTTTCAGGATCAAGGACTTTTTGATTATATAAATCTATAATAAGGTACAAAGTAAAGATTAACTTTGCAATCATCAATAATTATTTAAAATCGTGTTCCTATTGAACAATTACCAGTTTTATTTTTCGAAAAATCATTTACAGCTTCAGCCCTTGCAAAAAAATGCTCCTCGGAAAATATTGCTCTTTTTTTGTTGTCTCCCCCCCAAAAAATATTAAAAAAATAACAAACTCAAAATCATTGTACAAATAATTTCACTCATCGTTCAAATATATTAAAAATCCTGCAAAATTATACATTTTCGAATGTCCCCTCAAACAGAAAAAACCACGACAGTCATGCCATCAGTAAAAAAAACCAGCAAAATAGTAAAAAGAAACGTTGCAACAGTCATTTAAAAAGATGTTAATAAATTCCCTCAACTCTGTTGATTCAGTAAAATATACATTTGCATCTATAAATACAGTATTTCTTGAATGTAGTTTTAGTTCATTGACAAAATCGCCCTAGTCATGATTTGCCATTTCATTTTACAGTATTAATAGTCATAAAATTGTTAATTCCTAATTTATTTGAAATTCCTTGCAAAATCACAATGACACGTTCCAAACCAGAAAAATTCTTCTAACAACGATTACCAATGTCATCAAAAAACGTCATCGTCCTATATGTATACTTTGCGCCCCGATTATAAAATGTCGAATAATGTACATGCAACGGGTTTTGAAAAAAAAAAAATATCTTGATCAACAGACGTTTCGTGAGAAATGGCGTTCGTTATTGGCTCTCATAAATTCAGCGCCACGCAAAGTTTTCTCTACCGTACAAGTTTTTTTATTCCTATCCTAACCACCGATTTTAGAATTATTGCTTTTCATCCTGCTGGAAAAAGTACTTCCGTAGAAAAATGTTGAATCAAGTTTCAACGCATGGGAATAATCTACGGTAGTTACGAAAACCGTTTTCATCAAACATCGATTACGTCACGACACACGCACAGACACACGTTTTTTTTAAATGGGCTTACATGAAATGGAATGTTTGTTTTTTCATGAATTTGGAATGATTAGATTTGATTGAATGAGTGAAATTAGGAAAGAACGAGCTAGGAATATTGAATTTATAAAAATATGGAAATTAAACTTCAATTCCATAAATGAAGACAATTTTTTGGGAACTTTTGGTTTTTAGAATCTGTTAAAAAGCAAGTAATCCATGAAATAAAAAAAATATTTTGTTATACACATTTTTATGTCTGGCGAATCAAATTTTGATCACATATAGGTATCTTGCACCAACATTACAAACCAATAAATATTTATTCTCGATTATTTTGAAAAACGTAATTCTTATTAGTAAGTTTCGGAAATTCACCATTGGTTTCACTTACAAAAACTAAATATTAATGTTTTAAATTTTAGAATAAATAATTCTGAAAGATAAAAGCCTATTTTATGTGTGGAACCTAAACATTTTTCGAACACTTAAATTTAAGTGTTAACAAATTTAAAAATTTTAAATGGTATTAATTATTGGTGATGAAAATTTAGCTTTAAATTACACTTATTTTTTTCACGAATAAAGTATTTATTAAAAAACATAAAAACCATTTTTCTGTTCATTGAATTTCTAAATAATCAAAACTTACAAATATTCAATAAATACGTTAATATAAACACCGAAATTTTCATCCAATAAATATTTATCCTCAATTATTTGCAATAATCTTTATTTATAAGTTCTAAAAATCCAACATCAATTCCATTTATAGGAATTCAATTTTGTATTAATAAATATTTGTTTCGAAAGTCTATATACGAGTGCATAATATAATATTAAAAAAAAACTCTCGTCTGTTGAACTTCGAAATAATCGAATTTTGGTAACTTAAATTCAAGAGCTACAGAATTTCGACAAATACGAAAAGAAATGTTTGAGTTTCGGTGACATAAATACCCAAACTCTAAACCAAATAATATTTAACATAATCCTTATTTACAAATGATAGAAATTTGAAACGGAGTTCCTATAATTAAAACTGAAAATTTGCTGTGCAAATTTTAACTTTCTCGAGCCTGATATTAAAAAAATAGACTTTCTGTTCGTCAAACTTCAAAATTACCAAATTTCAATCACTTATACCCAAGAATTACTAAATTTAACAAATTGAATGACCTTGGCACCGAAATCACAAGCGAATAAATATTTATCTTCAATTATTTTCCATAGTATACAAATACAAAAAATAACTACATTAATTGTCATAATGGCTCAACTATGCCCCAACTGGACACCTCAAAAAAGGGCCTTACAATGAATAAAAAATCTTCTTTCATTACAAAACTTGCCAAACCCCATTCTCAAACTCTCATCGGATAAAAAAGTATCTATTCGCACTCTGAAATATGTAAAACTATTTTCAGAATGAAATTGAACATTGTCATAGCCATGCATAGAAATTTAAAACAACGCTGAAGGGATGCACATAAAATGGGTTTATGTGAATGCTCAGTATATAGAAGGGAGAAGTAGACTGAACGAAAAAGTCAACTCCATTGTAAAAGAAAAAAGTAAACTTCGAGGCGGTATATTTAAATGGCATTGCTAAAGTGGGTAACCGGATCTGAAAATTGCATATTCAAACGAAAAAATAACCAGGGCATTTGAATAAAGTTGCTGCGAGTCACCTTACATTTTTTGATGATTCGAATTTGATTACGAGGGGGAAATTTTGGAGCATGTAAAATAAAATTTGTAACTAGAAACTCTGTTACCATTAAAAATTTTTTGTGAAGATAAAAAAGACTTCGCACAGTATGATATATTTATTTTATAAAATTGCATTTATTTTGAAATTAAATTATAGACATTATATGGTATAAAACGAGTGAAAATATTTTCGAGAAACTAATTCAAACGATTAAAATTTCATTCCAAGCTGACCCTGGAGTTTAACCACGCCATTTAAAAAATCCTTTGTTTTTCTCAATGAGCATCATTTTCATTTCCCTCCAATATTTATCCACTCATGTCCACTATAAATTCAGTTATATTTTTTATCATTCACTTTGCGTCAGGAGAAGTACGAATTCACACTTCGAAGGGCATTTGCAGAGATTTAGAGACTTGGAGGAGATGGTTTTCTAGGTTTTTTAAATCAGAACATTTAACAATAAATCATCGAATTTTCCATTCAAAATTTGATGATCAAGGTTTTTTTTTTATTATTAAAAGACTTATTTTTTGGGCTCCATCAATTTGTTGAGTTCTATTTTTGAATCTTTTTGAATACTTGATGATGAATTCGAGTTATTTTTTTGAAAGAATAAAAAATTTTGTATTTTGTTTGGAATTAGAAATTTACATCGAATCACAAGAATTTTAAGTGTCGAAATACTGAATACTGTGGACATGATTTGTTCAATTTCAAAAATAATGAATTTGATTTTTTGTTGAGAAGAAAGTTTAAATTACAAGGTTTTATAAATTGCAGGGGTTAATCAAAATTTAGATTTGATTGCAAACTTATGTATTTACATATATATTTATACAGTTAACAGTATCAAATATTAATTATTCAATAATCGATTCACATTTAGATTCAATTGTTTATTATATACTTAAATATTTTAATTTTAAACTTTCCAATTCCAATTTCTTATCAGTACAAGTTTCGAAATTTCCATTAAAAGTATCCAAGTGTAGAGAAAATTCAATTGTATTAGATTTTCTAATAACATTCTTTATGCATATGTTAAATTCTCAAGTTTCATAACATGTCATTCGAAGGAAATTTCAATTCCAACGCACATCAAATTTAAAAATTGATATTTCATAAGGAAATTTTTGAAACTCGAATAATAATGCCATTTACATTTTTAAGCATGAATTATTAAGTTTCATAGGATTCTGATTTTCACTGATTCTATAAACAATAACAAACATTTTTACTTTTAGAAAATTTGTTCCGACTATCAAAAAACAAATAAACTAAAGAAATAGGAGAATCTCCAACTCAAGTGCGACCCTACAACATGCAAAAACAACATTAGTTTACAAATTTTTCAAAATTGTGATTACTTCAGGAAAAAAGAGTTTTTAAGATTAATTTGGATGTGTTGTGTAAAAAAAGAATTGTCATTTATTTTTTCCAAAGCAACCATTTTAAAATATTAGTCAAAAACGAGTTTTCCAACTAATATCAAATTTCAAGTTGTTTTCAACAATATTGAGAACGATCGATTACATCAATTGATCGAAAGATATATCGATATATCGAATAGATACATCGATGCATCTCATATATCGAAAATTGATATTGATATATCGAAAAGATAAAAAATTAATCGTTAAAAAAATACATATGTCAGCTTGACGGCAATACTCTGTTTTTATTATTCAAAACAGTACTTCATGGACCACTTTTTCAGGTAGAATAAACCATGAACATCAATTCAATTGATGTTCATGGTTCAATTGATGTTCATGGTTCAATTGATGTTCATGGTTTATTCTACCTGAAAAAGTGGCTCCTAAAGTGATCGAATTGTATATATAATAATACTATAAAACTGAAAGGAGTGTTTAAAAAAGATTATAGTACTTTATGAATTAAAGGTGTTGAAAGTCGAGAAAAAGTTCATCCATAAATATGAGTTATTTTCGAAAAATCTCAAAAAATGCACTTTTCTTCAACTTCGAACGCCTGCAACCTGAAGATTAGTATTCTATTATTTTTTTGCTATTTTATTACTTATTTATCACTTTTTCAACTGACGAAAATAAAAATAAAATAAAATCAATCGTTATTCAAGTTTCTGGCAAGAACTGAGAAAAAGGCAGGGAAAAAAAAACAATTTTCGCTAATATTTCGAAAACACTTCTATAGAAATATAAATGACAGTTGTTCTCATTCCCAGCAACCCAAAATAAGTCCAAATAACACTCTTTCATGAGGTACATTTGCAATGTAAACTAGTATAACGTTTCACTCAAGCGCCACCGAGAGCGCTGAAGTCGCCCAATCAGCTGATCGCCCCATATGACTCTCAACTTGGAGATAACCTTAAAAAAGTGTCTTTTTCTTGTACCTCTTGTCAGACTGCTGACAAAATTTTCCATTTTCAGTTAATTAAAATTTCTCATCCATGAAATTTCCCCCAGTCTAACCGATTGAGCTGAAAAAAAAAACAAATGAACCATCAATGGTCCCCTTTTTTCTAAATCAATCGATGATACTCTCATAACAAAAAAACCCTACATCACCCTCCATGCTCCAAAACTCCCCTGCCCATGCATCCTTGAACTTTCGAAACCTAATCATCAACGGACCCGTGAAAATGCCTCCAACGACTCCCTGGATTTTTACTTGGCCGAATTGAGGGGGAGGCAGAGCATCTGTTTGAAGATGCCCTTCCTCGGGTTCCTCGCCTCGTCCTGGCCCTCGTCGCCGTACCTGACGTTGTTGTTGGCGATGTTGCTCTCGGAGATGAGGGCTCGCGAGTACGGGGGGCTGTAGTCGTCGTCCTCGTAGTCGCAGCGGAACGACAACGGCGGGGGCGGCGGAGGCAGGGGGTAATCGAATTCAAGGTCATTGGCGTTGTCCAGCTCCCCGTAGCCGAGGATGAAGAGGTTGTCGTCGAGGCCGGTGCAGCGCAAGGCATTGTGTAAATGTGGGCCCTCGAGCTGAAGCATGGCCAGTCGGTCCTGCAGCTCATACATGTAACACTGGTGCAGGGACTGGTAATCGGGCTGTGTCGGCTCCTCTTCTTGTCACACACAGTCCTCCAACGACATCAACAAGGCGTTCACGTACTCGAAGCCCTCGAACTCGCTCTGGTCGATGTTTTCGATGACTTGTCTGGAATTTCGAGCGTTCGTTGGGTTTTAGGGCTATGTATGCGGTATGCCGAAGAATTTCCAGCTTGGTTGGGTGTAATTTGGGAAACTCTGGTAGTTTGAATGGTTTTTTTTTTATTTGTTATGAGGAATTCTTGTAGACGTGATTCTGATAGACTTTATGGCGACATTGTGTTTTTAGTCAGAGCAAATCACAAAATTTTCCCGAGTCGAAATTAGAATCAAACTTTGAACCAAATAAATCGAGGATATTTCAGTTCTCGTCGGTTCAGGCTAAGCTCATTTTCAACCAACTTTACACCATAAACATGGCAGTTATTATCGATTTTATGGATTTTACGCCTAAACTAGGTTTTATTTTGAACCTCATTTAAACATTGCGCATGTGCGATTTGGGCAAGAAATACCAGGCAATTTTCAACATTCTCAAAATGATACAAGCTCTAGTAACGCAGAATATTATAAAAATGCGCCATTAATATTCTCAAAAATATTCGTTTTTCCAGTTTTCCTCATAGGGACATGATTCAAGAAAACGTATTGAAAAGAATATTTCTAACGAATAGTTGAAAATTGACAATTAATTTGATTAACTCACAATTGATCGTGAGGATTTTGGCCTGAAAATGCTCGGTTTTCCTAATTATCTACTAAATAAAAGCATTTTTTTTCGGCGCATTTTTCAAACTTTTGATGAACTTTCAACACTCGAAAATAATTTTTCACGCGTATTGACATTTGACATAAGGATGCGCGATATGTATCGATGTATCGTTATATCGATATTTTCTTACGATGTATCGAGTTTTTTGTATCGATATAATCACAATCCGATAATCGTTCTATCGATATGATCATTTCGATTTTATTAAATATCGAAACACTATTATGCATCATCTTTATTATTTATAAATGTTGCATTTTTTTTGTTGGCTAATCGGTTGAAACCCGAACATCTCAACCAAAGGATTTTGTTGGCCAGTATTGATTCAAAGTTGTGATCAAACATCCAAATTTTAATACTTTTTTTCCTTGACAATTTTATCATGTTATAAAAGCTGTGATATTTATCACAATCGACAATTTATTATTGTTTGTCTTTTGTGAAAGATTGATGTGTATAATAACTATAAAAACATTAACTCTAACAACGATTTCTTTTTACTGCAACTCTTTCATTTTTTATATCTTATACACTATAATTGCATATAAACTGGTGCCAGAGCCTACTTTCCTTTAAGGAAGTCTCAAGTCAAAATATCATATGATACATATATCGGGATATCGATATTTTTTTATCGATATACCGATAGTAAATATCGGAATGTTTCAATATATCGTATCGTATCATATCGAAATTCCATGATTCGATACCCAACCCTAATTTGACATATAAAATGTAAATCGAAACAAAAAATGATCTGGGTCAGAAATGCGCCAGAATTCAAAAAGCCATGAAAACATAAGTAGAGCAGATTGCGGTAGGCATTGAATTGTATTATAAATATAAATTAACTTTTACTTTGAATATAAATGATTTTTAATTATATTTCTATAATATATTACAAATAAATTTAATTTGATCAGAATGAATTTTCTTTTCTTGTCAACCCACAATTTCCGTCACAGCGTCAGAAAAGAAAATTCCGAAGAGAAAAAGTTCGTTTAACAAGAAATCTATATGTCTCTATTGTTTTCAAATTTTTAGAAAAATAAATGACGCGTTCTTTTCAAAGCGTAGATTTTACATTTAAGGAGCTCCCAGTTGATAATAAATATTCCAAAATGTTTCTGAAATATTTTCAAATGTTTAAGAAATATTTCTAAAATATTACGTGCTGAATGGGCTGTTCATCAATAAAATAAACAGATTTTCAGGATTACTTGATACCTCCCTTCCCTATCTCTATGTCACAAGCTTTCAAGTCAGTTAGACTCCCATTCTTAAGATGGAGGGATCACATCATCTCTAATATAATCGATGAAAATTGACGACATTGTATACTTTAGAATATCCGCTAATCAAACGTGATTGAATAAACTTTTGTACATTGTGCAGTGTAATAATATTCCCGTATTTATTTAAAATAGGAATAAAAATTTATATTGCTTAAATTCAGTGATAATTACCGAATGCAAGTAATGTGATAAATTTTTTCGACTTGGAGGAAAGGAAAATTATTATTCGATATAGTTTTTTCAATAGTCGAATTTTTCGAAGTGCTCATTCAATTTAAAAACAGACAGTCATGAAAGTTTGCCTTCGTTTTTCTCAGGTTCAATATGGTTGTACTTTCGATCTTGATTTCGAATGGTATGCTAATTCTGATTCTAATTTCGACTCGGGTTATGTCTTTAATATTTATAATAATTCATTATCACAGAAAGCTATGTACCAGAATTCAAATTTTCAAAATACTATGTCTTAAATTTTTGGTCTCTAATCTTCTACAGCTCAAAATTCTAGAAATTTATTTTAGGTCCTATCACACTTAAATTCTATAAAATCGAACTCGTAACTCTCAAAATTTGACGTTCTAGAGTTAGGAAATAACAATTTTATGTTACGAGATCAATAATTATGAAAAACCAGCATCGTAGAGTTCAACATAGAATGATCTGAAACTCAACGATCCCATACTATAAAATTTGGAATTATTACAGTATTTACTCTAAAAATGCAATATTTGAAATCATTTACTTTAGAATTTTTATTACTACAATTTTTTATCAAAAATTCATGCTATAGAAATTGAAAAATTAAATTTACATGCATTCTAAAGTATTTAATTCTAGACTATCTTCTTCAAAATGTGAAACTCCTATTTTTTGAAATTTGAGAATTTCAGGAATTCATTGGAAATGAAATCAATCGAGAATAATCTATTAGTTACAAAAAAGAATTCTTCAACTCTCCAGCATAGATTTATAAAATTCAATACTCGAAAATTTCATTGCATATACTTATAATAAATTAATATGTTTCAAGATATGAATATTGTTTGGATCTAAATGATAGAATGTATAGGATTAGAATTACGAAATGCCAGAATTGCAAGAATTTTATAGTTTTCTATACTTGAATGGTCAATCTTGAATTTCTCTATTTCATTCATCATAAGTCTGACATTCTACATTCTAGAATGAAATATTTTATAACTTTTTACTGTATTGAGATTTTCGAAAAATTATATTCAGAACTTTAATTTCTTTCAAGTTTTTAAACGTGTATCTTAAATTATCGAATTTTATGCCATAAAATTCGGAGCTCTGAAATTCTTTGTTTCAGAATTCAGATTTTCAGAATATTATCTTTTCAATTTTTATCTTCCATAGTTCAAAGTTAAAGAAATGTATTTTACGTCCTATCACACTTGATTTCTATAAATTTAAATCGTAACTCTCAAAAGTAGACGTTCTAGATTAATAAAATAACAATCATATATTACGAAATTAATGATTATAAATAACAGAATCGTAGAGTTTTACGTAGTACGATCTGAAATTCCACGATCCCATACGATCATTTTTGGAATTATTAAAGTCTTTGTTCTAAAAGTAAAATATTTGAAATCATTTACGGTAGAATTTTCATTCCTATAATTTCTTTTAAAAAATGTATGCTATAGAAATTGAAAATTAAATTCACATGCATTATAAAATTGTAAACTCTAGACTATCTTCTAAAATGTGAAACTCTTATTTTTGGAGAATCAAGAATTTCAAAAATTAATTAAAAATAGAATCAATTGAGAATTATATATAAGTTAGAAGAAAGAATTATTGGAATCTCCAACATATATTTCTAGAATTTAATGCAATAGGATCGAAAATTTCACTATTCTTATCATAAATCAATACGTTTCAAGATATCAATATTCTTTAGGTCTAAATGATAGAATGTGTAGAAGTAGAATTCAAAATTCAAGAATTGCAGGAATTTTGTACTTTTCTATATTTGAATGGTCAATCTTGAATTTCTCTGTTTCATTCACCATAAATTTGATATTCTACACTCAACATTCTTGAATGAAATATTTTATAACTTTTTATTGTATTAAGATTTTTGAAAAATTACATTCCAAACTCTAGAATCTTATAATTTGTAAACGTGTTATTTTGAATTCTCAAACTTCATGCCATGAAATTCGAAGCTCTAAAATTTTTTGTTCCAGATGAACAATTTTTATATTCTCTATTGAAAAATTTGAAATTCTGGGATTCTGGATTCCATCATTTTAAATTCTAGTGCTTGATATCCTATAGTGCAAGATTCCAGAAATCTGTTTTCCAGAATTTAAAGTTTCTAAATAAGATCTTGTTAAATTTGGTACCATGCATATTTTTGTACTTCAAGAACATCAGTAAGATAAATAGATAACTGACGATATTTGAATGACTTACTGAAACCTAATTTTTGATTTATGAAATTGTGTAAAATTTTTAGAAATATTGGAGTGCTCGTTTTAAGCGTTTATGATTTGAATACGTAAGAAATCAGTTCTTTGAGCACTTTTTGAACATAATAAGAGGACTTTGAGAAAATTTTTACGTAACTGAAACATAATTTAACACGTTTCGTTTTGCTACTTTTTTTTCCACACTTACGAAAAGGAAATTTTACTATTACTTTTTTTAAAGTGCACTATTTACTGTCATAGAAATTTCTATACATTACTCACTTGTCATTTTACATATTTTGTACGAAATTAATTTTTTTTGAAGTAATATACTTGTTGAAATTTTCGAAGCAGTCAATTTACAGTTGTCGAATTTTACAGTTTCCTTGTTGTTATTATATTTCTATCAGAAAATTACGTTCGTCATTGGAATGTAACTATTGGCTGCTTCAAAAATGTTGATTCAATTAAATAAAATTGTGAGTAATTTTTCTGTGTCATTTGATCATAATATTACAAATATTGTTACATTTTCCATAATGTGAAATAATTATAAATAAATTACTCTAAAAATACATAGAAATAATGAATAAAAATAAAAAAAATTCAACAAATTCAACAAATTTGATAGAATACATAAAATAAACAAAATTTCTATTCAATAATTTGTTATTTATTTGAATGAATTGAAATAAATAAGGAAATTCACTAGAATAAATTTTACATAATGTAAATTGACTAATTTGTAACACTTTGCAGATAACAACTATTAAATTCCTTAAAAATTTTGAATTATAAAAAAAAAATGGTATGTAATATTTTTCTTTGTAACTACATCATCATCCAACATATTTTGTATCATCCAATTTTTTTTCTCTGTATGAAAAGGTCTTTTCCAAATAAAAATAACACTATTCTTCGATTTTCGATCCACAATTATCACCAAGCAAAAAAGTGAATAAAAGGTCTCTCAATGAGATTACATCGATTTTTTTCACTACGTCGAGAAACTTTTTTGAAGTATCGCGAAAAAATAACGACCCTCGGGAATCGTCTTTTCTCGTTGAAGAGTTTTACTCGACAAATCTACCATTAGGTATCAAGTAAAATGTATAACGTTTCCCAAGAGATGTTTCAAGTTTTACTTCCAATTATACCTTTTACAAGACTTTAACAACATTTCATTAATTACAGTATAAAAATTTCATGTAAACAATAAAAAAGTAAACTGCCACATTTATTACGTTTGATGCATTTATGTTCGCGTGTTCCAGAAGCATAAATATCTTTAATTACATAGTAAATGGACCGAGCATCGCTGGAAAATATCCATATAATCGAAAATCAAGCCAAAATCTGGGGCAATGCAAGTTAACAATAAATTGCAATAAATAATGTACTATTTCATTTACTTTTTCAAAAACTATGTACACTAATATTCAACCTTAATACCCTCTGGTCCAATCTTCTTTTCCTCCATCAAACGAAAAAAAAATTTCATCCACTAGTGCAAGGATTAAAAAATACAAAGTAACACACAGGAAAAGCAGGCAAAAAAGCAGAAAACAAAAAGCAGCCCAAAAAACATTGAAAAAGCACATCGAAAAAGTATAAGCATTTATTTACGAACCCTAGACAAGATTTCAAATTTCTAGTAATGCACGTACAAAAGTACCATATTTCTCAAAAATACAACATTTCCCTACTCCTCATATACACATTCAAAGTTTGTTCAAAGATTAGACAAACTCAAATGAACGTCGGTTATTGCACAAAAAGATGAGGAAAACTCGGAAAAACATTGGTATCGGTCTAATTGTACGATTTTTTTTTTTTAAATAAATACACATCACATAAACATCTGACGTAATTGCTAATTTGGCTGTTTGTACATAAAAAAAATTAAAGATTATACAATTAGTGTAATATTTCACATGGCAAACCAAAGCAGTCGCAAACTTGGGGAAATTTTCGTTTAGCCTCCTGATTGAAAAAGTACGATTTCCCATAGGTATCACATATAGCGTCGTCTATCACATCTCCATTTGATGTAAATTTGTACTTGATGGATCTAAAACCCAGCGCACGGAAAATTATAAAAAAAAAGTAATGCAAGCACAATGGTAGGAGCAATAAAAAAAAAAAAAAGTCTATGGCTCCTGCGGGTTTTAGAGTTCGATGAATTATCATATTTTATTTATTTGTGAACACGAAAATGATTTTCAGTAAGGGATTCTGGATTGCAATTTAGTAGAAAATTAAAGAAGTGCCCTATTTAGAATTATCAGTGATTTTTCTGTTTTTTTTTTTTTTTTTTCCTAATAATATTGTTTCTGGAATAAGTTTAAACTTTGAGGTAACAAAAATGTTCTTGCTGCATTTTTTGCAGAGTGCTTCATGGAATAATATCATCATATAATAATCGTATAATGTTGGATATACAAAAGTTTTGTGATATGTAACTCCAAATTGAATTTATTTACAATAATGTCATTTTATGCTTCATTCTTAACAATTTTCGTGAAAGTTTTGAAATAATAATTTTTTGTTATAATCGGAGACTATGATTAATCCGAATTATTTTTCGTAACTTGATGAAATAAAAAGGAAAATCGACTTTTTAAGGAAAGAATTGTAAAATCCAAAGTTTATAAAAATCTCAGGAATATGCTATACAGTGTGATAAAGTTATTTTCAAAAATTGTATAATAAGGGAAATATATTATTATGGATTATTATTGCTTAAGGTACAAGAAATTTTTTTTTGAAAAGTCAGAGTATTTTGACTTGTTGAAAACTTTCTTGTTAAAAATTGTAGAAGTTTTTTTCGATTAACTGGGGTTGTTCAACAATAATAATTTTTTATTCGATTATTTTTCAGTCATTCTATTTTTATTATTTGATTTTGAATAAATTTACTGGGAATTATATTAACAATTATTATTATTTCTTGAATTTTACAATGATTATTGATTATATTCTTATCTAATTCTACTAACTTCAACTTGTTTGAGTATTTTTTTTTCCATTATTTTCATAGTAGAAATACTTAAATTTTTGCAAAGTTATTCTAAGAAAGTCTGAAAAGTTATGAACACATATTTCAAAGCTACTTAGAAAAAAAATAATAGTAACAAATAAATACGCATATTAGAAATTTTTCATAAATACTCAATAATGTCCGCCATTTTTTAGTTACTTCCAATTTGAAAAATTTTGTAAATAATAGGTATCGTGGGCAAAAACCATGCTTAGAATTAATGCATTTTCGTGCTCTTTAAACACGTATTTTTTTCAGTGTTTTTTATACCAATCTTTTTAGCAAAAATTTAACAATATTTAGCACTTGATAGGTTTTTTAAACACGTAGGAACCATTGACTTACAAGCAACGTGCAACTCAATCAACTTTCTAGGAGACTTCGTTCAGGGAAAACGCAACGAGGCTGATGTCAAAATTTTTGCTAATAATAATAAAAATAATAATAAAATACATATATGAAAGCAGAAATTCCATTTATTAATTGAAGAAAATTTTTGGACAGAATGATAAAACATGTTTGTTTCCGTTGCTCGCGTTATTGTTCACTTGTTCAAGTACAAAATTAAAATGGTCCAAATATAAGACAAGAGTAAAAGATAAAAATGTACAAAGAAAAAAATGATGATTAAATATGTGGTCAACTTCTCATTACACTGAAAAATCACATTTAAGTGTTTTGGAAAAGACAAAAATTTTTAATAATTGATCAAAAAGGGAGTGGGAGAAAGGCCTGTATTTTACAATGTGGACTGAAAATCAAGGGTACCAAAAAGAACTACAAAATAGTAGTTTATCCAACCTTACAACAATAAATATATTTTGATTTTCAATTTTTCTAGCAACATAATAAAAGAAAATTTCTGTGTCATTTTTTATCCATTTAATCGAGTTCTATTCTAGTGATAGATTTTTTTTAATATTATTTTTTGATAAACTGTAGTATAGATTTGCAAGTTGATGTCCTTATACATTTTTATTTTTTTAAATTTTCACAAGCATGTAGATCATGTTGCGTATATAAAATAAAACATTTTTTTATGAGAAAAGTAGAGGCTAGGAAGATACAAGTCGAGATTTCATAAAAATTTTTAAACATAGTATATCACAAGAAAGTCGTATAACAACAAAAAAAAAATTATGTATTTATATTCATTGACTATAGTTCTTTGTACTTTTTGGTACATTTTTCGATGTTTTCCAGTGTTTTTTCAAAGTTGATCGAAAGTTTTTACATATTAATTCATAGTTTTTGGGATTTTTAGGTACTTGTTTGTAGTTTGTGATATTAATTTCTAATTTTCTTTGTTTCTTGCAAAAGTTGAATGCATTTTATTTAAATCTCACAAGTTGCTGCGAAATTATTTTATTCGATTCTGCACTTTTTGCAGTTTTTTCGTTTTCTATAGTTTTTGGTACTGATATCATGAAGTTTCAGGGACGAAGTTATCATAATCTGTCACAAGACCATAAAAATAAAAAAGAAATTATGTACTACCTATATTAAAAATCTCAAAAAGAAAAAAAAAAAAAAAAAAAAAAAAATACGACAAACCAAAAAATAGAAATGTAAGTAACATGAGTATCTTGAAAATTCCCTGTGAAAAATAGGCAGCAAATTGTCTCTTATATATTTTTTAAAAACAGTTCAACCACCTTGATCATTTAAATTACATTTTACAACCTAAAACTTTTGCCTACACGAGAGTAAACAATAAAAATTTAATGAACTAGTATTACGATTTAGATTATTAAAGGAAAAAAAAGTTTTCATTGTCCCCGCATCAAAAAGAACAATTCAAGCTTCTTTCGAGTGAGAAAAATCCGTCACGGTTCGAGACGCTACACAATGACCGCCTATACCGCGGGGACAATGAAGACTTTTTTAAAAATTGTTTGCTTCAAACACGAGATTCTTATGAAAAACAATTGAGAATTTCCCACGCTGTCAATACATTTGTTACAATCAAAATAAATTAATAGTAATCCGTATAGTTTACTTTCGTTCACGTCTTTTTCGAAAACCCAAATTTTACCACCTCAAAATCATTCAAAACCAAAACGACAAAATAAAATTCCCCATATCTCCATATCTACAACCCCTCTCCCCAACTTTTCATCTGCATCCCTGTGAAACTAAATTTTACAGTGACCAAACAATGACTTCATAAAATCATTGAAACCTTGAGTCGAAATTCCAAAATCGAAGTTGATCAAGTCACGCGTCGAGTCTTTGCGGAAAAAGCAGCAATAAAGCAAAAGCGTTGATCGAGAAGCGACAGGGGATTGGTTTGCTAATGAAAACGACGAAGGTAATGAAAGGGAATGACTCACGGATCATCAGGCGTGAGATGAACCGGCTCATCCGTGAATTCGGGTGGGAAGTTGGCCAAATCCCGATCGGAATCCAAGCGTGGCTTGTACGGCGGCGTAACTTGCTTCTGCTCCAGCTGTAGCAAGCATTCACAAAGTCTAGGAGTGTTATAAATATGTGCCCTAGCATCTATAAAACGCTCTTATTATTCCATTAACTTTCATACTCGTAACTTAGTATCCTCACGAAAAAAAAAACACTTTAAAATACTATAAAAAACTACTGGATTTTCCTACAGTGTTCTGAAGTGTTTCCATGACTTTCAATAGTACATCTATAGTATACATAGAGCAGTGGTTCATAGTGTTTTATAGTGTTAAAGTGAACATTTCAGAACACTACTAAATAGAACAAAAGTGTTTAAGTAGTGTGTAATAGTGTATCAAAGCGAGTACATTGTAGTGTTGTATAGTGTTTCATGATATTACAAAGAACACTATTGAGTACTACAGAAGAATATTTGTTATACTACACAACACTATTGAAGCGTTCAGTCGTGTTTCTGTTATCATGAAAAAACACTTTAAAGTACGACAGAGCACTACAGACTTTTCCTGTAATGTTCTGAATTGTTTCCATGACTTTCATTAGTACATCTATAGTGTACACAGTAGTGTTTCAAAGTGTTTTATAGTGTTAAAAGGAACACTTTAGAACTCTACTGAATTGTGAAAATGTGTTTCTGTAGTGTGTTATAGTGTTTCAAAGAGAGTACATTTTACTGTTATATAGTGTTTCATGATTTTACAAAAAACACTTTAAAGTACTATAGAACACTACAGCTTATAGTGTTCTGAAGTGTTTCCATGACTTCCAATTGTACATCTATAGTATAGACAGTAGTGTTTAAGTGAACACTTCAGAAAGCTACTAAATTGTGCAGAATCTGTAGTGTGTAAGTGTATCAAAGTGAGTACATTGTAGTGTTGGATAGTGTTTCATGATATTACAAAGAACACTACTGAGTACTAGTAAAAGATTTTTCATACTACAAAACACTACTGAAGCGTTTAATCGTGTTTCCGTAATCATGAAACTCTGTAGAACACTACAGAATTTTCTTCTGTGTTCTGAAGTGTTTCCATGACTTTCAATAATACATATATAGTACACACAGTAGTGTTTAAAAGTGTTTTATAGTGTTAATGTGAACACTTTAGAACACTACCAAATAGTGCAAAAGTGTTTCTGTAGTGTGTAATGTGTGATAGTGTATCAAAGCGGGTACATTGCAGTGTATTATAGTGTTTTATGGTGTTAATAAGACCACTAGTGAATACTACAGAATATTTTTCATACTACCCAACACTATTAAAGTGATCAGTGGTGTTTCTGTAATCATAAAAAAACACTTTAAAGTGCTATAGAGCACTACAGAAGTTTCTTGTAGTGTTCTGAAGTGTTTCCATGACTTTCATTAGTACGTCTATAATGTACACGGTAGTGTTTTAAAGTGTTTTATAGTGTTAAAGTGAACACTTCAGAACACTAATAAATTGTGCAAAAGTGTTTCTATAGTTAATAATGTATCAGAGCGAGTATATTGCAGTGTTTCATAGTGTTTCATGATGTTACAAAGAACACTATCGAGTACTACAGGATATTTTTCATAATAGCCAACACTAATAAAGAATTCAGTCGTGTTTCTGTGGTCACAAAAAACACTTCCAAGTACTATAGAACACTACACAGTTGTCTTGTAGTGTTCTAAAGTGTTTCCATGGCTTTCAATAGTACATCTATAGCATACACAGTAGTGTTTCAAAGTGTTTGATAGTGTTACAAGTAACATTTCAGAGCACTAATAAAGTATGCAAAAGTGTTTCTGTAGCGTGTAATAGTTTATCAAAGCGAGTACATTGTAATGTTATATAGTATTTCATGATGTTACAAAGAACACTATTAAGTACCAAACAATATTTTTCAAACTACCCAATACTAACTGAAACATTCAGTGGTGTTTCTGTGTCACATAAAAAAAACACTTTTAAGTACTATATAGAACACTACAGAGTTTTCTTGTAGTGTTATGAAGTGTTTCTATGACTTTCATCAGTACATCTATAGTGTGCACAGTAGTGTTTCGAAGTGTTTTCTAGTGTTTAAATCAACACTTCAGAACACTACTACATTGTGCAAAAGCGTTTCTGTAGTGTGTAATAGTGTATCAAAGTGAGTACTTTGTAGTGTTCTATAACACTAATGAAGAGTTCAGTTGTGTTTCTGTAATGTTCTAATATTTTTATCAAGTTATCTTCTCTGTAGGGTATCATAGTGTTTTTTCGTGAGGCTAATGCCGTATTTTCTTCGTCAAAAAGTACATCGTCGTATTGAAGCATATTTCATGAGATTAATCTCCTAAACTGGTATCTTTAACATCATAACTACGTTTAAAGATTGTTTCATATTAATTCTTGACAAATGAGCAAAAATCTCAGAAAAACTTTCCTTCATTCTCAAATATCAATCTTCCAATAGACAAACCATCATCACCAGATTCAAATAGTTAAAATCGACCCGATCCAAGATCCCAAACTTCCTCAAAATGATCAAAGATTCTCACCATAACCCAATCGATGGCCTTGAAAAACGGATGCGAGGTAATATCGTGGAATCCTTGTGATCCTCGGGCGCAGCCAAGCCTGTCCGCGGGATGCTTGCAGAGGAAGCCTTTGAGAACGGAGCCGGCTTTAACGGAAAGCGATCGCGGTATGCGAATGGTCTTTTGCAATATAACCTGGAAGAGGTAATCTTCGGTGTTTTGATCGGGGTTTTCCGATGCGCCGGCGATGTCGAAAGGACTGCGACCCGCGAGCATTTCGTACAAGAGGACACCCAAAGCCCACCAGTCGACCGAAAACGAGTACTCGTCGCCCCGAAGAATTTCCGGGGCTATGTAGTTCGGGGTCCCGCAGAACGTCGCTGTAGTATCACCCTCCCGAACGCCCTCTTTGCACATCCCGTAATCCGTTAATTTTATGTGACCCTCGTGGTCCAGCAATACGTTGTCCAGTTTCAAGTCGCGGTATATGATACCTAGAAAAAAGCAGCGTATTTTTCCCCTTAGAAATGCAAATTTTTCTTCGTCCACAGCGTGGAATAATGTATTGTGTCACGGGGCAAAACACGCTTTTAAGAGCGAAGCGAGGCCGTCAAAGGATTCGCTGTTGAGTGACGCATTGTATTTTATGGGGATTTGGATACATTCCAAGTTTTTTTTTGTGTATGTGCGTATGATGCAACAGTTCCGATACAGCTGCTGAGCATTAAATCATTAGCGTTTTATGTCCGTCGATATTTGGTAGACGGAATAAATAACAGGATTAAAAAAAAAAAAATGGTCAAGGGAAGATATGATGGTTGGCGATGGAGGATTCTTCCCTTGAGACTGAGATAAGTTAATGAATTTTATTCAATATTTTGAATAATTATGAATTGTTTTGTTCATTTTCATTTCTAGTGTTATTATTGTCAATCAAATAATTCGGAAATTTAGAAAAAAAGAATGCTGGAAGTTCACATACAAGAAATGGGTACTCTGGAACTTTGGATTTGATGATATGAATCTATAAAGTTTCAAGGTTTTGAATGTACATACGTATAATTTTAGAATTCTGAATCACAGAATACATAATTCAGGATTTCTAATTCTAGAATACATATTGAAGGAACCCTTAATATTTCTATTGTTAGAAATTCCGAAATCTTGAAATTTCGAATAAAGATACCTAAAATCGTTTTTTTTTTAGAAGGTAGAATCCCAGAATTATTACGTATAGATAGAAAAATGCAGAGTTGAGCACTCTGCAACAGAAAATTTTACTGAAACTCCAAATTTTAGAACATCAATGTACAGAATCTTAAAATAATAAATATGAATATCCAGAATTTAAAATGATTGAACATATCACAAATTGAAACTAGTGTATTCTTGAAGAATTCCAGAATTCTGAATTTTCGAATCAAATATTTTGAAAATCTTGAATCTACAACACAGAGTTCTACTATTTTAAAATTGAGAATTATTAATTTGGTACTACAGGATTATCAAGTTTAGGACACTAAAGTATTTAATTCTAAAGTTCCAAATTTTTATAGTGCAGACTTTCTGAACAGTAGAAAGTAAAATGTATTTTTAGTTTGCTAAATTATAAAAAACAAAAGTTTCGAATTCTGCAAGACAGTATTCTGGAACTCAAAGTTTTAGAATATTAATTAGTGGTATCTTGAAATGGAGAAAAAATGAAATTTCAGAATTTAAAAGTATGATTGAATTTTGTAATTCACAAATTATCATTTTAGAATTAGATATTTTTTGATCAATTTGTCTTTAAATCGAATATTCTAGATACTCAAATTATACAATGCAGAGTTCTACGATACTGATGACTAAAATTTTGTATTTGAGAGCAGAGAATTGTTAAATTTAAAATCCTAGGGTATCAAACTCTACAGATCTGTATTTTTAAGGAGAGAATTTAAGTATTACACTTTTTTCAGTACAGATTTTCCGAACTGAAGAATTAAAAGAATATTTCTTGAATTTCCGATTTTAGAAACTCAGAGTTTTGAATTATATATAACAGTATTCTGGGTCTAAGTTCTAGAATATGAATCAACGGTATTTTGAATTTTTGGTTACCAAAAGCTAGAATTCAGAACTACTATCGAATTTAAAAATTTAAACCTTTAAATCCAAAAATAAAGATATCTTTGTTATAAAATTTTGAATCCAATATTCTGCATACTTATATTTTACAATGAAAAATTATACAATTATGCTACCTTGAATTATGAATTTTAAAATATATAAGATTTCGAATGCTAGAGCAGAAAATTCTAAGAAAACTATCTTGTAAAACACATAATTTAGAGATTCTAATTTTTTGAATAAAGCGATCTAGAGCTTCAGAATATGAAACATATTTCTAGAATTCTAAATAAATTCTGGAAAATAGAAGTTCCGAATCCTACAAGACAGAATCCGTAAACTCCGAGTTCTAAAATACTGATTGAGTAACGATTTTTTAATATTATTATTTTCAAATTCTAGAATTCAAAATTATTATTTAATGCGATAATTCGGAATAGTAAATAAAAGAATAGACATTTCTTGAGTCATAAATTTCCGAATTAAATATTCCAGATATACATATACCGAAATGCAGAGTTATACGATTTTTATACCTAGAAATAAAAAATTAATAATATAGAATTATCTTGTTTATAAACATAGAGTAAAAAATTCTATAGTTTAGACTGTGAGATATGAAATCCGAAGATTTTGATTTTACTGTACGAATTTCCAGAACGATAGAATATGAAATATATTCCTAGAAAAGAGAAGTTCCAAATTTCACAACATATGTTGAAACTATTCCAAAATATCCATATGCATAAAATCCGATTGAAATTTTCCTAAGGGCTCATATACCTTTTTGTGCGAAAAAATTGAGAATGGTTTGGATTAATTTTTAAGGTATGTAGCAATAATGCTATGGAAAAAAAATTTTAGTTTTTTAATAGTTTATTTTTCACTTGAGAAAACAAGTATTTGTTTATAAAGAAATACCAACGATTGGCGGAGTTGTAGCCCTTTCCCCGAAACAACTTTTTTTGAAGATGCTTGCGGTGACCATGATGCAAGTCTAAGAAGTTAAGTTAAATCAGAAATTTCAAAAAATTGTATTAGTCTAGGAATATATCTAGTTCTTGAACGATCACTTTTTTATAGAAAAGTTTTTATTTGGCAGATAAGAATTTTTTAATAAAATACTCCGAGCTCAAAAAATCGAAATCTCGGGAAAAACGTTCTTGCATACAGAAAAAACGTAATATTCATTTTTTCAATTGTTAAATAATTAGATACATTCCTAGACTAATGGAATTTTTTGGATTTTCTAATTTAACTTGACCTGTTAGACTTGCATCGTGGTCATCGCAAGCCTCTTAAAAAAAAAGTTGTTTCGGGGAAAGGGCCATAATTCCGCCAATTGTTGATATTTTTTATGAACAAATACTTGTTTTTTCAATTGAACATTGAAAAAACAATAACTTTGGTGTCATCACATTAGCGCTACATATTTTAAAAGATACTCCAAACCATCCTCAATTCGTCCGCACAAAAAGGTATATAACCCCTTAAATAGTAACATTCGAAATATCAGACTTGTAAGTTCAATAATAAATAATCACAGAATCTAGGAATCTGGAATTAAGAATTCAAGAACTCTAAATTCGAAAATATAGAATTCCATAATACCAAATTCCCTAAATAAAATTTTTCTGAATTCAGTACTTTGATACTATCAACTCTATGACATCTTTGATACCCCCCACGAATTCCTGTATTTGCCACTGTAAAGAGTTAGATGACTTCCAAACTACGCTTTTTCATTTCTAACTAAAACAACTAAAGCGCAGATCGCGCAATTTCGCGTCATACGATGTCCATGGTCAGGAATCGTAAAAATGTTATGTCGTCCCATAAAGCTTTATGGTTTGAGATTGTAACGTGTTCGAAAGCGGATTAAAAAGTGGCTGTATTCTGTGTTCGCAATAAAAGTTTCACCATATCCTTGAAATTTGCAACTAAAACTATTCATTCCCAATTTACAAACTCGTGATGCGATTTTCATTGACGAGAACCTCACTTTTAATAGGTTGATGGAAGACCATCCAAGTATTTTTGAAAATCAATAACGTCCATCACTCGAACCTTTTTTTATTTTCAACAAAAGTAATCGAAAATGAATTTTACGATGAAAAAAAGATCACATTTGTAGAATATCGGACATTTTTGGAACAGATTGACGCGTTTGAATTATGGCGAAAATTATTATTTATAAATCTCATGCATTACAGCAGTAACGAGTAAAAAACTGGGCTCGATCATTAATCGTTTAATCGTCATAAAAATGACAATTTTTCCCCTTCACGCATTATAAGTTACGATATTGTTTTTTCCCGCAGAATAATGACAACGTGAAAAACCCCATGCCCATAATGTATAAGTCCGATAGTAACGCGTCAAGATTTATGGCACGGTTTTTTTATGGGATAAATAAACATAAAAAGAGACGAATATTTATTGCGAAACGCGTGCATGTTACTTTGGAATTTCATTTTGACGGAATATTACAGTGAACCTTGCATTATTGCGTTTTCCAATGCATTAAATGCAGGAAGTAATGCAGAATATTCGATGGTAAATGCTTTATTGTAGTCTCGTTTTATTACTTCAGTCTTCACTTTTGACTCGAATTATGAATCTACTGAAGTATTCACTGGATAGAAATGTTCGAGTCTGTAATTAAAAATTCCTCGTAACTCGTATGGACTTGGAACATTGTTTTTCGTTTTCTGTTAATTTATTAGTGACATTTAATGTTTTTTTTTTTTCGTCACCTTTATTAATGGAAATATTTATGGGACTCTGAAAATTCATCAAAAATTAGTTTTTGTGGAAGGTACTATATTTCGGTGTTTTTTCAAAGTTCTAGGCAAAATTTATTCAGCTGCCAGAATTTAATTCCAAGATTAAAATTAAGCCACAAATTTTTCTGGAAGGGTTTTTCAAAAAAATAAATTATCTTGGAGTTATTATAATTTTTAAACTTTGACAGTTTGGTCACAGGAGTACAATTTTTCAATTTTTTGAATGTCGTGGTTCTAAAGTTTTACAACTTTTGGAGTCTAAAATCACACATTTTTATTCTAAAAATTAAATTTATTGAAATTTGATTTTCATTTTTTCACGATTTTTTTTGTAACGCTTTTATAACATTTTTTTCTAATACTGTTGGTATTTTTCATAATTTTTTAAATATTTTTACCATTTGAAGGATTTACTGACAAAATAATGTATTTTCAAATAACTTTCAAGAATAAAATACTTCAGGAATCAAAGTTCTAAACATGTTTAAATATTTTTATAAACCTTTCAGGAAATTATATCTTCAAAGGTTAAAAGTATTTCATGGATTTTTGAAATTTTCATTTTTTGTTGTTATTACAACATTTCGTAGAATTCCCTGGCACTTTGAAAGATTTCTAGTATTTCTATGTATGGCCCTATAATTCGGTGCGATAGTATTGAAAATTTCAATTTTGAATAATTAAATTGATTTTTTAGAGAAGAATATCTTTCACGCAGCTTTTCAATACTTTTTGCTTGCGGTGACCACGATGCAAGTCTAACAGGTTAAGGTTCATCGAAAATCTAAAAATTTTCATTAGTCTAGGAATATATCTAGTTCTTGAACGATCGCTTTTTTACAGAAAAGTTTTTATTTTGCAGGCAAGAAGTTTTCAATAAAATTTTCAGAGCTCAAAAAACCGAAAGTTTGGGGAAAACGTTCTTGCATACAAAAAAAACGTAATATTCATTTTTTCAATCGTTCGAGAACTAGATACATTCCTAGACTAATGAAATTTTTTGGATTTTCTAATTTAACTTGACTTGTTCGACTTGCATCGTGGTCACCGCAAGCCTCCTCAACAAAAAAAAAGTTGTTTCGGGGAGAGGGCCATTACTCCGCCAATTGATGATATTTTTTTATGAACAAATAATTGTTTTTTCAAGTGGACAATACACTATTAAATAATAATAACTTTGTTGTCATAACATTATTGGTACATACTTTAAAAAATACTCTGAAACATCCTCAATCCGTCCGCACAAAAAGGCATATAACCCCTTAAACAGGCAATTTAATAGATAGTCTGTTAAATTTGCTTTAAAGACAATCTCTTAAATTTAATAGAGAAATTTCTGACACTGCACAAAATTTTTGACCATTAAAAATCTATGATGTTTCTTCCATTTTTTTAGTACTTATGAAACTTTGAGGGATTATCGTAGTACTTTCATACATTTTTAGTATTTTTTTAAATTGCTTTAGAGATATCTTGAATTCGATACACTGGGATTAAAATTTAGATCGATTTGCAGCAAGTTTTTAAATTTCTAGGTAAATTACATCCATATAGATGTTGTATGTTTTTTAGATATCTTGTATTTTCGTATTTTGGTAATCATTTATGAAGTTTTTTCGCGTTTTCTATTATTACTACAGATATCTATATATTTATGCTTTTTTGAATTTCATATTATAGAATTCGAAATGTTGTAGATCGTAGTTGTATTGTTCAGATTTTTCAGAGAGCAGTCTTTTCATAGAATTAAGGTAGTACTTACCTAAAACCGTTTACGACAGATTTCGATGAAAATTTGCAAGTGAAATCTTTGAAGCATCCATCGTCTTCATGCAAAATCTCAGTAAAATCGACTTCTTGGTTTTTATTCAAAAAATTTCGAAAATACATTGTTTCTTATGGGAGTTAGAAATTTTTGCTCATTATTTATTCAAAGTGTGTCTGATTAAAAAATTTTTTTAGTATTTTTATGCATTTCTAGAAGTCCATGCTCCAAGGATCAAACTTTTAAATTTGAAGCATTTTCGTTGATTATTATTTTTCTTCATTATTCACAGGGTAGAAACAATTTTTCGAATTATTATTTTTTACTTTATTCTTTATTGTATTTGAATATTTATTATTAAAATTTTATTCAAGAAAAAATTCTTCGAAAGCCAGGATAATTGATATTTTCGAGTTACAAAAATTAAGAATTCTGAATATTTTTTACCTTCGAGAACCTACATGAAGCTATTTGTCATGCCTTCTAGATTCCAGTAAGTACTTTTTCGATAACTCACTTATTTGAGAATAATAAATATTATTTATTGTTACTATTCTTCTGCATTATTTGTCATAATCAGTATTTTTATTATTTATTACTATATTTTTTTTGTATGAAATAATAATATAATTTAAATTTTCGGATAGGCTTGAACCCCCAAAACCCCCTTTTGCCTACGCCCTTAATATGAACATTACATAACACAATAACAACAAATACCCGTCACAACAAAACTCACCTTTGGTGTGCAAAAAGTTGAGTGCGAGGCTGATTTCGGCCGCGTAGAAACGAGCATGTTCCTCCGCCAGGCGGCGTTGTCGTTGCATGTGGAACATGAGGTCACCACCGCGGACGAACTCGATGACGAAGAAGAGACGCGACGGTGTCTGGAAGCACGAGTGCAGACCCACGAGGAAAGGATGATTCGACGCCTGCTCGAAGACGTGCTTCTCCGTCTGGACCCAGTCGATGTCCTCGTCATCGGTCACCAGGGCCTTCTTGATCACCTTCATCGCGTAAATCCTCTTGGTGCGCCTCAGCTCCACCATCAAAACCTTGGCATATGAACCCCGGCCTATCACCCGGATGAGCTCGAAGTCGTTCAAAGAATACTGACGTTGCATGTCACCAGAACCGTCGTTTCCGGTGACCGGATCCAAGGGAAGTTCATTCTCGTCGCTATTTGGAGCTGCTGTCATATGAAGAAAACAAAAATTCAAGAGCTAGATCTTCGAGTTTAGTCGAAGTTCATCTAAATCTTCATCATCATCATCTAAAAAATTCTTTTGGGTGAAATTCCATGGAATAAACTTACGGAAAGTATGATGACCAGAATCTGCAGTTTCATCTTCTGGAAGAGCTGCCAGACTTGACTGTGGAGAGTCAGCTTGTTGCTCGCCATTTCTGTCGCTTGATTGCTGCTCAGTGCTCTGTTGCTGTTGCTGGTTCAGGCATGGCTTCCGCACGACTTTGTGGCACTTTTTGTGTACCAGAAGCTTGCATTGGATACACTTGAAACCCTGTCGTCCCAGGCCCCATATACGATCTTGGCAGTATGCGCAAAACGCTCTCTGCATCCGAATGAAAGAAACTAACTGACGATCTTTTATTGGTTTATTGTTAGTTCAAGTTTTCAGTGAAGCTATTTGAGTTATTTTGATCGTGGTTGGATGGTCAAGTTTCCATTCACAAAATGAATCTAGATAACATGAGTGTATCTCGATAAAACAATTGGTTGATGATGAAAATCTATGGCTCTTATCTTCTCAAATCGTGAATTACATACGAAACGAAATTCTCCTTACCCGATTGAACCTTTTGGCTTGAAATATGTGCCCATTGACACGGTACAACTTCCTCCACCTGCGAGCGCCACGTCTGTAAATGCTCCCTGCAACGTGCGTTACGTTTCGTGAGGAAAATTCAATTTGTTAAAACCTGCCCGCGAAGGATCGGGTTAACAAAGTTGGGTTCTGCCGCCACTAAATAATTCGAGTCATTCAAACCCGACAAGTTAAACAGCCCTCACGAACATTCCGTTGGAGCGCGGAATTCCCACGGAACCCTTGCGCAAATGGGCAACTACGGGAGTTTACCGAAAGTTGGGAGATTGTCGCAATTTGTCATAGGGCATTATCGGAGGGCTGGGACTTGTTACGTCTCACTACGGAGAATGAGAAGATGAAATAATCATTACTACGGAAATGCCTTCCTAAACTAAAAAATATGAGGCTTTTCGTGCTGCCGTAGAATGGAAAAACTCGGTCACAAGTCGCATCGGGAATGACAATGAAACATGGTCTTTTTGAACTAGCTTCGCCCGGAAACAGTGGAAACTCAAATGGATTGCGCCATGCGTAATATGGAAATTGCGATGATTCAATGACGAATCGTTGTTTGGAATTTTGAAAAATATTGTAAAGTGAGGGACGTTGCAAAGAAATTTATTATAAGGGAGGCAAACTCAGTATAAATACAAATATATTATGTATAGATAGAATTTCTTAAACGTATCTATAAATATTTATTCGTTCATCATTACATCATAGAAATCACAATATTTCGTTTCTAAAATCTCTCAGTGTTCATAGCATTTGAAGAATTGTATTGTATTTCTATGAATTTCTATATTGGTTTCTAAAATTTGATACTTTAGGATTCAAAGTTTGAGATCAATGTTCTAAATATTTGTGAAAATTGTATCTATGTATAGATCTTAATTATCTTAGGGACAGCTAGTATTTTTGGTACTTTTCAGTATTAATAAAATATGATAAAATGTTCTAGTAGTTTTATGGATTTTTAATGTTTTCATGAACTGTTACATAGATTTATAGATAAGATATTTTCAGTATTTTTCAATGTTTTTTTTAGATAATTTGAATTTATTTTACAGAAATCATAACAAAATAGTCTATTTTTTTGGTTTATATACAAGAATCTAGCATAAAGTGCTTTGAAACACAATAAAAAACAACCACAGAAAAAAATCAATTATGTCCTTATAATTTTGCACGGTAGTGTATTTTTAGTACTTCAATATATTTTTCATAAAACAATTTCTTCCAAAATTTCTCGTAATTTTAGATTTTTTGTATTTTTTCAGTCTCTACACGATTCAAACGATTTTCTGGTATTTTTATAAATATATAATCAAGTTCGAAAATTGTTCACTCTAGGGTTCAAAATTTTACAGATTTTAAGTAATCTTGAGTATTTTTGAAAAAACTTTAACTATGTTAATCGTAGTATTTTTTGGACACTAGTATTTTTAAGCCTTTATAAATTTTGATAGAATTTTTTAGTAATTACATACGTTTTTAGTATTTTTATGGATTTCTGTATAAGTTTCCAAAATTCGAAGGTTTAGAATTAACAGTTGAATATACTTTTATCATTTTAATAGATTTCTGGGAAAGCAGTATCTCCTTTATTTCTGGTATATCACAGATTCTATGGTAAAAAGTTTTTAAAGTGTTTATACAATTCGGAGGAGGGTTTTTTTTTTATGTATTCCTGAAATTTTTTTCATAGATTTTCAAGTATTTTAAAAGATTTTTTTAGAAAATTACATCAACGCAGATTTATAATATTCTATATACTGCGAGTGTATTCGTTTTTGAAATTATTTATTGTATTTTGAATATTTGTTAATTTTTCCAGCAATCTCTTGTGTTTTTAAAGGTTTTCATTATTCACATAGATTTTCACTAACACAAAGATTCACCAATATCTTGAACTTGCAAATTTCGAAGCCAGAAACTAAGTATACGTATCATATAATTATTTGATTCTGCAATTTGAATCCGAAAAATCCTGTAACTTTATTGTCTTAGATGTTTTAGAGAGTGATCAAAGATGATTGAAAATTATAGTTATTATATTCTCATGTTTTGTTAACGTGAATTTATGATTTTAGAGGTTGCATGATTATCGTATTGAAATTTATATACATAATATTTGACTTCTCTTTTTCTTAAAGTATAAAATTATCAACTTAATGCATCTTTGAATTAAATTACAGTCATACAATTTTCAGAAATCGAATGTGTAAACATACTTCATCCTTTCTTTATCTTTTGCAAATTTTAAAGAACTGAATGTTCATATTTCAATTACAAGTTGAGAACCGCTAATTTTCGAAACTAACGAATCTAAGAAATATAGGTTGACAAAAAAATTACAAATTTTTTCATTTTAAGCGAGAAAACTTTGCTATCGTATCTTTTTACAGTTTGATTCTAATTTGGAATAGGTTTGAAATTTAAATCAATAATTTTACGACCTACAATATTGATATTTCATGTACCGGAAGTTCCAAACGTTGGAAATTAAACGAAAAAAATATGTAAGTTAATATAGGAAAAAAAATATCTAGCTGCTTTTGATCAGCTTTTGATCGTAACAGCAAACTTGATGCTTCCCAAAAAAATATTCGACTTTCTTCCTATCATGATAGAAAATTAAAAAATTCATACATGTTACATTTTCGTTTAATTTAAAACGTTTGTAACTTCATGTACATTGATATTTCACGATTTTCGTATTTAAGAGGTTATATACCTTTTTGTGCGCAAAAGTTGAGGATGGTTTGAAGTAACTTTTAAGGTATGTAGCAATAATGCTATGAAACAAAAGTTATAGTTTTTAATAGTGTAATGTTCACTTAAAAAAACAAGTATCTGTTCATAAAAAAATATCAACAATTGGCGGAGTTATAGCCCTATCCCTGAAACAACTTTTTTTCTGAAGAGGTTTGCGGTGACCACGATGCAGACGAATAAGTCAAATTAAATCAGAAAATCTATAAAATTTTATCCGTTTAGGAATATATCTAACTCTTGAACTAACGCTTTTTCATAGAAAAGTTTTTATTTTGTAGAAAAAATTTTTGAATAAATTTTTCAGAGCTCAAAAAATCGAAATCTCGGGAAAAACGTTCTTGCATACAGAAAAAACGTAATATTCATTTTTTCAATTGTTCAATAATTAGATACATTCCTAGACTAATGCAATTTTTTGGATTTTCTAATTTAATTTGACCTGTTAGACTTGCATCGTGGTCATCGCAAGCCTCTTAAAAAAAAAATTGTTTCGGGGAAAGGGCCATAATTCCGCCAATTGTTGATATTTTTTATGAACAAATACTTGTTTTTTCAAGTGGACAATACACAACTAAAAAACAATAACTTTGGTGTCATAACAGTATTGCTACATACCTTTAAAATTAGTCCAAACCATCCTCAATTCGTCCGCACAAAAAGGTATATAACCCCTTAAACTCGTAACTTTTCAGTAGTTCAAATTTAATTGTTCAGACATTTTATTTTCATGCTCTTGATTTTTGAACCTTAAGAATTTGGGACGGTCACAATTGAAGTTCAACGTTTTTTCAGTTTAAAAACTATCAAAAATGAATCTTAATATTTTATTATTTTTTTAAATTCATGACTTTGAAAAAAGATATTTTATATTAGAACGAAAAAATTAAATTTTTTTTTTGCTTTGATACTTAATATTTCCTTCGCCATATTTCTAATCCCCATGCATATTCCATTCAAATTGTACGTTAAAAAATTTGAAAACCGATGCCCCCCCCCCTAAATTCACCCCTAGATCCGCCACTGCACTTATTTTGGCGATGTCAGAATTTTTCCCGTTCCGGAGCTTTAAATCAATCAAAATATTAAAATGAAAAAACTAAAATCTATAAAACCTTTGATTCTAGAAATCAATGACTAAATCCAAATTCTAACAAATACGAGATAATACTTCAAATGGTATACGTACTGAAAAAATTAGTACTGATTGTAAGAGACGTAAAAAATGAGATACATTTTGATTTTGTATAGAAACTACTGAAAAGTCATTTCGAAACTGCGAAAATTAAATTAAAGACAAGAATAGGTAAACTCAGATGATTTTACACGAAGAAATCGAAAACTTTTTTCTCAAATTCATATCTTTGAAACAAAAATTTTTAGCCCCTTCAAAATTTTCCAAAATGGAATTGAAGCATTGTTCCAACATACGAAAAAAAATTCATAAGATTTTTTTGTGAATTGTATTGTGAAGTTAGTGTCACTGTAGAACTAAAAATTTTTTTTTCAATACGTTTTTTTATAAAATAGTGAGATTTTGTCATTTATGTAATGTAAATTACCACAAACAAGTAACAAAAGTATGACTGAATACTTGGTTATACAAAAAGAGAGTCTTAGTGCTAAAATATTATAGACGTATACATCACATTGTATGATGCTTCTATCAGAAATTATTTATTTACTGTCGGATTCAAAAATTCTACGATTTTCAAAGCTTTTCCTTTTAAAATCTGATTATATTGTAGAATTTAAGTTTTCAAATCAATTGCAGTTTTATTTTTGATTAATTAATCAGTGCAAAGATTTATTGAAACAACACTCATACTTTTTTGTAAACAAAATATTTTCTCACATTCAAATGCTTGATAAAACTGTATAGCAGCCTGCTTAAGAAACTCATTAGTTTAGACGACGATCACTATTATTTTCTTCTAATTAAGAAGCTGTACAACGTAAAAAAATGAAGAAATCTTTTTTCACTGAATAATATCAATGTTAACACTCTACAACTCGAAGAATTATTGTTTTACTAACCAATTTATTTTTAAATATAATCATGCACCCATGCACAAAAATCCTCGTTACAAATTATAATCTCACGTGTCAGGCACAACAAAGTTTCACTGCCATTTTGCTTAGTGTTCACGAAACAAAGGGGGCAAAAAACAAATTTCTGATCCCTCTGATTCATCATGTTTTATTCTCACAAGCCCAAACACATCATCTCCGGTTTCTACTCCCTCAACTCGCATTATCCCGAAAATGTGATTGTTCACTTGTTTTCATAGCCTTTTGTAAGTAGCGCCTGACGTTTCGTATTATCATTTTCTACAAAGTTTCGGAACTCCTCATTCACGCCACGAGGATCCTCTTGAATTCGCGACTCGGGAGTGTAAACGTCTCTCGTGACAAAATCAACGATAAAATCATCCTAAATAAAAAATAGCTGTACAGTAAATTTAGTTTTGTTTTTTTTTAAATTAAAAACAGAAAAGTTAATCAACAGTCAATGTCTCTACAAAATCACAAGAACATGTTTTATTGTGAAATAAATTTTTTCATGATTTCGGGAGACAATAAAAAAATACAAATTTTAAATTTGAGCTATCACTATTTCAATGTTGTTCTCTGCAGGAATTATTTTTGTATTTCAGTTATTTCCAAGAAAATTACAATGATAGTAATAAAAAGGATCCTTCGTTCCTATAATTGTAATTATTTTGGAATCAGCTCTAAAAAAAAAAAAAAAAAAAAAAAAAAAAAATCCTTCAAGTGTAACATTTAAATTATGGAAATTCGAAAAGAGAACTCGTATATTTTTTGTTCTTTACTTCAGATGTTACCGAAATTGAAATAAAAATCGACAACATTATCGAATGTAGTGCACGAAACTGGAAATGTTACTCAAAAAATTTAATTTTAAAAATATACTCTACTCTTAGGCTTCTCAAAAACTTACATTTATTCTTAAAAAATAGGTAATAAGTTGAATATTTAAGAATTTTTTACGTAAAACAAAGAAGAAATAAATGAATAAACATTAAAGATTAAATATTTAAATAAAAATATATAAATAAAATAAACATTTCTCATTTTAAATTCAAGATATAGTAGTTTGCGACAGGAAAAAAAGGAGGATTTGAAGGAAAGAAAATTGCATTACGTAATTAATTGACAGCCTCTAAGTAATATCAGACAGAATAGTTAGTTAAAAATGCATTATTTGTTACTCGGAAAGTCCATCACAGTTATCTCATCGCCATTAAAAAATTACTAGTTTCACAGTTAGCATGCTAAAAAATAGCAATCAAATTAGGTTTCAAATTAATGTTGGCCATTTATAGAAATCTTAAGAGTTTCTTTGTTTTTATTAACTTACACAAATTAAAATGAGTTTATTTCAAAATTAAAAAAAGTATGACCTACTTTATCCTCAAGCTGAAAGCTATAACTAATCTTCCGTGTAAGTGATTCTTTATTAAGTGAGAAAAAATGAGAGACTTTACATGTGAAAAATAAACCAAGTATTGTCCATTTTCATGAAAATCTGATAAAACGTTATTTTCAAATTTATCTACTGCTATTATAGCTCGTAATTCTTTATTTAGATGATTGAATTAGCACGTTTAATTTCTTTGCAAAACATTTACAATCAACAGAGTCAATAAAAAAAAGTGGTAAAGAAACGAGAGATTGATCGTTTTTTCATCGAAAATTAAAATTTTTTTTTTTGATATTTTCTGCTAATACTTCAAAAATTTTATGAAAAATTTATCGATTTATTGATTATTATTATAAACTGCATTTTTGAAAAACTATAATTACAAATATATAATCTCGAATTCTACAATATCTTGATTTTCAACTTCATGGCAGAATATGTTAATAATTAAGAAATTTACAATTTTTGATTGAAGAATAAAACAACTAAAGAATTGATAATATGTGAGATAAATAAAGATATCGTAACTTAGACTTCAAAAAAAAAAAAAAACCTTCGCAAAATCGGCTATTGAAGAATAAATTATTCCTAATTTTAGATTTTATAAGTTTTCTTGTTTTCTATGACAATTTTTTCATCGAATTTACTAGAATATAAATAAAAGTCGAAAAGAAAAACAAGACATAAAATAATTAAAAATAATTATGGTTAGGGATTCTCAGTATATAAAAAAAAAAAAAAAATCAAGATGAGAAAAATGTGCAATGTCGATATTTCAGATGGTAAATTTTGGAAATCGTAAATATTTGGTATCAAAACACAAAATTGACTGCATTCATATGATTCTTTGTTTCTTATAATTTTTCCTTATCGTTTTTTTCACCATTTCAGATTCATGAATTTTCCGTTAAGATTTTTTTAAAGAATTCACTGCAAACCTAAAGAGTGAAAAAAAAGTGCGAAATAAGTAAAAGAATAACAAAAAGTTACAGGTATAAATTTGAGCAATGAAAAATAAAAATTTTGGATTTAAGAAGATGTATGGTATATTCGGGTGAGCAACGTTCAATAAATTTACAGTTTTTTTGGCATTGGAATAAATGTAAATTTGTACTGCATTTTCAAGCAACTATAATTTATATTTCAAGCAACTTTAATTCATGAAAATTATATTAAATTTTATATTAAGAATTAAAAATGACGTATTGAAATTATATTGTTATAATTTCAAGCAACTATAATTTATGAAAATTGAACTAAAAAATGTGCGAATGAGACATGGCGAATTTTTCCTTAAATAAAAAAAAAAAAAAAATGAGACAAAAAACATTATTTAACGAAGAATGTACGATTTAAGATTTGATTTTAAAAAGTCATTCAAATGATATCATCAAACACAACTATAAATTAAGAACATAAATTTTTGTTAACATGCTTAGAATTTCAATCAATCAATAACCCTCAAAATGTAAATTTTGACGAAACTCACAAAAAATATCGAAACCTAGAATTTTCCTGATTTAAAAATTTTTATTTTCTACTAATCGAACCTAAAGCTATAATACAATTTTCGGTTCTCCAATTTCTTATTTCTTTTCAAATCTTTTTTGTAGTTAATTCATTTAAAAAAAATTAGAGTTAAAAATTCATAGAAAGTAAAATTCGCAATAATCGATTTTTAAATGATTTTTTCATTTCCATTATTCTATTTCAACGATCCTTTTGGAGTCAAAATTTTGTAGCAAAAATAAAGCATTTACTATGCCTTCTTCAGGAAAGTATAACACAACATTTTCATTAAAAATATCCAATGTCACACATTTTCGTTACATTCCCCATTTTATATTTCATAATAATCCCTCAGTAAATCAATACATATGACAGATATTTTCTAAGATCATGAAATCACTATCAACTCTACCACAGTGTAAAAACAACGTTAAAATATTGGTAATTATACAATTTTTTCCTTTTTTATTGTATTATTTTTAATCGTTTCATTCAAAATTAAATATTTTGTTGCTATTTACACATCTCGCAATCAAAACTTCAATCAAAAAATTTTTAAAATTGAAATGATCTTTATTTATATGTAGGTATCCAAAAATGCAGTTATTTTATTTTTTCAATCAAAATTTACCATTCGTTTTAACTGTAGGGTAATTGAATTTTTCAAAATTGTAAACGCGAAATTCTCCAACTATTATAATATTATATAATGATTATTTTTAAACCTATGATTAAATTTGATAATAATATGATATTTAATATTCATCAATATTATACTTAACATGTGTATATATTTCAATAATTTAACATTCCTCAATAATTTTTAAAATATTCTAAAATAAAATAAAATTTATTTTTCATTAATTTGTAAAATGTTTTGAACATAATATATATATATAATTTATGATTCATAAAAGACCAATTTTATCCATTTGCTCCGTATTTTAAACATCCTTAGAAAAGGTGGGAAATTGATCACTCAGAGCCAATTTTTTTGTTAATAGTAATTTCTAATCTATTTTTCCAAACTGATCGAATATGCAATATTTATATGTAATTTATATAATTATTCGTTCTGTTACTACAAATTTCATTTCAATACAGTGTTTTTTTTTTACACTGTATTGACTTTCCTTAAAACTTGATAAATGAGTAGAAATTTTTTAGTTTTTAGATACAATTTCACCTACTTAATCATTTTTAAAAATGATACCCTTCAGAAAACTTATTTGATCAAATTCAGGGTGAAATTCAAGTACTCACGGTCCTCTCCTTGGCACGGCATTCCTGGCGCGGACGGGACATTCGGGAAAACTGCAACACACAAAAGGGTACATGATTAACATTGACCCGTGGAAGGGGCTTTAACGAGGCCGAGCCGCGTTATTGTTTAACGGGGAAGATCCAAAGGGCAACCGCCGCCCTTGCGAATTATTAGTACACGAGATCTTCTCGAGCGGGCTTGAAAAGCCGGCTCGTTTGAGGGCTCCACGAGTGGCGAAACCAAATTACGCGCCCCAAGTTTCGATTGGCTTCGAAATTGGGGCGGAAAAAAAACACGTCAACGCTCGTGTGGTTCCATGCATTCGGATGAGAAAATGACGATGGATCGAAATTGGATCGGGCTTGTTCGCGGGGACGCTAAATCAAGCCATTTTTGCGAGACATATTTCGGGGTTGCGTTTTAGAATTCTCGAGATCGAGAGCGTGTTTTCGGTCGGGTCATGACGAGTTTTTTTTAGAAATAATGATATTTTTTTTTGGTGGTATAAAAATTCAGAGATTGAACGTAGAGGAAAGAATGAATGTTTATGGATATGGTGAATTTTGAAAAATCTTTGAAAAAAGGATGTGGGAACTATTTTAAAGAGGGAGTGTACAGCTCATCAAAATAACAAAATATATGTTTTTGATGTTGAAATTGTGAGTTGCCTTTTACAATGGATGCAATATCATTTTTCTGAAGCCCAGAATTATCTATTTTCATGGATGTGATATAAATTTTTTTCTCCACAAGGTGTAGCAAATATTTGGTGAATGCTAACTTTGTATAAATTCAAGTTACTCACGTTGTTCCATAAATTGATAAGACTTTGAAACTTCAGATCAGAAATAGACTGAAACCTAAAGATTTTGAACATTCCATGTGTTTAAAGTTTTTTATTCCCAGTAATTTTCTTTTAATCCATGAATATTTCATATAAAAACTTTTTTTAGTTGCTCAATTGATTCAAAATAGTTTTCACTAAATTCATCATCAATTAATCAAACTCGATAAATTTCGCATGCCAGCTTTCATTTGGGATATTGTTCGAGGATTATCACTGAATTGGTAGATAATAGTAGATTATTTTACATAAAGCTTATCGACTGCAAATATAAGTTTAAAAAAAAGTTACTTTTCGTCTATAAGTAACCTCATATTTCCCTTGCGTTTTTTAAGTAACGAAAAATTCGTAATTCGAAATTTCGGTTTTTTTTTTCATAAGCAGTCCAAAATCTTTATTTTTAAAAAGTTAGTGAAGGTCTGTGTTCTATAGAAAAAAATTCAAAGGAATAAGCCTGATTCTGCAGAAATGCAAAGGAAAATACTTTTTGAACAAAAAACTTAAATATTTCGATTTGAAACTTGCATTTTCAACACTTACTTTGGATAAAATAAGATTTTCATGATATTTAAAAAAATTTACTTTAATTTTTTTTAGAAAATATGGAAAACATAATGGAACAGAAAATCATGGGCCATTATACCTGAAAAGTAAAAAAAAAAACCATAGTGATTTTTGCACAAAATATAAGACAATTTCTTCCTTTACTGTTGTACGAAAGAATTATTATATTTTTTTTTGTATTTTTACTACATTTTTAGGGAAAAACTGTGTACAATATGGTGAAAATATCATGGCTATAAAGGACCTTTTTTTTAAAAAATATTGTATGTTACGAAATGATTTACCTGAATTTCATAAAAAAATCACTACATTTTTATGTAGTGAATAGCATCCCACTAGAAATCATGCAAAATTATGGTTGATAAAATTACTGTTGGAAACCATTATTACGATAAACACAGAAAAGAACGGAAAATAGTAATGAACAATTCAAAATTATAGGAAATCATGAAAAAACATTTTATATGATTTATTAATAAAGATCCCTTAGAGCAATCATCATAAAAAAAATAAATTTCACCATTTATAACTTCGCGTTTTCGAACTTAATTTTAATCCTCATCAAGAATTAATTACTCTACAAACTATTCTGTTTTATTCACTGAACTAATTTCTTCAAGGAGAGAATATCAAATGTATGGTAAAAAAAACTTTACCTGTATTTCGTGCGAGAATAGAAAAACAAAACCATCTATAAACAAAATTTGAAAAATCGCACAAAGGTTGCATGCAACATTTCGAATTCCAATAACCAATAACACAAAAAAAGTTTTTTCGTGAAATTCATATCCAGCCTGTAGTTAATAGCGCACAAAAAAAAAAACACTGCAAATTTGCAGCGGGACATATTGCACAAAAAAAAATGGTTCAACCGATTTGCATGATTATTCTTGCCAATTACAGGGAATGCGATTCTCTAGTCTTTGATGAACGTTTTTTTGCTGCAAAAAAAAAAATCGCAAGTCTGAAAAAAAGTATTGAAAAAATGATTTTCTGCAATTATTAGGAAAAAATTTTTGTAAAAACCTTAAACGTTGAAGACAGATAGACTAATGATACCCTAAAACTAATTTTTTTACAATTTTTTGCTCTAAAAAAATGTCTTGAGGTTGTATTTATTCACCTTGTAAATATGTAGAATATTTCTGTGCGCCTTTGACTACAGGCTGTTTATGAATTTCGAAAAATTTTTTTTATTAAAGTAAAACTTCTAACTTACTTTCAAAATTGGATATTTCTGAAGTGACTGTTTTTTTTTTTTTTTTTATTCACGCCCGAAGTTAAGTGATTATTTATTTGATTTATTTGGTGTTTTTCTTTAAATGACAAAGTTAACAAAATTAAGCAAATTAGATGTGATGATATGAAATTCATGAGAGATACATTGATTTTTCAAATGAACTTTCTACTTAATAACATACTCTAGGAGAAAAAATTATTATTATTAAATGAATGTGCACTTGATAATGGCAAAATAAATATTTATTTGTATCTGACAAACGTTATTGAATGTCAGTACATTTCAACACAAATTTCAATACATTAACCATGAGCAAAGTTTCTTTGATTGAATTATAGTATATTTCGTATCAAGGAGCAGAAACGAGCGTTTTTACGAGTGCGAAGTTTTGCGAGCGAGCGTAGCGAGTGAGCAAATTGTACGAGTAAAACGCGAGTTTCGATGCTCCTTGACACGAGAGATATCTTTCACACTCGCAGCACATGAATCATTTAGTCTTTGGTTTACTGTTGTGTCGTGAAAAAACGAGTTCTATGCCGCTCGACCTTGGAGCGGCATAGAAATAGCAGCGAAAGGCGGTGGCAGAGAATTCGTTTTTCACGGGACAGTAGTAAACACAAGAATAAAGTATTTCTGTGCTGCGAGCGTGAAAAATATTTATTTCGCCATTATCAAGGGCATTAAAAGCATTAAAAGTCTGAAAAGATTGTTGTCCAGAAACTATAGAACACTGCATTACGTTGATATTTTTTTTCATTATGATAAACTGACTGCCTAAAATATAGAATATTTACTTTAGTTTGATGATGTAACGATTAATTCAACTTATGGAAAAAAGGTATAACCGCCAACTGTACAAAATTTTATACTTTTTTTTCGAGGTTTCGAGGTAAGCACCCAATTACTTGGACCTCTACCTTACAAAATGCCGAGATACTCTTAGAAACTGAGTTCTTAGGTCACGTTAATCTCAAAACAAAGTCTCGAGACTCAAAAGCATTAGAAATCGCTCTATTTGTTAAACCCTTGAAATGTGTGTTAGCTGTAGATAGTAACATCAAAGAAAAAGTTCATGCAAAGAACTTTCATTTTCAAGTCTAAAACCCAATACTCTCATTCCTTAATTGTCATGATCCTAGATTGCGGACTTTTTCAAGATTTGCAAACCATAAGTATCGAGAACTCAACAGCTAAAAGTCCACGAGTCGCAGCCGAGAATAAGCATCTACAAATTCCTTCCAAAAATCCCTAACTACTTAAAAAAACGACATTGTATAACAAATTCCATGTACCTGAAGTTCCAAACGTTAAAAATAAAACCAAAAAAATTTATAATTTAATACAGGAAAAAACATTATCAAGCTGCTTTTAACACTGTTTAATCGTAACAACAAACATGATACTCCCCAAAAAATACTTGCCACATTTCCTATCATGATAAAAAAAATAAAAATCCCCATATTCTCTATTTTCATTTAATTCTAAACGTTTGAAACTTCGGGTACATAGATATTCCATGTTTGTCCCTAAGTCACAGAATTTCATTGTACACCCTCGAACGATTTTGCGCATCTAGCACTTCTTTCGCAGTAACTCGACCTGGTTTTGCGCTCAGATCCGTAACCAGAAATGAGATCAATTTGATTTTTGGCGCGAGTTGCGACCCTTTTTTTCCCTATCATCTCCTATAACCAGCCACTTTTTCGGGAAGGGTGTGTACTGCGACAAACTGCGGCTGCGAACTTCGTAAATCTTGCCCAAACTCCGGCAAAGTCCGTAATGCTGTCCAAAGTGGCGCCCGAGCCAAGAGACGTTTTAAGCGTTTGTCATGTGTGTGTTTTCCTTCCAAAACTTGGGGATTACGAGCGCCACGCTTCCGCGCGATCAATCCTCGCAAAACCTTGGCCAGGCTGCTTTTTGCACCCGGATTATTTGGGTCGTGCTCCAATAATATATGGGGCGATCTATGCCAAATCAAACAACTTCTCTGGGACGCGTCAGAGATTCCATTCACGGACTTGGAAAAACGATCGACTTTTCGAAAATGTGGAAAAACGTTTCTGGGGAACTTAATGAATTTTTTTGAAATGTAAAGATTTTATTCTATGTTATTGAGAATTTGTAAAAGAACAGAAATTATCTGCATTGCATTGCAAAATTTTTGGCATTAGATTTGAATTAGATAGAATGAAATGGATGAAAAAAAAGATGGTTGGATTATCAGTACACTTAATTAACACACTCAGAAAAAAATCTAGTGCTTTTCGACATATTAAAAATAACATTTACTATAATAGTGTAACCTTTATAATATAATTGCAGATTTTGTCATTTTTATATTCCTTATTGCAATATTGTTTAGTAAATATTGTTATACTGTACAAAAACTACTGAAAGTATGCCTGGTTTGGAAATATATTGTAAAGAAAGTAATAATGTTCCAAATGAAAATTTTGCTACATAAATCGAATATTTTACCATAATTGTACAGATATTTTAACATCCATGTGTAATGAAGTATCAATTCAATTATTTTAATTTTTATAACATATATGTTCCTAGCTCGTACAATATGATTATTTAAATTTCTAAGAAAAAAAAACTATACCAATCAGTATTAAGAGAAAATTCATATAATATTATAAAGTCTACGATATACTTTTACAATATTAATAATTTAAAGTTACTAATTCATATATTGGTAAGTACACAAAAATATAGCAAAAGGAACTATACAAATTTGAATACTTAAAAAACTTAATGGCTTTTTTTAAATGTGGGTTCGTAAGAATTATAATATGATATTGCAAAAAAAAGTAGCTTTTTTTTGATGGCAACAATATAACATAACAATAATGCAAGAAACATTATTGCAAAAAGAACAGTATTTCGGATTGTTTCTACAGTACAATATATTATTGTAAAAATAAATAGACTTTTTCGTCAGTGCGGTTTAGACATATAATTAATTTAAACGAATGAGAAACACTGTGAGAAATGTTTTTAATTATTTTACTAAACAATCTTAGAAGTTTCATATGTATGTATTATTGAAAATTAATGATAAGACAAGTATATCTCGAATTTCATAAGCTTATGGTATGTACAGGGTGCGCCATTTCTTATGTCGGCATGTAAACATTGAATAACTTGAAAAAAAAACAACCGATTTCTGTAAATGAGGTATTTTTATTTAGTTTGGTCCTTTACAATTTATTTAGACTAGTTTTTGAACACAACATCAATCAAGTGGCCGCCCTTATTGTTCACAGCAAAATATGCCCTTTTTGCGGCGTTTTCCATTACCTTTTCGAGCATCTCGGGTGGTATAGCAATGATTTCGGCACGAATATTTTCCTTAAGCTCTTCAATGGTCTGCGGCTTGCTGGCGTACACTTTACTTTTCAAATAACCCCACAAAAAGAAGTCTGGAGGGGTCAAATCTGGAGATCTGGGTGGCCATTCAATGTCGCCTCTTTTTGACATCAGACGTCCAGGGAATTTTCGTTGCAGAAACTGGATTGTTTGATTCGCAGTGTGGCAGGTCGCACCATCTTGTTGAAACCAGTAATCTTCAAGACCTTTTTCACGCATTTGTGGGCAGACATAGTGAGCCAACATCCACCGATATCGGTTTCCATCGATCGTTTGGTTCTCTTTGAAAAAATAAGGACCAATGATGGTTTTGGCGCAAACGCCGGCCCAAACAGTAACTTTTTGGTCATGCAATGGCGTTTCATGGATCTCGTGTGGATTCTGCGTTCCCCAAATGCGGCAATTTTGCTTATTAACGCCTCCAGAAAGTTTGAAATGTGCCTCGTCGGTCATTAAAATTCGCTTCCAAAAATCAGGTTCAGTATCAACTATTCGAGCGATTGTTTGTCCATATTCCAAGCGACGTGGATGATCTGTAGGCAATATTCTTTGTGTTAATTGCATTTTGTACGGAAACAAATGCAAATCATCTTTCAAAATGCGCCGTAGAGTGGTTCCACTGATGCCGAGATGCTGAGCGCGGTGACGATATGAAACTTTTGGGTTTTGGGCAACGCTCTCTCTGACAGCTTCAATCAGTTCATTTGAACGTCTTGGTCGTTGATGAACGGGTTGTTCGCGATCTTTCACTGTCCCGTGGTCACAAAAATTCGACACCAAACGACGAATAGTGTTGTCAGATGGTGCCTGTTTGCCAAGATATTTTCGACGATATGCTCGTTGAGTTAACACAACTGAACGACTATTTTCAATGTACAAAGTAACTATTTCAGCGCGTTCTTTTGGTGTGAAGCGATACATGGTTGAAATTGTACTGAATTGACGTTTCCAAAACAAGTGAAGTCAAGTAAATCGGTTGTCAAATGTTTAAGTTATTCAATGTTACAATACCGACATAAGAAATGGCGCACCCTGTAGAAAAAAAGTTTATTCAATTCAATACTTGCATGTCGGAATTCCAAATAATTTCTGCTGAGTTGAAGTATGACTTAAGGGGTTATATACCTTTTTGTGCGGACGGATTGAGGATGTTTCAGAGTATTTTTTAAAGTATGTAGCAATAATGTTATCACACCAAAGTTATTGTTTTTTAATAGTGTATTGTCCACTTGAAAACACAAGTATTTGTTCATAAAAAAATATCAACAATTGGCGGAGTTATGACCCTTTTACCGAAACAATTTTTTTTTTTTGAAGAGGCTTGCGGTGACTACGATGCAAGTCGAACAAGTCAAGTTAAATCAGAAAATCCAAAAAATTTCATTAGTCTAGAAATATATCTAGTTTTTGAACGATCACTTATTTATAGAAAAGTTTTTATTTTGCAAATAAGAATTTTCGAATAAAATTTTCAGAGCTCGAAAAATTGAAATCTCGGGGAAAACTTTCTTGCGTGCAGAACAAAAAAAGTAATATTTATTTTTTCAATCATTCAAGAACTAGATACATTAGACTAATGAAATTTTTTGGATTTTTTAATTTAACTTGACCTGTTCGACTTGCATCGTGCTCACCGCAAGCCTATTCAAAAAAAAAGTTGTTTCGGGGAAAGGGCCATAACTCCGCCAATTGTTGATATTTTTTTATGAACAAATACTTGTTTTTTCAAGTGGACAATACACTATTAAAAAACAATAACTTCAGTGTCATAACATTATTGCTACATACTTAAAAAGATACTTCAAACCATCCTCAATTTGTCCGCACAAAAAGGTATATAACCCCTTAATTCATTTAAATCGGAATGTCTATTTATTCCAGTAGATTTCAATAGTTTATGGGCATCAATAACACGTTTATGTAAAAAAAATTCCAGAACAGTTTATTGAAATTAATAACATTTTTGCAGTGTACGGTCATCCCAACTGTACAGTTTAGTACAAATTTAAAAATTGCAAAAAAGGAGTTGAAACGTTGATATGCAATAAATTAGTATATTTTTTGACTGGGACATGAATGAATTTTGATTTACACATTCAAAAAATTGACTCTCACTCTAAAAAATTCAATTTGAAAAGTCATTGTTTTTAAAATTCTCTATGAACTTCGAAGAAAGTCTGTAATATCGAATATTTGCTGTACACAAATTATAATTAGGTATACAATTGTAATCAATCAAAAATATGACGTACCACCAATTCATTTGCCATACTGAAAAAACTACATCTATTATCTGGTTGCAATACTTAATCATTTGGTTGATATAGAACTAAACAATCTTGTAGGTTTCAACAATAAAATTCAAACTGCAATTACCAAAGCTTTAGTTTATGCAATAAATCTCTCTGTTTTGAGAACCGAAGAAAATACGTTGAATTCATATTGTCTTTTGCAATCATGTAACTTTTTCTGTGCAGTCTTTTCCAAGCAATAGTAAATTATTTTACAACCAGCAAAAGTTATTTTAATCTAAAACATTTTTTGCATGTGCTCACAGTGCTCTTGTTAATTCGATGAAAAATAAAAAGCTTCACAAAGTTTTCATCTACTTATTATAAGCAAACTTTAATTTTTTGGTTCTACCTCCAATTTAGTACTGAAGAATTCAACTTTTAATCTACAACAACAACAAAAACTTTGCTTCAGGCGCAGAAAATTTTGATTGAATGAAACTTATTAATTTTGTCGAAAACATTGTCAGATTGTCAGAAATTTCAGCATACGCCAAATTCCAAAAATAAAGAAATTTAACAATGATGAGATAAATAGTGTCTAGTTTTGTTGACACTCATCAGATCGTTAAAAAATGTCTAGAGGCAAAGTCATTTATATTTCTCAACTATTTTCTAGTAAAATTGTGAAAAACCGAGAATTCTCTAATATATTCAGCACGCGAAGATTTTCTTAATGACAACTTTTTCTGAATTACCCAACAGTAACAATAAAACAAAAATCTTGGTAAAATGAAAAAAAATCAGCTTATTACGACTTTTTTTTGCTGACTTGAGTTGCCTTTATTCATACTTTCTCTCACTGTCAGTTCAGAGTATCTCTAAGTTGAAAAAAATTTTAAAAACATCCTTCCTATTTCATTATAATTCAAAAAATATCGTGTTTTTTCCCTAAATTTCAAAGGATTTCCCACACCAAAAAAACCCACAATTCTACCCCATCCCACCCCAATTTTCGCATTTCACTGACCACTCGGCCTGGAACAATCCATACGTAAAACGAAAACTTTTTCATTTCCACCAAGTATCAAATCCCAAACCACGCCCCCGAAAACGTCGCGTCCAGAGTTAAAACTGATGCGAAACTATCACGCGTTAATGAATAATGCTCCTTCCGCGTCGCTTAGCTTTCCTTACTTTGAAAAGCCATTTGCATATTTTACGTGAATTATGCATTCATTATTCTAGAGCCACGACACGGAAATTGCAATAGTCGGGGAAAGCCCCGCAACCCATATATTTTACTCGGCCGAGCATAGTGCGTTTCTCATATTTTTTCAGCCGCGAAAAAAATTCCCAACAGGTCGAGCGCGAATGATCGCGATTTGTTCGGCTTGATACCTGACAACGGGGACCTTGGCCATAACCGCCGAAATATTGGAATCGCCCCTCGAAAGCACGCTCGCGAGAAAAATGCCGCGCATCGAAAAAATGTTCCCTCGATAACTACTGCCAAACGGGACGATCTCGCAGGTGTCGCGATAACGAGACGCAGCTTTGGTCGCGATTTTTCACGTCCCTTATCTCACGAGGAAAATATCCCGCCCGGAGATAACTTGACTCTTTCGAGCAACGCGCCAAATTACGACAAAAGCGACCATTTTTTAGGTTACAACCTCGGGGGCCGGAACACGTGCCGGTTTTTTTTAGCGAGACGAATGAAAAAATGTACTACACCCAATTTTTTGGGGAATAACTTTATATCGAGAATTCAGTATATGATTTGATGATAAAAAACATTATGAAAAAGCGATAAATACCAGGTGTACTCCTAATTAATTTCCGGTTTTTTTGCAAATAAAACACATGATTCCAAAAAAACCGTAACCTTTATTTTATTCAAAGTATTTTCCATCGCTTTCTACACATTTTTCCCACCTTTCTGGTAAATTGTGGATACCACGCCAGTAAAAATCATTGCCTTTGGAGGTGAACCACTCGGTGAGCCATTTTCGTACATTTTCGTACGAGTCGAAGCGCTGCTCAGAAAGGGCATGGCCCAACGAGGCAAAGAAGTGGTAGTCGGATGGCGCCAGGTCTGGTGAGTAAGCCGCATGATCAAGCACTTCCCACTTGAGCCTTTCCAGCGTGTCACGAACGACTTTCGACTTATGCGACGGCGCATTGTCGTGGAGCAAAATCACCTTCTTCTGTCGTTGTTGATATTCTGGTCGGTTTTCCACAATGGCTCGGCTCAAATCTTTCATTTGCTGTTTGTAGCGAACGGCATTCACAGTTTCACCAGGTTTCAGCAGTTCAAAGTATATAACACCGGACTGGTCCCACCACACACACAGCATGACCTTCCGACCGTAACGATTTGGCCGTGCCGTCGATGTCGATGCTTCACCTGGACTCACCCACGATTTGTTGCGCTTAGGGTTCTCCAGGAAAATCCACTTTTCATCACCAGTAACAATACGATGCAGGAAAGACTTTCTTTTGTATCGTTGAAGCAGCATTTCACAGGTCACTTTTCGATTCTCCATTTGTCTCTCGGTCAGTTCATGGGGCACCCACTTTCCACACTTCTGAATTTTTCCCATGGCTCGCAGACGTTTGGAAATTGCTTGCTGTTCAACTCCCAACGCATCTGCAAGCTGTCGTTGCGTTTGCGTGTTGTCTTCATCTAATAATGCTTGCAATTCGGCGTCATCGAACGATTTTCGCTTGCCGGAGCGTGCGGCGTCGTTCAGGTCGAAATCTCCATTTTTGAATTGTCGAAACCACGTTTCACATGTTCGAAGTGTTAATGCACGATCACCATAAACTTCCACAAGCGCACAGTGGCTCTCGGACACTTTTTTCCCCTGATTGAACATGAAAAGCAATGCATGGCGCATATGCTCAAAATTCGGTACAAAATTCGACATTTTTGAAGCGCAATAAAAACTTACTGGAAGATTTTTTCGAGAAAATGTCAACGCAGTTCAAGCACTCGATATGACTGAACAAAATGACATATGGTATGTGTTACCAACAGCGGCACAAAACAGAACGCCATCCATTGAAAAAACCGGAAATTACTTAGGAGTACACCTGGTAGATAAGAAACTTCAAAATTCCATGAAAACAATAATAAAAATATTGAAGCACAATACTGGTCAATTTCTTTGATAAACGTCAATTGCTGATATTTATTCTTAACATTTTGCTAACGTTCTAATACAGTTAGGATCCTTATTAAAGTACAATAAAAAATTAACGTCACATTTTTAGCACGAGAGACTAAACCCTCAATTGGCATCAAGATTCTTCAGAACAACTTTTCTATTCATAACATAAGGAAAGTTAAAGAAATTTTTTAAATATTCCATTTCGAAATCTATTGTTTCCACGAATCAAGTCAGAGCAATAATCAAAAAGCTATAAAAAAACATAGAAGAGTAGACCAAAGCATTAAAAACTCAGTGAAAACAGTAATTAACCCATTGAATTTTGTAATTTATGCAATATTTTTGCAACCGCGTCAAAACAGAAAAAAAGCATTAGAAAGTCAGTTAAAAACAGAAATTAACACATTGCATTTTCAATTCTAGACATTGTCTCCGCATACACCTCGAAACAATGATGAAAAAACAAAAAAAATAATGATCGAAATATTTCCTTTTCACCACCAAACAATGATTGAAAAGCAATAAAAACATACAAGGGTACACCAAAGCATTGGAAACTCATTCAAAACAATCACTAAAATATTGTGATGTCAACTCTAGATAGTGTCTAGGCATATGTATCAAAACAATGATAGAAAGCAATTAAAACATTGAAGGATGTATGTACCAAAATGTGAAATCCTGAATGCTAGCAGCGAAATTTAAAGAGACACGTCAGTAAAAACGTGTACAAAATTTATAAAGTACTTGCTGTCTTTGACGAGTTTATATCTTTGTTAATAATAAATATTTCAGAAACGAAAAATGAAAATTTATATCGAAAAACTTTAAGTTACAGTATATTGCAAGTATAAAAATGTTTTTAGAATACGTTATTAAAAATAAAAAATTTCGGAAAGTCAAAGGGAAAGTTTCGAAATTTTAGGCGAGTTCAATTAGTCTTGAATGTTGAAAAATTAGTATTTATATATTGAAAAAATTGATATCATTTTTAATTCACGAACATTTCATCATTGAAAAATGGAATATTGAAATTATTAGATGACTCAAGTCCCACAATTTTGAGGCTTACACTTTAAGAAATTTGAATGTCTACAGACACAAGCTTGAAAAAGAACAAATTAGACTACAATTTATGAAGTTCAGAAAAACTGTAATTCATACACCTGAAAAACATACTAACATATATTTTATTATAAGTTTAAACATTAAGATTTGGACTACGTCACATGTTACAAGAAAATAGAAAATTCAAAAAATGGATGACATACGAATTGTTATAAAATTCACTTCGAAAATGAGATCAAAAAATCAAAATACAGAAATATTTTTAGTAAGAAACTTAGAATCTAAAATAATTATTCATTTTCACCTATGAAAACCGAGATTTTCGATTCTTTTAACTTTTTATCACAACTAAAATAAAATTATACATTATTTCAAGCAAAAATAAATTTAAAAACCCGAATTTCCGAATTTCACAAGTTCAAGAGATATAAAGAATTTTTATATCGTTTACAAATTTGAAGAATAATATCATAGGTATGTGAAATGGAAAAATGATGATTGTCCAAATATAAGCTGATTTTAAAGTACCCAAATTAAAAAAGTCAAAAATTTAAAGAAAAGTTCAGAAAATCTTGAAAAATGCTGATCTCTCAAATGTTCATTATCGAAAAAATGAATGCAGACTTTGAAAATACATGATAATTTTAGAATTTTCGGTCCTTCAAGTCGAAAAAAATTTATTGAACTTTAATATTTTAAACCATAACAGATAAGAGTTTGGAAAATCGGTAACTTCAAAATATTTAAATTTCAAAACACTTCAAAATAAAAAAAAAAAGAACAATAATAAAATATGTATATTTCATTTACAAAATAGTTAGGAACAAAATTCAAAATTCAATTCAAAAGTTATAAAATTTGTACGTTTCAAAAATAGTTTCTCGAATCCAAAACTTTAATTTAAAAATTTATTCAGATACATAGTTTCTCAATAAAGCAATAGATTTTTCGAAAATTAGGAATAATTTATGTGCCTTTTTTCGGGGGGAGGGGGGGGGGGGTGTTAATATTTCCTACTTTGGAATATTTGAAAACATCTACAAAATTGAAACAGTTGTTTGAAAATTCCTTTACAATAAGACACAAAAGATTTCAAATGTTACTAGCAAACGCATGTTATTATTTTAAAATGCTGTAGAAAAAAATCGGTTCATTATTAAAGACAATCTGTAACGTATCATACATTAAAATGAGACTAAAAAAGCTTCAATTAAGGGAAGATATGACCCCTATTTCTGAAAGATCAAACGGTCAAACCGTTTTTTGTGCGTATTGAATGAAGTACAACAAAGAAATACGCCGAAACAAAGAAAAAGAAGATAACTTCTGTAACTCCAGAATATCATGCAAAAAATCCTCTATAACTGGAGTTTTTGGTAAAACGATGTGCAAAGTTATACTTTATTCACCCCTTGAATAAAATAAAACAGCGAAATCCGTCAAAGGGAATATAAATATTGTGTCAAGTTACATAAGAATATAAGACTACAAAAAAAAAAAAAAAAAAAAATGATAGTTCCGTACAATGAAACAATCTAAAAAACGAGAAAAGGGTTGTTTGGGAAGAGACGTACAAGAATATAAGGCTCTTGAGAAAAGAAGCAGCTACTAAAAATGTCGCTCGTAATTGTCACCCACATAAATTTAGGTCTCCGTACATACAGCAATAAAATGCTGTCGAAAACAAGCACGTGACATAAACAACCATTTTTTTCATCGTTAAAATTCTAATATATACTTAAGAGAAACTCATTCCTATATTTTTTCATTGATGTAATACATATTTGAATAATTTGATTTTGCAATTGAACAGACTACGACTTCAAATTTCAGAACTTTTGAAGCTTCAAACGGAAACAAAGAAAGTTTCCTATTGTAACTCAAGATTAAAGTAAAAAATAGTAACATTGAATATATATATCTCTCAATTATCAAAAATTATTTATTTATGAGAAATGATAGAAATGTATGTATATATTTTTTTATATTTAATCAAATCAAGGGGCACAGCCCTTTTGTACAAAAAATAATATAATTCTCTACAATAAAGATAAAATCAAGTAGCCAGATGTATGTAAAAAAATATACAAAGTATATCTCTCTATACATAGAGATATACATATACAAAATCCAGTTATGAATTATCGTTGTGTAATGCAGTGTTGCTTATACTACAGAAGAACGTACAATTGTACACTCAGATAGATTCAATGCCAATGAATTAAAAACAGACCAATCATATAATCTATTTATCTCAGTTCGGAACCTAAATGCATTCTCAATTGATCGAATCATTGCAAACATCTCAGCATCTTCAGCGAACAATAATATTTTGCTGCTTTCATTTATTTTCAAGCTTTTGCAACTTCAAGAATATCTGTTGAATGAATGTCAAGTTCCCTTTCTATTTCTCATTTTCCCTGACTTCCCCTTTCCATCATCCACATGAATTAATATCAAACAATCGTATCCCAGAGTACGAAACTTCTCGCCTTTGCGTGCACTCGCGAACAGCGAAGACGCGCGAGCAAACTAATGGTGTCACGCGAGAGATACAAACGAAACAAAGCCGCTAGTGCCATCCAATCGGGCTTTTCAATAAACTGCGGATCGAATTCGCAATATTGGAATAGTCGGCGCAATATGAGGCCGAGAAGAGCCCCGTCCCATCTACGATTGCCATTCCGCAGAGCCGCGTCTAAATTACGAAAAGCCCTCCATAGTCGAGCAATTTCCTCCAATTGCATCAAATAATCGCCCCAAAAAAGTGCAAACCTCGACGATCGACGTGGGAAATAAAAAAAAAGGAAAAAATCTCATGCAAAATGCATGTACGTGACCTGACAAAAGCCAAGCGGTGATTGTCATTCAAACAAGTACTCGCAAAAACGGAGTGGGGGAGTAACAAAAAGATGCGAAACATTGTTCTCTCGGTGTCAATCGAGTTAGCGATCGCGGGCATGATCTTTCAACGGGAATTGTTCGGAAGGAATTGAAATCTGTAACGCCAAGTAAATATTCGAGATATAAAAATAATGTGTATCGAGAAGAAACTATACTAGGAATTGGAACAAATTTTTTTAGATACTGGAAATAAATGAATCAATAAATAAACTTACTAGAAATTTTGAAACTCTATATTCCCCAAGTTCTGAACTTTCCAAATTTATTTTATTGCAAAAAATATAAAAATACTGTGTGCCTAGAAGAAACTATACTGGAAAATAAAACAAAATTTTTTCTGATGAGTGGAATTCAATCACTACATAAATAGGATTATCAAATAAATATTACCGAATATATTACGTCACTAGAAATTTTCAAACTCTTATCCTCCAACTTCCAAACATTTTAAATTTATTTAAATTTGAAAACTTAATTAATTATTATTAGCCATTAAGATTCTCTTAACGGTAATTTATTTTTTAAATTTTTCGTTTTTCGGGCAATGGAGAACAACGCAAAATAAAATCAACCATTTTTCATAACTGTGAATTCGCATAAGTCAACAGAACTTTGTTCAATATCACTAGATTTTTTTTTTCTTTTTTGTATAGATTTATCGATTTTTATTCGAAATTCATCACACGTATTCGCGACAGTTGACTGAGAAACATCGGATTTCGAGGGGAAAAATAAACCGGAAACTCCCCATTTACGTGGAAAAATTCCGAAGGAAATGTAGCATTTTTCGCTGATATGAAAAAGTGGAAAATTTGGTACCACTCGAAAATCGTTAGGTCAACATATCTGTAAATAACCAGCTATTTTTTTTTACTCTTGGTGTTTCGAAATTTTCAGTGTTCCTTTTATTTCTAGAAAATAAAAGAATGATTCAACATATACGAAGGACAGAGTGTACGACTTTGAACACTCCATAAACTTGTCTTCATTGCTGAAATTATGTAAATATGACGAAAGCCTGAGAATAAACGAGTTCGTAGTAAAATTCGCATAATTTCAATGACTAAAAATCTTCGTAGCTATTTTAGGAACTAACACTAGTAAAATTTTTAAGGATTAAGAATTTTCTGAAGAGAAAATTCACAAAAATCTTTGTAGAACAGAAAATTTTCATAATTTTTATATGAGAATTTCTTTAATTTGAGGAATCAGCTGAAGTTGAACATTGTATCAAATTTACGAAAATAAAAACTCGAATGACAGCAAATCATCTCAAAACATGAAATTCAAAATAATTTAATTCTTCTAATTCAAGTCCAAATTTTTCACATGTGTGCAATTTTCGAATTTTTAGTATTTATTCTGAAATTCCTAAAATAAAAAAAAATGTTACAATAAACAAAGCTCAAGATTTCCCAAAATTTTATACATAATATCATCAAATGAACGAGTTTTCCGAAAATTTGGAACATCTTAATTACTCTAACTTATTAAGTCTTCGTGTTAATTGTATTTTCGAATTGTTCATAATTCTGGAAACGTCTCCAATAATTTCAATTTATTCTGAAGTTAAAAGTTGACAAATATTTTCTCTCTTTCAAACTTGTAAGGTTTGAAAGTTTGACGGTGAGAAGTGCTAAAACTTTGATATAGGAAATTTTAATTACAATTAGTGTCTTATCAATTATTGCAAGTTATTTAATTTGTTAAAATTTGACAGATATGACATTTTAATCTTTAAACACATAATGAATGTTTCTCTGACATATATATCAATACTTCGAAAACTATAGTCTAACTTTATCTTTTTCCAACTTTACATTACATTCAGACTTTGAGATGTTCAAGTCCTAAACGTGATAGTTTGAGCAAGACCTAACATTTTCTTTACAGCTGAAAACAATTATTTTCTTTGTAGTGATATGGAAATTATAGCATGAAGAATTTTTCAACTTGAAACATGAATTTGTGAAAATTTCTATTTTAGTGTTCCCGCATACAAAACATAGTTTGCTTGAAACTGAAATCCACAAATTTTCCATCTGAAATTGTCATTGGAAGATTTTCAAACCATTTCGATGTAATCAAAATTGTACGATTTTATTATTTCAAATATTAGAAGATACTCGATTTTGTTACATAAACTAAGAAATACGTTACACGAGACACAAAATTTCAAAAAACTCTTTCGTTTAAAAAAATTTTCCTGCAAGCCTTATGTGATCAAATTTTTATTTAACGGTAAGAACCCTAACATAACTTCGAATTTAAAGCATATGCCATGATGTAATTTACAGAAAAAATTCATAATATTCCCTCGTCATTGAGAACACATCGTATTCAAAAACGAATTAGTAAAATAATATTGAATGAAATGTTACAAAACGACAATTTTTTTATTATATCAAAATATTGAATAATTTCATTCGTAATATAATGAAAATTATTCATCGAAGATTTTTCTCGACTCTTGAACATGGTTTAGTAAACATTATAATTCTTGCTTTTTAGCACAAAAAACTTTACTTCTTTTATGCTAAACTCTAAAAATTTTCCGACAGGCATGAAGTATCTCAAATAATAATTAGAAAATTCTCGAGCACTTTCAATGTCCTCAATATTTTCTAATTCTTATCTCCAACGATATAAATACACTCGCTTTTTCCGTAAAATGAGCTAGAAAATACGCTGCTTAGTGTACGAAATTTCAAGAAATTCCTTAGTTTCGAAAAAATTTTCAGCCCTTTCTTTTAAATACTATAATTCGTATAAAATTAAAATTTCAAACAAATTGTGCGAAAAGTTGTAAAAAAACTGTAGACAGTAACATTTTCTAATATGTATCAATTTCAGGTAGGTGTTAGCAAAGGTGTAATCAACAAAAAAAAAAGTTTACTACATTTTCTAGTTATCGAAAAACCATTAAGGTGTTGCATACCTTTTTATGCTGAAAAATTGAGGATGTTTTGGATTATTTTCGAAGTTATGTAGCAATAATTTTATTACATTACAGTTACAATTTCTCAATAGTTCATTGTCCACTTAAGAAAACAAGCATTTGTTCATTGGAAAATATCAACAATTAATACAGACAACGTTGGGCGTCAAGTAAGTCAAGTTAAATCATACAATCAAAAAATTTTCATCAGTCTTGGAATATATTTAATTGTTAAAAGATCCCTTTTTTATAAAAAAATGTGTATTTTGCAGATAAGAATTTTTTAATGAAATCCTCAGAATTCTAAAGATCGAGTTCTTGAAGAAAATTTTCTCGCACACAGAAAAAACAAAATATTTACTTCATCAATCGTTGAAGAACGAGGTATATTTCTAGACTAACGAAATTTTTTGGAATTCATGATTTCAGTTGACTTACTGGACTTGCATCGCGGTCAATGCAAGCCTTTTCAAAAAAAAATTTTTCTTCGGGGAAAGGGCTAGAACTCCGCCAATTGTGGATATTTTTTTTTTGAATTGATGCTTGTTTTTTTTGGTGGGAAACGCACTATAAAGGAATTATAACTTTAGTGTGATAAAATAATTGCTACATATATTAAAGGAAAATCCAAACAATCCTCAATTTTTCCTCCCAAAAAGATACATAACCCCTTCTATCTTCACTACTTTACCATCCAAAAGCTCTGTTCCTAACTAAAAGTGTTCTTCATACACCCTGAGGTTCATGTAATAATCAGGGGTTAGACAATTTTAAGTACTAAGATGACTCGCAAAGAATGTAAATTTTCTAAAACAGAGAGACAACCGTCTCTCTTTGAAAGACTCGTGTGACTTGCAAGACTCTGATCTCTACGGAAGAGATTCAACAGACTACATTTAATGTGCATAAACTAATGGAGAGATCCAAGTCTTTACTTCAGAGACTGCGGAGATCGTTAAAAAAACTACGAGAGACTATAAAAAAGACTCGAGAGATTCATATAGACTATTTCAGAGACTACACAGATCACCAAAGACTCCCAATCTTCCATCCCGAGCAACTATGCAAATCTCCCAAAAGACATAACCCCACCATGAATCCCCTATGAACTTCCCACACGATTCCCAACCATAGAAGAAAAAAAATTGTCTCCCAAAGCTGGTAAATAGGTAACCTGAAGCTGGAAAAGCGCCAGGCTTTATGAATTGATTCTCGTCTGGTGTATGAAAAATGTCGGGTCTCGTCGAAAAACGCAGAACCCGTCCTTTTAGGTTTTTCCGGGGCGACTTTTGTCGCCTCGCTTCCGGCGATTCTGGTTGACCTGCATTTCGAGTGTTCGGAGCGTGTCGGCCGTAGTATACGTGTCTATCCGCGGCGTTTGATCGCGACGGATCGCGTTTTGTGGGCTTTCCCAAGGCACCCGAGGAAACGGCCTTTTCTGCCTCAAAGGCGTTACACGGGCGCTAATTGCACACGGGGCTTAAGTCGGCGACCCATTACGCGTAATCTCGTGCCTCGTATCAAGCCGAAAACACGCTTCCTAATGTGATCTCCGCCGATTAACGAGATCCCACGTTGAGGGGTCGCCAAGGGATTTGTCGGGTCTGTAGCCTTATCAACGGGGTTAATGAAATAGTAATTGACGGTTCGAGCAGCAACGTACCAAAAAAACAGCGAATTTTCGCGAAAAACCGGGCAATTTAATCAATTATTTCGATCGCAACATCAACCTCCATCATAAGTTCATCAAAAGCCAAAAGCGTGGAATCTAATGCAGGTTTAACCAAACTTGGACATTCGTAGCAGTTCGAATTTCAACTTTAATTACGTCTGTAATGATTTTAATCCAGTTATAAACTTTCTCGGCAGTATAATACTCGAATAGCTTGTGCAACATACAAACGTTAATTCTAAGCGAAACATTTCATCGTCCTTCATCCAACAGAATAATTTTCAACTTTCGATGTTCTACGGGAAGTATTTTTCTGAGGCTTTTAAAACTTGTGCCGACCGTAAAGAACGAAACGTGGAAATGGATCCATTTATTTTGCTTCGAATATTGCCGGATAACTTGTGGGAAATTTTCGCTTTAATTGCAAATGCTGGGGAAATTAGAAGGCGCTGATAAAATAGAAAAAGTCGCCAAGTGTGCTTATGTTGAGAGCAGACTTTTTGAAAATATACATATTTCAACAGCGTTGGAACTTGTTATGAATTGGGTGAATCGATGAAACTGGCAAAAAAAGGGAAGTTGGCATTTGAGAGGAAAATTCGAATGTATAAGTGCAAAAATACTCGTTTATCTGGGAGTGTATCGATTTTATTATTCGTCTGATTTCAAGGAGACTCATGAATTTCTGAAGGCGAGGAATTTCGTGAATTGAAAATTTTGTATTCCTTTTTTTTATTTTACTGGAAAGAATTAGAAATTCATAAATCATTACCATCCTATCGAATTATTATTTTTTATAGCTGTCCAGTTGAAAATGGTAACATTGCAATTTTTTAAGATAAATTGAAACATCGTGTAAAACAAAACCCAATGATATGAATATTTGATATGAAAATTATTTGAAAAAGTTTTGGAAAACATGAGTTTTCAAAACTGTACATTCGTTTATATTATTCGACAAATATGAGACATAATCTAGGAAAAAAGAAGAAATTCTTATTCTGGATGGATGTAAAAGTAGTAAGTATTTTAAATTTTTACCAAATTTATTCTTATATATTTTGAGACATTTTAATATATCTGAGAATATTTGTTTAAAATATAAAAAATTTGCTTGAACATTTCAGAAAATGTCATGATTAAGCATATAAATTCAATCGTATATACATACAAGCATGATCAAGATAAATAATTTTTGAACCTTTTTTATAATATAGAAAGACAATGTGATATTTATTTTTTAATTTTTTTTATAAATATGTCCGAAATCTCTCGGACTACAGAAACGTAATGAGCTTTCAAATGAAAATTTTTGAAAATATTGATAAAGTGCATTATTTTAAGTGATAATGCAATTTTTGAAGACATTTTAAAATGAGAATGCTTGATTTGAATTACAATTAATCAACAGAAAAATTTTTTTTAGGTTCGAGGATCATTTAAGAATAAAATTTTTTGATAAAATTTTTTTTCAAAATAAATATTTTTTTCTACTAAAAATTACAATTGTTTCATCCCATTTTTTAATTTTTATTTATCATTTGCAAAGCTTGTTTTTCTCATAACTTTGAATTCGTTATTACAAATTTTTCAATTTCGAACGTTTACAGCATAAAACTATTGAGATTTTTAGTTGAATGTTTAGCAATTTTTCTTAGTCCCAAAATACGAAAAAAAAATGACGACCTAAAAACTTTTAAATATTGAGGTAGAAAATTGTGCAACTTCAAATTTCAAAATCAGACATGACAATGTACTATTAGAAGAAATTATGAATATAAATTCACTTGGTTGTGTTTTGGAATTATCCAGTTGCTGAAGTATAAATTTGTCATTTATTATTCATTGAAATTAAAAAAATCAAACTATGCTCCACTTTTAGATGTACTAAGAACGACTAAAATTGGGAGATTCGGAATTTTGAATTCTTGAAAATGACTTTATAATTCGACACATTTCTCTCATATAAACTAATTTAATTTCGAACATATGATTTGGACGTAGATCTTCATTTTTCAGTTTTTCCATCATTGAATTCACATCAATTTACCAAAAGATCGAAGCTTTTTCTGTTACATGAATATTCAGAAGAATTTCTTTCTTCATCCGTTCCAATTTCAAAATTGATCACAAAAAACTAATCTCTTCGCTGACGTAAATTGAAGTGAAAATCGATTTCAGCGACTTTTTTTAATCAACTTTGAAAATAAATTCCGTTCTTCGAGAAAAAATCCTTACTTTGGAGGTACACCTTAGAATTCTACTTGTAGAGCTTTGATATTCTATCAAATTAAAAAATTATTAAATTGTTTTAAATCAAAAATTGAAATAAACTAATTTTCCACTTCGAAGATTTGAATTTATACATGAAAACTTGACTGCAAATTAAACTTTATCGATTTAAGGGTTGAAAATTTTTGTATTCCCTTATCTTCAAATTCAAATTTTCTAATGAAATTTTCGTTTCGAAGTAACAAAAAAAAATTCTGTTCATTTTCATGTCTACATTGATTAAATAGAATGTAAAGCTCCAAGTATCCAATCATGCAGATTTCCAAATTTTTCTCAACAACTAACTTATTCTTTTTTTAATCAAGAAAATACAAAATTGTTCAGAAATTCGATAAAATAAATAATACAAATTTGAATTAGTTGAAATAATTTACGAAAAATGAAAAATCCGCATTTAACTGCATTTCTAATTTGACGAAAAACGAAACTTTCCCAAAATTTAAGTTCAGTAAAATCTACAAATCCCTTCAAACAAACACGAACCTAGCAAAGTCCCACAACTTTCAGAAAATCAAAAACCCCAGGAAACTAATTTTCCATATCTATTCGCCTTTCCCCATTTCCAATACTCTCCCAGATTCTGTAAAACCTTTTCCCTACGGTAACTTCCCTCAACTTGGCGAACACTCCACAATACTCCATTTTACGTCTTTGTGCAAGATCGAAGAACTCTTCAGCGAATTCGTTCCATACCGTGCAATTTCGATCACAAATAATTTTCTGCCTCGCGACAAAAATCTCACACCTACAAATTCCTGACAATATTCCCCATGTAAATTCGCGCTTGCAGTTTTCCCGAGGAAAAAAATAAAATGCGTGCACCGCTTTTGCGCCACCTACGGAAATCGGATTTTCCCCGGATTTCCCGACCCTCGAATTCCCGAAGTTGGTGCTCGTTCGTCGATGAATTGTTAAGGGCACGGAAGTTTGCTCGATTTGCGGAATTTGCATCGGTCCGGGGTCTCTCCTCTGCGACCGTATTTTAGTTTGACCGAAAAGTTGCGCCTGTTTGAGTTGCGTTCGACGTATCCAAGGAGCGTCGCCAATAAACAAATACGATCCAAAATTGCCCGGCGCCGGGAGTCTTATCAAAGGCGACCCCCTTTGACGACCCGATAATATTTATCCCGCTCAAAAGTAATTTTGTCGCTTTCATGCGCCCGGCGAAAAAAAAGTTTTCCCTTCATCTATCTTGGCTTTTAATTGAATGAATGAATGAATGAATGGGAGGAAGAAACGCCGCCGGGGACGGCACGAAGGCCATAATTTCTCGACGAGCAAAGTTTTTGGCCCGCGAAATGGCGAAAAACAAACTTCGCACCGACTTGAAAAGGGCTTCGAAATTCGCGAGATAAAACCATGATTTCGCAAAAATTGGGAAAGTAGGTGCGATGACATTTAGGGAGGGTCGGAAAACGAGAGTTTTAAGTTTCGAGTGAGATGAATGGTGTGTTTCACAAAAGGATGAAAGAAATTTTGGAAATTTCAGAAATTTATCTCAAAAATGATAAAGCTTTATTACACAAAATTTTTTATTCAAAAATTGAGTTTTAGAGTTGAATTTAAGTGTTTGTTTGAAATCAAATTTACGTTTGAATCATTGCATCTCAAATCGTACAAGTAATTTTTGTGTGAAAATATTTTCTAGTATCTCTATCGAAATCGATGAAATACTTTTTTAAATATTGGCGAAGTTCTAAGAAGTTAATTTTTTTTTAATTTCAACACGTTACTTTTTCTTTATAATATAATTGCTAGGCTGAGAATCGTCTTATTATTAGACTTTTCCATTGTCTAGGTAACGTTCATCCCAAAGAAAAATACTCAACTCTATTTTTTGAAAAAAATTTTTTACATAAAAATTTATATGTAAAAATCCAAACATTTTCAATTTTTAAATTCAATACTCCATCAGTTTTTTCTTTTATTTTTAATAAAAAGTTAAATAAATAAACAGTATTCAGTATTATTCTCGTTTATTCAAAACTAGTTTGAAAATTAAGATTTTTTTCAAGTCTACATGCAATTTTTGCAGTTATTTGCTCAAAATTCTATAATTTCACAAAAAATTGGTAAAATATAAGAGTTTTCGTTTAAATCTATCAATAAAGATTTTCATTTAAAAAAAAAAAAAGAATTTTAATTCTCTATAAATGTTTAAAAAATTTCTGAGCGTAATAATGAAAAGTAAAAAAATTTTCTACTTGAAAATTGTCATATTGTATGGAATTCTTTATTAGTTTTTTTACGGAAAACATTTTGTTCATTATATGACTATAATAATTATGTACTAGCGTATCACTTCGTAATTATATTTATGATTTTGATTGCGTATTTATCATTAAAAATATGTACTAACAAACTTCGAAAGGCATAAAATTAATTGTACAATATTAATTTACTTATTCTTGTTTTCAACAATGTTGTTGAACTCTTTATTATATTTCGTTAACGATTTAACGCTGATATAAATATACTTCTGAAAGTATTCAAGAAATGGAAATAATATTTCTATTTAATATAATAATTATTATATTCTTTTTATAGTGCAAAATACATCCACAGATTTAAAAAAAAATGACAGGATAATACATAAGTAAATATTTAAAGACTTCGTATGAAGAAAGGAATACAAAAATTATTACAGTGTAACAACTTCAAGTCAGAAAATGGTTGATTTTTTTGCATTACACTGACAGATATTTTAATAACTTTTTCAGTTCTGAAATTTTTTTCCTTCAAAGGAAATCTTCTTTGATGAACCCTAATGAAAACTTTTATGATCGAACAATTTTTGGTGAAATAGTAGAATTTGGAGAAAATAAAATATAAATAATCCGGGAAAAAGGCACTCTGACTTCTAAAAATTGTCACTTCCTAAAAAGAATTTTTGGCAAATAGAAATTATCACTTATTGTTGTTAATTGAAGTACTTTTTAAAATAAAATTGAAAGAAAACAAAATAACTCGATGTTGAAATTGAAAGGATTCAAATTTTTTTTTATAATTAGCAAAATCACAATCGCAAATAATTTTTTTTAATACTGTTTTTTTTTATTTTTATATTTTAATCAAAATTTTTCTATTACGATGAAACTCCGCCTACGAAAAAATGAAAAAACACAACAATCAAACAATTTTCGTACGAGTTATTGATTCACAAAAAATATATAAAATCAACTTTTTATACAATATTCAAAAATTTTCTACTGCAAAACAACTGCAATTAGAGGGAAAAGAAAACATACGTGTTTTATCGATTTCGATAAAGATGCTGTATAAAAATTTTCACGCAAAAAACAGACCCAACTAGAACTACCTGGAAGATTTATATAAAACAACCCATTTGTATTTTTGTAACGCAAATTTCTGAATTAAAAAACTCAAAGGAACGAAACAATTAAAAGTTTTGATGATCTAGAACAAAATTCAATCAACTTTCTTCAGAAATAAAAAATTCAGCGTCTTCATCAAGTACCCATACTATTATAAAAGTTATTTCCTTATACAACAGTTTTTCAATGACTCAGTGTTTTACTTATAAATCATTTTTAAATCAATATAATTATAGTAAGTTCTGAATCAGCTAATCTTCAAGAATTGCAATATTCCACCATTTATTTTCAACAATCCCCGCATTTTTGCCATATCAAATAAAATAAGGATGAATATAAAATTCATCGAGCAAAGCTTTCTTGCGAAAAGGAAAAAAAGTAAGATCGCCTCGACTTGAAAAGAGCCCCGAAATCCCGAGATAAAAGCTTGGTTTTGCAAAAACTAGGGAAGTAGAGAGATAAAAATTTCGTACCGTTGGGAAACTAGGAGCAAGTTTTTGATGAGATAAAAAGGGAACTATCGATTTCAAGTTGATTGAATTTTTTAAAAGTAGTTTGTAAAACTCTTGAAATATTCCACGTTTTAATGCGATTTCAAGGAATGAAAAGAAAGCGACCATTTTCCTTTGCTTTTATGCTGATAAACTTGACGAAGTTTTTCTCTTTCAGTGTGGTCGAGTTATTTATGAAGATATTTTGGATGCAAACTCAAGGGATGCCATTTTTTGTTATAAATATTTTAGTTAATTTGAAATTCAGTCTTTCTTTCTGGAAAAGATTCAGTTTTTGAACACTCACATTACTCTGATCTTAGCAAAAAATATAGAAAAAAGAAAACTTACTACTGAATAAACGTGAAATAAAAATATAATTGTATTAAAAAAAAAAGAAAATTGACATAAGAAAATTCCAATGATGGAATGAATTTTTCTGTATAGAAATAATATATAAAAGAATACATAGTTTGATTTTTCTGAACTGGCATCAAAAAACAAAGTTTGACAAGACAAAGAAATTTGAATGAATGAAATGTATAAAAAAACGTAATTTATAACATTGAAAGATTTTTTAGTTTTTGATTGCATAGTATTGGAAATCAAAATTTTTTTACAAAATAATTTGAAAACGGAAAAAGCTTTCGTTCTCGGCAGGTAAAGTTTTCAGACCATGAAATGGCAAAAAACGAACTTCACGCGGACTTGAAAAGGGCTTCGGAATCTCGAGGTGAAACCTTGATTCTGCAAAAACTGCGGAAGAGGAAGGAGATAAAATTTCGCAAGCGTCGAAAAAAGAAGATTAAAAGTTTTTAGCAACATGAATGTACCTTGTAGAATTTTATATCAGTCGGATTTCTCACGTGTGCTTAAGAAAACATTTGGTGTCCTTTCGTGAATTCATTTTATGATTTCATGACTGCATCAGAATTTCACAATATTTTTGTGTATGATGAACAGTGGCAGCCTCTCTTTTTTTAGATATTGTAAGAAAAAATTATTAGTTATTAGCTGAACTTGAGATTTAATTTAAAATTAAGAATAAGGAACAATAAAAATTTGAAGACAATTCCAAGTCTACTGGAGTTTTATTCGTGACCTGAATAACATTTGGTCATAGAAATTCATAATAATAGTAAAAGAAAAAATGAGTAACTATTTCATTTCAAATGTTTTAAAACATTAAATAGATGAATTTTAGGAACAATTAATGTCCTTGTGAAAAATTCCAACTTTATAACTTATTTGACATTTATAATGTGAGAAAGATACATCGTACAAAAAAAAAGAGAATTCATTTAAAAAAGAACTAGAAAAAATGTAAAAAAAAAATACTTTAGTAGCAATAAAAATTATTAATTAAAACGGGATCGATATTCAAGATATCATTTATGAAAAATAATAATTTCCTTTCATAATAAAAACTGGTGTTGTAAGAGACAAAATTCTTGCAAGAAAAATGAAATGACATCGAAAAATTTTGAAAAGTCATTAATTATGAATTATAAAAATTTCTAATCAAACTTGAAGTAACATTAAAAGTCAAAAACAATAGAAGAATTGATAAAGTTATAAAAAAATCGACAAATTAGGGGTCGAACAAAAATTATAAAATTTTTCTACGTCATTTTAATAACAATGATCCAATCAATAATATTTTGAACTTAGCAAAACCGCATGAAATCTTAGCGAATTTCGAAAAGTCAAGAAATTTTATTGAAAAAGGCAGGCCGATAATATTGTAAACAATATCATTGAGTATTATGAAGCTTTGCAGTAACCGTTTATCACAAGTTGAAATTTTTAATTTCCATACAATATTAAAAATATTCAGGTTGACGCTCAAGAAAATAACAAGCTACAGATACAGAAATATTCAAATTCTTGTTTTTCATTTTTGGAAATTTCCAGATACTACGTAAAAATATCTGAGGTTGGAATATTTCAAATAATAATTAACTCAAGTATCAAGAATTTCTAGAATTCAATTTAAAAACTTTACTTTTCTCTGATTAATTTTTCGATGCGACTCATTTATTATTTGAAGTAATTTACAATCTTATACCCAAATTCTTTGACTTGATAAATTTCATTTTACAGAGTGCAAATCATCGGAATGTTTAAAACGCGAAACAAGAAATAGTTTTGAAAATAATTCGAAATCCATCGAAATACCAAATAATTTTAAAAATCGAGAAAAATATCATCAAACATTTTCCCTGCTAATCTGATTTTTATTTACTCGAAAAATGTTTCCTTTTTTTGATTCTGGTGCTAGCAATCGTGATTTTTCGAATAAGAATCAATTAAATTGTCGAATTTTGTGCTGATCTGAAATTACTTTGATAGGAAAATACTTTTCATTTATAAATATAATCGCAATTGAACAATTTTCTGTTAAAAAAAATTTCAGAGACTTTTTTTTAGTTACACTTTTTTCATTTATATTTGTATTTTTTCAGTTTTAAATCAATAAACTGTAAGATTTTAATTTTTTTCTGACTCATCAATATCTCTTATTTTCAAATATTTTACGGTTACATAATTTTGCTATTAGAATCACCCCTTATTCTGTGATTTCATTGTATGAGATTTTTTGAATTCCGACTTACGATGAATTTCAACATTTTCTTTAAAAGCTCTTTACTCACAGCAGAGATTTCAGAACTAAAATCCTTAGTTTTTCAGAATTAGAGAAACCAGATTAATTGAATTGAAAATTAATTCATTCTTACATCTTAGATTATCAAATTCTAAGACTTTAAGATGCTCAAATCTAAAGTTCAAAAATTTCACAGTTTCAAAACAACATTAGTATCTCAATCTATAATTGACCATACGTAGAATGAGTACGTCTCAACTACCAAATTCAAAATTTCCACAATCTTTAAAAATTCTCATGTTTCTTAATCTCAATTCCAAACTCAAGAAATTAAGTCAGAAACTTATAAAAACCCTGGTATTTTTCAATTTTTAAAGATACAAAAAATATCAAAACTGTTATATCATTTCTGAATACCACCCTTAAGTACCAACAGTTTTTCCATTTCACCCCGAAACTCACCAAATTCCCAAATCCCACTCCAAAACCCTCGAAACAACACATTTTACATCGGCAAACTCGAAAAATGCACGACGTAATAAACAAAGACGTCCCCGCCCCGACCTCGCACACAGCTGATCGATACAAAGGGGTATTTACGAAAATGCACCCAACTATCTGTAAACCATGGTTTGGAACTACCTCGAAAAAAAATCCACGATAATGATCCTTTCACATCCTTTATTCAAGTCCTCTTCTATATATCCACTCGCAATTTACATCGAAATCATGAACAACAAACGCAATCAACGTCGAATATGCCATATGTCCATTCATTCCGTAGAATACAAAGCACAACGTGATCCGTCAAAGCGCAATTGCGTATCCGATAAAACGCCGATCACGGCCAAGCCCGCGAAAAGAATCGCGGAAAAAGTTAATTGATGAAAAGTCCCCCGCCCCGGTAACCACCCGTTTTCTTTAGCTCGTGGCAGAAAAAAAAACAAACGCCACCCTGCGGAAAAGCCAATTTTCCGGGGCGGGCAACGAGCGGCGGAATATATTTGAAGAGGACCTAAAGTAAAGAGATCGGAGGTACTTCCTAATCACATTTCCACTTAGCAAACGTGACCGTCGGTTTCCTCGCCAAAGTCCTGCGCAGAGGGCGCAAACCTCGCGCCGCCTTTTCAACCTCGTATAGGTATTCTAGAATAAATCGCAAATCGCCGACGACCGTGTATAAACACATCCGCACTGAGATCACAGATTTTCCCTGAATTTCCCATTTGCATTTTCGTCCCAAAACACCGAAAAACCCGCATAGCTGTCACAACTATACTCTATCAACTCCTCAAAGTGAATTTCCCATTTCACGTCAAGTCAAAATACTGTCATTGGAGTGACTTTTTAGAGTGAAAAATCTCTCCTCCTCTCCTCTAAGATGTCAGATTCACTCTTAGGAATTCAGAAAGTACGCACATCAATGTTCACACCAACCATATATATGGATGGCAACTTACTTGATATGGTTGTGACGACCATACCGTTTTGTCTGTGCTTTGTTTTTTTCTTTTTTTTTTCTCTCTCGTTTGCTCGTTTGTCGATGACACATATCAGAAAAAAATTTTCTTTCCCTTTTTTGTTATTATTAAGTTATCGATCACAGGACATCTCGGAGTGAGCATCGAATGCGGCGACGTACGCATCCCTCTTAAGGCATTAGACTCGATTTCCCCCCCTCAAACCATTGTTTGCGCTGAGAAAAATTTAAATTGACCTGGATAATTTTCTTTTTTTCGTATCGCGGGGCTGTCGTGAATGTCTTAAGATCAAATCCACGCAGATTTTCAGTATTTTTAATGAATAATCGTAATCAGAAATTATTGCTAGATTTCATTCGCGAATTCAATACGAGGATTTTAAAATCTAACGATGCTGAAATTCAATGGAAATATGAAATCAGGACTTAGGTTAGGTTCAGGCCCTGATTTAACGAAAAATTTCATTTTGTACGAAAAATTAAAGAAACTGAAAATATGTTACTTTATTGAATAAAAGAGTTGCTGTCAGTAATAATGTTTATGGAATAAATTGATTTTAATTTTGATTGTAATTATTTGAAGAACCGAAAATCAGATTCAGAATTTTGTTCAAATGGGCAATTTCAATTATAAGTTATACACATCTTTGACTCAGAATATTTTATTACTTATGAGAAAGTATGTTATAGAGTAATTTTTTATACTGTCGATATCAAACTTTTGAAAAATCTGTAACTGGGTTATTAGATTTTCTGATTTTTTAAAATTCTTTTTTATAATTAGCAATTTCAAGAGTGGCATATAAAATTTAATTGTCTTACTGTTTTTTCATATTCAGTATATTTTATCAAATAAGTCATTTTTATGACATATTTCATTTGAAAATGTCCATAGTTTGAGAGTACTTTAACTACTCGAAACATTTAGAGAGAATTGATCTCTTTATATTTATATAATCTATGTAAAATTATTTATATAAATTTATATTAGGATATTAATTTAAGAGAGTTATATTTCATAATAAACACATTTTCTTTAACAATTTTCTGTATATTTTTCAAAATCTTGAGCCCCACTTGTGTCAAATTTGGAATATTTACTGCTAGGTTTTTTCATATTTCTCAATTTACAATGAAAGTGCTCTGAAGAGCAAGAAAAATTAAAATTTTTTGAGCGTGAATTATTAGTAGTATTAATAAAGATTTTATTATAGGTAACACTGAAATTTCTTAGTTGCATTTTGCAAATATTCGCAGGTTCATATTTTATATTTTGAATCGGAACTTGTATTTTTCAGTAACATACACTATAATGTGGAATAATATAATAGTTAATTTTTTTCAAATCGATTATTTTCTACTCAAAATTTTGAAGTAATCGATTTCAAAAATTTTAACATTTTTATTCAAAATCTGATTTGTCGTCTGTTAAACGAAAACATCGAATAAACAACGAAATTCAAACACTTGATTTCAAATATTTCAGGATTTTTTAAAAAAATCTGATTTCTCGTCTGACTAAGTAACAAAAATACGTAAACAAGGTAATTTTCTTTTCCAATAAACCAAAGGATTAATTCAAAAACACTGAAATAAAAAATCCAAGTTTCAAACAAAACTCCCACCACAAAAAATCCAAAAATGTTTGCAATCGATGATTTATCGCAACCACTCGTATGCAAAATATATCCCCGAATAATAAATATCTCGAGACAATTCCGCGCGAAACTTTTCTCAGTAGCTTCAAGTGATCAATAAGTTCTGAAAGCTTCCAATTCAAAGAAAAAACTTGAAAAGTATTTACAAAACTTGCAACGAGTGAACTCAACACAAACAACCCTCCCACGTTACCAATCAATCCAGAAAAAAGAAGAAAAGTTGAGTTGGAATATCAATGAATCAACAGAAAAGTTCAAATCAAAACAATATAGTATCAAAAAATTTCAAAACTGTTGATGTAAATTAAAGAGTCAAAGACTATCGAAAAGCTACATGAATATTTTTTCAAGACAGTTTGACAGTTCCTTATACGATCAAGAAATCCCGTTGTCAAGCAAAACATTAAAACAAGAGATAAACGTGCAGTTCAAACTGAAGTCGATTCTTATTAACAAACGAAATTTGAACACTTGACTTCAACAAAAACAATAGTTCCAAAACGGCAATTCCTAGCAAAAAATTCTAAAACAATAAGTATTATAGTTCTGAAGCTTCCGAATACAAAGCTGAAAAGTTCCCAAGTTCAGAAATTCCGAATCCTGAAAAATCCAAGAATAAAATAGCCAAAAATTTAAAAGTTGAATAGAACCCAAAATTCATAATATCCAAGTTTTATAAGTTTTTCAAATCGAATGTAAAACAAGCAAAAAAAAGGAATCCATAAAAAAAAAAAAAAAAAAAAAGATTGCAATTTTTCGTCATTGAAACATTCATCACCGTACCCAAAAGAAACATATTCCACCCAACCCAATCAGAAACCACAGAAACTTCCACAAACCTAATACACTCGTACCTGCTTAGTAGGTACTGCTCGGGAACCGAATCTCCCCTAACCATAGCCCTTTTTTTCGTGCCCAATCGAGATAACTGAAACCCGTAAATACCAAACTACACGAAAAAAACGGCCATTAAAACTCCGTATCAAGCTAAACAATACTTTCCATCACTTCATAGTACATTAGCTCAATACTCAAGTCCCAACCTCATTTCCCCTCTAACCAGGTACAAGTGTACCCCAAAAATCCCCTCCTACTTCCCACCAACTTCACTCCAACCATCCCAAAAACCCAAACCACCCTAACCCCCACCCCCCCTCTTTCAAAAAAATTTTTCCCAGCGCACCCCCCCCCCCCCCAATTTTCCATGACTACATATTATCGAGCGTCTATTAACGCGTGCCGCCGCTGGGCCACGTTTCGCCGGACCTACCCCAGGTGATGTCGTTGAACCAGAACTGATTGGCCCCGATGGGCTCGTCGACGACCGAGGACGCGGCCGAAGGCAGGGGCTCCAAGGTCATACCGACATTGGCGCAGGGCCCATGGATGCGGCATCCGCTGGTCCCAGGCTGGTGATGGGGCCCGCCCATGAGCCTGCTGCCGTAGATCATCTCGGCGGAGACGAGGTCGTCAAAGTCCGGGTCGGATGGCACGTCGTCGGACGTCTCGTCGCGGAGATGGTGCCGCATCCTCTGGTGCTCCTCGGGCGGTGGGAAGAAGGTGCTGAGATGAGTGACGACATTCGGCTGCTCGTACTCGGCCGAGTCGCTGTTCGGCGAAGGCGGGAACCGTGGCAGAACCTGGATGCCGCTGATGGTGGCGTCGGCGACGCGACGACCGGAGACTGCGGCGGCCGTCGCGGCCGAGTACGAGTAAAAGGACGAAGAGGAGCCGCCCGGGACGGCGCGAGGTGCGTCCTCGCCCGAGGACGAGGTCCCCGGGTCGCTGCTGGGTTGCTGGGCCTGGGCCTGGTACCCGGAGCAGCCCTGCTGGGGCTCCAAGGACGAGGGCTGGCTCGGAACCTGGTACTGTTGTTGCTGTTGCTGTTGCTGCTGGGCCTGGTGATAGGGCTGCTGGTACAGGACCTGGTTCTTCTCCTTGTCCCTTCGGGGCGACCTTCCCCGGTCGCTCACGGACGTCGCGCTCCAGTAACCCCACGCCATTCTCGGCTCCTTTTTATTTTTGTTTTCGTTTTTTGGGAGGCCCCCGAACGGGATCGATCGGGGATGTCGTCGGGCTAAGTTCCGCTTCCGGTACTGTTTCGAGCAAGGGAATGGCCCTTGTTCGACTGGCGAGAGCTCGGGCCGGGTTGTGGGTATCGACTGCGGAGGCAACGCGAGCTGGGTAACGCGCAAACTCCCGCGAGGGAGATCCCCGAGATGATTCGTCTCTTTCTCACCCGCGGACGCGGTGCCTTTTTTCCGCGAGTTTTTTCGGAGGAGGGGGGGCAAGGGTAAGGGGGTGGCTTTTCTTCGTTTTCTTCGCGTTTTAGCCGTGAGTTTCGATGGGGCGCACTTTTTCGGGGGTTGGTCCTCGTGTCCTTGTCGGTTTGGGAAAGGTCGTTTTTTTTTTTCGGGGAATGGTGGGTATACGGAGGTTGAGAGGGAGTTCTTTACTAGGACGGGTGTATTTTTCGGGGATGCAGTATGATCGGGAATGAAATTATCCCGGGTTAGGATTAGTAGTGGGAGAAATCTTTTGCTTGGGATTTTACGATTCTTTTTATGCTCGAGTATTTCGTACCGTTTTCGAAGAGTTGGGAGGCAGTGTCATTATCGTTGGAATAATGTACGTTTCGTGATGTGCTTCTCCGAGGGAAAACGACAGCCACTTTTCGTGAAAAAGATTATTTATAAGAGAAGATGAAGCGAAACGCGCGACCTTTTTAAGTTGGTACTTGAGGAAACACTCAGTTTTTTTTTTTCATACAGAGAGCTTTTCTTGAAGAATTTAGTGGTAAAGATTGAAATTGGATTATGGAATAAATAGGGCGACGGCCCATTTTTTCCAAAGCCAAGTTTTTTCCGAAAAATTTGTTTTTCGAACCTAATTTCTTAGGATTCCTGTATAAAATTTAACCGACTAACTTCGCATTCGATTGAGTCATGATGAATTTTTCTCAGTCAAAATTTCATGTAGTATCAATAGTAAAAAATGTTTTTTAATTATTATAAGTTGTGGATTTACTTTTTCTTAGTCAAAAGAGAATAACAGCAAAATAACAGTACAGTTACAATTAATTGCACTAAAAAATCAGGAAAAATGAATGTGTGAAAGGAAGAAAAAAGCAACAAATATTCAACATTGTAAAATATTGTGAAAATTATATGACAAGTAACAATTCGGTAAAATACACGAAAAATATTGAACATAATAAACAATTTCAGGACAAATTATTCATTACCTATTAATATTCTGAAAAAAAAAAAAAAAACACAGAATTTCGCATTGTATGCTATGTGACAATACAAAATTATTATAAATCTGTTCAATTTATCCTAATTCTAAAAGTTGCAGACATTGGGAAAAATATCTACAAAAAATGATTACGATTTCACTCAATTCTGACAATTTGCTAGTACGAAAAGTTTTGAATATAAATTTAAAAAAAAAAAAAAGAAAGATGTAGGAAAAAAACTTTTGCCAAAACAGATTTGATGAAAACTCAGCATTAGAAAAATTTTTTTAATCATAACATTGTAGCTGTCCCTTTTTTATTTTTCAATATAATATGCTATGAAATATGCACTTTTCTGAGAGTTCACATAACGACATATTATTTGATGCATTCTCTTTCTTTAAAACTATGAAAAAAAAAAAAAAAAAAAACAGATGTTTACATTGTATGCTATGTGACAATACAAAATTATTATAAAGCTGTTCAATTTGCATTAATTCTTAATGTTTTAGACATAGGGAAAAATATTCAGAAAAAATGATTACGATTTCACTCAATTCTGACAATTTGCTAATAAAAAAAGTTTTGAAAATAAATTTATTTTGAAAAAAAAAAGAAAGATGTAGGGAAAAAATCCTTGCCAAAACAGATTTTAGAAAAACTCTGAATTAGGAAAATTTTTCTAATAATAATATTGTGGCTATCACTTTCTTATTTTTTCTTGTACACTATGAAATATGCACTTTTCTGAAATTTTACATAAAGTCATGTTTTTTCATGTATTCTCTTCTTGTGAAAACTTGTTTTCTTTATAGAACAATAAAATTTTAGAGCCCCATCGTAAAAAAGGCAAACTTCAAAGAAAAAAAGTCCTAAATGCTCAAAATACAACTTTAAGATTATTCCATAGATAACACAGATTTTACAAAACAAGTTCCCGGAATCAAGCTCTATAAAAAAAAAATTTCCGAAACAATGTGCAATCAATTTAATGTTCTTTTCATTTACACTGACCTCATGCAAATAACTCACAACTAAAACAAGATGCAAAGATAATCATAATTATGCAACCACGTTAACATGGAAATATGCTCGAATGATAATTAGAATTCTGACCCAAACTCTCCTAGTAAACATACAAATACACGACATTCGGGGAATGCGAAAACCTCAGTCATAAAATTTACCAATTTACAGCAAAGATTATATCAGATTTCATTATTCTCTGGAAAAGTTATACAAAATTTCCAAACTACATGGACATGGAAGTGAAAAACGTTATATACTTTGTCGACATTATAATTGCGACCTCCGCGATCACATTCTACAGCACAATTGGGTTACATTAAATTAGGTCAGGTCGCCCAGTCTCAGATTCGAAGGTCCTTTATTGAACCCCGCAATTTCCCTTGTTTTGAAGAGTTATAGAAAAAGAAAACGCGGAGAAAAGGAAGGAGAAATGACCCATTGTCGTTCCTACTCGACCCGATTCCGTGGTTCCACCATTTTCGTCCGCTATCGCGCTTCCTTCCGCTCGGCTTGATCGGGAATCTCGAGGATTTACGAGGACCCCATTGCATTCAGTCACGGGTGCCAAGACTCGATAAACACACGTGCGCGCGATTTCTTTAACCTTGCCTATTTTCTGGATTTTTGCATTTTTGAAAGTTACGAAGCTTTGAATAATATATGTCGAAATGAGCGGACGTCAAGCTAAATATTAATAGGAAATCATTTTCTGAATTGAAATAAGATAGGAACCATTTCAATGCTAAAGGAACTAATATTTTTCATTTTCTAGTACTCTATAGATATTTTCAGCATTTTATTTGTATCACTATATTATTCGTTTCACTACGAGGAATAATGTGAGTTTTGCATATTATGGCCATTAAATATGGAAACTTAAACTTTTTCCATCTTGAAAAAACAGATTTCTCAAATTCAGAGTCTTAACGCATTTTTTATAATAAGCTATACTTATAATCATAATAAATGAAAAAAATCAGACCATAATTAGTTTGGTTTAGATAAATAATTAATATTGTACTAATTTTTCATAAATAGTCTCTTTTGCTCACTCACAATTTAAACGTTTCTTTGTCTTCAACGATTTTCACTTCATATTCAGATATGTTGCAGATTATTATTACGATTTGGAATTCATGAATCAAAATTTTTAATGTGCAAAATTATGAATGAAAGTTTTCTTCGATAAATGTTGCAAATTTCACTACAAAGCCATTTTGTATTGATAATTATGACTTAATGACTTTCCTGGTACAAAAACGAAAAACTTTTATTCCCGGAATGGAATCTAATTATTAAAAATACTAAATTAAGTTATTGTCAACAAAAATTTCCTTTTATTTAAAACAAATATAAATTTAGACTGTTTATAAATTTAGACTCTTCAAATACGAATAGATGTTCCTTTTTTAAAAATTTAAAAAAGAATAATCATTTTTAAAAGATAATAGTTTTTTATAATGTGCGATACAGGAAAACAAAGATAATTGTTTCAACATTCGAGAAAAACTATATTGAAAATTAAAAGATAATCACTATAATCATACGAGAAAAAATAGACTGTATAAAATTTACTTCTTATTGTTGTTTTACAAATAATTTACTATATTTTGGTTTGGTTTTTATTAAAAATTAATTTTTGTTGTTTGGATATTTTTGAGTGTCTGAATATGTTTTCAAGATTTCCGAAAATCCTCAGAAAAAAAAAACGGGAAATTTGAAACCGTAATAAAATATGAAAAACTCTGTAAACTAGATTGCTATAAATACTTTCAGTATCTACCCATTTTCATAGTTTAAAAATAATTTAATTCTGTCAAAGAGAATAGTTGATGTGAAACTGATTAATTTTTTCAGTACGCGATTCTATCGAGTACATGTTATATACTTTCGAATATTTTTATTCTTATCGTCCATCATTTCCTAATCATCATTCGTTTTCCAAAAATATCGTTGTTTTTGTTTTAGAATAAATTAGATTTGAAACCATTTAACTGTTAAATTTTCATATGCCTATAAAGAATGCTAAAAATTGCTTCACTATTGTTTTTTTAATGTCTCCTATTTTGAATTGCACTATTTTTATCTGTTTAAAATTTATTTAAAAAAAAATTATCTATCATTCAATTATTGCGTATAGAGGCTTGAAATTTGTGAGATGCGCAATAACCTACCAAAAAATTGTAAAAGCATGCAATGTCTAAAACTTTTAAATTGTCTCGCATTAGAACCCCAAGAGTGAGCATGATCGTGAATTTTTTTTTTCTTCCAAAAATTATTTAAAAATTTTTTTTCTATTGTCATTTTATGTGAAACTGATGAATTCTTAATCACGTGATTCTTCAAAATTGAATATTGTATTTTACCTACTATTTGTATTATGCGAATTTTGCTATACGTTATTTTTTCGAATTTCTACTTTCTGGATGAAGGTGATTCAGATCCTAGAGTCTTCAAGTTATGTGCTTAAAGTTCCAAACGTTGAAAAAATAAACGAAAATGAATATCTAATCGGTTTTACATTTCCACTCAAGATTAAAGTAAAAAATAGTAAATAAACATTAGAGAATCTTTATTTAATACCAATCATCACTTTTTATTGTAGCTAAAAGAGGTTATCAAAACAGTTTTTTCTATACTTTTAAACATTTAGAATTACATTAACATTTCAAGCTTTCAAATTTTTCTACAATAATAATTCATTGTAGTAATTATTAGTTAAAAAATATGTTTGATGACTATATTATAAAGAAAAATTACCTCAATTTATCAATCGCACAGGATAGGTAAGAATTCAGAAAAAAGGGAATTCGCTAAAAGAAAAATTTGAGAACCATGTGAATGTTTAAACTTCAAATTTTACTTAAATTAACATTAAAAGTTACTTCAAGTATAAAATTGAAAATATTTATTATTAATGCAAGAAATTCATTAATACTTTCTAAAAGGTTACATACCTTTTTGTGCGGACGAATTGAGGATGGTAAGTTAGTTGCTGTGACCACGATGCAAGTCAAACAAGTCAAGTTAAATCAGAAAATGCAAAAAATTTCATTAGTCTAGGAATATATCTAGTTGTTGAACGATCGCTTTTTTATAGAACAGTTTTTATTTTACAAATAAGAATTTTTTAGTAAAATTTTCAGAGCTCAATAAATCGAAATCTCGGGGAAAACGTTCTTGCATACAGAAAAAACGTAATATTCATTTTCTTAATCGTTAAAAAACTTTTGCTACATTATTGCTACATACTTGAAAAGATACTCTAAACCATCCTCAATCCGTCCGCACAAAAAGGTATATAACCCCTTAAACGAGAATGACATTGTTCAAAATGAAAAAAAAATCTCACAGTTGTTTAATTAGATTTACTCTTTTCTCAATTAAAAAATTTCGAAATCTGTGATGAATTATATATATCATTTTCTTCGAAAAAAAGGTCGACAAATAAAAAAAATCATTACAAAAATCACGAATCACAAAAAAACGGTCAAGAGGGTTCTCAAACATGGCAACCAATTAGATAAGAATTTGGTTCAAGTACAAATCTTAGTGTACCCCCGAAAACCACTTCAGAAATTTCAACCCATTCCTAATCAATCTCCGCGATGTGGAGCATTCTTCTTAACCTCCAATTAGTCCCACAACTTTGTACACTTGTCCGAGGTGTAATGATTTTCATCGTCAATTTCACATTTTTCACCTACCTACCACACGCACTCAGAAATTTACATGCCCGCGAGCAATTTTCCCCGAAACCCCGCGCCCCAATTACGTCGCTCCTCTAACGAACTTCAAACACGTCGATTCTTCCCTCCACCTCGCGAAATTCGCACGCGACGCGCTTGAGTTCGGAATTATTACACGCCCTCCGTAAACATTTCATTCCATGGGGAAATTTCCCGAGGGGCGTTTGTGGGCGCACGAGAATGACTGAGTTTTATGTGGGTCTGGCTAGAAAAAGAAAACCATTTTCTCCTCCGGTGTCCTTGAGATTTTACGGGTGCGAGGTGTGTGATAACGAAAAAGGTTAGGTGCCCTGTAATATACCTTGTAAAAAATTTCAATATTCCTGAAGGGTACTTTGTACAAATCATTGGTAACTTTCAAAAAAAGCCATAATAAAATAATGAATAAATTAAATGTATATATTTTTTTACGCTATATATATTGTCATTCTTCAACTAAGATGGAAAATGAAATATGAAGTTAGGAATGTTATTAAAATTCAGAAATATTCAACTTTTCGTGGACAAAAAATTTCAGGTATACCTCACATTACTGGCGTCGAAACAAATTTTTGACAATTTTTTTAAGTGTCAGAAGTTCCGAACGTTTAAAATTAAACGAAAACAATTGATAAATTAATAGAGGAGAAAAAAAATTCTCCAGCTGCTGTTGAACACTTTTTAATCATAACAACAAACATGATGCTCCCCAAAAAATATTTGTCACACTTCTTATGATATAAAATAAAAAAATTCACATATTTTTTATTTTCGTTCAATTTTAAACGTTTGAAACTTCAGGTAAATTTTTTTTTCATTTTAACTAAATTTAGTAATGTATCTCAAGTTCCAAACGTTTAAGAAACAAACGAAAATGAAAAACAAATCGGTTTCACTCAAGATTAAAGTAAAAACTAGGAAATAACATTAGAAAATCTTTATTCAATACGAATTATTACTTTTTATAGTAGCTTAATAAAGAGGTTATGAAAACAATTTTATTTGTTTTCGTTTATTTTTCAACGTTTAGAATTTCATCAACATTGACATAATATGTTTTTATTTTTTATTTATTGATAATCATTAGTGATTCATTACAAGGCATGTTTTATTACTAGAGTTTAATTATCCGTTTGGAACTTCAGGTACATCTTTTCTTACAAGAATACTGTATCTCATTTTTATATTGCTGTAATTATAAACGTTTAAAAATAAACACAAACAAATAAAATTTTTTTGATAACCTCTTTAAGCTACAATATAGAGTAATGATTGGTAATAAATTGAGATTATCTAATGTTATTTACTATTTTTTACTTTAAACTTTAGTTGAAGCGTCAAACTGATTTGTTTTTCATTTTCGTTCATTTCGCAAATGTTTGAAAATTGAGGCACATAATTTGGTGAGCGGTTTATAAGTACAACGAAAATTAAAAAATAATCAAGTCGCACGAATGTTATCTCATTCTTGAAAATTGCATTTAACTACTGTTCTTCGAATCATAACAAACTTATATTTTCATAAATAAAATGTGCGATGAGAAAAAAATCTAGCAGTTATTGTAATAAAATATTGTACTTTTTGCTAGTTCCCATTTTTCATTGTTATAATGTAAGCATTATCATATTATATTGCAGTAGTTGTTACACATATTTAGTTTGATACCTCAAAAGAAATAAACTTATAACACAATTTATAAGTAATAAAAAAACCATATACAATAAATTCATGTAAATATACATCAGTTAAATAATATAAAAAAATATAAAACAAGTAATATCACAATCATTTATAAAGGAACTGTATGGGAAGTCGTTCTGCTGCGTTAAATATAATATTTTAAATATCTTGACAAAGGAATTGAGAGATGTGAATCACACTTTTCCTCATTGTCAAAACAAAATTAGGAATCGTTCGTTAATCTGAAGGTTGAAACTATAATCAAAATTTTATAGCTGTAACTAAGAAATCACAAAATTATTTGTAAATTTTTTTTTTTTCAATAATCAAAATAAATATAGGATGGTAATAAATATTATTATTTATCATTATTGATAATAATATAATTTTCTGTGAATGAAAATTTTTACGTTTTATACTTCTGTTGTACTTTCTGCAATACCAAAATGTTGTAATTCCTACTAATACATTATTTAAAAAAAAAAAAAAAAAAAAAAAAAAACATGTATAATTTTGCCAGTATTGAAATCAGTATATTTCCATTTGTTATATTTTTTTTACACTTTCTAGCATATATTATACTGTATTTTTTAATAACTCACATGGTGAAATTATATTGTACGTTTCACAATATTACATGAATTTCGACTAAATACTGACAATTACAGCATTTCCTAATAATTCGATATATTATATATTTAATTAATACTATATTATTATTTTTTTTTTTAGTGTAATGAATCTTCGATATTTTTATAAAATTCTAACAAAATTTAACTAGAAGTTCATTATCACAACAATAATCAAAAAAATAATCAAGCCTTAAAAATTGTCCATAATTCTAAAGAATTGCATTTTACTATTATTTTTACAATCCCCACAAAATCATACTTCCATAAATGAAATCTGAATCGATCGTCATAATTTTTTGCAGAGTAATATCAACAGTAAAAATGTCAGAAAACCTCAATAAAAAAGTATCTCAATTACTACACCACAAGTAAAATTTATGGGATACCTTAGCATCGAAATAAACGAGAACAATTTTTGAAATTGATTGCATGAAATAATGATGCAAATTGAAATTTAACTCTATTAAGTTCATCAATATCCATTTACACAATTTCCAGGATTTTTCATTTCACAATTACATTCTGTCGTTTGCAAAATCCATTCCATGATACTGACTGAATAATAACCAGCCTGCTTTCCATGTAAATCGAAAACCAAACGAAAAAAATATTCCATCCATACAATCGACAATAATTTTACACTTCAAGGATTTTGACGAACAATTTAAACTCAAGTTCCTAGAAACAGAAATTAATTGTTTATTTCCATAGTTTTTAATTTTTTATCACGTTGTGTCTGTGCAATCTTAATTACAAAGAAAATTGAAATTGCCAAGCACAATTTACAAATTGAAACTTATTTCATTTTTATGTCCAATAGTTTTACGGTTTTTTAACTTTCCACGCTATTAATTCAACGAAAATTTGTGAGCAACAAAGTCGTTAAGAATAAGATATAAAATAAAAAAACTTTGTTAGGTTTTTCAAGATTTGGATCTTAAAGGGGTCGTTCGAGTAGAGGGTCACAATTATAAGTTAGGGTATATTTATCGTTGGCGAGATTGCATTGCCAAGACCTTTTGATCTGATGAAATTTATGGCGTTAGTAGGCTAGACTGGCACAGTTCTCAAGGACTAAAATAGAAAAAGTATTGAACATTTAGAATTTTAAAGTCAAAGGTGTTTTATTCATTTTCAAACAAATTTCACTTTCATCCTTTTTAGCATTCAAGCTAATACTTTTCAGTATCCAGATCTAAAATACATACACTCACTTCATAATAAAACAAATTAAATAATTACAGTGACATCTCATTTCACCTCTCCAAAAGAATAAGTTTCGTATCGTTTTTCATCTCAAACCCCATCGATCCCGAAAGTACACAACCCCTCGAGAATTGGCAAAAACTAGAGTCATGAAGTGGAACAATATTGAACAAAAAAACTGCACAATGACATTTGTACTGAATTCGCAACGCGTGTACGAAACGCTGGAAAACCTCATCGAACTTTTACAGGATGCTTGACATCGAGAGTCGTAGTTTATCTATTTACCCGGGCGCTATAATTGAAAACCCCGCACGCCCGGTGGACATTGACGCTCGAAAATGAAACAAAATGACTCGTCCAATTCCGCGGCAAATTGTCACGAGCGCGTCATTTAATCAACCCCGGGAATTTATTGACCCCTGCAAAACCGCGTCAACTTATTTCCCTCCGCGCTCTCAGGAAGCATATAAATCTACAAATTACGAATCAGCTGATAAACGTTTCAATCCAAACGTTTGCACTTGTTCCTGGCAAACATTCGAGAATGCAAATCACACCATTTCCCAACTGAAACTATTTTGCAACCAAAATTTTTACAATCACACTATGCTCCACATAAATCAAAAACAGAATCCCCATTTGCACCAACTTCATTCCACTTTTCACCGCTTCCTGTTAAAAAATTAATTTTCTTCCAGTCATTGTCACCCTTAATTAAAACATGTTGATCGTGCTTCTCGCGAAATAAAAAAAAAGTTCGCTACACTCTGCAACTTCGCCGGGGAAGGAAAAACTTTTGCAGTTAATTGACCCGGGAACATCTTTTTTTTTTGTTTCATCGCTGGGCGTTTTTTTGCAATTAGCATATCCGCGCTAATGACCTAGAGGCCTGGGTGTACATTTAATGACACGCGCGTAACTTGCGGGCGCAAATTACGAGGGTCGGTCAATTCGGTGTATCGCGCGTTCTATGGGATTCATTTGGCGATAACACAGACAAGGAAATTCCCTGACGAACTGCGCTAACGATAATGGATACTGCCCTGGGTAATAACCAGGAGGAGCCATTCGTCTCGATGCGACCAGTTACTGTCAATTACCATTCATTTGCGCAATTCGTGCACAGAAATAGAATATTTTCATGCTTGAATGAAAATTGAACGAGGAATTTTCATTTCCAGCGGGGTCATTTAAAGGTACTTACTCTTTAAAATCTGAATAAGTGATCTTCGTCACTTGATGTGATCAGTGGCTGACCTCTGACTGCATCGATATGTAGATGTTCACTGTGCCGCAGAGATTGGACTGAACAATCAGTGGTTTTTCGCTAATTGATTTAATCGGAATCCGGACACCGATTACGTTGAACTATTGACTGTAAGTCGGTGATTTCGAGGGTAATATAAAAAGCAAGAGGAAAATTAAATGAAACATGAAAAAGAAATTCGATGTGTTTTTGGAAGTTATGTGCCTGAAGTTCCAAACGTTTAACATTATACGAAAGAAATTTACCAGTTAATAAAGGAGAAAAAATTTTTCTTGCTGTTTTTGAACACTTTTTAATTGTAACACCAGACTTCATGCTCCCCGAAAAAATATTCGTTACCCTTCCTATCATGATAAAAAATCAAAAAATTCATACATTTTTTATTCTCGTGTAATTTTAAACGTTTGGAACTTTAGGTACATTTGGAAGTTTGATACCAGAGATTTATCAAATTACGAAAAAAAAAGTCACAGATAAAAATTCATTTGCTAAAAGTGACAGTTTGGATTACAGAAATTCAGCAAATACTTTCAAGTTGTATTTTAAACATAAGAAGAGACAAAAAATTTTTGAAGCAATTAATCGAGGGGAATTTCCAGGTGAAATGATGGTATTATTGCATCTATTTTCGAAATTTCGAAATGTGTCTCGTGAAAAATAAATAGAATTTTTATGTAGTTAGAACCTAACAGGGAATTTTCATTTCTGGTGGTGTCATTTAAAGGTATTTACTATTTACTCTCAAAATCTGAATAAGTATTCTTTGTATTACATAAAATGTATTTAAATCAGTAGTTTTTTACTTATTGATGTAGTCAGAAGTCGGCCATTATTACATTGAGCAAATAAAAAAAAAAAAAAATACACATTTCACAAAACTAGAATATAAGAAGAAAGGTGGAAAAAGATTCTATGAAGAATGAATCTTTTTTTTATTTCTGGAATTAAAATTTACTAAAAAAGTCCTTTTAAAAAAATTTTTTACTTAAAAAGTGCAGTCAACACTTATTAGCTGTATTATAAAAATGAGACAGTAAAAAATAGTTTTCAAGTATTATAATGAATCATTCATAAATGGGAAATTTCAAGATAAAATGCAAATATCGTAAATTATGATTATAAATATTACATTTGTAGTATAAATATGACCACAAGTGTTACAAGTATGGTATTAATATAGTGTAAAGTATCACGGTATGATATAAGTAACGTCATTAGTGTAACACTTATGGTATACGTATATTTGTAAGCATTACGTTTATCATATAATTATGTTTATAAATATTACATAAATAGTACTAAAATGACTATAAATATTACATTTATGGTATAAATAGGCATAGTTATAAGTATTTCATTCATGGTACAAATATGATTATAAGTATTACATTTATGGTATAAGCATGGCTATAAATATTACATTTATGGTATGAGCATGGTTAAAAGTTTTAAATTCATGGTATTAATATGGTTTCCAGTATTAGACATCCATAGTTTGAGCATGGTTATAAGTATAATATTTATAGTATAAGTATTGTTAGAAAATGATATAAATAAGTATTACATATATGTTATTATCATGGTTATAAGTATTACATTTATAGTATTATAATGGATATAAGTTTTACATTCATAGTACTAAAATAGTTATGAATATTGCATTTATGGTAAAAGTATGGTTACAAATATTACATTTATGGTGAAAGTATGGTTACAAGTATTACATTTATGGTATTATGGTAAAAAGTATGATATTTATAATTCAAATATGCTTATACGTATGACATTTATAGTATGAGTTTTGTTACAAGTACTCATTATAATTATGGTACGAGTATCTTTGTGATTTGAACTACTTTAAAAAGATGATGGCATTAAAAAAATTAATAAAAAACCAAAGATACTGAAACCCTTGGATTCGTTTACTAGAGATACTATTCACTTATTTTTAGAAACCGACAGTTCCAATATGAGAATTTGATTATAAAATACTATTCATCGAAGTAAAATCCTAAGATTAAAAAAAAATATTGAGTATTTTGTCTATTATAAAAAACTGACAACGTTCTTAAAATGTCGAAAAAAATATTCATGTTCTAAAAGAAAACAAACAAACAAAAGTAGTCAAATAAAAGAATTTCCACGAAGCACATGGCAAACAAAAGTTTTTATTAAAAAAATTCAAGAAATACTTTCAAACCCCACCTACAAAAACTAAAAGATACAAAAAATCAACTAACCTACCATCCCAAAACATAAAACCCTAACTAAACTTCCAAATTACAGTAACCATAAAACATTAATCAAGTTTCTCAAAATTTTCCCAGCTCAAATTCCCAAATAAAATTTCCATAAAACCAAACAACAATATAAAAAATATTTATAATAAAAATATTGCGTCCCGAAGACGCAATATTTTCAACCATGAAAACAACGTTTTCGACCATGCAAGGTAGGATTAATTATGCAAACAAAAGCTTCTTTTCTCGGCTCTAGCGGAATATTTCATAACGTCGGGCAACAAAAGCTTCGCGCTTCATTAAATGTTATTATTCGGCTTTGACGTGAAAACTGAGCAGGTATTCATGAAATTTCCACATTGGATCGTAATTCAGTTGAAGGTGGAAAGGAAGCGTTGATCGCGCGGCGAAAAAATAACAAAGCGGGGTAGAAAAAAAAAGGAAGAGCGAAATTTCGAGTCAGCCGGAAACATGTATATCAACGGGCCGCTCGAGTTGCGCGGCGTCGCGTGACTCGATGCAACATCGCGCGCCGCAATCATTAACGACCTTTCTGATCGAGCGCACTTCGAGCGCGCTTGTGTTTCCGAAGTTCGTACGTCGACGTCGCGACGCCGGCTCTCCACGTCGATTACATGATCAAAAGCTTTCGTGATTTCGAGGATAAATGGATAATATATATAATGCAGCGCACCGAGCAAGAGCGTGTCTGGCTTGAAAAACAGATAGTTTCAAACATGATTTTCTAAGGCATCATGAAAATTGACTCATTTTGAATGTAGATGCAGAAGAAATGTTAATATACATCTCGGCACTTTAATCTAGAGAGTATTCTTTTCTAAAGTGATACTTTCCATCCTCAAAAAGTGGAGAAGTCGCTTTTTGAAAATCAAATCAGGAAAATACATTTATTTGGTGAATGTAATTCATATTCATAGGCTGATATTGCATTCACCAAATAAATATTTTGAAATTCAAAAAAAGGACGAAATTAAATTCATAGAAGATCAATTGATAAGCCTTGATGACTTTTTTCGAGTATATTTTGGTAAATTTTGGATTCGATACATGGAAAACCTTGAAGAGTTGGACTAAGGTGGCTACTAGATTAACAATCTGTGTCAGGACATTGACATTTTTATTGACATGCAGATATGAAGATCTTATCACACAGCAAACAAGACATTACTCCGGGAATCACAGGTTTTTCCATTGTCAGACGAACCGGAAATTGAGCAATAATATTATGATTTTTCATCCACGTATTTTGAATTTGGAAATACAAGACATCAATCATTAGATAAAGTTTCTTAAATCATTGATTTCAAATATTGAGAATAGACTTTGGCATATTTTGGATAGCGATGGTTCATCGAGATTCTTTTTTTTCTCAACATTCTAGACTACGTAGAATAAATGACGAAGTTTATTACAATCATAAATGTAAAATCAAAAGATTAAGATGTGAGAAATTTCGGATTCTTAACAGTCACGATAGTAAATAGTAAATATTTTTATTATAATTGGAAAAGAAATAAAACAAAACAAAAACAAAAATATTCAGTGGCTGATATCACGTTCACAAAATAAAAAGTTTGAATTTCAAAAAGAGAAAAGAAACTTTGTATTGCTAGTCTCAAGTTTCAGCAATATAATAAACTAACATAACTTTCCTCATTTTTTATATTGTGTATTAATATAAATTTAATTGTAATGCAAAACAATCAGGAATGAAGTTTTACGTTCAATTTTAAGGTTGTCCTGCAGCTCGGGTCGAATAATGAGAATTCGACCAAATTTTACATACAGATAGTTTATGGCACCTTACATCACTTCGTAACAATTTCAAAGTGATCTTGTCCTAGGTTTTCGAGCAATAAGTGATCAAAGTTAAGAAAAAATACATGGGCTTTTAGGGGAGCGCGCGAATTTTTACCATTTCTTTTCAAAAAAAATTACTTGCAGAAATGAGATTGCCACGAAAAACTAGTATATCATAAAGCATAGCCTTACGAAAGTACTATGCAAAGTTTCAAAAAGATTTTGTCTGCGGAAAAAAGGGATACTGGATTTCGTCAGCGAATTCAGCGTATGCGTACAATTGTCAATTTTTTCTACGACTGATATTGAGAAATATTATTGATTTCCACGTATCAAAAAATTATTTGATGAATTTACAGCAATACATCGTTGTAAAATAATAAAAATATTACTTACAACAAGAGTTACAAGCCATTCGAGTTTTCATTGCATGAAGTTGGCAGCGAATCCAAACAATGCTGTTAGCTTCGGGGACAACTTCTAGCTGCAGGACAACCTGAATTGAGTGCTAACATTAATTTAGCTTTTGACGGAATCATAAATAGAAATGACATTTTCAGTTGATGTTTTATTTATCTTCATAGCAATGACAATTGTATAACAATTAGAATTGTTGTATTAAAAAATTGACCTAATCGCAAGCATTGAAATCGAATTGTATCTCATTTTAAATAGAAAACTAATGTTACCAGTTTCGATATCTTTATTTTGTTTAAGTGAAACTTAGCAGCCTGGGCGTCAAATACACAAAATTTCAGGGAAAGTATAATTAGTTGTTTAGGAATGAAACTTTTCATTGCTAATCTCAAATTTTATTAGTATGATAAACTATCATTGTATTACGTTACTTTACCAATTTTTCATACTGTATTTTAAAATAAATTTATTTGTAATACAAAAATAATTAGGAATAAAGTTTTTTTGCAATTATGTTTAAATTTAATTGAGTTTTTGACGGAATCATTATTACAAATGACATTTTTAGTTGATTACTCATTTATCTTCACAACAATGACAATTGTGAAACAGTTACATACAATTGGTGTATTAGAAAATTGACCTAATCGCAAACATTGGAATCGAATTTTGCCTTATTTTCAATAGAAAATTAACGTTACCACTTTCGATATCTTAATTTTGTTTATGTGAAACTTGAAAACAAAATTACTATCAATCTTTCATAAGAATATTAGTCAAAATGAGCGAATTTCAACTTATTTTGGAGCCATGCTTGATTCGAGAATATGAAGTAAATTTCCACTTTTTTCATTTAGATGATTATTACTCTGAAACTGATGAAATTTTACCTGTTTGGAGTGGAATTGGACTCGCAGGATTTGCAATCTTTTTGGAGTAAAAATTCACTCGAATAAATTTAGAGAGTAAGTGTACAATGAACCTGTGGTGATATAAAAAGTTACTCAACTAAAATCTGGGGTCGAAAACGTAAGTTTAATTATTTGACACTGTCTTAATGATTCGTAACGCAATATCAAATGACTTTTCAAGATTAACTACAAATATATGTGATTTTCAGGAAAAATAAAAAGCCCTCAGATACCTGGAATTTTACAAGGATTTTATAACAAGTATTCAAAAACAATAAGTTACAAATTGATGTACGTCAAGTTCCAAACGTTTAAAATTAAACGAAAAGAAAAATTTAATGAATTTTCGTTTTCTCGTCACGTATAGGATTGAGTAAAATATTTTGTTGATAAGCGTAAAGTTTATTGTTTAGACTGAAAAGTCCTTGAAAGCTTCAGGAAACTTTTTTTATTGAATACACGTCTTTTTTCCTTATTCGTTCAATTTTAAACGTTCGGAATTACATGCACATACAAATTGCTAAATTTTCTCAATTCCAGCTCCTTAATTTTCTCTGATTTTATAAAAAAAACTTCGTTTGGACAAATTTACCATCATATTTTTTTAGTCAATTTGTTCAGCTTTTTAAGCTTTAGAATTTCACTGAAATTTCTGTCAGAGTACTTTGGAGATCAAAATAAAATTGTATGAATTTAAGTTCCGAAAGTTCAAATTGTATTATTACAATAATTTTACGATTCTTCAAAGATTGATTTGCAAAATATGAAACTTGTATTTTTTTCAAAACTTCTAAGAATCGGTGAACATAGATTCAATTTTTAGAATAATTTTAGTGGTGACAGGGAATTTTCAGAATCTTTTCTAAATAAATTCTTTGGTTCACAACTTTTAAGCATTTGGTAAATTATTCGTCAGGATATTATGAACTTCACTCAAAATACAAGTAATTCAAAAAATTCGAAAATCCCTTCGATTTTTCAAAACAATTCGTGGTGTGTTTAAGATTACCAAAATAATTGTTTTGTCCTGCTACATACACTATTTTCACCGATTTTTTGTCTTCCATGACAATATTTTACAAACATATCCAAAGTCCCATAATTTTTCCAAACACAAATTTCAAGATTTCAAGAAATGAATTCATCAAATACAGATAAAAAAAATTTTCTACCTGAATAATTCATAATTTTTTTAATAACGTAGAAAATGATTCCTGGAAAGGCTTAACTGAATTCGAATTGCTGTTCTAATGAAAAAAAAAGACGTAAACTATTAAAACACAGTTCATTTCCGGTACACTATTATTTCATGATAGTGACAACTCGTGTGAGAAAAGTTTACTGGAAACGCTGGACTGTTGTCAAGTCGACTTAGCGAGTTATAATAACGAAGCTTTAATCAGGGATATAAATTACGTGGCGAGACCCCACGCGTATTAATCAACCACTCAACAGAATGTTTCGCTCGATTTTACTATCACTCGGGGCTATTAGGATTTTTAAAAAATAATCAGCGATTCAGTCCACATTGTAAATCAACATTGGGCGCCAAAATTGACGTTTATCACGTAAAAATTTAATTTTTTTACACTTTAAGAACATTAAACCCTACATAAAGTTTAAAGACAAGAATTATACAAAATAATGGATACATCTGTTTTTAGAATAAGAAAATTTGAACGTTTATATCAATTATATTGAATTCAGTACAACATAAAAATTTCACAATACAATACTTTAATTTTTTTTGGTGATTATTACTCTCATCCCATTTTTTTTACTCTTACCCTCTTTCAGTGTTAAATATGCATAAATCTGGCAGTTGGAACAAGTTTTTTACTCAAAAAAAATTTCACAAACAAAAAACCCCCAAACAACAGTTATTCTACCGATGCAATTTTTCTCTTGATCCTTACAAAAAACTGCATATTAAAACTCATAAAAAAAAAAAATCCCTCAATTTATTATCCCACCAAAAATCATAAAAAATTCATCAAACGTCACCGTAAAAACCCCGCATCAAACATTCTCCTTTTCAAATAATGAGAAGAATGATCACGACAGTTATACCCACCCTTCTTCAACCACAAACTTCATTATTCACTTAAAACATTATCCTTCGCCAAAAAAGCGTTTAAAAAATTTTTCCATAAATTGCAAAGCTTGATAAAAGAAGCCGGCGGAACGAGTGAATTACCGGAACAGAAGGGAACGCGATAAAAAGCAATTTTCGTACCAAATTTCCTTTGTGCCCGTACTTGAATTTACCCGGGTTTTTGAGACAAAAAACAATCTCGGAGCCAAAAAAAAAAAAGAAAGAAAGAAGAAAGGAAGGCAAATGAGAGAAAAACGACCTCGCAAAGGAAGCTGAATTGCGGCTGAAATCAGCAATATGTATATGCATGGAAAAAATCAAAGGCCCTTTGTTCTCGGCCAATACGCCGGCGCGCAATTTCACTCCCAAAGACCGTAAATAAAAAGATTTTCCCGGCCAGGTTCGGTGGCTAAATCTTGGGCTTTTTCATTTTCTCCAGTGTCTTTACACGTTGTCGAGCAAACTCAAAGATGGCTTGGTCTCTTGAAAAAACTAAGGCAAACTTTTTTTCCTTTCCCCCACTCCTCTTTTTTTTGCAAATGTAAACGCCATTGTCGCGTCCCCGAACGAGAGAAACTCGAGAGAAAATTACTCAAGTTGCGACACCGTGGATCCGGCGTGTTTTTTCGCGCCTCGCAATTTTTCGCCCATCCCGGGAAAACAGCGTATTCGGCTCATTACTCGCCGCGCAATTTCCCGGAGTGAGTAAAAGCACGAAATTCGGAAAACGCGCGAGCGATTTTTTTCCACCCCCATCCCTGAAACTCCGGCCCCCATCTTCAATTAACGAAGTTCGTAATTAACTTTTACTAGAAATGCTTGGGAAATTTATTCGCGAGCACTTTCGAATGACTGGAGTTTTCAGGTTTTTAGATTGAGGGGATGGAAGGGGGGGAAGTAATGAGAAGGGTAATATAATTGTGCTTCGAATTTCTGGGGGGGGGGGGGGGTGCGAGTTTAATAAAGAGGATGGCTATTTTTAGCAGATCTCAGAGGTGAAACAAAAAATTTTTTTTTAAAGACGTAGATATTTCAAAAAGAAGTTTTCTGCAGTTTATTTTGAGCACATTACTCTAAAAAACCTTTTATTTGTAAGAAAATAATTTAACAGAATCACTAAAATGCTTCAAAATTTCCCTGGAAATTTCCGTAACCAAGAGCAATAGAACATTATTTGTTCGTGTGAGTAATAATTAAGAGCCGAGCTACGAGAGTAGGTCGTAAATTATTAAAAATATTTTAATTTATTCAACCAACATGCACGAGAATATGCTCTATATAATAAAAATATACAAGTGCTCATTATAGTAAAATAGATATATGGATATAGTACAAAAGTAATTTTTATTTGAATTTAAGAACATTACAATATTTGTAAGAACAAAGTTTATCAAAGATTGAAAAATTGTCGACAAATATTTTCAAACGAACTATGTAATTTACTCTTCATATTATCAAAGAAATTAATTTTCTTTAGTTCATTTACTACATATAAGTGGAATACCATTAATCGTTCCATTTTTATTGTAATAAATGCAACAGTTATTTATATGCAATTGTAGGTCAGAGCTTGGTACATGTAAAATGTAATAAACGAAATCGCAGACATGTCTCCTCTCATTTAAACCATTCAAAATGTTAAATAAGTACATTATGTCGCTGTACGCCGACGAATTTTAAATGGAGGAATATTATAATATCTCTTCTCAACTGCAGTATAATTATGACAGTCCTATAAAATGAGAGCATTATTTAATTGAGCTAGTTTTCGGGAAAACAAAAAAATAATTATCCGAAAAACGAGTACCTTTTTTCATTTTAGAATAGATATATGAGAAATTTGAAAGATATTAAAAAATGACGGAAAATTTCGATGAGTTGAGCAATTGATTTTTATAAAATTTGGAAAGTGTTGTATAGTGAATATGGAATTTTTTTAAAAAACTCAAAAAACATTGAAAATTCTAAGAATCGTCAACGAATTTAAAAAATTAAAATAATGAGTAAAATTTTGAAAAATATTCATGAATTTTGTGGATTATGTTCATCATTATTTTTTTTCGACGAATGCGTTATGTTTTTCCCACTTTTAAATAAAAAAATCTGAAAAACTAGGAAAGTATTGCAAATTTTTGACAATTAATTATGAGTTCAGCAAATTTCCAAAAAATTTTGAATGGTAAGCATTGTTTCATATGTTAAAAAATAAAATAACATACAAATTATTGTAATAATGCAAAAGATTGTGAAAAATTTTGAAAAATTCGAAACATGTCCTACAATTTTACAAAAAGTCCATAAATTTTGCATATTTTTTTCATTATCGAATTTCTACGAAAGATGCATAATTTAACTTGATTTTTAAATAAATATTAAAAAACCTCTGAGGGTATTAAAAAATTACAGAAAATTTTGATGAGATGGGCAAATTTTTATAAAATTTTGTAAGTCTTGGATATTTGAATTATGTTCAATATTTTGAAATTTCGAAAAAGTAAAAACTTGGTAAAATTGCCGGTGATTTGAACAAATTCAAATTATTTTTGGAATTTCAGAAAATATCCATAAATTTTGTACATAATGTAAATTCAAATATTTTTCAACAAATACATGGTAAAAAATTTTCTATTTTTTTTCATACAAATCTGAAAAAACTAAAAAGTATTTAAAAATTTTAAGAATTCATTATGGATTGCACAAATTTGCTTTAAGTTCAGAAAGAGTAAAATAGTTTGTAATATGATTAAAATATTGAAAATTTTAAAAAATTTAAAAATCTTAAAACTTCTTAAAAATTTCAGAAAGTGTTCATAAATTTCGTGATTGTTAATTATAATTTTGCTTCGATATTTGCATATTATAATATTCTTTTTTTTTTTAATAAAAAAATCTAAAAAACTGAAATACTATTAAAAATTACGAAAAATATTCATTGAGTGTTAGACAAATTTTAGTGAAATTTTCGAATTTCTGAATTGTCAGTTTTATGTTTAAAATTTTGAAAATTTTGTAAAATGAAATAACCTCCAAAATCAAAGGTTGTCAAAATGTTGGAAAATTATAAAAATTTGTATTGCCCCGGAATATTTACATATATTTTAAAGATCGTCTAAATCATCGTATTCCCGCGAAAGATGTAATATTTTATTTTTTAATAATAAAAAAAAATACTACAAATTTACGAAATCACTTAATGTAAACAAATTTTAACAAAATTTCAGAGGTTTTGAATCGTTTGTATTATGATGGAAATTCAAAAAATTTTCACACATTCAACAACATTGAAATTATTAAAGATTGTCGATTTTTCAAAAGTACAAAGAATATGTACAATTTTCTAATATGTCCATAAATTTTCTAGATTGTATTTATCATCATATTTCTTCGATACATGCAAGTTGTTTTTAATTTTTTATAAAGAATATTATAACTCGAAAAGTACTGGTAAACCACAAAAAATTCGAATCAATTAGAGAATTCTGTAATAAAATTTCAAAAAAACATTGGATATTTTACAGATTCCAAATAATTCTCAATAATTCGAAAAATTTATAGAATTTCAGAAAACGCTCACCAATTTTGCAGATTGTAAAAAAATCTGAAAAATCCCGTAAAACTACAGAATCTGTGTGATATTCTCACAATTTTTTAAAATCAAAAAATTCATCATGGTCAAAAGTTTTTAAAATTTCAATGAAAATCAATCCTTCCCAAAAACTTTCATAAATATTATGCATCACGAAAAATTCTGAAGTGTCGTTAAAACTATAGTTTGTAAATTAACGCATTTTCGCGTGGGGATTCAGTAATATTTTCCCTATTTTCTTCCGCCGAAAATTTCTGCAAGTTGCTCTTTTGGAAACTATCCAAAATTTCCACAGACATGTTTCACCAGTTCTTCGAAACATTCTTTAGATTGATAAGGAGCGTAGTCACCGTAAATTTCATTTCTGAAACCACCCTATTCACAAGGTTCGCGGGCGTGAAATAAGTGTCGCGACGCGAGCAATTATCAAGGCTGATGTTGACCCGTTGGCCCAGTTCTGTTTGTCTGGGAAAATTTTAGGAAAATTCCCGCGGGGATGTACGTTTGAAAGGCCCGGAGCATATTAAAAGCGGTGACAAACGAGGCGTCGTCTCAAAAAGCGATGGCGGTGCGGACGATAATGACGCGGAAGTTGATAAGAAAGCTCGGCCTCCGAGGAAAGCGCGTTACTTTACTCAACCTTGGGGCGTAAAAACGAGAAAAACCGCGGGCGAGGCGAAATTGCCGGCGCCGATAAAATTTGAATCACTTCCGGATAATTTTTTTACTCTCCATTTTCGACGTTAGCTACATTGCCGTAATCAGGGATATATGGGTAGCCATTATTTTTTTAACTGAGAGTAAGTATGAATAAAAGTTTTCATATGGATTTTAAAAACGCTCATTACTCGATGAAATTGTTTTAGGATGATATATAACGTGATATTAATTTCTATTTTTTCAATTTATTGCACCATTAAAAAATAACGAGTTTTTATTCATCATATCTATGCCTTTTTGGAAAATAATTATTACTTGCTCATATAAACGATATGATTGATATCACTGGGACGTAACTTTTTGAAATATCACTTTGTCGAAAAAAAATTACACACAAACATTGAATAATTATGAGTCCCTTTAACGTGCGTGGACATTTCGTGGTAAAATTTGGACAAGTTTCAAAGGTTTCAAAGCGCAGCCATTGGGAAACGAATTCCCAAAGTTGAAATTTCCATCATAAAATATACCAAGCGGACGAGAACTTTGAAATTTCATGTCTCGGTAACCACGCTCAGAAATTTGTACTAAATTGAGGTGATATGAATATAACCTTCAAGCTCGAGCAGTTTGGATTTCAATTAGGCAGTAATTTTTCATTAACGAATTTTCAAATTCATTTCAACGTAAAACTAGGGACTCCCTTTTCGAAACCATGTATTTCGGTTCGACATACTAAACTTGTTCAAACACTTTTTGCATGATAATTTTTTTTTCATTTATTTACAAAAATCTAAAAAACCTGAAAAGTACTATTAAAAAATATCGAAACATTTTCATTAGTTCGTTTTATTTGAACGAGTCCACGAAAGTTCTGAATACTTTGTATTACGTTCAAAATTACGAAAATTTCGACAGACTAAAAAACTTATAAGACTCGAGAAATTATCAAATTTAATCAATTTTCATAATTTTTTCCCTTGAATTTATTAAGATTTTTTTTCGGGAAGTGCACGTTAATGTTTCTTCATGTTCTAATAAATATCTAACAATCCTAAAAAATATTCCAAATAACGAGAAATATTGGGATACTTCACCAATTCCAATGAAAATTGGAGCGTTTTCAATAAGTTATATTAATTTTGAATATGGTCAATGATTTCTCGATAATTGCTACTGCTTTCTGATAACGCGAAAATGGGGGAAATTTTTGCCTCCCTTTCTAAACAAAAATTTGAAAAATTTTTATGATTCAAGTAAAAGTCCGAAAGTTTTGTATATGGTGTTCATTACCATATTTCTTTGATGTACGATTGATAATATTGCTTTTTTATTTATTTATAACAATCTGAAAAGTGTTAAAAAATAATGGAAAATTCTCATAAGTTGAACAAATTTTCATTGATTCAGGAAATTTTATTTCTATTACGTTTTAAATTGATAAATTTTTAACATATCTAAAAAATTCGAGAATTCGAAAGATTGTCAAATTTAATCAATTATCATAATTTTGTCGCTTGTAATCATCAACATTTTTCAAAGTGTGAATGAGTTTGTTTACGTTTTCATTAAAATTGATGAAAATTTTATTTTATTAGAAATCGAATTTTATAGTGACTTATACAAAGATTAGAAAAAAAATGAAAGACGAACATATAATTCTGGAAATCTATATAAATACTGGCAATTCATAAAATACTATAGAATTTGACGATACTTGAAAAAAAAAAAAGAGAAAAAGATGAAGAATACTCAAAATACTAGATATTTATACAAAGATTTAATGTATACGTAATTTTCCTCAAAATCTTTTAAAATACTGAAAATCTATGTAACTCTGAATATACTTTCCGTCAAATTTTTTAAATCTATAAATAAATTCATAAACATGCAAAAAAATACTTCAAATTGTGTAAATACTGTAAAAAATACCGAAAATCCTGAAGTACTAGAATTCCTCGATGATCGTTCTTTTCTCTGGAAAACCATAAACCTAGAAAAACTTATTAAAAAATACGAAAAAATAATTTTAAAAACAATACGACAAATAATACAAAAAGTAGTATGAAAAGTAATACAAAATAATACGAAATAATTAAATAAATTGAAAAAATTAAAAAGTATAAAAATGTTTCAAAGAATAATAAAAAAGTGAAAAAAATCTAAGGTACTAGAATTCCTTGATGATTGTTCTTTTCTCTAGAAAACCTAATACCTAGAAAAATTTGAAAAACTTTTAAAAAAATTTCAATTTGTAAACAATGAATCATTTTAATGGCAATCTATACGGAAATCTTTACAAATATTAAAAATCTACAAAAATCCAACAAGTTATATAAACAAAAAAATACGAAGTATAAAAATATCAGAAACTGCTAACATACTGAAAATATAGGTAGATATCATTTTCTTAAAAATTTACAATTACCTTATAATTTCTAAAAATTAGCATACTAGAGCAAAGAGTTCTATAAATCTGTATAGAAATTCATGAAAGTACCAGAAAATTCTTCAAATTAAATTACTACTGGAAACACTTCCCCACCCCAAAAAAAAAACAAAGTACTAGATATCCATGATATACTAAAAATTTATAAGGATACTTTTTTCTTAGAAATCTATTAGAATACTTTAATACTTAAACTTCAAATTCTAGAGAGTCGAATTCCTAAAAATATATAAAAATACATGAAGAAACTAAAATATCCCATAAAATTTTGTAAATGATAAAAAATACGAAACATTCTTGAAATACTAGCAGTGTGTCAAATATTATGTATAATTTTCTAAACAATTTATGAAGATTTTACTACAAACGTACACAACTCTGAATTACGTAGGATTAAAAAAAAAATCTGAATTTGTATAGAAATCCATGCAAATGAGATAAAATCCGTAATTTCTTAAAATGGTTTATATACTTGAGAGATGTTAGAAGTGAGATATTATGCTTACATGAGAAAACTAATATGTTAACATAAGTTTTAAACATCTCAAGCTAATTCTCAAGATGTTACAATACTGCAATAAATATGTTCATTAATACAACCAATTAAATATTTATGTTTGACCTTTTTGACATTCGAATTCTAACCCCCTCCCTGAAGAAAAATTTCGTTGCAATTTCCCTGATAAATTGTTATTTCTTCTGACTTCAAACTGGAAAAAAAACGCTATGAATGAATTCTGCAACAACTGATAATCACAAAAATGTCTTCCTTTCAGCTATCATCAACTAAACCTCAAAAATGGAAAAAAAAATCGATACCAATATCCCTCATACACAAAACCATTCATGGAAGTCCAAAACCTCGTATATTGAACGACTGTTCGAATATACGATATTTGACAAATATGAATCGCACAGAGAATGCATATAACGATATTATTCGAACGGAAGGAAGGGCGAAATGCATGAGGAAAGTTGGAAGCCATCTGAAAACGATTTCTCAGCCCACGTAAGAATTTTCGAAGAGACGCGCTTTTTCATCAACTTTCCCATTTCCTGGGCGTGACGTTGTCGATGACGCGGGCATTTTGTGTTTTGCCGTAATAACTTTGTACTCGGGGATTGTAGATCGATAAAGCGCCGAAAGACGTCTTACTTGGTTCTCGTTTGGCTGGCGCATTGTGCGCCACGTTTCTCGTCTCTTGGCGATACGATTGAATAAATGCCGCGAGTTTCAATGCAAGACGACACTGCAAAGAACACACGTACACCGAGAAAAATGGAAACCGAGCGAGGGGAACTCGCGGTTTTCATCAGACTAACGCGCTACTTCAATCAGGAATGTTTCGCCAAGCACGAGAATTCGTGCACTCCGAGTGGTTTATCACGGTTAAGAATGTATGTATCGCAGAGCCACAAGTTAGTTCTGGAACTTTATCTTTGTTAGATCTCACGTACAATCTTGCTTTTTTTTCTAACCCTAAGAGAAGATTTTCTCAAGAAGTCGCCAATTGAACTTCTCTTGATAATTAACCAAAGTTTCCTGTTTCATTTTAAGCTTTCACTTATCACGTGCATGAATTAGTTCCTTACGAAGAAGCTAAATCAGGCATAACTTTGAAGAAGAAAAAGATTATTGCCATCATAGTTTTGATAGAACAGGTTAAGTTATTCTTTGCTTGCACTCGAGTACAAGTTCTTCGTTTTATAATCATCATTTCAACCAAGTTCAGACATCGCCACTTCAACCGAAGAAATTCATCAATTCTCATCAGCCTTCACCGGCACCTCGGTTCATCTTTGAACGGGATTCTGAATGGTTTGGATTCGTGTCACGTCGGTCTATACGGATCAATATCGGAGAATCCGCGCCAGCGACGCAAAGACTTAAGGCAGTACGAACGTATAAGTCGAAATAAGGTTAATCCTTGATTTCCAGGTATTTTATGTGTATCACAATATTGCTTAGGAGTATGTATTCAAGCATCATTTTATCTTTGATTCTGAGGACTACACAATAAGTGCAAGTTTGACAATCCCTTTTTTAAAGTTTTTTCCAAATCAAGATGTAATGAAGTACTTGATAGGGACTAGAAAACAAACTTCTTACAGAAATCGATGAAAGAACTGTTTATGCAAATTTTTTAAAAAATTTAGCTGATATACGTAAGCAGCTGAAGATGGCATGCGATTTTTTGAAGCATCAGACTTCAAAAATTCGACTACATTTCATATTGTAACATAATTTTCCAAGATATGGGTTGTAGACAGTTTAACTTAAAAAATAAAGGATTTGACAAACATAACCTAACTTGAAACAAATGAAATTCGAATTACCTAACGATATATTATTAACGAATGAATTTGATGGATTCATTACAAGAATTTGCATGAGTGGGTCCGAATAAGTTCGCCTGGAGTAAATTAAGAAAATGAAGAAGTCTACTTACCGTGTATTGTGATTTCCGTATCTTTCTCGAGCTCGTAAAGCCGCACAGCCTCATCGAGCTCTTGCTGGGACGCGATTCTGCACGGATCGCCCTCGTCGTCGACCCATTTCATGGTGAACTGATCGGGCCCGGACGTACCGAATCCGCAGATCGTTCGCATTTCCTCGCGCAACTTGTCCACGGAAATGCCCGCGGCGATGTACGTGATCTGCACCTCACTGTCAAGTGATGGAAAATTTTGTTCTCAAAAGTATCTCAAAGTGCGCCCTGAAGTGTTTCAGCCTACCCGAGAAAAACGACGTCTCTCAGATTGGAAGCAAAATAAAAAAACGTCAAAAAAAATGGTTCTTTTATAGACTTAACGTTTATTTCATAAAAATTAATAATTTCCCAGTAACTTTGTTACAAGAATCATGAAACAAAAAGCATGAAACTATAATAAGGGTTTTAAATAACATAAGTATTTCGTAAGATAGCTTAAAACAATTTTATCAGGAATAATTTTTTTACCAAGTCTGAATTTCCTTATAAGGATTTTATGATTCCTTAAAAGTATTTTATGATTTTTTATCAGGATTTCAATTTTTGCTCAAAAGATATTGCGATTTCCTTATAAGGTTCCGAATTTCCTTATAAGAATTTTACATTTTCTTGTAAGGAATTTCAATTTCCTTACAGGGATTACAAGTTCCTTATATTTTGATTGAAGATAGGTTTGAAATAAGATCGCAAATTATGAGGACTGCAATAGACATTTTTACATTGAAATTAGAAAGCTGTATAGGAGCACAAAAAATTTCAGTAAAATATTCATATAATTTAACTTGATGAATCGTGATTTTTGAGCAATAAATGGCATTTAGAATTTTTATAAAATTTAAAAGAATTGCAATTTCCTTATTAGGCAATTTCTATTTTTTCATGAGCACAAGTAACTTTAGTTTTAATATTGTTGTCTACAAAAATATACAAATTTTTATTAAATTCTACTGTTTTTTATAGTGACTATAAAATGATTATGAAACTTGCATAAAACTTATTAAATAAAAAATTGTTCTTTTAAAACGACTAAATCACTATATACACTAGTCACTGCGAACCTTACAAAAACCTTACGAATTTCTTTAAAAAATCTAGGTTTCCTTATAAGATAGTCTATTGCTTATGAAGTGATTTTATAAGGTGACCTTACATGAAATCATTGTAAGTTTTAAATCTCATAAGAATTTCATAAGGTAGCTTACAAAGATTTTATTAGCAATAATTTTTTACAAAGTCTGAATTTCCTTGCAAGGATTTTATGATTCATTATTAATATTTCACATTTCCTTACATAAAATTTTTTTTCATAAGAAATTGCGATTTCTTTATGGGTTCGAAATAAGATCGAAAATAATACACGCTGCAATAGACATATTTTACACTGAAATTAAAAAGCTGTAGAAGCGCAAAAAATTGCGGTAAACAATTCATATAATTTAATTTAATGAATCACGATTTTTGTGCAATAAATGACATTTAGAAACCTTATAAAATTTTAAGGAATGGAAATTTCATTATGAAAGATAAAAATTTCTTTATACAGTCATCAATTTTACAGTTCCTTACAAGGATTTGCACTGGCTTTACAAAAATTAAAAATTTCCTTATTAGGAAATTTCAATTTTATAATGAGCCCAAGTTACTTCAGTTTTTATACAGTTTCTACAAAAATACACTAATTTTTATTAAATTTTGCTTTTCTCAGAGTGACTATAAAATGTTTAAAAAAATTGTACAAGATTGTTATTAGATAAAAAATTATTGTTCTGAAACAGCTGAATCACTATATACACTAGTCACTGCGAAGTTCACAAAAACTTTATGAATTTCTTAAAAAAATTTAAGTTTCCTTATAAGACGGTCGATTCCTTATCAAGTAACCTTAAAAGGTAACCTTATAGAATCTTTGTCATAAATAATTGTTTTGATAAGATTTACATTTCCTCATAGGGATTTTAATTGAAAAAGTTGAATATATTTTGCAAGCACATCTCAATCAATTATTTGAAAAACATTGTTTATGAATTATTATAATTTTGCAGGAGCGAGATTTCCCAAAAAGATTTTTTCCTTTTTCTAAGGATTTGCATTCACTTAATATCCTTGTAAAAAGTTAATTTTCCCTTGTAAGGATTCATCTTGCATAATCTACACAAAAATTTCATAAAGTAACCTTTGGAGATCACAAGATAGTTTTATAAGGTTCAAAATTACTGTGATTGACAAATCATTAGCTTCATTGAAGGTCTTGCAGAAAAATCAATAATAATCATACTAAATTGAAATATTTCATATAATTATACAGTTTGGAAGGTTTGTTCATATTCTACTCATTAAATTTCACTTAATGATTAATACAATGACACTAATGACAAGTTAAAATAAAAAAAAAAAACACTTAACTTCAACGAAATTAATTATTGTATAAAACAAACAATGAAATTTATCCAAATTTCTACACATGAATAAAATTTCTTGTTTTTACGTAATGTAAACCGATCGAAATACGACCGGATTTCGGACATTTGTCCAAACGCCAACGACCATGAACAAATGATGACTCAATTGACCTTCAATTCATCGTTGGTTAATTTTCGAGCAAAAACGAATGAAATAAAGAATAGCAAAAAAACAGTAACCGATGAGATCGTTCTTTTCTCCCTCTAATACGGTTTTCTGTACAAAATCGTGACTCGAGTAAAATTCAGCGAGTAAGCAGAATAGTTTTATTTTTTGTAAGTTAAGAACGCCTGAAGTAAAAATGTTACCAGTTCAAAATTATTTAGGCCATTCTTTTACAGGTACATTGTTATTTTTCTACACATTATTTCGGAAATAAATGAATAAAAAAGATACAACAAAACAAAAGGTAACAATAAGGTGAACAAAAACTACAAATACTTTTCCCCAACAGAATGGAAGCAAACTTCGTTACAATTAAAATTTCCCATCACCAACGACATTGATACGTTCGGTAGACTACAAATTTTCTTTTGGTTCCCAGCAAAAGATACTAAAATTTCTCTCGGAAAAGTAATTAAACTCGGCGACAGCTTCGGAATGACAATATTAGCGATGAAACGTCGCTGGGAAACGCAAAATCTGCCAGCGATGAAACGAATTTTACGACTCATTGTCAGACTTTCTTCTACTTCGAGTTTTCGGAAATTCCGGTTGAAAAGTTGTGAAGGGTGCAAATTATATTAAAACCGAAACAGAAGGCACTAACTGCAGCGAAAATTATTCCAACATTTCTCGAAGGGCTTAAAGTTTCATTCTTTTAATTGGCATTATTCATTCCGATGCGTATGGAAAATAGGTTTGGGAATTCAAATCTCTGAATTTCGCGGTTTTTTCACCATGATTTACGAATAGAAGTTTTCATGGAAAAATAAATCTTGATCAAATTTTTTTGCAGGCAGAAAATGTGTAACTGTTCTGAACAATTATCATGTTTTATGAAATATGAACAGTTTTTTGCAACCTAGAAAAATGCAAAAAAAAAATATCAGCAGTAGAATTTTTGGACGATATCGAAATCTTTTTTTTACCAATTTGGAAAAATTCATTAATTATTTTATTGCTCATAATGCACACTTTTTTATAAGGGGAAACATTGCACAATTTTTAACTATTTTGAGGCTGTTCTACACATTCGTTTGAAATATATTGTTGAAAATTTCAGAATGCGAGTCTACAGAAAATCTTATTTTCGCTGTATATGTCGAACTTTAACGTCACAAATCAATGCAATCGGACGATATACTACCTTCTTTTTCCTCTAAGTTGTAGAAAAATATACGAAAATAATTTTGATTATTTGGATTTCAAACAATTGTATCTTTGAGTTCATTTTGAAACTGACAATGTTTAACGAATTATTTTTAAAAATAATGATTCTCAGAGTCAAAATACAAACAAGATATAAAAATTCGTAATGAATTACGCCTGTCTCAAATATTCTTTTTTATATTTTCAAAGCTTTTGACAACGCTATTTTATTATCGTCAGAAATCCAACAGTTAAACAAAATTTAATAATCACAATAAATATTTTAAAATAATTCAACGAAATATGATATATAATTATTATAAGAATAAATGTATAACATTATCATATGCAATAATATCATTCAGGAATTTCACTTCGGAAATACAAACTTATAAATGATACAATGGAGGTCAAAAAAGTTTTCTTCTCGTAATTAGTGAGTTTAAAAAATGCATTGTATGCAGAAAAAATTAGTTTATCTCTATTCGTTCATTAAATGATTATTATACTTGGTTTTCTTATTAGATTCCCAATGATAACCGTGATTGCTGATCGATAGTTTATTTTAAAATAAAAAAGAAATGTTGCAAACTGGTGTTATTTATTGCTCATTTTCATAAATTGTTCCTGTTGACTTCGAAGATCATAAGTAATTATTGGATAGAAAATCGCAAAATTTTACGAAATGATATTTTCACCCTTAAATCGCTTATGATATTTGTTTAAAAATTTCGTTTTCATTAGAACAACCTCAATTATTATTTCGTATAACGATTTCTTTTTTATTGATAAAGATTTTTTTTGTATGGGCATAAAAATTTTTTATTCAATATCATGAAACAAAAATTTTCTATTTAGTTAAATAAATATCATAATTATAATAAATAATAAAAATATAAATTCACAATGAGGACATGTATTATAAACAGGGATGTAAATTTACCGGTCAGAAAATAAATTGGTCGGGCCATGGTAATTTCTGACGGTCATTTACTGTTATTTACGGTCAAATTTGAAAACTCTATAACTATAATTTATTGTCAGAGCTCGTTTCTGGTCAGTAATTATCGATCATGACCGAACTTCAATGAAAAAATGTGACTTGACGTAACTGACCAAACGATTTCCAACAATAGTCGAAACTGATTCACAATTACAATGCCTAATAGTGAAGAATACAATACTCGAGTCTTAAAATTGGTGTAGAAAACTAACGTGAAATACATAAAATAGAAATTTTTCCGAAAATAAAGATACCGATGGAAAATACCTACTCAACAACACACTTTTATGAAGTAATTTGCTTATTTTTTTATAAATGACCCTTTTGAAATGGAAAAGTTGTAATTGTGCAATTATTTATTATTTAAGAAACCAAAATTTTTTCATTTTTTCATAAAAATTCGATGAAAAAAAGAAAGTTGCAATGACAAACGATTCGAACTTTTTTTCAAGTCATCTTTGAGTATGTAATAATTTTGACCATCATAATAATTCTGACCGGTAAGGTAAACTGACGGTCAAAATTGACAAAAACATTCTTGTCGTAAATGACAGTCATAGCCAGTATTTTACCGGTAAATTTACCGTCTCACATCCCTGATTATAAATCATCTATGTGAATTGGAACAATGAAAGTTTCGAAATTTGTAAGCTTTCTCATGTCGTTTAAACATAATTATTATCTTCTCTACGAATTTTGGATCAAAGGTCTTTTTCCTCGTTCCAGTTCACATATAGGTTATATTACATGTAGAATAGATTATAGATGAGAAGACGTATAACAGGAAGACGAACAACATTATTTTTTGTTCAATAAAATTCTAATATTAAAAATTCGTTGTGTATAGATTGATGAACAATCATGGGACAAAAAAAAGAAGTGAAATTGATCAAAGTTTGAAAGTCCTAACATCTAAAATCATGAAATTAATTTATCTAACGTAAAAAACCGTTTATATGCGCTTTAAAAAAGAAAATATCATTTATGACTATTCTGGAATTTTTTATGTAAGTACGCAAATGCGAATAACAATAATGTAATTTTTCTGATCTCGACTTACAAGAATACTCGTTATAAAATTTTCCACAGATCAAGGAGAAAACTCGGTGTTATATTGTCTGGTTGTTTTGATTTGTGACGTTGAAGTTTGACGTATGTGATAAAAGCAAGATTTTCGTTCGAATAGATTGTTGACATTTTTAACCATATTTTCGAAAAATTGGATCAAATAGTTTTAAAAATAGTTAAAAACATTAGCAATATTTTCCCCTTAGATAATAAGTGTGCATCGTTAATTAAGCTTGTGAAAAAAAAACTAAATGATTATGTTAAAATTTTCCGACTGCCTTTTTTTTTACATTTTTAATCTAGATTTTCAAGTGCCCGAACACAACAAATAAAATCCGATCACATCTGTAATACACTTTTACTAGAAAGTTGTATAGATTTAAAATTTAAAATTCTGTCAAAAACAATGGTATGCAAGCAAATTACAAGACAACTCATTTTCGAAAACATTTTCTAAATATGAATTTCTCGAAAAAATCCAACAAAAATTATAAAACTCCAGCAAACAGAACAAAAAAGATGCGTTCTGATTAGCCAATTAATTCTGCGAAATGAAGAAATTTGGGTTTGGAAAATAAAAAAATAAAACTACAAATTCTATAAACTCTCACTTCTACGTTGTTGCATTTCATCATCGTTTTACAACTTCAATAAATAACCAAAGACTAACATACAATTCATTTTAAATATTTCTTATTCGTGCATCCAATTAGAGGAAAAACACAAAAACTTCCCCTTGAAAATTCCCTTCAAAAATTTTTATTCCTTGACCCATGCTCTAAAAAAAAATACTCCCTTACCCATTATAAACTATCTTGACGCGAATGTCTTCGATGTCTTTCATTTCCACCAGCGGCGTTTGCTTTTGCGAAGAGCGAAATTCTTTCCCTGCAAGAGAAAAAATTTCATTACGTACTTTTTTGTAGCTTGAATGCAAAAAAAATACACGACAGCAACAGCTTGCACGAAACAATACTCTAGCTTTTCCAGGTGTTTTTAATATTTTTTCAAGTATTTTTCCCGACTTCTTGCAGTTTCTTACTTTTTCAGTGAATTTTCCGACGTTTGAAAAACATTCAACGTTAACTTCGTGTTTTCTTTTTTTCTAATTTTCCTGGCGCTATAATTCTTCTGTAAAATGTGCAGGATGAAGAAACGTAAACGTTGGAACAAGTAAAAAACATATTTATAAAAAATGTAGAAATGAAGAGGTTGTATAAAAAATTTCCCTACGCTTAAATCCTCTAAAACTTATATTTACACAGGTTATTAAACAAATCAAAATACGAAAAAAAGTACTTAAGCTATATTAAAAATATACCATTCTTAATAGAAATGTTAAAAAAAGCGTTCGAATCCTCGAATATTGAAAATAAATCCTGGACTGATAAATGGAAGAAAAATTTTCCAATTCCACCCCTATTATTGGATGTGCTCTGTGAATACACCAGAAGTTACTTTGTGCATCTCTTTTGAAACTCTGACTGAAAATATGATTGCGACATCAGTAACAATTTACAAAATTGAGTATTGACTGAATGACTTTTAAAAGGATTCATACGTTTGCACTCTAACTCGAGCGATTGTGTTCAAGAAGCTTTTATCACGGATAATAATTTCATCTACTGTGGAAGGGAAATCGATTCATCTCTCAAACTCTGACGTTTTTTCATTTCATTGTGAAGAAAATATAAAAATGGAATTAATTTTTCAACTATAGTCTATTTTCTAACGTACAATCAAAATTTCAGATAAGTTTTGCATAATTTTCATCGTGTAGATTACATCAGGAAATAATTTTAGTAAATAACACACTGACACCTATTAAATTTTTTTTGTTAGTAAAATGTACAGAGTTTTTATAAAATTATTGAATCGAAAGCATGTTAATCAATATATATTTATAAAAGATTGAATTCATTAAAATACAATTGTTGTGATGAGTTTCTTTATATTCAACTCTTTTTAACAGCCATAGACATAATTTGCAACGTTGATATTTATATTGAAAAACAGAGTCTAAGGGAAATCGAAACTTGTATAACTACATTTTCATGCACTCAAGTGGTACTTAATTGGGTCAAAAAGTCTTGGCAGTACAAAAGAAAGCACTTAAAAATTAATGGCAACGAAAACCAAATACTCGTGTTCTAGTTTTTATAGCGCAAAGCTGCATTGGGCCGATTGGGCAAAAGTTCTTGCAGTGGAATTTTGGTTACAAAGAGAATACTGAACCTCAAATGGAATAATAGCTGGAAAACAGTATCATGCATGTTTGTATACAAAACGAAAATTTTTGCAGCAACAAAAAAATAATTCTTATAATAAGAGTTTTGGAAGAATTTTTCGTTATTAAAAAAAAAGCAAAAATATTATCAACAGTAATTTTATTGTCGTTGATCATATAGCCAAGGTTTATTTTGACTAGACGGTAGTAAAAATAGTCATATTCTCAATACAGTTTTTTTAAATGAGATTTGATAAATAAGAAAAAGCAATTATTATTTCAAATTCAATTCGATTCATACGTATGTATTATTCTAATAAGAGTCGAACTAATAAGCACTAAATTTATAAGTAAAATAATATTTGCGATTCTATTTCTTGTGTTTTAGTGCTTTATACGAACTTTGAAAATTAAGAAATCAAGATTTACTTTTCTTAATGTAAAAGTTATGAAATTTGCAAGCCGATCTCAATTTTAGTTTTCTATTTTCAAACTATCGTGATCAAATTTTTCAAAAAATGAAAATGTGATTTTTGTTGTCTCTATTTACAAAATTTACAAGTTTTGATATGTACATGCAGAATCTTAAATTTCCATATTCTGTGAAATCTTAATACACAACAAGAAATTTTTCAATCTTTTAATACTTTCAAAATTTCTGTATTCTTTTGATTTTCTACTATTAAATATTGTAATAAAAATTTTTTGAAAAGCACTGTTGTTTTATTCAAGATATTTGCCTACAAAGCTTAGTTTTAGTTAATTATTTTTGAACTTTGGTTATATTTTTCAGGTAACTAAAATTTTTAGATTTTGTGATTTCTTACTATAAACATCAGAATATTTTTTTTTGTTTCAATATCTTTTGGAAATTGTCTATTCTTTGAATTTCATACTGTCAAACCTAATAAAAAATTGTTGAAAAAGCACTATTTTTATTATTTTGTTAGGATTTCCATAGTTAAAATTAAAGAGAATTAGCATAGTACTAAAACTTTGACTCTCAAAAAATTTTTCATGTCATTGATAGTTTTACGATCTCAGAACATGAATGTATGATTAGCAAACATTCAAGAAGTTAATGAGCACGAAAAATTAGTTAACAATTTCTGTCCAAAAGATTAAAGTGAAAAATAGTGAAAGAGTTTAAACTATATGTATTTTAGAAACATCAATAATGATATATGACTTAAAAAAAGGCAGGCAATAAAAACAACTTTTTTATCATTTTTTCTATTAAACTCTCAAATGATCAATTTTAATAGCAAAAATTTTATGTGTAAGAGTAAATATCAACTTCAAATTTTGATTTTTAAATATGGAGAATATGAAAAAATTACATGTCAGTATCAGAAATAGTCAATATTCCATATTTTGAAACTCGAATGAAAAATTGTAATTTATGCAAGGTGGATTTTTCAAATAACAGTTTATTGTAATTTCAAAGAGAGCAGAATTTCAATATGAAAAAAAAGACACAAACAAATAAATGTTGTTTTTTTTAATTTGATAAATTTGTTGTTTTCGACCTTATTTTTTGACAATTATTAACAATTTGATGTGAGTCTTGACGATGAGAAACTCATTAGTAAAAATATGAACAAACGTATACTTGTGTTGAAAAAGTAAGTCTTTTCTTTAAAATCAAAAAAGTGCAAAATCTAAACCTAAGAAATGTAAAAGATTTGCCATATAAAGTAATAAAAGTTCAGAGGTGTAAGTTACTGTTTATTTGAAAAATGAAAAAATTGCAATATAAGCTTTTATTCAATATAGAATGATATTGGAATAGTTTCAATTAAACCACAACGAAATAAAATAAAGCATGATACACAGGAATTGTAGGACCATATAAATTTGCAAGGCTTTTATCATTCTAGAAAAGTTGCGCAACATAATTAGACATAAACAATTTTTTGTATAGAATAACTACTGTGCATAATTTAGAATTTAAAAAATCAAACAGCTTCAACTTTGAAATTTTGCTAAATTTATATCGATTCTACAAGGCCATCGACAATTGCCAATTTAGATGCATGAAAAATTAAAGAACTTTTCAATATCAAAATACTTCTTTCAAAGTTGAATATGCTTATGAAAAAGTATTAAAATTCAACATTCTTATAAAAAATCAAAAATTTTCAAATTCAATAAAATTCAATACATAAAACTAAAGATTTGTCATAAATGGGATATAAATTTGATGATTCAATACTTCAAAATATTCTAATAAGAAATATATTTTCCTAGAAAACCCCTCCCAACAATTTTCCCTAAGTACGCCCCTGCTCATAAGTCATTAAAAGTTTACCTCCAATGTAAACAACTCAAATTTAAACTGTGCACCTGTTTTACCGACCGAGCATTCTAAAAGTCAAATTCCAAACAAATACACATTCCACCTTTATAAATCAAACAAAATTTCCCAAACCACGAATAGCTCGCAAAAATCCGAAGATCGACAATACTCTCAACCCCAAAGAATCCCCAAAACTCACAAAAAAAGCTTAAAAATACCGGCGAAAATAATGAAAACAAAGTTCCAAAACAACAGATCGTCAATTGACCTCGCTTGTCACTCCCTAAAATTACCGAACTGCAACCTCACAAGTTTCAAGTTTTTTCCCTTTACCCGTTATACGATTCCAAAAACCTTCAGTTCTTTTTTCAACCAAAACCCCTAGTGTAAACAATTACCTCGAAAATTTTCGAAAGTTACAATAGCGTGACAATAGAAGAACCTGAGCGCGCGGGGAAATGGGTTTTCCAACGATTAATACATGTTTTTTTCTTTCGCCCATGTCAAAAGTAATGGAAACAATAGCGCAAAATTCTTAAGCATTTACGTATTCAGCAAATCTGAATTACCGCAGGATTGTCGTTGCTGCCGTGCCATGAAATCCGTGCCTTTTATTTTGGAAATTTCACTTTAACCGGGGTGATATCTAAAGTTCTCTTTCGCGCACCGCAATTCAATTTAGTATACGCGAACGGTCGATGCACTGTCACGCGAGTTTTCGAAAAAAAAATAAATAACGAGTCAACGCAAAGTAATGATAGGAAAATAAAAAAAGCAAGGTAATTGGACGGACGCGGCGGTGTCACTTTGCTGCCATTTTTGTGTATATTGTTATTATCATTGTAGTGTGCTGTGTCCCATGGATTTTTTTTTCGAAATCGTATGCTTGGTTTGGAATTCCGTTGTATGATGACGCTACGTGTTTGTGTTGACTTCGTGGGTGTCTGACGTCACGTTTACGTAATCAGTTCAGGATTTTGCCGTTGGATGCCGCTCAATGTTTGAAAAAAAGGTAAAAAAGCAAGGGCGTCGCTACCGGGGGGCTCGTTGATGAACTAGAACACTGTACAAAATTTTAAATGTGCTGAAAAGTACAAAATGCAATAATTTTTATATGCAGGAAATGCATGAAGGTGAGATCTTCTGTATGAAATGCATTTATTTACCAAAAATCTAGGGTTTGAAAGTAATATGTTACTTTAAAATGTTACATTTTTTACTGCCCTTTGGGTTTTTATAGAGGTTTTATAAAACTCCTTATAAAATTTCACAATTTTTATAGAATTCCGCTTTTTTTATAAAGTCACTTTACAAAAAGAGCAATGTTTTATAAAGTTTTTATTATTTTTTATAAATTTATAAAAACAAATAAAGACTCACTTAAGTGACTTTATAAAATCTTTATAAATGGACTTTCTTTTTATAAAGTAGATTTTAAAATCTACTTCGTAAAAATGCCGTCATTTTATAAAGTGACTTTATAAATGAGCGGAATTTCATAAAAAAAGAAACCAGATTTTCTAAGGACTTTTATAAAAACTTAATAAAAACCCAAATTACTAAAGATAACGAGAACTATAGTTACTTTTGTTTGGAAATTTTATCACTCATTAATGAGTGACGAAAATCCCGTTATTCAAGTCTCATCAAGTTTTTAGAACAATCTATAATTATTTTAAGAAATATATATATATATTCTTGAACTGAGATATGTATAACTTTTAACTACTTTATTTTCAAATAACAAATTTTCTATCTATAATATTCAATGGGCAAGAGTGAAATATTCGTAATTATGTACAACTGTTGACAAAAGAAAATGTTTTTTCACTTTTTATTAGAAACTTTCACGATCAAAAGCATTAAATTTCAGAAATTCGCATGAGAATACATAAAAATACTTTGAATCAATCTTAAAATCTATAGCATCAGGATCATATTTAAATCTATAGATCATTTTCCTCGCGTAATTTAATGAATCCTAGGAATTTGAGTTTTCATAAAACTACTTATAAAATTTCAGTATCTTTTATCAAATTTCGCTTTTTTCAAAAAGTCACTTTATAAAAAAGCAATATTTTATAAAGTTTTTATTAGTTTTTATGAAGTCACATTATAAAAACTTTATAAAATTTTTATAAAAAGACAGAATCTTTATAAAGAAGATTTTAAAATCCACTTTAAAGAAATGCCGTCATTTTATGAAACTTTTCCGAAGTGATTTTATAAAAACTTTATAAAACATTGCTCTTTTCATAAAGTCACTTTATAAGAAAGCGGAATTTTATCAAAAAATACCCAAATTCTAGAAGGAGTTTTGTAAAAACTTTATAAAAATTCAATTCACTAGGGAATATTCTTCAATTAAGATATATATGAGTAACTTCAAGCTTACTTATTTTCAAGAACGAACTTTATATTTTAGAATATTTTAACAGAAAAGAGTGAAATATTAGTAATTGTATACAACTGTTGACAAAAGAATAAGCTTTTTCATTTTTTATTAGAAACTTTCACGATTAGAAGCATTCAATTTTAGAAATGTGAAAAATACTTTTCATGCATTTTCATGCATAAATCTTAAACTCTAAAGCAGGATCATATTCAAAACTTTAGATCATGCTTGAAAACATTACGTAGTTTAATGAACACAAAAAAAAATTACTGAAAATACCTAGATTTTAATAGTTCCTTTTGATTGCTATAAGATTTTTCAAAAATTTATGTAATTCCTGCAATGAATAAATTCAATTTCCCGAGCTTTGAATTCTAAAAATATATGTATATCTATAGTAGTCCATAAAAATATAGAACATTTTTGAAATCGTAAAAAGTCTATAAATTCAAAAACTATCGAGACATTCTAAATCTATAAAGATGTACTACGCTGTTTTTTGCAAAATCGATCGAAATACTTTAAACATTTCAAACTTTGGATTCTGGAAAGTTTCATTCTGAAAATCCAAAGAGATATCTTTATAAAAAAAAAACTGAAAAATTCTACAATATTCTATATGAATACTAGTAAATAAAAAAAAATATGTATAAAAAAATTACAAGTAAATACGATGCATTATAAAACTATACAACTTTATTAAATAGAGCATCGAATTCTAGAAATTTATACAGAAATATCCAAAAATACTGAGCGAGTCTTCAAATTGTTAAAGAACCGGAAAATACAAAAAATACTACAAGAAATAAAAACCTATTGAGACACTGTTTTTCTAATGATCCTTTGAAGCACGAAAAATATAGTGAACTTTGAATTTCAGAGCTCGAAATTCTCGAAATCTGAGTATAGATATATTTTCAACAAAATTTATTAAAATAATAAAAATCTACTACCTTTGATTCTATAGCATCGAACCCAGAAAATCTACATAGAAATCTACCAAATCACTATAGAAAATTTAATAAATTTTATGAATATAATAATGTTGGAAAAATACAACATAAACTCAACATTTTAGAAAATCGTGGCATACTTGAAATTCATAAAGGTAATGCTTTCTGAAAAATGTATTTAAAATACGGAAAATCTAAAGAATTTTTGTTTATTTAGAGCATCAAATTCTAGAAATTTGTATTATCGAAATTTATAAAAATACGAGATGTATCTAAGGGGGCGTAAACATATTACGTTATGTGATTTTTACCTTTCTTTGCATTCGGGGAGTTGGGCTTTTTTTTCATTTTTTAATTATCTCTTAAACTAAAGGTGGACGAAACAAATTTTTCGCTGGATAAAAGTGGACATTAAGTGAACAATAAAAAAAAAAAAAAAACAATATTTCGAGAGTTCGAACTTGGAAGTGCTAACTCACACAGCTTTTTAGATATACTATTTCCTGGAAAAATTTTTGTAAATTAAAATTTTTTGTTTCCTGGTATATATATACATAGTAAGTTCAAAGGTAAAGAGTGAAAAAAACAGTGGAAAAATTGAATAGATAATCCCGAAATAATTTCAAATTTGAATTAAAGTATGAAGAACTTTAGCAATTGAAAAATTGTGTTTAGTGCTCTCAATCTTAAGAGTGAATTTTCACTCTACATCGAGTCAAAATACTGCCTACAAAACAGAAAGTTGAAATTAATTTTCATAGAGTTGAAGTTCACTCTAAAAGAGAAAATCATCGCTCTTAAAGAAGTTGAATTTCATTCTAATATTCTTGTCATTTTTTTTAATGACTTTTTTGAATTTTTGGAAATAAAATTTCACTACTTTTGAGTGACTTTTCACTCTAAAACAGCAGTATATTACTTCAGTAATGCAGTGTGAAAATTAGTCGAAGGAATTAAGAGGATAAGGTCGCCTTACGATAAAACGAAATTCCTCAAAATAATTCGATTACTCATGTGGTTTTTATACGGTTTTTCTAAAGTTTGTTTAGAGATAAAATTCAGTTTCATGAATACTTTTCATTATATTTTCAAACAGGGCTAATAATTTTAATAGCATATATATGTACACTGCGAAAAAGATCAGAATTCCAAAAACTTTATTCATAAGAAAAACTTTTTCAATATTTGATAAAATTTTGTTCACATTGTTCACGTTATCATGATCTATGAATAAAATAGCAATACTTCATTGAATTTCAGTAAACTTGGATTTTTGGTCTGATCAGTTTTTAACATTGTTTTTATGAACTCGTCTAGACGTCTGGACCTCAAAATGTGATACTTTCACATTATGTTTTGATCGATTTTTTAATCTGATTGCTTCTTGTTGGAGTATGTTGTGATTATTTGGTCGAGTTAATTCAATTCTACAAAAAAATGCGTCTAGACGCATCGTCCAGACGGCGTACGACGTTTTGTTTTCATTGATTTCAAATGTTTTTATTTATCTGTCTCGACGTAGTCTGGACTTAAAAATATAGTACTTTCATTATTGTTTATCATCAGATGATTTGATCATTTTGTAATCATTTTGATCGTATCTTGAATTTCACTATTTAATATTTATTTGAGTATGTTGGAACCGATTGGTTTTTTCTTACAATAAAATTATGCCTGGACAGCGTCTAGACGTTCAAGTGCAATGTATTGATTAATTTTCAATATCTTGTTCTATCCTTATAAACGCGTTTTTCTGAAGTACGTTGCTGGTGATTGCCAGCAAAAGCATATAATTTGAAATTTTCATTTCATTAAAACAGTGTCACTTAAATTTACGTAAACTAAATGTACACATCATGTAAACAACATATTAACAATTTACATCAACAGTACGCTCACATACCCAGCAGGTCAAAAAAACTGTGCCCTTAGTTCTACTGTGTACACTTTGTTTATTTACAAAGTGCTTACATAAAAATGTCTACTTGGTTAGCGTTTTATACGTTTCGGTCATCGCCATGTTTATCACCCTTTTCCTGAAGTTTCGTATACGTGACCTGCAGTTTTAATGGACTATTCCAGTTTCTTACAGCCATGTAACGATTCTCATAAAATTAATGTATTGGTCTCAGTATCTTTTTTTCCCATATACTGAAGAACTCTTTCCTCTTAGGAAAAATGATCTTAACTGGTAGAAGGAAGTTTCAAACAACCTTGAAAAATTGGACTATCAATAGTTTTTCAAAAAATATCAATCTTGAAAACATGAGGCACCCTACTAAAGTGTGCAGCACTTAATTTGTAAGTCATTCCAGAGGAACCTTTAAATTATTATTTTAATTTTAGAGCCTGTTGAATCAAAATTTTGTTTAGGTATAAGATTATTTTTAGTGCAATGTCAGATTTGATACGTTTTTTTCGTTGCATCGCATCTTTGGCGATCCTCATTTTGATGCGCATAATATTGCGCCGGATTTAATAGCGCATCTGACATAAATGTACACATGAAGTACTTCACTTTGAAACGCATCAATCGGCGTGGAAATTGCATGACGGTATGATATTTATAGACCCTACGAATTTGAGTCGATTCAGCAATCATGATATGGGACTGATATCAAAGAATGAAATACAAGACATTGTTTTCAAAACGATGTCCATTTGAAAACAGTTGATTCATTCTTACTTCCTTCATAACACAAGTGCGGTTTCCATTCAGCGCAGAACTATGTTTTTATTTTGAATACTTGTGGTAATTTTAAAATAAACAAGTTGTAAAAGCTTCTAATTATTAATGAATGTGAGATTTGTGTAAAAACGGAAACTAATTTTTCTGTTTCTATTACATAAAAGCCGTCAAAATAAAAATCCAATCCTAGAAATGTGAAAACTTGGAAAAACACTAGAACGGGCAGTAAAAAATTGCAATCAGAAACAGACGTAGCAATTTGCGTCAAAGGTGCGATTTGCTTTTTGCTGTTTTTTCACGAGTTGGAAATGAACGTTCGTGAAAAAATCAAAATTTAAATTATCTTGTGAACAATAGTTGTTAACATTGATTTTTTCTTTGCTTTCCATTCCTCGGGTTTAGCTGCGAAATTCCTGACCTATTTTATTTCAATGAAATCTCATATTTTCGTTCGGGTACCTCAAAAATAGTCAGAGAAAATATCACACAAATCATTTATATCCCGCGGTAAAAAAACTCGCTCGTAACATGACAAATCGCCTAACAATACATCGAACTCAGGTTTTCGATGGAATTCAAACTGATGTGAAAATTATTTCGAACTTCGCAATTTTACGCGATGTATTTTTGCAAACAATCGTTTTATTACAATTTTTTCGATCAAAAGAATCATCAACTGTCATTGAAGGACATAGATATTTTTTTTTATTTGCAGACTATTTTTTACTGCCCTTGAAATCTAGTTCAATTTCACCAATAATATAAAAAAAGTTGTTTATGAAAAACGATACTTGAATTAAACTATTTGTTATTAATAGTTTGAAATCATGGAAAACTGAAATGAAGATCTGTGTTTCGTTTTCATCAGCCCTGGTGGAAAACATTTTCCTTTGGAAATCGGGTTTTCGCGAGGAATAGAAATGCTAATACCATAATAAACAGTTACGACACGTGTGGATTTATATTCGAGAAACTGTTGTTAAGTCCGAGTGCAAATCTCTGCGCATACGTTAGATTTTAAGTAGTTTGTGAATGCGCCAACTGAATAATAGGGCTCCCCACCGAAACAGAAACGGAAATTTTCCGGTAGAAAAGAGTGAAGTACACTGAATGACTTTATTTTTTTACATTGAATGGTCACGTGAAACATGAATTGGTGTAATTTTCGAACAAGAAATTTTGTAGATGAAAAAATATGCTCGTAACTAACGCAATTTTGTACGATTTTTTGATGTGAGAGAATGACATCAGAACATTGCTTTTATAGGAATAATATTGCGTGAATGCAGATTTGCAACAATTTTCTTGAAACTGAAAGTGTTTTAGATTATTTTGGCTGAGTTATTCAGTTTTCATTAACCAATTTTATGTCACTTATGTTAGTCAAATAAAAGTTACTAAGTTTATATAAAAAAAAATGACACATCCCCTGAATGTGAACTAACGAGGAAATTTACGTTTTACCATTCACGAATTTCATATTTTTCAAGAAATGTAGCAATAAATTACAATCTTCATTACGTAGCAGTATGTAGCATATTTTAAAATTTCGAAATTCTACGTAAAAATATAATTATTTATACATCACTTAATTTAGGTTTTGATGTAAGCCAAATTAGAAATTTTTCTAAGTTGAAAAGAGATATAAATTGAATGATATTGTCATTTATCAATAAGAATGTTTAAATAACAAAAATTTAATTTCCTTGATTAGTGTTTCGGATGATTTTTATTATCTGTCGAGAATTAAAAAATTTATCAACTTTTAAGTCTTTGAATTTTTCGCGATCTCGAGCAAAAGACTAAAAATCAATCTTCTATATCAAATTTTTGTATTTTTCAAATTTCTATGAAAAATCACGAAATTTGAAGATCATGATGATTGAATGGGTGTGTCTGTGTTCTTGAATCTGGATGTTGGATCTTAAAAATTTTAGAACAAACATCATATGTAAATTACAATATTTTCGATTCCGATAACGCAATTCCTTAATATTATGTTTCACGTTATTTGTCAAATTATAATTTTGAATGTAACGAATTTAAAATTCATGGTACATGATTCTCAAATCTAGAATTCACAAAACTAATTCATAACGATAAGTTATTTCAAGATTTTTGTAATCGAAAACAGGAATTTCTTAGCTTTTCAACTTGCATCTGCAAATTTTTCGTTAAGGGGTTACATACTTTTTTGTGCGGACGAATTGAAAATGGTTTGGAGTATCTTTTCAAGTATGTAGCAATAATATTATGACACCAAAGTTATTGTTTTCTTAATAGTGTGTTGTCCACTTGAATAAACAAGTATTTGTTCATAAAAAAATATCAACAGTTGGCGGAGTTATGGCCCTTTCCCCGAAACAACTTTTTTTTTGAAGAGGCTTGCGATGACCACGATGCAAGTCGAACAAGCCAAGTTAAATTAGAAAATCCAAAAAATTTCATTAGTCTAGGAATGCATCTAGTTCTCGAACGATTGAAAAAATGAATATTACGTTTTTTTTGTATGCAAGAACGTTTTCCCGAGATTTCAATTTTTTGAGCTCTGAAAATTTTGTCAAAAAATTTTTATCTGCAAAATAAAAACTTTTCTATGGAAAAGCGATGATTCAAAAACTAGATATATTCCTAGACTAATGAAATTTTTTGGATTTTCTGATTTAACTTGACTTGTTTGACTTGCATCGTGGTCACTTCAAGCCTTTTAAAAAAAAAAAAGTTTTTTCAGGGAAAGGGCCATAACTCCGCCAATTGTTGATATTTTTTTATATACAAATACTTGTTTTTTGACAATACACTATTAAAAAATAATAACTTTGATGTCATAACATTATTGCTACATACTTTAAAAAAACTCCGAACCATTCTCAATTTGTCCGCACAAAAAGATATATATCCCCTTAATGGAACTTTTTTGTCAAGATATATTACCACTCAAAACATATTTGAAAAATAGTAGCCTACTTCAAGAATGAAAAATTATATATTATTTATATATTTTATATATTTATAAATTTATACATCCGATATATTAGGATTCTCAAGAGTTTGTATAAATACAAGTGAAACTTGTTCATCGAAACTGCACATTTTTGTGCTTGAAATATATCGAAAAAGTATTATTTGTGATTCTTAATTCTTAAAATTTGTTGGATGCGTCAATTTTATTAAGAACCAAATTTCTTAACTCTCTAATTGTAGAATTTACTGATTGAAATTATGAATTCATAACATGAAAATATCAGAAAATAGAAGGTCCTTCAATCACATTTTCCAAACCTCGGAAAAACTTCATTGAATTGTATTTTCGAATTTACAAAGTACACATTTTCGAATTTCAGCAATTGCAATATTTTACCACATTACTCTCAATAGCTCTAGCAAAATTTTGAAAAATGTCGAATTTTAATTAATGATTAGGATATTATACAATCAAGACTTTGACGTTTTTTTGAACTCGAAATACTTAATTTTTCAACTCGTGTGGATTTCAGTAAGAATGATCTATTGTTCAATTTTACATCAAACATTCAAATTGTTGATATGTTTATCAGATTTTGAAATTATCGAACTACAGAGATGAAATCTGTCCACTAAAAGTAAAATATGCGAACGTTTTAAATTTTACATTTTAATTTCATATTTATCTACAAATTTACAAAATATCGAATTGACTATAACTTAAAATAATTTTTTTTAACAAACCTGATTACAATGTTCGCCTTTGGCTCAATCTAACCTTCAGATTCGTAAAAAAAAACCTCTATACTTTTTTATTTTTGACTTCATGTTCTACTCATTCAACATTAACGTTTCAATAAATTCAACCAACTTATACTTTCAAAAAAATAAATAACGCAGAAAAAACCTAAATTCCACCAAACTTTGAAATTGCGATCCACGAGACTGCTGAAATGTTGTTTATTACTCAGGCAATATCTATCAGACAAAATCGATGTCGGAATCATTGAAAAAAGACGTACTCAAATTTTATCGCCTTAAAAAAACGCTTGAAAAAACAGTCTCGAACCTATCGCAACTCGGTTTCCACGAGCAAAACACGCGTCGTCTGCGGGAATCCAAAACATTCGATAGACGAGTTTTGACCCGAGGGGCATAAAATTACGGAAGTTCAGTAATAAATGAAGCTTGTGTCGCGCGATTTTTTTTTGCGACATCGACGATCATCGTCGGGAAATCGCGAAGAAGAATTTCCCTGGGACCTCATTTGCGTGCGTCACGAACAAAGCGATTGGCCGGGAATCATTTTTATCAGCTAAAAATGCCGACGCGCTTTTTTTGCCAACTTGCGTATCATTTTCTCCACCGTTCGCTCTGATAAATGATTGTTGAATTCTGCCCGCACAAATGGATAATCTTGACTCAATGGCGTTTATGTTGAACTTTGACTCTTAATTCATAAATAGGTTCCTTTTGATAATTAGTTTTCTAATCGATCGATTTAACCATTGGAGCATTTAATTTTTACAGACTTTTAAGTTTTGTGATTGTGAAATCTTCGATTCTTGGGGATATAATTTCAGTATTAGTTTTGAATTGGACAGTTTTGCGATTCTGGAAAATTCAATCTAAGGATTTAGTATTTTTGAGTAACTTAAAAATTTAGGAGACTTAGTTTCTACTATATTACTTTTGAATATGTTTAGGAAATTTGACAAACTTAAAAGTCGTTACTTCAAGATTATTTTCCGAATGTGGACAATCGAACTTTGAAAAAGGAACTTTTGAGATCGTAATATTCAAAGTTCCAGTATCAGATTTTGAAGTTTTTTCTTTTTCGAAATTACAATTATGGAATGCTAAAGTTTCTGGATCTGAATTTTCATATTATTGGATTTGTCATCGAGTTTCTTCACTATGTTTGCATTTTCATAATAATTCTTACAATTTTTTTTACTTTAACAATTTTTATTTGGTTATGACATAAGGAGCTATCTCGAAAGTAGCGTATGTTATGACTGTACATTTTTAATTCTGAAAGCTTCCTGGCTTGAATATTCCGCATTTCACAGAGCTTAAAGGTCACTGAAAATGTGATTCTATAAATTTTAAAGTCTTGCAGTTTGCAAAACTGTTTCGATAAAACTTCGGAATTTTCGAAAGTTAGGATTCGGAATTTTGAACAGATAAGTCTAGTTATCATGTTAATTTTGAAAATTTACGTATGTACTCCAAGTTAATTAGGAATACTGTAGGTTTAGTACGAACGAAAAATTTTAACAGCAATTTCATAAACTGAGCCACATGAAAATCGAAAAGATTACACATAAAAAATCCAAAGCATGAAGTTCCTTTCGACATACATAGATGTTTGTATTGTATTACATGAATCTGAAACTTCAAAAATAAGAAAGTTTATGATTTGAAATTCCTCCAATTCATCAATTCAAGTAGTCCATAATTTCAAAAATTTAGTTCTCGAATTAATAAAAATTAATGAGGAATTTTTCAAAATGAGAATTCTGTCACGTAAATTGTTTGATATTATTTCAGGTTCATATTAACTTTGTTAGAAAAATTGATGTTTCAATTTCAGGATTTTTGTTCATATTAGTTGGAAAACTTGAATTCTCGAAATTAATAAAAGCTAGTGAGTTTATTGTAAGTTTTTGAATTTTTTAAAATGTAGATCGTATAAAAATCTGATTATTTAATTCTAAAACTATCTAAATTCAAAAGTTTCGGATTTAAAATTCGCAAAGCTCAGCTTTGAATTATTCAAAGTAGGTATACTCCACAATAATTATTACTGTCGAAGTTTTAAAATTGTGTCTTCGAATTGATTGAAATGAATAAGGATTTTCATTTTAAGGGGTTATATACCTTTGTGTGCGGACGCATTGAGGATGGTTTGGAGTATTTTTTAAAGTATGTAGCAATAATGCTATGGCACCAAAGTTATTTTTTTTTAATAGTGTATTGTCCACTTGAAAAAAAAGTATTTGTTTATAAAAAATATCAACGATTGGCGGAGTAATGGCCCTTTTCCCAAAACAACTTTTTTTTTGAAAAGGCTTGAGGTGACCACGATGCAAGTCGAACAAGTCAAGTTAAATTAGAATATCAAAAAAAATTACATTAGTCCAGGAATATATCTAGTTCTTGAATGATCGCTTTTTTATAGAAAAGTTTTTATTTTGCAGATAAGAATTTTTTAATGAAATTTTAAGAGCTAAAAAAATCTAAATTTCGGGGAAAACGCTCTTGCATACAGAAAAACGTAATATTTATTTTTTCAATCGTTCGAGAACTAGATACGTTCCTAGACTTATGAAATTTTGTTGATTTTCTAATTTAACTTGATCTGATCGACTTGCATCGTGGTCACCGCAAGCCTCTTCAAAAAAAAAGTTGTTTCGGGGAAAGGGCCATAACTCCGCCAATTGTTGATATTTTTTTATGAACAAATACTTGTTTATCCAAGTGGACAACACGCTATAAAGAAAAAAATAACTTTGATGTCATAACATTATTGCTACATACTTAAAAAGATACTCCAAACCATCCTCAATTCGTCTGCACAGAAAGGTATATAACCCCTTAAGAATTTCAGTGTTCATTGATTAGAAAATTCGAATGCTCGAAAATGATAGGTGCTAATGAGTTTGAATGTAACTTTAAAATTTTAAAAAATATATCTTGTGAAAATCTGTTTATTTGATTCTGAAACCTTCAAAATCCAAAAGCTCCGAATTTAAAATTCCAAAAAATCATCTTCTAATAATTCAAATAGGTATATTCTACAATTGCTGAATCCTAAAAATTTAGTTTTCGTAAAATAAAAAAATTATAAGTTTTTAAAATAAAAACCCTGTAGTAGGAAACGTTTGATATATTTAAAAATCGATAACTTTTGAAAAATTGATATCATAACTTAAGAATTCTGGTGTTTAATAATAAAAAAATTTTAATTCTCTAAACTTATGAATACTAGTGAGTTTTAATGTAATTTTTGGATTTTGAAAAATATCGATCTTACGAAAACTGATGATTTGATTCTGAAACTTTCAAAATCCAAAAGTTTCGGATTTGAAATTCGTAAAGCTCAGCTTTGAATAATTCAAAATCATTCAAAACAGGTATACTCCACAATAATTATTACTGTCCAATTTCAAAAATTGAGTCTTCAAATTGATTAAAACGAATAAAGATTTTCATTTGAAATGAAAACTTTGCCGTAGAAATCGTGCGATCGTTGTTTTGTGAAAGTCAATACCTTTTAAAAAATGGGCATTCTAATTTGAAAATTTTGGTGCTTATTGAACGAAAAACTCAGGACTTGAATTATTGAAATTCACAAACTTTAGCAAGTTTAAATATAGTTAAGTTTGATTCTATGTTTTCGCATCTTTCTACATCCGAAAATTGTGTTCACAAAAATTCAAAGTCTTATAGAACCTCAAAATTGTCAGACGTGGAAAATCTAATACTTTTTTTGACCATACATCGTATTCAAGAACAAAAAATTTATCCGTTTTTACAAAAGCCGTTATTTTCAACTATATTCTTAAAAAAATTATTTCAGGAAACGTGACTGCAAAGAAGATCTCGATCTCGAATGTTTTTCAATAAAAATGGTTGTATCAGTTTTTATCTTCATGCTCAAACGTTAAAATGCTAATTTAGCAAACTGCATTTTTCAATCATCTTCAAAACTGATATTTTTCAGACATTTTTAAGTTTTTAAGATTTAAAGTCCCATAAATTACTTATTTTTTCACATTGTTTTCTTCAAATGCTCAAAGTCAAAAGTGGAATAGTATAATGCCTCGAGTCACCGATTGCGCCATAATCGATTAACCCTCACTTATGCCAAAATTAGCAGAGATTAGTCCCAATCAACTCATAATCAACATGCAAGATGCCTGTTCGCATAAAAATTTCCAATCGCGATATCACAAAGACATTCGTTTTGTTTTTCGTTGTTTTTTTGTTTCCAATCGTGTTTCTTGATCCCGGTATTTGCCAGCGTTCGTCGATGATTGCGTGCGACAATCAATCAGACGAAAAACTCGTTTTTACACAATACTTTTCGCGTTGCGCAATTGTTGGCGGCATCTCCGCATTGTCAAATGTTATTGAAATAGATATCGGCTTTTTAAGCTTTCTTTTTATAATCGACCTCTTTATCTTTCTCTGATAATCCTCGTACGATATATGAGCTCGCATCATAACTGCATAAGTGCATATGTGTGGATGCGATAATGCATTCACGACATGTATACGCGCATTATCGGATGAATTAATTATCGCGGATTGTGCCAATCATCAATTCATTATTATATCACCGGTTGATGTCGATTGACGAGACATTGTCTAATCGATCCAACAGGAGTCTGGTTTTTTGTCACAATTTTGATTTGCTGTTGAAAAGAAAGTAATGATTTCAATTAGCAAACTTGGCGAATTTGGAAACTGGAAATTTTAAATCAGGACGATGTTTGTGAAAGATGTTTGCCCTTCATTGTTCTGAATGGTAAATTGCGAAAACATGACTTTTCCTTATTTTCAGAGTGTTTTATTTTGAATGTGGTTTTTTTTTTAGAGAAATGATTGAGATGGGACTTACAAAGTGTTTTGATAAGAGATAGTCAGATTGTTCTAAAAAAATTTTTTTATGTGATTTCATAGTTTTTAATCTTTGAAAATATGTTTACAAGAGAGCGATTTTGAAGTATTTTAAAGTTCGGAATTGAAAATTTATACAACTTCTGGAATTCAGAGTTGCACATTGTTCATGTTTGTGAATAATGAAATTCGGTTTCTGTGATTTTCAATGAGTAACTAACGTTTCAAATTTTTTACTAATACTTTCGTATTTGTACTACTCTAAGGATAATCTGATATTAAGTTATAATAATATAGGTTTCTATAGAGATTTTTAAAATACGATGCTCTAGGTATCAGTCTTCTCAAAAATTTATATTTTTGAATTGATTTTAAGCAAATTTGAACCATACGGATAAAAGGTACATTATAAATTTTTATTATTTTCGTATAGTATATTATTTATAAAATTTTGTGATATTTCCTGGTATTTTTATATGTCTCTAATATTTCAATGAATCGCTCAATAAATTTGAAAAAATAGATGTTATAATATTGAAACTTTCAACGATTTTGAAAATTTAAATGATTTTTCAGACGACAGTTTTTATAATGAAGATTTTCAACCCTTTTATTTCATATTTTTTTCGTATTTCTACAATGAAAATTATGTTTAATCGTATAAATCGTATAAATTGAATTGTATGTATTTTTTTGTTTTCTACATATATGCATTCTTAGAATAATTTCTAAATTATATATAATTATAGCATTATATTAATAAATATAGCTGAATAATTTTTATGTATTGAAAGATTTCTTGTAAATTAGTGGGCTAGTAAACTAGCAAACTGGTAAGGTAGTAAATTTATTAACTAGAAAAAGAGTAAATCAACAAACTCGTAAATTTACTCGTATTTAGAGTTTAATCTTCGACATATTTATTAGTTGTTTTTGATTCTTCGAAGAATAGATACTCAAAAAGTTAATTTTGTAAAAAATTCTTTTATATACCATTTCAGAGCTATTTGTCCGCTCTTTCAAATGAGGTTTTCAAATTCATGCTCAGACTACAATTACAAAAGTTATTTTAAGGTTAATCTTCAACATATTTATTCTAGTTTTATGATTCTTCAAAGAATACTTACTCAAATAGTTCATTTTCGAAAAAATTCTATATACCATTTAAAAGCTATTTGTCTGCACTTTCAAATGACGTTTTCAAATTCATACTCCAGCGAACACTACAACGGTTATTCGGAAGTTAAACTACAACGATTTTTTCGATTTTTCAAAGAATGATTACTCAACATGTTCATTTTGAAAAAATTCTTATGTACACTATTTTGAAGCTATTTGACTGCTCTTTCAACTGACGTTTTCAAATTCATACTCAGGCGACAACTACAGCAGTTATTCGGAAGCTAAGCTACTATGATTTTTCCGATTTTTTAAATAATGATTACTCTAAATATTCATTTTTGAAAAAATTCTTATATACACTATTTTTGAGGTCTTTGGCTGCTCTTTCGACTGACGTTTTCAAATTCATACTCAGGCGACAACTGCAGCAGTTATTCGGAATAAAAGCTACAATGATTTTTCCGATTTTTCAAATAATGATTACTCAAAATGTTCATTTTTTAAAAAATTCTTTTCTACACTATTTTGAAGCTCTTTGACTGCTCTTTCAACTGAAGTTTTCAAATTCATACTCAGGCGACAACTACAGCAGATATTTTAAATTAAAGCTACAATGATTTTTTCTATTTTTCAAAGAATGATTACTCAAAATTTTCATTTTTTTTTTAATTCTTTTATACACTATTTTGAAGCTCTTTGACTGCTCTTTCAACTGACGTTCTCAAATTTATACTCCGGCGACAACTACAGCGGTTATTTAGAAGTTAAGCTACTATGATTTTTCCGATTTTTCAGATAATGATTACTCAAAATGTTCATTTTTGAAAAAATTCTTTTATACACTATTTTGAAGCTCTTTGACTGCTCTTTCAAATGACGTCTTCAAATTCATACTCAAGTACAGAAGTTATTTCAAGTCAAATCTACTACATAATTATTGGTTGTTTTTAACTCTCCGAATGATTGTTACTCAAAAAGTTCATTTTTTTTTTTTTTTAATTTTTTCTACATTATTTCCAAGCTATTGGTCTTCTCATTCAAATGACGTTTTCAAATTAATGCTCAGGCTACAGTAACAGGAGTTATTTCAAGGTTAATCTACTACATATTTATTGATTTTTTTTATTCTTCAAAAAATAGTTACTCAGAGAGTTTTTTTTTTAATTCTTTATATATACCAGTTGAAAGCTATGTGTCTGCTCTTTCAAATGATATTTTCAAATTTATGCTCAGGCTACAATTACAGAAGTTATTAAAAGATTAAGCAACTACATTTTTATTGGTAGTATAAGCTACTACGTACTTAAGAATAGTTTAAGCTACTATGTTAGTAGTTATCAGTAGTTTCGGCTCCTATGATAATATTAATTAATAGGGCCAGCTACTATGATTCGTAGTAGTCATTCGAATTTTTAGTTACCACGACGTTTTTTATTCTTCAAAAAATAACTCTTCAAAAGTTCATTTTTGAAAATATTCTTTTATATACCATTTTGAAGCTAATTGTCTGCTCTTTCAAATGACGTTTTCAAATTCATGCTCAGGCTACAATTACAGAAGTTATTCGAAGTTAATCTACTACATGTTTATTGGTAGTTAAAGATATTACGTACTTAAAAATAGTTAATTAAAAGTTTTTGATTTGAAAAAATTTTTCAAAATATGAACAAAAATCTGTGAAGATTATCTGCTCTTAAAACAAACAAAATCACATATTTTTTCATCTTACTTCAACTTTTTTTACCGTTTCAGAAAAAGATTTATCGATTAAAATGATTGAACTGAATCAAATCTCAATTAAAATACCCAAAAATATCAGACTCCTGATCACTCGGAGCCAACTTGTAATCATTTAATAAAATTTTGTTTTGATTGCACTGTGAAAAACAAACCTAACCTTCCTTAAACTTCAAGCTTTGATGATTATTTTTTAATCAATAAATTAATATGTAATCTACCAATAAATTAAATATCTCTGAGTAATTTAAGTTTGTATGTAATAAGTACACTCAATCTCGTCTTCTGATATAATTTTTTGTTCTTTCCGTTAAAAATTATCATTCTGACTACATACACTTTTATCTCGCGAAAAGTGCCCGCAATCACCAACAATATGTGTTCTCTTCGTCGCCCGAATCGGCAGGATTGCTCGCTGTTGGTTCAGTCACATACATATGTTAAAAATAAAGTTCGAGGGACCAAAATAAAACAATTGAAATTCTACCGCATTCCACATAACTGACGTGCTATTTTTCCAGTTATCCATACCACGTATAATTTTTCGCGAGAGTCTTTTCTTGAACCACGATTTCTGCCATAATGCGTGAAATAAGAAAAAAAAAGTAAAAAAGAAATCGTTCTCCAAATCAAACACCATAGCGATGTTTTATGTTTGTTTACGCAACGGTGATACGCGAGATGAAGGAGCAAAAAGAACGGGAATGCTACACTTGCACAAGCATAAATCTCGCGGTGGCTTAGATTATCACCGGAGGAGGAATCTACTGGAATAGGGTTCCTTTGTCAAGTGCTATACTTTCGCGAATTACGTGGCGTGCGCAGAAAAGCTCTTTTATTACTTCGAAACTTCTGTTTTCAAAAAATTTTGAAAGTTTTCGCAAAATACGGTAAAAAAATTAATTATTAAATGAGGAAAATGTTTTATTTATATACATAAACGTGGATTTAGTTGAAATATTTCAGTTTATTTTAATTTCTGCTATTTTTGTACGAAAATATTATAAATTTTACAAATGAATCCTCCTCATAATCATTTTACAATGTCATTTTCAATATAAGGAACCCAGTAAACCAGTGAGCTCGCAGTGAGCTCACAGCGAGCTCACAATTTCCGCTTTTAGGTGAGTGAAAAGTGAGCTCACAGAGAGCATAAATAGAGATTTGTGCTTATTTTTAGTAAATACTGATAAATACCTAATACTTTTGGGCAGTCGATACCGTAAAAAGAGCTTGGATAGCACATAATCCATTTGTACTTTTCGTACTTTCATTTTCTAATTTTTTTCGATAGCTTGAGTCTTCATGTCCAATATTCCCTTTTTACATTCATTCTCCACTTAAATGATATTATGCAGAGGTAGGATTCCACTATCTCTGCATACCATCAGATAGTCTACTATTTTACTTTTTTTTTAAATGTTTGAAAATGAAAAATCAGTCACTTTAATATGAAGTAAATAAATTTAACCAAATTGAACTTTTGTTTTTTGCAATCAAACAAATGAATGTCTATTATCAATGTTATGACACATTTAACATGATTTTATAATTCTTTTTCTTTGTAGAAAATTTTTACGTTTTATAGAAATAATAATTTTTGAATTTTTTCCATAGAAATTCCAATTTTATCTATGCATAATATCATTTAAGTGGAGAATGAATGTAGAAAGGGAATATTGGACATGAAGACTCAAGCTACCGAAAAAAATTAGAAAATGAAAGTACGAAAAATACAAATAGATTATGTGCTATCGAAGCTCTTTTTACGGTATCGACTGCCCAAAAGTATTAGATATTTATCAGTATTTACTTAAAATAAAGACAAATCTCTATTTATGCTCGCTGTGAGCTCTCTGTGAGCTCGCTGTGAGCTCACTTTTCACTTACCTAAAAGCGGAAATAGTGAGCTCACTGGTTTACTGGGAATAGCTGAAACTAAATTTGTAATTACTGAGGCCTCTCATAGTAGAACATATCCCAAAAAAATCTAAAGATTTGAACAGCAAAATTTTTGGGTTTTAAAGTAATTATTCTCAAAACTTATGCACTTTAGTTAAAAATCATTAGAATATCCTTATAGAAGTGATAAGGATCGTTCGAAATTTAAAATAATCAATTTAGAATCAAAGACGATTAATGCTGAAATATTTTTCAAACTGACACATTTCAATATACATGAATGCCAATATGTGTAAGAACTGTATGATCAATAAATAAATTACATATTCCTGAAGTTCCAAACAAAAACAAAAAAAAATACGTTTTGCATCTTCACCCAAGATTGAAGGGAACAATAGTTAGATATCGAAAAAAGGACTTTCAAATTCAAACTCAATTACAAACAAAAAATCAATTAAAAAATGTATAAATTCAACTCCAGTTTGTAGTCAAAGATCTAACCTTCCAATTAAAGTTATGTTTTTAATAAATATGTATTCTGGACTTTGCAAATAACAAAAAGCAAAATTGTGTTTAGAATATACCCGATTTAATTATAACAGTCTACATTTCCAGGAGTTTGTATAAATTTATGATTTCTTGTTCATCAAAGTTTCTCTCTTTTATTTTAACAAGTTTTGGGTTTGTTGATACACTGGTCATATATAAATTAGAGCGTGTTCGTAATATGCTTATTTTCGAGATAGTGCCTCATGATATTGAAATTGTGCTCTCCGGGAGTCTCATCTTGGATGCACTCGGATGTCATCACTGTCATCACGGTGACGTCAAGAACACTGATTTCTTTTATTTTTCAGACTTGTCGGAAATGATGTAGACCAAGCAATACACTTTGGGTTAAGAAAAATTTTGTACTATTGTTGAATTCTATTTTCTGAACAAGTATGATGCTGCACTCGAGTAAACTATCGTGTAGCGAAGTCTTGAATATTTCATAGAGTAGAAAAAATATGCGTACATTACGCATGGTAATAGAAAAAAAGTCGGTGAAATTTTGAAAAATGCATTTTCCCTTCGGTAATGGCTGTTTTTCGTAAGATCGAAAGGTCAAATTTTATAAGGAAATCAATTTCTTTTAAAAAGATTAAATGAAATAGTTTTCATAGAAAGTAGTTAAAATATTCATTTTCGAGTGTTACAACATTTCGCTTGAACTTTGTAAGGACTGCAAAATAATAATCCAGAAATAATAATTATTATGTATTCGTAGAAAGTTATTTTCAGAATTCAATGAAAGAATTAGGAAATCTGTATGAAATTTCCAGTCTTTTTTTGGAAATCAGCACGTTGCTGCCTAAAAAGTGCACTTCTCCTTGTAACTTAATGTACTTATAAAGTCAAACATTCGAAATTCATGAAATTAAAAAAATTTATGAATATTCTCAATCTTATTTTAGAATTTCTTTGTATTCCCAAATTATTTACTATGTTATGTACTTCTAAATTTTGAAAAATTCTACAAAATCTTTATAACAGTTTTGGAAATCATCTAGCAATATCTTAAATATTTTACCAAATTTTTATCTTTTCATAAAAAATTACTCGAAATTCTGGCTTGAAAATTCTGTATGCAATCTTACAAGGTCTGTAGGGTTTGAAGACTAATATAATTAAAATTCAGAAATTCTCACAAGAATTACTCAATCTTCTCGGAGTTTACCCAAAATTCAATAACACTTTGACGATTTCATAAAATTATCTAAAATTTTTTCCGAAACATTGAGAAGTTATAAAACTTACGTAAACGTATTTCTTAAAAAATGAGACAAAACTTCAGACAGTAGATTCACATACATATATATTTAGGGGGTGGGGGTGAAGGAGGGTTGTAAGAAAAATTCTGCTTCGGTTTTTTCGCTCAAGGCCTCGTCACCCTCGTAAGTAGAGTTACCAGACGTCCCGTCTGAAAAATGGGAACAACAAAATGATAAATATAACCGAACTTGATTGGCTATAAAACATTGAGAATTCTAAGGACTCAATATTTTTAGACTTTGAAATCTTGGAATTTTGGAAAATGCTGGAAAATGGAAAATTACTGAAATTGATTTTTTTTTTGAGGAAGCATTTCATGCACGAGGTTTCGTGAATTTTGCCAATCAGATGTTACTTATGTGTATGTCTTTCAGAAATTTCCAAAAAAAAAAAAAAAATGTCAAATTCCACGTTTGTACATGTGCAAATTTTAAATTTCTATCCAGAAGGATTTTCTAGATTTCTGAGTCTCTAAATGTAACATCAATATTGTACGTTTTTATGAGTAGTAAACATTGTACAGTTAAAAATTAAATAAAAAAAACTTCAAATTCTTAAGTTTTTCAGTCATTTATTTGTGATTTTCAGGATAAACTAGTTTGATATTGATCTTTCCAGATAGAGACTACTCAGTTCTTGTAAATTTTGATTGAACCTTAAATGCTTGAATGATTTTGTTCCAAAAATTTCATAAACAGATTTTTTAATTCAACCAATTTGAAATTTTTCGCAATTATCGATTTCACAACCTTCTGGTGTTATATTCAAATCTATTATTTGTTCTTTGTAGATTCTACGTTTTTCATTCACATTTTTTGTTCACATACAATTATCAACAAATGGATCTTTAGTTTGAAATTTTATAACTCGCAGAGTATGAAATACTAAGTTGATAATCACACCATTATTTTATACCTTTCAAGTTCCAGTCTCTTCTGATTCAAATGTTAACATTCTCTATTTACTAAAGAAATTCTCAAGCTTTATACTCGAATGTTCTCTGATTATGAATATCATAAAACATACTCGTTAAACATTTAATGATTTTGGTCTAATCATTAGCGAAATGCAAAATGCTAAAATCTAAGGTTCCCATTAAAAAAGTTCCAAAGAGTAAAATTTTACTTTCTTAATTCTTTCAGTGAATTTCCACTCGACATTGAGATAAAGTCATGCCACTCGTACTTGGAGGGATTTTTTACTTTTTAAGATTGAAAAGTCACTCGAAAGGAGTGAAATTCCACTTCTCTTAGAATAAAACATAATATATATTGTAGGGAAGAATCTGACTAAAATTTAAGAGTGAAATTCAAATTTTCAAAAATAATCATTCACCCTTTTAGAGTGAATTCCCACTTCCTGTTTCTGTGGCAGTAAATGTATTAAGACTCGATGTAGAGTGGAAATTTGCTCTAAGGAATTAAGGGAGTGATGTACAGTTTTTTTTACTATTTTCCTAATTAACTTACTGTCTTCATTACAGAAGCAATTTAAGTAAAAAGCAGATATTAAATTGGAGAATATTTCCTAATTTCTTAGAGAGAATTTTCTCTCCATATCAAGTCAAAAAACTGCCACTCACATTAGGAGCAATTTTTAACTTTCATAGTAAAAAGTCACTCTAAAGTAGTGCAGTGGAATTTCACTCTTCCAGAGTTAAACTCAACTTATTTTTTACTGATGAATCTGAGTAGAATTAAAGAGTGAAATTTACCTCTTCCAAGAGTGACGATCACTCCTACAGTGTGAGATTTCACACTCTATGAGAGTGACCTTTTACTCTTTGTGTGAGAGGCAGTGTTTTGACTTAATGTAGAGTGAAAGTTTACTACAAGAAATTATTAGTACCTTTAAATGACATAAAATTCGAAATCTTGGAATAAGGATGGGTTTAGAAAATCAAGACTTGAAGTAAATAAACAAGTAAATAAAAAGTGTCCCGAAAAATCGGAAGTTCAATACTCATACTCAAAAAGGCTGAAAAACCTAACTTCTCTTCAAATTCCTTAGGCATGAATTTTCACTCTCCATCTAGTCTTAATACTACCACTCACATCTCGAGTGACAATTCTCACCCATAGAGTAAAAATTAACTCCAAAAGAGTGAACTATTATTATTCTTATTCAAGGTGTTTATTCAAGTGTAAAAAAGTTACATGTTTTTTTTTACATAATTTTGCCGAATAAACAAGGCCGTTGATAAGAGTTTATAATGTGTATGACGGGAAATACATCCACTCGTATACCATGCACACTTTATAATGTAAATTTTATCTGACTTTACGCCTAATTGACTAACAAATTTTCGAATAGAAAACAATTCATATTTGTTATCTGGCTGTGGGATGAAAACTCATTCCCTCGCGGGTGTGAGAAAAATCTGTCGCCTGTTGTGACAAATCAACAAGTGAACTATCACTCTTAGAAAAGTTGAATTTAATTCTGTAACTGAAGTCAGATTCTTCCCTCAAATTTTCCTATTTTCGAGTGACCTTTTACTCTAAAAAAGGGCAAAACCACTCCAATTCCTGGCAGTGCTTCAACACTATGCAGAGTGAAGTTCACTCCAAGGAATCAAGAGAGTTCCCACGTTACAATTTCGGGACTCTGCATTCTCCTTCTCGTATCTGCCCCTCAAACCACGAATCATCGAGGATGATCCAAATTCATAAATAATCGCGCCGCGCGAGTTGCGATTCGCAAGTGCGAATAAAGTGTCGCAGTTGCGCGCGTGCGCATCGCGCTCGGAGCGGAGTTCGCGATGTATTTCTCGCGCATACAGCGAAGGGGAACATATCAGCGTGCATGCAGGCAGGGTACGGCTATTTTGACGGGAAGGTCATGTGACTAGACGCTCGGCCGACCGCCGAGAGACACCGACCGCCAGTTTGCACGTGTGTGTGCGCCGCATGTATGTATGTATACGAACGCGCCACGTCCCCTCTCCTTTCCCGCGACGGCAGCGATTTTTCCGTGTGTGCGTGGGTAGGACGAGCACAATATATGCGCCCGAGTGATGAAATAGGACGATATGATGCATGGTGAGGAGAAATGAGACAGAGTAGGATAGAGAGGGGTGGGAGAGAAGAAAAAAGATATCGCGTTCAGAAGGAAAGCAAGAGCAAGAGAGGTATAACAAGAGGGACATGGCCGTCGCCGCCGCAAAGGGGAAGCAGACGTGAGGGTCATTTCATGTAAAATGTTTGTAAGGTCGTCGAAATTTTTGCAAGGCAAGGTTGTGGGAGTTAGTGGGTTCTTCTGGTCCCTGTAGATGATTTTAAGTATGGTTTTGGAGAAATTCTAGGGACTTTGAGAATAAATTTTTTAAGGGCGGGAGGGGGGACTCAAATTTTAAAAGGGTTAGCGGATATTATTCGAATTTATGATTTAATTTATATTCTAGTATGTATTATAATATCTAAGAAGTAAACTTGTGTCGCTGAAACTTCTTTTTTTTAATTAATACACTTGAATCTGGATCGAACGTTCTTGGATTGAGCGATCTCTATATTTTTGTGAAATATTCGGTATTGTAGCTTTTAGGCTCCGAGTTTCACAATAGGTGATATTATAGAAGCTTGAAAAGTTATAAACTTATGTAGTGCTTAGGCCCAGACGATCTTTTGACTCAATTTATTGCACCTGTATCGAGCGCTGTCTTTTCTTACTAATTGTAAGACCTTTGAATCAAACGCTCTATCCAGGTTCCACGTGTAAATATATAATTTTTCTTATATGTATGATCATTTTTTCTTATTTTCAAAATCTTTCATTTTTCCATTCTTGCATTTAGTGTTCCTTAAGGTAAGAATTAAGAACCAAACAAGTGATCTGGTTTTTTTAATACCAAAAGATCCTGTTATTGGTTATAAATAATGACATTGCGTACTCTCTTAAGACGACTCAGAACATAATGTAGAGCGAGAAAAACGCCTCGGATATAAATTAGTTGAGAGGAAGAAGGACGAAAAGATATGGTATTCCGTGTCGTCTTCATTTTTGGAAATGAATTGTTACTCTACATCGTAAATTTTGACTTTTTATAACAATTTTGATTTATGACTCGTATATAAAACGCTATTCCAAATACTGAAAATTGATAAAATAGATATGTCCGATAAGCGTCATTACACTTATTTATCGGAAAGAACATTCTAAATTCTTATTTCCGATTTGTACAAAAAACGGGACTCCCTCGGTGATTTCCAATGCTGACATTGTACAAAGCACCGAGAAAGATTACTTTTTACTGATACGCATTACAAATCTAGTGAAAAGAACGTTCTAGTTTCTTGTTTTCGATTTTTACAAAATGGTATTCCCAATGCTAATCATGTATGAAACACCGAGAACCGAAAACGACATTTTTAATACTTATTTCCAATTTGTAAGAACCAAAAACACCAATTAGAATATTCTTTTTGGTAAACGTGTATAATCACACATATCTGTAAAAAGTAATATTTCTTGGTACTTAGTACAATATTAGCATTGAAAATCACCGAGGGAATCCCGTTTTTGTACAAATCGAAAATAAGAATTTAGAATGTTTTTTTCAGTAAATGAATAGAATGCCGCTTATCGGACATATCCAATTTATGAATAAGTAGCATTGGAAAAGCGTTTTAAATTACGAGTCATTAATCAAAATTGTTATAATATATAACAATATTCCTAATATAGTAGTGATATACTTTTGCCTGAATATTGGTAAATTAAGGGGTTATATACCTGTTTGTGCGGACGAATTGAGGATGGTTTGGAGTATCTTTTAAAGTATGTAGAGATAATTTTATGACACCAAAGTTATTGTTTTCTTAATAGTGTGTTGTCCACTCGAAAAAAAAGTATTTCTTCCTGAAAAATGTCAACAATTGGCGGAGTTATGGCCCTTTCCCCGAAACAACTTTTTTATTGAAGAGGCTTGCGGTGACCACGATGCAAGTCTAACAGGTCAAGTTAAATTAGAAAATCCAAAAAATTTCATTACTCTCAGAATGTATCTGGTTCGTGAACGACTGGAAAAATGAATATTACGTTTTTTCTGTATGCAAGAACGTTTTCCCCGAGATTTCGATTTTTTTAGCTCTGAAAATGTTATTAAAAAATTATTATCTGCAAAATAAAAACTTTTCTATAAAAAAGCGGTCGTTCAAGAACTATGTAGATATATGCCTAGACTAATGAAGTTTTTTGGATTTTCTGATTCAACTTGACTTGTTCGATTTGCATCGTGGTCATCGCAAGCCTTTACAAAAAAAAAGTTGTTTTGGGGAAAGGAAAAACTCCGCCAATTGTTGTTATTTTTTTAAGAACAAATACTTGTTTTTTCAAGTGAATAATAAACTATTTCAAAACTATAACTTTTGTGACATGGCGTTATTGCTACATATCTTAAAAGTCACCACAAACCATCCTCAATTTTTCCGTACAAAAAGGTATATAACCCCTTAACAGATCAGTCGTGAGTTTCGTTAATTCAAACAGCAGAGAGCAAAATTAACGTCTTTTGTTTTGATTTTAAGTTACAACATGAGAAACAATTCCAAAACCAATTTAGTATACAAAAAAGTAAAGAACACATATATTCATCGATCGATTATTGCACACTTATACATAGGACATTTAAATATGTAAAAAACATTAAAAGAAAATATTTCTTGTATACTTCTTTTATTATTTATTTGTGTCAAATTGCGTCTCTTACAAATATATTTGCCATGTTTGCTGTCTCTCTCTGAAATAGAGCAAAATAGGATTTTAAATTCAAATTTTTTTTTCAATTTCAAAATCCGTTTATTCAAATTTAAGTATTTGAAAATACAGAATAATAAACTATTTCTAAAAATGCATACACACTTTCATACTGGCCTACGGTTCGGCCCTTATTTACAGAGATCGGTATTATTTAAATCCTTTATTTTTACAATTTTTGATCGTTGATAAACCTGCTTCATCCAGAAAAAATTAAAAAAAAAACTAGCAGGATTTTTAATTCAATGGTGTATGGAATTGTAAATTGAAAAAAAAAAAAAAAAAAAAAAAAAAAACATCATTTTAGAAACTATTTTAAACTTCTTAATTCTTATAATTGATCATCCCTTATTTCCCAAACTCGACAGTATAATTTTTACCGCGTGAAGGCAATTCCAAAGCATTCTGATCAATTCTGATCGTCGCAGAATAACATCACCGCCATGGAACAACCCTTACGTTCTCCCACTCGCCCCCTCGACGGGTCACCCCACCCCTCCCCTCTGTCGCTCTCCCCGCTGTCGAGTGTCTCGTCTCACGCTGTCTTTCTCGGACACTGTCCCACACGCAACCATCCGCGAATGTGGCGGCGCGTATATACATATATACATCATATTGCCCGATCCGCACCAACACAATCGCGAAACCCGCTGCTGCCTCCTCGGCCGTGGTCGTGGTGGCGGGCACCATATCATCAGCAAAGAGCACAATAAAGCGTATTATCGGTACTCCCGCGCGGTTGACGCTTATCAGGATTTGTACATGCCGCGTTACCGTTGCGCGTCGTCCCGTGTGTGCATCGAGTTGGCCAGTTCGGTGGCGTGAAAATATGCGTGAACCGCCGTTGTCGCCGTGCAGTGCAGCAACGTCGTCGCGTTCCTCGATCGATACGCCATTTGCGGCGCGACATGCCAAGTAGCCAAGTGCAAAATGGCCCGTTCACCGCGGGCGTAGAGCCTGTAAACACGGGATCGCCACGGGCCTGCCGAAAACAAAGTCAACGGCCATTCTCGCGTTGTTTTCGCGGTGCCTGGGAAGAGCCGCGTAGCGGAGCGCGGGGGAGGGACGTTTCGTGAGGAGAGGAGAGAACAAGGACCGAGCGAGCGGACGAGCGCGGGGCGGGAGAGAGAGAGAGGGAGAAAAAGATGCTGTAGACATGTGCCACTCCAGGCCAGCGACCTCGCTCGTTTAGCGAGCCCAGGGTTCCGACCTTCGAAAGGACGCGCCTTTCTTGGCCGTTTTTGCTGGCGCGCGTGGTGTGTGTGAGTGTGTTTTTGTTTTTTGCGAATTGTCATGTGCGGGCGACGAGCGTCGGCGAGATTGTCGCGGCCTGTTTCCCTTGCGGCGATAATTGTTACTGCACGCCCGGGACAGTAAAAATCGGACAACATGAACAGCCAGTCCTACAGCCCGCAACTCAAGACCGTGCTCAAGTCGTTTCAGCTATCGGCGGTGAAGAGCCTCCAGGGCCCCAGCTCGGCGCTGCTCGCCAGAGAGCGCAAGGGCCTTCTGCAGGAGCAGGCTGGGTACTGCTACTCGCCGAGCAACTGTCCAGGTTCGTTGGGATGGTTTTGGATGAAGGGGTGTTTTTTGGTTTGCAGAGTATGGTGGTTGGGTGAATTCGGTGGTTTCAGGGAGGAGAATGCAGCTGTGGAGGGGAAATTTTGACTGTCATTTCGCTTGAAATTTCACTCGCGATTGAGTGTCATTTTATTTGGAAGACAGTAGGGAAGAGGTCATTCGTAATATCCGTGACTTCCCGGCATAACAGGCAAAGTCACGCATGCCAGAACGTTTGAAATTTTATCAGAATATCATGGAGAATGAGCCTTGAGGCGCAAGTGACTTTGTCTGTTATTCCGGGAAGCCACAGATATAAATGAAGTGTTCCCTAGTGTCTTCAGTCAAAACAGTTCACGACACTTTGCTCATAACAATATGTATTTCATATTTTTTTGAGTGAAGTGTTACTGATTGAGTGTAATTTTATTGGGAGAGAATGAAGTTTTCACTTGAGAGTGCGAGAATCGTGAAAATCATTCTGTCAAAATCCACGCAGGCTTCTAGACTGAATGCTATTAGAGTGAGATTTCACTTAAGTGTGAGAATCTTGCATGTCAAACTGTGAAGTGAAAATTTCATTCTGTTTGAGTTGAAGTTGCACTCGTATTTGGGTTTCATTTTACTTGAAAACACTTCACTCAAAACACTTCACAAATCTTCAATCGAAACAATATGAATATGATATTTTTTTGTGTGAAGTGTTACTGATAGAGTGTAATTTTATTGGGACAGAATGAAGTTTTCACTTGAGAGTATGAGAATCATGCAAATCATTCTGTCGAAATCTACTTAGACTTCTAGACTGAGATTTCACTTAAGAGTGAGAATCTTGCATGTCAAACTGTGGAGTGCAAACTTCACTCTATTTGAGTAAAAATTTTGCTTGTATTTGAGTATCATTTCACTCAAAAGAAGTGAGTGGAGAAGATGCTTTTTTCGAGTGTAATTTTACTCATTGTCAGGAGAAAGAATCCTGTGTATTGTCCATGTTGAAAGAAAATTTCACTTGTATTTGAGTGTCATCTTAATTGAAAGACAGTAGGGAATAGTTCATTCATACTTTTTTGAGTGAAGCGTTACTGATAGAGTGTAATTTTATTGGGAGAGAATGAAATTTTCACTTGAGAGTACGAGAATCATGCAAATCAGTCTGTCAAAATCCCAAGGGGCTTTTCACTCTGGATTCTGGAGAAATTGGAAGCGCGTTGTTCGACGAATTCAATATGGAATCTGACAGAATCCAAGTGTAACATTGCGCTGCCCAGCGCTGAATCCAACTGAATCTAACTAGAGACCTGGTTACACGGCGCGTCAAGCCACTCCGAGCCGAAGCCATTAATATATCTATGTATATTATATATAGATATACTAATGGCTTTGGCTCGGAGTGACATGGCACGCCGTGTAACCGGGCCTTTACGTATTAGGCTTCCGCTATGCAGTGAGGTTCTGCATAACGGAATTCCTATATATTCCTACGTTTGAGTCCGAAGAATCCCAGCAAAAATAGATGTTGATTTCTGAGTGAAAAGCCCCTCGCAAAATCCACTCAGATTTCTAGACTGAAGTGTCAGACTGTTAGAGTGAAATTTCACTTAAGAGTGAAAATCTTGCATGTCAAACCATGGAGTGAAAACTTCACTCTGTTTGAGTAAAAATTTTGCTTGTATTCGAGTGTCATTTCACCCGAAAGAAGTGAGTGGATAAGATGCTTTTTTCAAGTGAAATTCTACTCATTGTCAGGAGAAAGAATCCTGTGTACCGTGTGTGTCTCTTGAAACTGGACACTAGATTTAGCGTTAAAATGGGTTGGTACACTTGGATCTAGTGGATATCTGTGAATACCTGTGGATACCTGTGTGGATACCTGCGGGTTCCTGTGTACCAACCCATTTTAACGCTAAATCTAGTGTGCAGTTTCAAGAGACACACACGGTATTGTTCATATTGAAAGGAAATTTTACTTGTATTTGAGTGTCATTTTAATTGAAAGACAATAGGGAACAGTTCATTCATACTTTTTTTACCAAAGTGTTATTGATTGAGTGTAATTTTATTGGTAGGGAATGAAATTTTCACTTGAGAGTATCATGTGAATCAGTCTGTCAAAATCCACTCAGACTTCTAGACTGAAGTGTCATGCTGTTCGAGTGAAATTTCACTTAAGAGTGAGAATCTTGCATGTCAAACTGTGGAGTGAAAACTTCACTCTGTTTGAGTAAAAATTTGACTTGTATTTGAGTGTCATTTCATTCGAAAGAAGTAGGTGAAGAAGATGCTTTTTTCGAGTGGAGTTTTACTCAGGAGAAAGAACCTGTGTAATGTTCATGTTGATAGGAAATTTCACTTGTGTTTGAGTGTCATTTTAATTGAAAAACAGTAAGGAATATGAATGAACTGTTTCTTACTGTCTTCACTCAAAACGCTTCACAACATTTCACTCAAAACAGTATGAATTTCGTATTTCTTAGAGTGAAGTGTAAATGATAGAGTGTAATTTTATTGCGAGAGAATGAAGTTTTCACTTGAGAATATGAGAATCATGCAAATCAGTCTGTCAAAATCCACTCATACTTCTAGATTGAAGTGTCATGCTATTAGAGTGAAATTTCACTTAAGAGTGAGAATCTTGCATGTCAAACTGTGGAGTGAAAACTTCACTCTGTTTGAGTAAAAATTTGACTTCTATTTAAGTGTCATTTCAGTGGAAAGAAGTGGGTGGAGAAGATGCTTTCTTCGAATGGAGTGGCATACTGATTGAGAGGAATTCCACTCAAGAGTAAGAATCCTGTAGATTGAACTGTCGAGAGGAAATTTTACTTGTATTTGAGTGCCATTTTAATTTAAAGACAACAGGGAACAGTACATTCATATTTTTTTGAGTGAAGTGTTACTGATAGAGTGTAATTTTATTGAGAGAAAAAGAAGTTTTCACTTGAGAGTATGAGAATCATGCGAATCAGTCTGTTAAAATCCATTCATTCTTCTACATTGAAGTGTCATGCTATTAGAGTGAAATTTCACTAAAGAGTGAGAATCTTGCATGTCAAACTGTGGAATGAAAACTTCACTCTGTTTGAGTAAAAATTTCGCTCGTATTTGAGTGTCATCCCACTCGAAAGAAGTAGGTAAAGAAGATGCTTTTTTCGAGTGGAATTTCACTCAGGAGAAAGAATTCTCTGGATTTTTCATGTTGAGATAAAATTTCACTTGTGTTTGTGTTATTTTAATTGAAAAATAGTAAGGAATATGAATGAACTGTTTCCTACTGTTTTCACTCAAAACAACTCACAACACTTCACTCAAAATAATATGAATTTCGTATTTTTTACTGTTGAACTATCATACATATCTGTTGTACAACGGAAATACAAGTACAAGTTATTGAGATTAAAATATAAAATTCTGAATTAAGATCAAAGAATACCGAATACCATTTGCTCAATTCATTAACAAAAAGTGCATTATGGAAAATAATCATGATGGATAGAAGAGAATAAAAAACATGTTTATGAATTTCTTACAAATCATCTAGCTATGCAGAAAAATTTAAATAGCCAGACCAACTAATAATAGAAATTTTTTTTATCTTTTCTTTGGTATTTATAAAATATCTCTAATCTTTAAAAATCCACATTTATTTTGAAAATTTCGTAAGTCGTACTAAGTAAAATTAGACATTCATCTAGTGAAACGTTGCAGAACGTAATGTTTCAAGCACCTGGACTTAAAAAAAACTCTTGTAATATACTGTAACAATTGACAAAAAAACATTATTATCAGTATAGTATAGTACTAAGATTGTGAGTATGTAGTCATTTCTTAAGTATTTCTAAGAATTTCTTAACGTTTTGAAAAACCAACAACTGTATTCAATCAGTTTTGTAATATGAAAAAATCAAAAAGATTTTGAAGAAATTGAAAAAAATTGTGGAAACTCACTGAATTTTCTACAATTTTTAGTAACTTTATGCACTTCATCGGATTTGCAATACATACATACTTCGAATGATAGTACATTGAACATAAAAAAATTTTTTTTCAATTATCCTGACAATTTGCAGTTTGGGCATATTATTTTGCAGTTTAAGGCACATTATATATTTTTTAATTATTAAAAAAAAATAAAATTTGTACATTTCAGAAAATATTTACTATTTTCGAAAAGAAGAGAAGAATCCGCGAGAATACGTTGAAATGTTCAGAACCTAATGACTTTGAAGAACATTTTTATTATTTTACGGATAATGTAAGAAAATTTTCAAAATCCGCCTTGTTCCGATTTTTTTTGGATTTCGAAATTCTTTCATTTCTTTAGGGTTTCGAATTTATTATTCTATGAAATTCACTGATGTTTTCATAATGTTTCTTGAAAAGCATTTCCAAGCAATCTGCAAGAGCGTGAAATTTTGCGGAAGGTCGGGACTTCAGTTGCTGTCTGTAGTGCGTGGAATGTTTACAAACATGACTTTGGGAGCTCAACGTTTAGAAAGTCGTGATTATTGTTTTTGAAACTTGACGGTTTTTCAGAGTAGCTATCATTTTTTAAGAGTTCCACATGATTTATGTACTTCCAAGCTCTACTCTTTGAAAACAATTAAATTTTAATATGTATTAATCATCTTAGTTTAAACAAAATCAAATATTATAGTATGCTCAAATATAAGCTGTGTGTTAAACTTTTGATAACTTATTTTATTTCAGTCCATTTTCTAAATATTATTACCTAAATAAAACAGAAAACGAAATAAATGTCTGTATAATATGAAGTAAATAAAAGTTTACCACACGATACAAAATACTGTTGTAATGAAAAAAAAAAAAAAAATGGCAAATGAGTTTTTATAATTCTTCTGCAATTTTCGCATGACATATACGAAACTCATGATTAAAAAATTTACTGTCTTTCGTATTTCAAATGTTACAAATGTTTTTTGGATATTAAAAACTAAGTTCTTATTTGTATGTATCATTTAGTGACACATTAACATCTTGAGAAATAATTACATTTTTCAGTTTTTTTATACTCATTGTTATTCGTTTATTGCTTCTAAAGTAACACAATTTTCTAATGAATCGTGAAACAAGATTTTTTCATAAAAAATGACGAAATAGTAACAATATCCTGAAGAGTTTCTAAAAATGATCGAATTTTCTTTAAAATCTTTTCTTTTCATAAAAAAAGTATAATAGCCCGTAATCACGTTATATTGATAAATTATTATTCTTTAGGTTTTAAAATATCTATTTTTTACTACGTTTATTTATTTATTGGAAAGTAAATCTTGTTTGAGTGGCCCTTTATTTAAGACATAATTGTTCTATTTTTTCAACCAGATTTCTTGGTCACCTCATATTCAAGATATATAAATTCCTAGCATAAAAAACAAGAAGTCGCGGAAGTGTTCATCGATGATTCATCGCAAAATCATGAAGGAAATGATGCTATACTATTTTTTCATGCTTGCAAAGAAGAGTTGAGAAATTTCCTGTTTGTAATATAAGATATGAAATAATGAAACTTCTGAAAACAATGAAAAACTGGTTTTCAAAACATGTCTGAACTTTTTTTTCTTATGTCAGTAATGTTGTGGTTTTTTGTTTCTTTTGTTGAAAAGGGTTTTCAAGTACGGTTTTAGAATTTTATGGATATGCATATGGTTTTATGTTTTTTGGGTTTCGTCATGTTTCAACGGATTCTTCGAGGAAATTGGTGGTTTTCTTTTTTGGTTTCGTTTTGTTTTCACGCGGGGCAAGTTTCGCCTTCACTTGCACCGCGTGCGTTTTGGGCGCTTTATTTATAAAACGCTTTTGTCACGGTTTAAGCTTGTCTTGTTGAAGAGGACGTTCAACCGGAATTTCGTACTTTTCTTCTCGATATGTGGTTGGGTTCTTTTGCGCTTTTTAAACGCGTAGAATGAAATTGTCGCAATTTGTTTTTCATTTGTTGATCTTACATTTATCAAGAGTCATTATATTAGCTTGTGTTTTAGAGATATATTTGTAAATATAGAAGTAATTGTTTTGTTATGTACATTTTTGAAGAGGCAATTTACTCTTGAAACCCACGTGTGTAGATAAAATTGATATGAGAAATTGGAAAAAATAATCAAGTGAGGAGTAATTTGAAATTTTCAGGATTTGATGTTTTTCATCTTTTGATGTAATGATCATATGATTTCAGAATACTTCCTTTCAATTTTCAAAATTTATTTTAGTTAAAGAGGACAAAAATACTTTTGTTGCTGAGAAATAATGAGGATTTTTAGAAATATTTTATCATTTTTTTGCATTTCATAGGAAATCGTTGTAAGAATCTTAAAAACACGCTTATATTTTGTTACATTTGACATTTGATCAAATTTTTGAATTTTTATTTGAAAGTTCTTGGAAATTGTTGTAAAAGGGGAACTGAAAGGAAACTGATTCAATTTTATGCTGAAGTAGGGGTGTAGGCAGAAAAAAATTTCGGGAGGGGTTTTTTCGAAAAATATTTTTCCTTCGGGATTTCATAATTTTTCATCTTTGACAATATGGTTACAAGAGAGCGATTTTGAAATATTTTACATTACGGAGTTTGAAAGTTATACAACTTTTGGAAACCAGAGTTGCACATTTTTCATGTTCGTAAATAATGGAATTTGATTTTTGTGTTTTTTAATTAGTAACTTAGATTTTAATTTTTTACTTACACTTTTTGTATTCATACCACTTTAAAGATTATCTGGTATTAAGTAATATGGGTGTATATAAAGCTTTCTAAAATTCAAATTTGTAAAATTTGTAATAGTAAACTGGTAAACTAGTAGGCTAGTGAATCAGTAAACTCGTTAAGAAGTAAATTTGTAAACTAGTAAACTTATTTTTCACATTTTTGTAGTATAATGTACGAAACTCTGGAGGATTTCTAAGTATTTTTACAAATTACTTCTATTTTAGTAAATCGCTATAGAGATTTAAAAAACTTGATGCTTTAAAATGCGAATTTCGATCTATTATCAGTAATTTCAAGAATTAATGATAGAATCATATTCATATAGATTTTTCATATTTTATATCGTTATTCTTTTTTCGTATTTTTGAAATATTTAAAAGATATTGTTGCGTTTTCTAGAATTTTTCTAGATTCATAGTATATTTAGAATTTGATGCTCTAGAATCCCAAAATTTATAGATCGTAGAGGCATTTGTCGAGAAAACAATTTTTTCATGAAATTCAATTAATTTTATCATGCTTTTAGAGTCAGTTTAAATCGAAAGATTTTTGGTACTTTTATATGGATTGTATATAGAGTTCTAGAATTTGATGATCTAAGATTCAAAGTTTTGTAAATTTTTAGCATTTTCGTAGATGTCTATTATTCTTGATTATTCACTGGTTTGCAACAATTTTTCTGGTTCATATTTTCTACGTAATCCTACGTTTTGATAATTTTTACTCTTTCGTAAAATATACACTACTAACGTTTTCATAATTTTTTCGTAAATAATATGTTGATTGTTTATCAATGTAACTTTTTTCATTTTTACATGAAATATTTATTGATTTTATCAGAATTTCGGAAGGGGTTTGAACTCCACAACCCCCCTCTGCCTACGCGCCTGTGCTGAAGCATAAAATAGAATCATAAAAAAATCACGTTAAATCAGATTCATGCACTACAAATCGAACTGTAATGCACTAATCAACAACCAACAATAACTATTACTGAATCCCATTATCCAAATAAAAAATAAGTCTTCTTAGTATAGAAAATTACGTACACTTTCCTTGTTTTATTGATTAATTTTAAATGTAAAGCCTCCTCAGAGTCAATTGATTCTAATTGTGATAAATTGCAACTAACCAGATTTCTTCCTTGGAGAATTTAAATATTCTGGTATCTCGCTGCATTATTAATACTTCCCAAAGCAAAAGCGTTGAGAAAACACATTCCGCGATATTCGCTCGAGCTCCGCTTGATTCGACAATCGGGTCTATAAATGCACGAATCAATAAACTCCCGAAAACCATTAAAATCGTATGGACATAATTTCAAAGTGAATCCATACAATTTTTAAGCGAAATCGATCGTCCTGATTTTTTAATCTGGTTTAAAATTAAAATCGTGAAATTCGAACGTCAGATTTCGTTATCTACGGTTTTTTTGAAGGAAGAGTTTGATTATTTCCAAGTCTTTTTTAGTTCCAATGAAAATGTTTTTATTGATTTTGGTGAGTTCAGTGTTTCTGAATTTTTCCGCTGCATGAATTAGTGTTCGTTGAATGTAAAAATTTACTAGAGTTATACTTTTTGAAGCATATGCAATCAGAAAGAAAGTACATGTAAAATAACATGCAGGAATTTATATAAGTTCGAGTTTCTTTATCGATATTTTGATAGAATATTATATTGAAGAATTAAAGAAGTTTTTAAAGGTCTTTACAAAAACGAGAGAGAGTGTATATTTTCAGATAACGTGAAAATATAATTTTTTGAAACTTTTTTCGAAATCTCTATACAAGAATTTGTTGTTTAATTTACTTTTAACACTACTTCCTATCCGAGAAATATATTTTTTCCAACAGCATAGAAAAAATGCATGTTTTAACAAATAAAACCATGGAAAAAATCGCATTTTCCCCACGGAGCTGGGATAGAATGATTTCAATATTACATCGAACATTTTACTCAATTTATTCTGAAAAACTCCTATAAAATAATTGATGAATGATGAGGATAAATCACCTCCAATTCATTTATAAATCTTGAAAAAAAAGTACTTCAAGAATAGGCATGGAAAGTTAATGACTTCTAATGGCAAAATTTTTCAATATTTAATCTATTGAGGTACAAAATCATAAACTTTATTCATACATTAACATTTTTTTATTTTGGCAAAATAGTATTTTTTAATATTATCATGAAGCAATAGATCTTAATGTATGAAATTATAATGATTTGAAAATGACAGCAAAGAGTCGCAAAGTAGCTCTTTGCAAAAACAAGTTAAGGAAACATAAATGCCTAAATAATAATAATTTATGAAAAAGTTATGTCGCATCGTTCGAAAATCATTAAAGATATTTGTTTTAAAGGTATCTCAAATTAGCTTATCAAAAATTCATCTTTGCAGCTGAAAAACAACAATCAACGTAGACGAACTTTTTCGCAATTTGTGTTTGTTAGTACAGTCTCATTCAGCTATCAGCTTATGATTTTCATCATATAAAGTCACTGAACAGTAGTCAGAACTTCAGTTTGACTAGTATCTCAATACAAACAAGACAGCCTCTTTAGTCAGAATTAAAGCTACTATGTTTCTTCTTGGATCACTTAAAAATATGAGAAAGTTGGTGTTGTTGAATTCACTTGTTGTTCGAAACAAAGGTAACTAAATTCAAACATTTGAACTATTTTTGAAAATTCTCGTTAATTGATTTAATTCAGTTTAGAACATTTGGAAGTTTATAAAAGTTTCTATTATATTATTTCACGAAAAGTGATAGGAATTTTTAAAAATATTTGTAAAAGTTATAATCAAGAACATCGAGAATATAATTTCTTCCAGATGTTGAGTTTTTTGCCATTTTATTTTAGAAACAATCAAAATTCAGAAGCTTTTGAGGAATCTCGAAAATTTTTTTGTTTCATTTTTAGGTTTTGGAGAAACTTACATTGTGAATACCATGTTTTAAGAACCATAAAGTTATGTGATTTATTTTAGTTTGAATTATGACAAAATTATGAACGCCACGTCAGAAAAAAAATATTTTTGAAATGCTTTTGAATATCTTAAGAGAAATTGTGCATATTATATTAAAAAACACGATTCACAAGAATTCATTACTCGAAATAAGAATGATGTTGCAAAAATTTTACAGTCAATAATGCAGTCAGAAGTTGCATATGTACTTTTTTCCTGCACGACGTAATCTTGGTTAAAAATGTTGTGTATAATAATATTTTCCAGAAAAAGTAACTACACGAATCATAATTGCATCAAAAATACTTGTACAAATACTTTATGTTCGTTTTTGACATGATGCAACCACAGCATTTTTCGAAAGACATCCAACTGAATTTTCACTTTTTTCGTATTAACTCATTTCTGATGAAGATTCTTATTATTTCGTTTGCAAAGTAAAGTTGAATAATTATGAAGTCGAATATAATAAATTCATAAAATGCAAAATGATTTTAATAATTTTACTTGCATTTTACAGAGAAAAAATTAGAATTCATTCAATAAAGAGTTAATATCTGCTTTTCTTAAAGTAAGGCTAAAATTTTCCTTTTTTCATGTGAGAAAACGTAAATTTACTATTTTCCGTATAGCTTGCTAAAAATATGGGACTGTAACTTGGTATAAAAAATGACAGTAAAATAATTCATGTTGCAATAGATGAAAAATTATCCACTTTTATGTGAGTATGTAACCTAAACTAGAATAATCTATGTGTAAATTATTTTTTCTTTTTCACTGGCAATTTTTTTTCAAATAAAACAAATAAATAATCAGTCTCTGCCAGTCGACTTTTTAAAATATTCTTTTCATTTTCCTTCAAAAGAGGAAAACGAAAGATAAAGAAGATAAAAGATAATAGAGGAAAATAAAAAGAATATTTCAATTATTTATTTGTTTCATTTAGAATAATCTGTTAATATCGAACTAATCATAACCAACCTTATAAATTAGATTGAATCAAGTAAAAATCTGTAATAATTAAAGTCACAAAAATTCAAAAAATTTCTAATGACTTGACTCCCTTTCATATAGATATCAAAAATTCTCCCTAATTAAATAAAGACCTCCAATCTATTTTTGATTTTTTCTTACAATTTATCAGTTCCAGCAAAGTCGACAAAAAGAACATTTATTGAAATTCTGTTTCAATATTTAATATATTCGAGCTCCAAAATTCGAAAACAAACTCATCACGTAAATTACGACTGCTAATTTTTCCTTAGATGACCACTTATTAATTTGATAAGAAATGTCATACTCATTCCGTTGTGATTTGCGGGTAAATTTGTTTACGTCTTGGACGTGATTTAGGACTTAATTTCGGATCACTAACGGGATTCCCGATATAATGAACTCAAATGATCACAATTAACTTGTATTACATATAGAAATCGATTATTAGTTGAAAATGACGAGAAAATTTAATTATGTGTAAACATGAACTCATTAAAAAAAAAGAAAAGCTTCGAGATCTACGATGCTTAGCTGTGAAGTAGAAATAGAGGATAAAATTTGGCTAAAATTTATGAATATTGAAAGTAAATAAGTCTTAATCATCAAAAAAAATGTAGACGCTGAAATCAAAAGGAATTTTTATTTTGAATTTGAACATTTGTTGTTCAAAAGGAATAAGCTTGTTATCTTAATTTTCGACAAACGACAACTTTAGTTCGGAGAAGACTAAACATTTTTTCGTAGTTTAAAAAGTACATACCGATCAATCCGAATTTTGAAAATTTCACTAATTTCAATGTCCCGCTTTATTACCTCTGAATGACTAGATATGGAAACTCGAAATTTCAAATTCTACGATTTTGAAATGTTAAAAGTATAAAATGACAAGATTGGAAAAATTGAAGATACTACATAATAAAGTTTCATTTTAAATCTTCAAAAGCCGACTTTTGAAAAATAAAAATTTCTTAATAACTTGATGCAGCACATTATTTATAGTTATAATTTATTGAAAAAGAAAGAATCTAAACGAAAATGCTAAAAATTTTTCATGCTTTAAAATTTACAGGATAAGAAATGTTGTAAGTTAGAATAAAATAAGTTGTAGATAAATTCTGAAAGTAAAACTAAGTTTGAATACTTTATTTCAATAATTTAGAAATAACAATAATCTGGCAATGAGGTAATAAAAATAATTTGAAAAAAGAAAAATGTGTAACGTGAACTCCAAAAGTTTTATCACTCAAAAATTCGATAATTTCAAAACTTGGAAAATTGCTCTGTTATCCATATGATCAAAAATCAAAAACTTAAGAATTCTGAAGAAAATAAATTTTATTTTCTTCAGAAAATAAAAGTTATTTTAAGCCTCTCTTCAAAATTTTTCTGCTTACATCCTTATAGTTCACTCTATTTCTTAGAGTAAATTTTCACTCTACAATGAGTCAAAATATTGCCACTCAAATATGGAGTAGAAATTCACTCTCATGGAGTTTATTCACTCTAGAAGAGTGATCTGTCACTCTCAAAAAAGTTGATTCTTACTCTAGGTGTGAAATTCAACTACTTTGGAGTGAAAGTATTTCGACTTGTTGCAGAGTGAAAATTAACTTTCAGGAATGATGATTTAAAAATTGTTGTGAAAAACAGTTTTGTAAGCCTCATAATTTTTCCATACATTGTATGGATAAAATATTGTAATACATTAAAATAGGTAAACAGGTAATTCCAAAAATTGAAAAATCATATCAAAGATCAAAAACTTTAGAATCCTGAATAAAATAAATTGTTATTTTATGCCCCTCTTAATAATTTTTCTGATTACGTCCTTATAGTTCACTCTCTAAATTTCTTAAGATGAATTTTACTGTATAATGAGTTAAAATACTGCCACTCAAATACGGAGTGGAAATTCACTCACATGGAGTTTATTCACTCTAGAAGAGTGATCTGTCACTCTTAAAGAAGCTGATTCTTCCTTTAGGAGTGAAATTTCACTACTTTCGAGTGGCAGTATTTCGACTAGTTGTAGAGTGAAAATGAACTTGAAGCAATGAAGATGGTTGGATAAAAATTCAAGAATTGCTGTAAAAAACAGTTTCGTAAGTCTCATAATTTTTTCATACATTGATAAAATATCATAGTACAGTTTTGTATTAATGTGTATAAAACTCATCTCTCGTGTTTATACATTTTTTTTTAATTTGAAGGTTTTAATTCAACCGTGCTTGATTTTTTTGTTTTTCTTTCTTGTCCCCAGAATCTGCGGTCTGCGTGTTAGGTCCAGTAGAGAAAGACCCTGACAAAGATGAACTCCCGACGATGGCATCGTGCAAGGAAATTAAGAAGCTGCCGTCGCCCCCGCCGCCGGAAGACCCGGAGGACGAGCCCCGGAAGCAGCTTGCCTTCGAGAAAAAGGAGCTCGAATTCCAGACCCCGATATTGACGGCTCCGGACCAGAGCTACTCCGAGCGATGCGAGACCCTCCTCGAAGGCGAGCGAATATCTTGCTTCATCGTCGGTGGAGAACGAAGACTCTGCTTACCCCAGATTCTCAACACCGTCCTTCAGGACTTTTCCTTGCAGCAGATCAATCAGGTATTGATTTTGTACCTTGTACAAGTCGAAAGATGTTGATATTCGTGTCTTTTTGTCAACAAATTTCAGGTGATATTGTTGAAGTTTGCTGTCTTGATTTCTGAGAGTGAATTTTCACTTTACATTAGAGTTGAAATACTGCAAATTTAATTTGGAGTGATTTTTTTTAAAGTCAAAGTCACTCGAAAGTAGTGAAATTTGAAGCCTTTTGGAGTGAAACTCTACTATTCATTTTTTTAGAGAGTTATTCCACTAGAATTTTAAGAGTGGAATTCAACTTCTCTGAGGATGATGATTTTTTTTTTTTGACAGAGCAAGGTTGTTGTGACGGAATTTTATATGGAGAGGTGAAAATTGTCGAATATGTTTTTTTCAATGTATCAATGGATATTTATTCTAGCATTATAATATCTTAGAAATTGATTTGCAAGCTCAATTTTTTATTTTTTGAAAATATATCACTTTTCATAAAAAATAACAATATTTCATTTCTAACGTTTCGGTACTGGTTTTTTTTTTTCGGAATGTATTCCATTTGAAGGTTTATCTCGTATTTGTAGGAATTTTATACTTTGATTTATGGACTTCGGTGCTCTAGGATTTAAATTTTTATAGGTTTTGGCATTTTCACTATTTCTTGAGAAAATTGTACCTGCAGGCATTTGAAATACTTCATACTTTTTCTTCACTTTTTCAGGTATAACAATGAGTGCTAGTTTTTTTTTTATTACACATATTCAATACTATTTATAAAATTTTTAAGGATATTACAATTTTTGTCAAATTTTACTAGCATTTTTACAGATTGTCATATAGATTTTTAGAATTCGATGATCTAGAATTCAAAAGTTATGAAATGTTAAATATTTTGAAAAATTTTTGATGAAACAGCCCCCCCCCCCCCAAAAAAAAACCGGTGTATCGAAGACTTTCATTAATTTTGAAAATTGTTGTATTTTTCGGTATTTTTACAGTTAAGACTATAATCTGATATTTTGATGAATTTTCGTGTCTAGAATAATTTAAGAATAAAGATTTTATGAATATATAGTAGTTTTAGTTATTTTAGGAAATTAAATTTACATGGATTTTCAGTATTCCATTGATTTCTAGTTATTAGGTATTTTCCATTTTTTTATATTATTCAAATCAAGCAAGATTTTCCAGGTTCTCAATGTATATAAATATTGGGTTTTTCTATATTTCAATACAGATTTCTAGAATTAAATGCTTTAGAACTTAAAATTTCAGTGATTTTGACTATTTCAATAAATTTTCCAGGAAATAGTATCTTCATAAATTCCAGATGTTTCACAGTTTCTGAATAATGTAGTTTATTGCGTGTTTTCTCAGTACTCTTGAATAATCATATATTTTTTAGTATTTTGATATTCTCATGTATATTCTCAAAATTTGATGCTTTAGGGTAAAAATAAGGTATTTTAGATATTTCTATTTTTTGTCATCTTTTTTATATTTTTCATCATTTATGAAATTCTGTATTATTTTATAGTATTCTTCTAGATTTATATTATTATCATGGATTGCTATGTAGATTTTTAAAATTTGATGCTTTGAACTTTAGATTTTTGATAATACTTTGTATATATTTCAAACGATTTTTCAGTACCCATTTTTTTCGTAGACTTCTAGTATTTCAAAAAATTCTTGCTATTTTTGTATTTGTCATATTTTTCATATTTTTTGAATATTAATCGAAATGAGATGATTTCTTTATACATACACAGATTCTCACATAAATTTTTAGAACAAGATTCTTTAGGATTTAAAATTTTGTACTAGATTTCAGGTGAATGAATGGACTATCGAGAAAAGTATACCATTTTTCGTATATTTCAGCACTTAAAAACAGGATTCCAAGGTGGCTATTTTTTCACTTTCTGGCGTCAAATACAATGACGTCATAATCTAGGAAATCTGCTTGAAATTGTGTACAGTTTTTTTGTTCCTTTGTGAAACTGCATGAAAATTTCTAAAATTCAATGATGACAAATAAGGGGGGGGGGGGGGCAAAATGAATATATGTCCTTCTTTCAAAATTCCTAGAGATGCAGTTACAGTTATGACGTCCCTATTATGGAGTGAATTTCCACTTCCTGTTTGAGTAGTAGTATTTTGACTCTATATAGAGTGAATATTCCTTTTAAATAATCTCAAGAGTGAAAGTCACAAACTTCAAGACTAAGTATATAAGAAAAGTGAAAAATTCAAAATCGAGAATATGAACTCAAAAACCAGTTTGGTTGGCTCAAACAAACATTTGCTCGATATATGACCGAACAAACATTTGGTCAACTCAAATAAATTTTTGGTTCGAGCAAACAAGTTTGAGTGGGCTATAATATATTTTTTGGTACGGACAATCACATTATATTTAGCAGTCATAAATATTTGTTTGATCAAATCAAAATGTTTTTAGATTTGCTCGAGTCAACCGAATTTTTAATTGGTCATATATCGACCAAACGTAGTATTTTGCCTCTATAGAGAGTGAATATTTCCTCTAAAGAATCAAGAGAGTGAAATTCACAAACTTCGAGACTAAGTATATAGGAAAAGTGAAGAACTCGAAATCAAGAATATGGATATAAGCTTGTATTTGATATCGATTCGCACTTTCCTGATCCCAGGTTTGCGAGGAGCACCAAATATACTGCTCAAGGTGCACAGGGAGTCAGCTGGAGGAGCTCAAGCTCTCGGGCATCCTGCCCAGGAACGCGCCTTCGTGCGGTCTCATGACGCACTCGGACGCGGAGCGACTCGTCAGCACATTATTGCGTTATCGGGAACCTTGTCCCTTGGGGCCGCCCTTGAGTCTCCAGGAAAAGGGCTCGGAGAAAAAGGCTGACGACGACGACGTCATCTCCAGGTTCGAGGTCTACCACGAGTGCTTCGGCAAGTGCAAGGGCATTTTCGCCGCCGACCTCTTCAACTCCGAGGACTCGGCCTGCATCGAGTGCCTCGAGTGCCACTGCAGGTTCACGCCTCAACGCTTTGTTCGACACGCGCATCAGTCCCTGGAAAAGCGCACTTGTCACTGGGGTTTTGACTCGGCGAATTGGAGGTCATATCTGCTGCTCTGTAGGGACCAACCTCATTACAACAAGGTCGCGAATTTCTTCAGGGAGCTCAAGGAACAGCAGATTCTGCCCAATTCGAAGAGAAAATTGGAGGTTAGTCGAGACAGTTTGGTGTGAGCCAAATTTTGGATGTGGAAGGTGAATGGTTTGGAAGATTTGGATATGATTGGATGTAGTATGAAAAATTTGGGGATGTTTGAGAACATTTGGGAAAATTCAGGAAATTATTTCAGGACTGTGGCGAGGAAAATGGGAATTTTTTTTGTTAGTTAGGGAAAATATTCAATTCTGAAGGTTATGGTACAATACTGCTTATTAATTGCAAAGAATACTTTATTAAACTGAAGAAATGTTTTAGATAATAAATCGTTTCTTTTTCGGAGACGTATATATTCTATGTGCCTTGAGTTCCAAACGTTTAAAATTAAACGAGAAAAGTTTGTTAGTTAATATAGCAGAAAAAAAATTGCTAGCTGCTTTTGAACACTTTTCGATTGTAACAACAAACTTAATGCTCCCCAAAAAAATATTCGTCACACTTTCCATCATGATAAAAAATCGAAAAATTCATATATTTATTATTCTCGTTTAATTTTAACATTTGGAACTTCAGGTACATATATATTCTTGTATCTTGAATTTTAACAAATAGGAAGCTTTTCATTTATATATAGATTTCTTTTTTTAGACGTGATTTTGTTTCGATAAAAATTCACTAATATGCTTCAGACGTGAAGTGTATAGTATCTAATCGAGACTGGAAATCTGACGTTTCCCATTTTTTGTTCCATTAGTTTCGAGTTTTCAGCTCGAAAACAGGAAGGTCATTTTCTTTATCTCGTTGAGTTTGTGTTTTATGACTGATAGAAAAATGTTAAAATTGTGTATAAGGAGTGAAAGTTTTGATTAATTGAAATTTAAGATGATGTTTGGACTCTGAATTTTCAATTGTTTGTTTATGAATTATTTTTCTACCTTTCTATGTCATTACTACTGCAATGGAAGGTTAATTAAAATTTTTTGATGACAAGTTTGTCATCTGGAATATTACAGGGTGCGCCATTTCTTATGTCGGTATTGTAACATTGAATAACTTAAACATTTGACAACCGATTTACTTGACTTTACTTGTTTTGGAAACGTCAATTCAGTACAATTTCAACCATGTATCGCTTCACACCAAAAGAACGCGCTGAAATAGTTACTTTGTACATTGAAAATAGTCGTTCAGTTGTGTTAACTCAACGAGCATATCGTCGAAAATATCTTGGCAAACAGGCACCATCTGACAACACTATTCGTCGTTTGGTGTCGAATTTTTGTGACCACGGGACAGTGAAAGATCGCGAACAACCCGTTCATCAACGACCAAGACGTTCAAATGAACTGATTGAAGCTGTCAGAGAGAGCGTTGCCCAAAACCCAAAAGTTTCATATCGTCACCGCGCTCAGCATCTCGGCATCAGTGGAACCACTCTACGGCGCATTTTGAAAGATGATTTGCATTTGTTTCCGTACAAAATGCAATTAACACAAAGAATATTGCCTACAGATCATCCACGTCGCTTGGAATATGGACAAACAATCGCTCGAATAGTTGATACTGAACCTGATTTTTGGAAGCGAATTTTAATGACCGACGAGGCACATTTCAAACTTTCTGGAGGCGTTAATAAGCAAAATTGCCGCATTTGGGGAACGCAGAATCCACACGAGATCCATGAAACGCCATTGCATGACCAAAAAGTTACTGTTTGGGCCGGCGTTTGCGCCAAAACCATCATTGGTCCTTATTTTTTCAAAGAGAACCAAACGATCGATGGAAACCGATATCGGTGGATGTTGGCTCACTATGTCTGCCCACAAATGCGTGAAAAAGGTCTTGAAGATTACTGGTTTCAACAAGATGGTGCGACCTGCCACACTGCGAATCAAACAATCCAGTTTCTGCAACGAAAATTCCCTGGACGTCTGATGTCAAAAAGAGGCGACATTGAATGGCCACCCAGATCTCCAGATTTGACCCCTCCAGACTTCTTTTTGTGGGGTTATTTGAAAAGTAAAGTGTACGCCAGCAAGCCGCAGACCATTGAAGAGCTTAAGGAAAATATTCGTGCCGAAATCATTGCTATACCACCCGAGATGCTCGAAAAGGTAATGGAAAACGCCGCAAAAAGGGCATATTTTGCTGTGAACAATAAGGGCGGCCACTTGATTGATGTTGTGTTCAAAAACTAGTCTAAATAAATTGTAAAGGACCAAACTAAATAAAAATACCTCATTTACAGAAATCGGTTGTTTTTTTTTCAAGTTATTCAATGTTTACATGCCGACATAAGAAATGGCGCACCCTGTATCTTCCAGCAAATTTTTGAGTTTTCCATTGCATTATTGACATTTTTGCTGTCATCTAAGATATAAGTAATTCAATTTCGATATTGTAATTTTTTGTAATCGAAAATTTTTGGAGTCATTCACTTCTTTTCAAAGTCGTAAAATTGCCTTCCGTTGGTATTTAAAATTTGAGTTTTTTAAAATTGTTTTTCTGTTTTATGTATACGAATATATAATTTTTATACAAGACTTTTTTATTCGACGAAAGATTGTTTATGGACTTAATTCTTTGTTAATAGAATTTCTCGAGAATATTTTTTTGTTAAGTGGAAGCAGAAGTATGAAAATTTGATATTTATTTAAAACAGTCTAAAGCAAATCTGACATGATAATATAGTACATCATATAGTATCACATGATTATGTGCTCTAGCAATTCCAAATTTTCTAAAAAATTGTTTTGAATTTTTAGCCAAGTAAGTTTGTTGATTTAACTTTAGTGACTTAAAAATGTTATCAAAAGTTTTTTAAATTTTGAACCATTCAGTATACTTTTGTCTCTTGCAAGTGTAAATTATTCCTCAATAATTTTTAAGAAACGTCTTTATTGACGTATTCTATGAATGAAATAAATATTTCAGTGCAGAAAAGATTTTTTATTCAATTTTTTTTATCTCAGCATTATTGATCACTAGAACGTAATCGTTTGAGTTTGAAGTAAATAATCTAATGGTTAAAGTAAAAATCAGGTACGAAAAATATTTATTAATTGAAAAATTTCATCAAAAATCTGAGAAATCTAAATGGAGATGAAAAATGTTGTTTTGGTAATCATTTAAACTCCCTGATTGCTTCAGTTGTTAATGATAATTTTACAGAAAAATGATTTCAAAAGCTTGCTATAATGACTTGACACTTATGATGCATTTTTTTATCATTCTTCTCTCCTTGTATAGCGTCAGTCACAATGTGAAGTGCAAAAGAAAAGAGCAATTTTTTAAAATTATTACATTTTCCTGATTTCAAAAGTATGTTGTAAATATTATTTCTAATTAAATAAAGATTCTATAATCTGATGAGATATGAAAAAAAAGACATAAAAAGTACAACTGTAATAAGATTTCATAACTCGTTCTAACCGAAGATTTCTTCATTTTTCGACTTTTTTCATATTCGAAAAATTATGAAAATTTAAATATTCCAAATCAGATGAAATTGCAGCATTGAATTATAGTTCTTTATTATAAAGTATAAATAATATGGAAGTTGAGATTCTACAAAATTTCAAGATTTTGTGAAATTTTAGTAATAAGATGTTCAGTACAATATTTCAAAACGTAAAATTACTTTATTTGAAGAAGATATTGAAAAAATTCCTTTTTTTTTAATTTATGACGAATCAGGTTTGAAAGTCTTTAATTTCATCGATTTCGATTTGAGAGTTTTCATAATTCCAGTCTCTAAAAAATCTTATCATGAAATTTCCTAAAATTTTTTTTATAAAAAATTTTACCCAAACTTGTTAGAATTGTCAATTCAGAAAAAATTTGGGTCTTACATAAATATTAACGATTTCATTGAATTTAAATCTTATGATTTTGCAATATTTTCCAAGTGACATACTTTATTAAAATTTAGTAAAGTTGGAGGATGCAAGAAAATGTTTACCGCCCCAATAACTCGATATTAAATAATATTCAAGAATTCTACAAATTTCAAAATTTTAGGGGACCTTATCCTCTATAAAGTAGTTTCAAAATAAAACTATCAATTATTACAAAAATTTTCTATTTCGACAAAATTTCAAATATTTAAAATTGTGCAAAAACGATTGAAAAATCATCCACAACTGAATTCATTACCTTCCGAAATTTTATAAAAAAAAAAATTCTTGACATCACAATATTCAGAAACCCTTCCTTAAGAACTGTAAAAAAACTCATTTAATTTCTTTGATTAAAGACAAAACGATAAAGTAAAAAAAAAAAAAAAATGATTGTAACCATCTTTACGAATTTTTTCCTCAATGTAGAAATATCGCCAGAGCATATACCAACTCCAAACCCTCAATAATATCGAGTTCCAAAAATTTTCCCCCATCTGAGATTCCAATCCGTGACTTCTTCCCCATCGCCATAAATTGTCAAGTTACCTGCAAAAGCCCTTGATCCCTGTTCTGGACAGAAGATCAATGGAGTCATAAAATGGACAATAGGGGAGCTCTTTTTTTTCCTCCCTTTCACGCTTCTTTTTGAAGCGTAAACCTTTTTTTTCTTTCACGAGGAAATGCGTCGTGTGTGCTTTTCTTTCGCGCTATGATATTTATTCAGAGCGTTAAATTGCATAGGGGGGGGGGAAAAGGAAGATAGGGGGGAGGGGGGGGGGGGAAGATGCGTTTCCGCGAACTCTTTTGTGACAATCTAATCTAACGCAAATTAATCTTGGACAGTTGCAGAAGGATTACGAATCGGAGAGTCCGGCGAAGCGTTTGAAGAAAGACCGCGAGGATTGCTCCGCTGGGGTATACAATGGATTGGGTGGCATGTATCCGATGTCGCCGTTGACGAATGCCAACGATTCCTATCTCCAGTGGACTATTTACGAACTTACGACGAGAGGCGCATCAGCATTTAGGCCTTGGTCGTGCAAGCGCAACAAAGAAAGGTAATTGAGGAAATCCTTCCTTCTTATTTATTTCATTCCATTAACCCCAGTGAGTCGGATTATTGTGAGAAAATCTGCTCTCTTGATTTCTTCGAGTGAATTTTCACTCTACATCGAGTCAAGATACTGTCCCTCGGATATGGAGTGGGAATTTACACTCACGGAGTGAAAGGTCACTTTTAGAAGAGTGGAATTTTGCCATTCAAACAGGGAATAGAAATTAACTCTAAAAGTGTAATAATTCATTCTTGAAGAGTAGAAATTTATTCTCAAAGTGTAATGTTTCACTCTCAAAGAGTGGAAATTCACTCTAAAAGATAATGATCAGCCACTCTTAAGATAGTTAAATTTCACCTACCCAAGTAGGTCGGATTATTGTGAAAATATATGCGCTGCTCTCTCTTAATTACTTAGAGTGAATTTTCACTCTACATCGAGTCAAGATACTGTCACTCAGATATGGAGTGGAAATTTACATACACAGAGTGAAAGGTCACTTTGAAAGAGTGAATCGTCACTTTTAGAAGAGTTGAATTTTGCTCTTGAATCTATTAAGATTCTTCTCTAAAAAACGATTTGAATTTTACTTGAATGTAGTTGAGTTTCACTCTAAAAACGTAAAAAATCACTTTAAGTTTGAGTATCAATATTTTGACTCTAATTGTAAGGAATTAAGAGAAGACGAAATTCCCTGGAATGATTGGGAAGTTTACTATTTTCTGATAGGATTTATTACTCCTAGTTCCTTAGAGTGGATTTTCACTCTGTATAGATGTAAAATATTGCCATTCAAACAGGGAATAGAAATTCACTCTAAAAGTGTGATAATTCACTCTCAAAGAGTGTAAATCAACTGTACAGAGAGGGAATTCATCTTAAAAGGGTGGAAATTCACTCTAGAAGATAATGATTAGCCACTCTTAAGAAAATTGAATTTCACCTACCCAAGTAGGTCGGATTATTTTGAAAATATCTGCGCTGCTCTCTCTTAATTCCTTAGAATGAATTTTTACTCTACATCGAGTCAAGATACTGCCACTCAGATATTGAGTGGAAATTTACATACACAGAGTGAAAGGTCACTTTGAAAGAGTGAATCGTCATTTTTAGAAAAGCAAAATTTTTCTCTTGAATTCTAGTCAGATTGTTCTCTAAAAAATGATTTGAATTTAACTCTAAGATTAGTGGAATTTCACTTCTTTTAAGTGACCTATGACTTTAAAAAAGTAAAAAATTACTCTAAGTTTTAGCAGCAATATTTTCACTCAAAGGAATTTAGAGAGGACGAAATTCGCTGGAATGATGGGGAAGTTTATTATGTTCTAATAGGACTTATTACTCCTTGGAGTAAATTTTCACTCTGTATAGATGTAAAACTTTTCCATTCGAACAGGGAATCGAAATTCACTCTAAAAGTGTGATAATTCATTCTTAAAGAGTGGCAAAACATCAAAGGAGTGAAAATTCACTCTAGAAGAGAATGATTAGTTACTCTTAAGAAATTTAAATTTCACTGACCACAGTAGATCGTATTATTGTAAGAATGTGTGCATTGTTCAGGATTTGCTAGAATAATTATAGAATAGAAGATTTTTAACCTTGATTATTCAGAGTGAATTTTCACTGTAGTTCGAGTCAAAATACTGTCATTCAAACTGAGAGTGAACATTGACTCTAAAAGAGTAATGATCCACTCTGAAAGAATGGAAATTCACTCTGAATGGGTAGTCATTTTTTTTATAAGAATTGAAATAAACATATAAAAAATGGAAATCTTCTTATAAAGGGTATAAATTCCTTCTAAAAGAGTAGAAATTGACTGTAAAAAGAGCCATGATTCACTCTTGAAATGTGAAATCCACTCTGAACAAGTTGAAATTCACTTTAACAGAGTGAATTGTCACTCTCAAATAAGTTGAACTTCACTCTTATATTGTAGTTGACTTCCTCTCTAAAAAATGAGTTGAGTTTCACTCTAAAAAAGTGAAAAATCACTCCCAAGTTTTAGTAACAGTATTTTAACTCAATGTAGAGCAAAAATTCACTCTAAGGAATTAAGAGAGTACATTTTTGTAGAATAATTCAGGATTTTGCCGAAATACTCTCTTGGGAAAGAAATGAAAAATTTTGTTTGATGAGGATTGTATTAACATATAGCCACTGATGAAATTTGATAGTGCAAAAATAATACGTTTGGATTTTTAAACTTTATATAATTATTGTTTTTGTAGCTTTAATAACAACGTAACTTGGGAATTTCACTTATATTTACAGTATGCATACCAATAAGTTTTTGTTGTTGACTGATATGATGGAATTAGCATTCGCAATCTTGATGTTTTTGAATTGTTTATACTTTTCTAGTTGAAAACGTGCCTGGAACTGAAAAATGCCGATATCTTGAAAACATAAGTAATGGCTTCATGCGTTGTTTTTTCCTGTCATGAAGTAGTTTTGCAGGAAAAAATTTCTCGAATAAAAGATAAATAAAAATTCTACCTAATTTCTACTTTGAGTCATATATTTTTTTATTTATTTTATTAAGTTCATGATGATAAAAAAAAACTCTAATGTCGGTAATTTAGTTTCATTTTTGATATCTGTGTCTTTTTAAACGTTCGTGTTTTTAAACGTTAAAATTTATGAAGAAAAATTTTAAAAGAAGTAATCACTGGATAAATTTATTAGCAGTTCATTTAAATCTACTGATGATAGAATAGTTTTGATTTAAATCTGTCGATGGATTCAATAGTTGGCATAGTACAATTTTTAATTTCCAGAACATAATTTTTCAGAAAAAGGATAAAACTTGCATTTTTTTACGGGAGTATTGATGAAAAATAAAGTGATAATAAGATAATATTCTCTAGAACATTGTATAAAAATTTAAACAATATGAACAAGTTTAGGTAGTATCTCATAATCGATTCTGCCGTTTAATTAAGAGCTATAAAATTTTTACATATTCGTTTTCGTACGAAAATTGTGATTGGATGGAAAATCGGGCCGAATAATTACATCCAGAAAGTGATTTTAATAAAATATCAGTTCTCATTTCATTACGAAAGAATATTATGAATGTGTTATTTTAAGGACATTCGATTGTAAGTATGAATTATGAATAGGTCGAATCGAGTAGTTGTAAGCGGTCGTATTGATCGGAATAATGAAGTTTTGAGCAAAATAATGTCTTCTATTGCAAAATTAATGAATGTTATAAATTTTTGAGCGAAGAATAAGTGATACTGGAAAATCTGATAACTGTTTTTTCATCGACGAAAATACGTACGTTTAAAAATTCTCTTCATGAAAAAAAATTTTGTAAGGCCATAGAATTTTAATATCGATCAAAATAAAAAAAAGATTGACCTGAACATCAAAGGATAACTTCATTTTAAATTTTATATATTGCCTTAACATGTATAATAATATATTTAAAAAAAAACAACCAGTTAAAACATATCTCAAAGTAGTGTTATAAATTTTAATATCAATCGATACGAAAACAAATCTACCAAAATATAATATTTTGGAGTCCAAACCGGGTCAAGGCACAATTTTATTGAAAATATTAATAATATCAAAGCATTTTGAAATTCAAATGAAAACATGCCATGTTAACTTATTAAATAAGATACTAAAGGGTTATTCGAAAAATTCCACAATTGTTAGATTATCAGTATTTCTGAAAATTACTAAGTTTTTCATAGATTTTTAGTCATATTGGTATAAATTTTTTTTCCGTATTTTTACAGTTTGAGCCATTTTCTGAGATTTTTATGAATTTCCACATGGATATCTAGAATGCGATTCTTTAGGACTTAAGGTTTTATAGATATTTGGTAATTTTATATATATTTTAGAAAATCATATGTGCATGGTTTATTTTTTGTTTTTTGTTAATTTCTAGTAGCATTTTCAATTTTTTTATTATTACTGACATTAAGTCAGATTTTTCAAGTTGTTGATAGATATATAGTATTTTAATGAATTTTAATTCATTTTTTATAGAGTATAATGCTCTAGAATCTAAAATTTTAGAGATTTTTAGCATTCCAATAAATTTTTCGGAAAACAACATATTATTACTAGATGTTAACTATACATTTCAGAAATTTCTAAAACCCTCATTACATATTGAAATTTTTCAATATTTATGAATTTTAATGAATTTTCTAATATTTTGATTCATTTTCGTAAAAATTTCTAAAATTGGATGCTCTACAATCTAAAGTTTTATAACAACAATTTTATTACTTGCATACATTTTTGAAGAAATAACTAAAAAATTTCAGTATTTCAGAGATTCGTACTATTAGTCTTTCTAATACTGTTTATAACATTATTGAAATTTCATAGTAATTTTCAGTATTTTGGATTTTTATTATTTTTAACAATTTTTTGAAAAATATCTTTAAAGAACTTCAGTATTTTCAATATTCATAATATTTTTAGTCTGTTTAATACCATTCAGCAGGAATGAAATTTCGTATTTTTCTCTGGTATTTCTCTTTTTCTAAGTTTTTATGATTTTTATGCATTATTGTAAGAAAATAATATATTTTAAAGAAGTTGATTGTTGTATTACTATTTTTATTCTTTTTAATAGTATTCTCCATCGATGAAATTTTGTAGTATTTTTTATTGTTTCTCTAGATTTATATTATTTTTATACATTTTTGAGAAAATAATATTCATAACGAGTTAGAGCATTTTAGAAATTCCGACGATATTTTCAGTCTTTTCGATATTTTTCAGCATTATTAAAATTTGGTAGTACTTTTTCGTATTCCTTTGAATTTTTCGTTATAAAAGTTTGAGAAAATAATATCTCTAAAGAATTTCAATATTCTAGAGATTCCTACTATTTTTGGTTTTCTTAAATGGTATTGAGCACCAATGAAATCGTGTAGTAGTTTCGTTTCTAGATTTTGAATACTCTAATTTATTGCTATGTAAATTTTAAGAATTCGATACTTTAAACTTCAAAATTGCATAGATTCTTATAGTTTCAAACGGTTTTTTGGAACACAGTTTTTTCGTAGATTTCTTCTGTTTGAAAGAATTCTATTTTTTTCTAGTTTTTTTCACATTTTTTAAATATTTCTGTGATTCAAGTGATTTTCTGATATTTCCATTCTTACCTACATTTTTAGGATTTTAAGTTTCATAGATTTCATGTCAATAAATGGATTATCAAGATAATTCTATTTTCATACATGTCTGTGCATTCATAGACGTTGTATTGTTTGTATTTTCCAGCACTCATAAAATCAAAAATTTAGAATCAAATTTACAACCAAATTCAGAGAATGATTCGTTTCTGTACGATTTATAACACAAGAGTGTTCAAATAATTTTTGTGTTACATTCTGTTGTAATGAAAAAAATGACTTGGATTATTGTGATTGCCTAATACATACACTAATTTGAATCCGGTTCCTAATTGTATTTATTTGATTTTATTATTGTTATTTTATTTTTTGAAGCCCGCCATTGGTACCTGCCTACCTGAGTCGGGGTCCACCGGTCCTCCAGCATCCAGAGCGCGTGGTACCACTAAGCGAGTACGAGCGCTTCGAGCCCCATTACCAGCCAAACGTCGCACTAGCCCCTATCCCGGCGCCCTCGATATCTCTAGTTCCCCCAGCTCTCTTCCCGCACCACCGGCATTATTACCACGACCGACGGCGCTACTGTCACAACAACAGCCCGAATCACCATAAGGAGCGACACTCGTCGTCCTCCGCAGTCAAGTCCGAGAAAAAACCAAACTCCCCGGTCCCCAGGCGAGAAGAGGAGGACACCAGCGCAGCGGTGACGTCGTCGACGGTGAACGCCGATACGGAGACCGCGTTGAAAACAGCGCCATCTCCGCATAGCGACTCTGACAACGATGGAGCGCCACCTGGTGAGGATTTTGATTTCATTTTTTTCAATAAAGGGTGTTCGCGCATGCGCTTTATATGTACGCGGTTGACATGTATATGTATGCGGGGATGCGTGAAGCCAATATGGCGAAAAGTACCAGAATGGAGTGTGATCCAGTGGTTCAATAAATCAATAAATCAGCCATTAGTGAAGGCAATTTCATTTGAGAACCTCAATATACCAGAAACAACGAAGGGTTTGTTCCAGAATGGACGGTTGTTCTATTCTCTCTTTAGAAATATACAAATTGTAAGATTCTAGATTTCATCATTTAAAATTCTAGTGCTTCATATCAGTGCAAGGGTATTTATGTAGTTTAGGACATTCTTCCAAAAATAACCTAACCTTAAAAAAATTTGTTTGGGTTATTCAAATTATAAGTTCCTAAAGAGCTGCACCTGACCCAAAAACAATCCGAGAAATAAGGTGGTCACTTTATAAAATGATTATTTTGATTGTTTCAGATAAGATGCACCTCTTTAGAAAGTTATAATTTGAATAACCCTAAAAAATTTTTTGTAAGGTTAGGTTATTTTTGGAAGAATGTCCTAAACTACATGAATATCCGTGCAAGATTCCAGAAAGCTGTATTCTAGAATTTAGAGTTCTTAAATATGATAAATTAAAATTTGATTTATGAAATTGTGTAAAAATTTTGAGAAATGGCCGTGGTTGCTTCAATACCACATTTGAGTGGATTTTGCAGAATCTGATTGAAATTTTTACTATTTTCTAGGTTGGGCCTACCCCGTCGTCGATTACGACTTGCCACCTCATCAACTCGTTCAGCTTGTCCAGCACCTTGTCCACGAAAATGCGTATCTGCGCCGCGAGCTCGCCAAACTTTCGTCCCGGCAGAATTGTCCACCCGAGGCGCGGCCAAACGACGCGGCCAACACCAGCGCCGCCGACAGCACCGAGGACAGTCACAAAGACGACGAAGATGTCGCTAGTGCGCCCCTGGACAAGAAAGAACGAGATCCTGGGAGCCCCGTCGCGGCGAAGGATTCGTAGGCTTTTTTCTTTTTTTGTTGATTCTTTGATATTTTTTTTACTTGAGTAGGGTTGCCGCCCCCTTTTTTTTTAATGAATATTTTTTCACGTTAACTAATGTTGGGAAAATTTTTTTTCTTTTTTTTTCTTTGGTGTATCTTGGTTGTGGTCGGGGAAGGATTTGTTCGTGAACGCTGAATTAGTAACGAAATGATTTTTGTGATCATCAAAGTCGGGAAAATTTTTCGCCTCTTGATTTAGCGTTCACGAAGAGGTACTTCAAATTTATTGGTAATTTGAATTTTTCCGGCGAAGGAGGGCAATGTTGATCAGTGGTTCTCAAATTATCGAAAATTGGAATGAAATTATTTCAAAATTCTTTGAGGATATGAGGATTTTTATGAAATTGGACAGTGAAGAAGATGATATTTAATTTAAATATGTGACAATTCAAAAGTTCGAGAACCACTGATGCGAAAAATTCGTTGTGAAAGCCACATTCTAGTCTTTGATCGAGGATACGCGCAAAATTTCTAACTTTTTGTTTGTATATATGTATGTACATTTGACCGTTGCTGCGATTTGTTCTATTGGAGAATTTTATTCGCGGCAGCCTTGCTTCTGATCGACCGACGAAAAATTTTTCTTTCTTTCGGAGAGAACCTATTTTGTCAAATAACATAACGCGATAGACTGTGATATTTTGGGGACGTGTTTTATTCGAAAAAGAAAAACGAGAAAACGAAAAAAACTTTGCGAGTCGACCTTCCCCGAGTTCGTGCATCGTCATCGCTTCTCATAGTTGTTTTACACATTATGGGGTGACCAGGCTATTCTTGCAATAAATGTATTGAAAAAATTTTTTTTATTGTTTACAAGTTATTTTTCTAACCCAATGAAGTCGAAAATAAATCCTAACCTAAAATCATAATGTCTTTGAATTGAAATTCAAATATTTTAAATAGAAACAAAACACTAATGAAAATTTTTATTGTAATTGGAAGAACAACCATAAATGATAATTTTTTGTATCAATTTTCCTTTTTTTTACGAGGTCTGGGTACCCCATATACGAAATTCGTTCTCTCGTCTGCCCACGTGCACGATAACGAGAGGTAATGGCGAAATTCAAATTTTTCTTCTTGAAGTAAAAAAAAACACTTTTTCACCTATTATCTTTCGATCAATCATACTCAATTATTTATACGTAAATGAAATGTTTTTTACATAGATAATTAATCGAATTTGTGTGGCATGCTCATATTGATCCCAAATGGCGATCAATTCGTGAATTTCGTGATTGTGCACGCGAGAAGAAAATTTTCACAAATTAAAGAATCATGAAGCATAATGTAAATAAGCGTATTTTCCCTCGTCTAAATTATATCAGTTAGGTATAGATATTATGGCAATACTGGAGTTTTTGGGAATTTTCTCAACGTTCTACCTGTCGAAAATTAGGGTTTCGAATCTTGCAATTTATTTAGCATACTTCCTTTTTCCTGCATTTTTTATTTATTTGTGAAATGAAAGTTTGTTGTGGTGTTATTAAGGAAAAATCAGACGATGTTCACTACACTCAGAAAAATCTTGTGTAAATTTGAAAGGGATCCCCTTTCAATTTTCTATATTTAGACCGTCGTAACGTTTTATTTTGAAAGCAGGTGACTTTGAAATACTTTCCGTTTCAAACCTAAACGAAAATTTTTCTGAGTGTACTATTTTCATGACAATTCGACCATTCATTCGATTATACATGTGAATTGTATTTGTAGGTTTAACAATTGGTGGATAAAAAATGGGCATTTCCAATTACGTAAGAATATGAAAATTTGACTTAAGCGTTTTCAAAACCTTCCCAAAAGTTCCAAGTGCACCGATATATTAGCGAATACAGATATTACGCGAATTATTGCAAAAGTACAAAAAACCTTAGGTGCTACTCACGTTACGCTAGGTACGACTCGATCGACAACCTGTTGACCACATTCTCAAATTTCGTATAAGGTAAATGACCCATCAATGGGACATGTACCAAAGAAATGATTAATTTAACAACTTTTTATCGCCATTTTATGCTGTACTTATGACTAAATTCTGATTAAAACTAGATTTGTAGAATGAAATTTTCATAAGAAAATATCCCCATTAATGGGTACTTTGCCTGTCACCCAATTTTCCCAATTTCCTGCCATGATCGAATTCCAAAGTATATCTTAACTTGAAGTCGAATGCGGTCGTTTCGAGAATCATCTCTCTTTTCATTTCCCCATTTTGAAAGACGGATCATAATACTCGTTTGACTCGAGGGGCGTCGAATTACCCCGTATTTTTCGCGCCCCGAAAGTTTCAAATTTTGTATATTTTTAAAGAGAAAACCCCATAGGGTCACTATCGCCGCGTTACATTAATAGGAGAAAAAATGAATGAAATACTTGGTCTCTCGATATCACCAGTCATGATGGGAGAAGTCGATTTCTTGCGAAATTCCAAGTCATTTCTACGTGTGGTGTATTGAAAATCAATTTTGGAAAGAAGTTTTGAGGGAAAAAATGTTTTTGAAGTTCGCCAAGTGTCGACTTCTTTTTTCATGGCCCGTGATTTAGACCCAACATAGTAAAAAACGATGCAAGAAATCCCACCTAAGGTATAAAATTTCGAATAGTCTACGTTTTTCATACACACTCACGTCGTTATACGATATTTACAGTAGTTTGAAAAAAAGTCGCGACGATTCTTCGCGAACCGCTCTCGCCATTTTTTTTTTTTTTATTTAATTTTGTATCATCGATGAGGTTATAAGAAGTTTGCGAAGTACCAAAATTGTGATTTTCTTTTAATATTCGTCTTAATGTTGGACGTAGCGCTGTGAAATTGTGTTTAAGTTGAGGGCGAGATTGCGGATCGCGAGAAGAATAAATCGTAGATAATGTATGTGTAATTTGCGTATAACGTTTGGTAAATGTGTGTTAAGTGGAAATGGCGTCATGTCATAGATTTTTTAGGCGATCGGTAAGAGTGTGCTTGTTATTTGTTTTTTCCTGGTGAGTGAGTGAGTTTGTATGGGGGTAAGTGAATTTGGATTGAGTTATTTTGAATATTAATCGTGTCGTTTTGGTATCAACATTGAATTAGAATTGTAAGAACATGATTAATATTCAAAATTTTTTAATTTAGGTTAGTGCTCTGTTGAAATCTATACCATAAACATGTGTTACATGAAACATGAAATGTTGGAGAAAATAAACTATTTCTTTCCAAATTTTGGAATCAGACATGAAAAATTATGATTCCATAATAGTTTATTTTCTTCCATATCGCAATCCAAGATTCGTTTTTTCTTGTCAAACAAGCGCCGAAGCTCAAAGCTATAGATGCAAGATTTATATTTTTTATTCTTTTGAATGTGATTTCGTTATTTTCAATTATTGCTGCGAGGAAGAATCAAGTGTCATCTAACGCAAAGTGCAACGTGCGAGTACAAATTTTGCAGATTTCTTTTTTTTTCTCTTTGGTTGGATTTTTCTTGGATTATGCTTTTGACGCGAGTACGAAGACGTGTGCTTTTTGGAGCGAATGATGCATGAATTCAGAGACCAATAGGTAATGAAGTGAAGAATGTGTAGGATTAAGTCGGTCTTTATTTAACTGTGCCAAATGAGTAATTATCCCTGGAAGCATGATCGATCTTACAAATTGTTTACATCTTCCAATATTTGCAGTGACACAGTCGAGCGTTGCCTTACGCGAACGGCTGTAAATTCGGCTACGTTCGCATAAAGTCTAGTTACATAGGGTAAGAAGTTTTATGGGTAATGCCACAGTCAACCATGGAAGAATTTATTCGAGAGTGTTTATACGTCGCTGCAAAACGCGAGTGAACGTAGAAATATAATCGTCGTTAGAAAGTTTTCCCGTTTTCTTTTTGTAAGCTTGACTTCACATTCGTAGCATCGTTTTTGAAAATCATAATATCGAGTTTCGATGCCATCATTCGCGTTGACTTCGTCGAATCACCCAAGAGACAATCTTGAAAGCCTGATCCTTACCTGAAGTAATTTTATTGCCGGATGAAAGAACGAAAGAATGGAAGGGATGCCATATTTTAATATCACGATTATTATTCGATATTACGTTATGAATATATTTTATTTATAAAACATGTATTTATAAGTATCATTTTTAGTGACGATTCCAATAAATGAAAAATATTCTTAAAATTCCTAGCTGTGGTGTTTTGTTTTGAAGACTAGCACTCGATTCTCGGCCAGTCCAAACTTTCTTTTTAAGTAGGGATGGGTATCGAGGAATGAAGTATCGATACTTGGTATCGCGATACCATCTGAATTTCAACAGGTATCGGTATTGATTCTTGAGGAAAAAGTATCGATACCTACAGTATCGGTATCGAATTAAAAACACATTAAAACAAAGAAAAAAAAGTATACCTTTCTATATAATTTTGTACTATTTTTGTATTTCTCAACTTTATTTATAAGTAACTAGGTAATAAAAGAACGCGTCGGAGAAAAAAATTGTTTTAACAAAGATTCATCCTTTTTACAGAATGTTAGGTTAAGAAAACCAAAACTCCTCGTTCAATGGACCATAAGAATTTTCTGGCAAGCTTAAGTTTGCTAGAACAATTCTTTGATTACGCAAATGTTCTGGAGTTCAGCTGCAGCTTTGGTCGTTCATTCTCTACTATGAATTTTTATAATAACTCAATTTTAGACGCACAAATAAATAATTGCAATAAGATTTGCCTTACAAGGTTAAATTCTTTGTTTTCAACTATAGAGATATGAATAAAAACTTAAAAAAGGCTCAATATTAATGCATTTAAAAAAAACATAATAAAAATTTTCCATCAATATCTAAGAAATCCTCAAGTTCACTGTTGAACATCCCTATTGACACACAATATTCTAGGAATGTACCAGGAATATTTGCAAAAATATTCCCAGAATATTCTAATGTTTAAGTAGTTTTCCAAGTAGTGGCATCAGGCCCATATTAAACGAAGTATACCAAGAGTATTCTCAAGAATATTCCAGAATATTTTCGGAGAATATTCTGGGGATATTCTTTTTAGCATTGGTTTTATGGGGAACTACTTGGACATTAGTATATTCTCAGAATATTTTTGGAAATATTCCTCGTACATTCCTAGAATATTGTGTGTCAATAGGGATAGTATGTATTAAATCAAATATAACTTTTATTTTTTATATCTACAGTTAATTTCCATAATGAATTCAAATTATTTTCTTTTAAGAACTATAAAAATTTCGGATAAGTAATTCTGAAAAAATTACAAAACTAATTCACTGTCCAGCCATTCAAGCACAATTTGTAATGTGTTTTTAATTTTGTTCATTGAAATCATTTAGCTAACTTTCAACAGTATATATACTTTAAAAAACGGATCAAAAGTTTTTTTTCACTAAGCCAGGAAATTGAAATAAAAATGTATTAGAATTCTTGGTATACGTATTTTCATATATTTCCTATTCCTATCCACAGATATGACACAATAGATTTGCCAAAAATTGTGTATTATAAAATACTGGACGATATTTTCTTCATTTAATATTAACATAACTAAACAAATTTTGTTTGAAGTAACTTTATACAACTTGGTCCCTCTCATCCATCGTCAAACTTTACTTTTTTCTACTAGTACATAATTTTTCTATATTGAAAAAAAAGACTACATAAAATTGAGTGTATTTGTTATATATCAACGAGTTTTTTAAAATTAACAAAATGTAACTTTTATTCAAATAATAACACGTAAGGTAAAATACTTTTTACTGCTTACCAGATCGTATAAAATCTTTCACATTTTCATTCTTTTCAAAATCCCAAAAAAAGGTAATTGAGCATAAATAATCCCGCGCTTCATTTCCATATAAGTAGAAAAATATTTATTGCCAATAACTAAAAGCTTTGCATTCAGTCATTCATTACAACTTTAAATAATTTGTAGAAAAAGAATATAATTTTTTTGCCTGATACGATAATCTCATTTTCAATCACAATTCTCTATCAAAATTTGTATCAGTCCATTCAATACCAACATACAATCCTTTATCATAAAGTTGTATTAAATTTATATAATATATACTTTTTCTTAATTTTAAACGACCACATATTTATCTAGGTACATACGAGCAAGGTGAGGATTTCCAGATTGCAAATATATGAGGTGAAGGTTGAAAGCAGCTTCTGGAACCAAGTCCAACAAATTCGAATTGTCCTGAACAAGGTTCGAAGGAGGTGTATCCAAGACTAGTTTGTAATAATGCACAGCAGTTGAAAGCAATCCTAACTGATGAAAAAATCGTCCCATGTTGTAACAAACTTCATGTTGCAGGTCCTTGCCTCTCATTCGACTGTACTTTTGCATGAAGGCAGATCCTGTAATGAAAATAGTAAAAACTTTGAACTTAAAGACTGGAGAAATGAAAAGTTTAAATTTAAATCTTGAATTTTTAAACTTTTCAATATAACTACTTCAACTACTCTTACTACTAAAAAAAAATCACATCATCACAATAACCTTGCACGATGATTTGATTCTTCTGCGCAGCGAATTTCTGGCACGCCATCTGCAAGTGCGTGACCCCCACCAACAGCGCCAACAACGCTGATGGTTGCACCTTGAAAATCGCTATATAATCGTTCAAAGCATACTTATAAGTGCCCGAAACCAAACAATTATTCGCATGAAGTATATGCATCTGGGAAAACTTAGTCGCTCTTCCCAAAAGTCTCATAATAAATCGATTGTGCCTTGAATCTTCAGCCCTCTGAATGATGACGTTCAGAAAATTCCAGTAGTTAGTTTGTGGATTCGTGCGCACGATTTCACGTATCAAATTGAATCCATGGAACGAATCGTTGCAATGAACACAGGCGATCAGGCAGAGGTACAATATATGTTGGTTATTGGCATCGAATTTTTTCGACGTCATGGCACTGAAGCACATTTTTTGCATCAAGCCAAAATTTTTTAGGCGACACGCAGTTTCCACCATCTCCAAAAACAACTGGTACTCATCGTCAAAGGGCACGTCTTCGCTGTTTATGAAGTTGTGGGTGTTTTCGTCGTCCAAAGATTCGCCACGGGATAAACGATGAAGATTGAGAAGTTCTTGGCGTTGGCGAAGACCCTGGGATCGGGTGATGGCAGTCATTTCCATTCTAAAACAATAAACAATGCAATTCAGATGCTCGCTCCTTGCCACAGAACTTCACAAAATCACGCACCGAGATCTCAAAATCAAGCAGTGCCTCGAAATCAGCAACATCCCAGACTCCAAAAACTCATCCCACCTCTCGACCCTCTTCAACAGTAAAGTCCTCTTATATATCACGTTCGCATCGTAAACCGGTTCACTGCTATCTTGATACAAGACATCGATCGCGGTATCCAATTGTCCATTTTCTTCGTAAAGCTTGGAAAGTTCTATTCTAGCCTCGACATGTTGTGGCGACAACTCCCGCACTTTTTTGTACGACTCCATGGCTTCTTTGACGTTTCCACATCCGATGAGACATTCCGCGTGACGCAACCAAACCCCAGCCATGTTGTACTTTCTGCTCTCGAGCAGAGGTTTCAGAAGCGTCAAAGCTGGCTCGAAAAGTTTTTTCGCCATGAAAGTTTCAGCGACGTCAAGGTGCAAGTCACCGGCGCGTTCCGGATCCACTTGGTCGATGAATTTTGGGATGTATTCTACGGCGATTTCTGAGGCATTAAGCTCGATGAGGATGATGAGACATTTGGCTTTGTGATCTTCCTTAACGTCGTCTGGGATCTTGCATTTTTCGATGATGCGTAAGTCCTTTTCGATTTTGATGTTGAAACCAACAGTGACGGCGTTGTCGGTGTCGCCTCTAACGATTTTGATGTTGGTGTACTTTGGAAAAAGAATTATTTATTTGTAATTATTAATATTATTTCTGAAGGCACTTTTTTTAACTTACTTCGGTGAGATAGAACAAACATTCAGGAAACCGTTTCATGGCAATCAAAGCATCGAGCATGATATTCACGTGATCATCAGTCACTTGGTCGTTACATTTTTTGAATACATTGTACATGGCCTGATAGGCTTGTTCATAATTTTTTTCCTCCGTATAACGTTTTGCCAAAATTAAAGCATATTCGTTTATCAACTCCGACTCGTTGGGTTTCAAGGAATTGACGAGTTTCAAAAGACCCTTGAAATACCCTTTCATATCTCCCATTTCGTCCTGAAGTTTGGCCCTTTTCTTATACAAGGAAACGTTCGTTGGGTCGTTTGCTATTGCTCTTGAATAACATGTTATTGCTTGTTTTTTGTTTCCTGCTTCCTCTGATCTTTCCGCTAATTTTTCCCATAAGTGCTGGTCTTTTGGATTTAAATGAGCAGCAATTAAAGCGAACTGCAGGGATTTTTCAGGATCGGTGTTTTCGTAGATTAGAGATAGGGTCTGAAAAGGTTCTGGGGCGCTAGGTACTCGTCTGAAAACAAAAAAAATTGTTTCGGATACCTTTTTGAAAAATTTTTCCATTTTCTTATTCCTTACTCAGGATTTCGTGTAATATGAACAACCAAATTTTTTATAAAAGTGTAGTTCTGTAGTTTCACATTACTTTCACAATTAAGTAGAATATTAAAAATTTTGAATAATTTAAATTTAAAATCTTCACCTGTGAAAAAAAATACTTATGCAGTATTTACCAGCTTAGAGAGAAACTAGAATTATATAACTAGCCTGATGATTTCCAAGCATATGTCTGTTGAAAGTTCGACTTCGTTTCTAGATAATCGCAGATTCGCTTCTCCCATCAATCCTCGTAAATGTTGTGGCAAAGTTTTTTTCTGGCGAACACGCTTGCTTCTCGTTTTAACTCTTCCTTCTTCTTCACTGTCATCTCTGAATTTTCAAAATTTTTCATTAAAAAATATAAGGTTAGAAAGTATTTTGAATATTTTGGATGGTTATAAAATGTGATTTTCACCTCTCATCATATTCTGGTTCGTCGACTTCTTCTTCTTCTTCTTCTTCGTCTCCAAGTGTCGTTGAGTACTCATTGAATGAAATTTTACCATTCATAAATTGTTTTGTTAAACGATCATTATCAGCGTCATCATTTTCTGTGGTTTCCATTTCTTCGGTTTCATCCTGTTCTATAACTTCTACTTCTTGAAATTCTTCCTCATTTGGTTCCAAATTGGAAGTTGAATCTTCGGTGATTTCTTCAATGAGCGGGATCTTTTTGCGATCCATTTTGCCTATTCATACAGGAATAGTTTAGAATCTTTGCCATTGATTGATTGAAATTCTAAATTTTATCTTTATCTCGTTTCTTAGGACGAGTTCTCCATGAATAATTTTTTCAAGCGAGGAAAATCATCAATCATTAATGAATAGTAAGTATCAATAAATCTAAAAAAATCAAAAGTTTTTACATATTCCAGAAAATGTTCGAAATTCCATGAATTGTTTCTGATAATATTTCTTCAGAATATGCATGAAAATATTTTTCATATTTTTAACGAAAATTCGGAATACTTGAAAAATGTTCGAAAATACCAAAAAATTTTACAAGTTTGACAAATTTTGTAAAATTTTGAAAGTGTTGAGTAATTGGGTTGATGCTAATAAAAACTATTACAATTTTTAAAAATCATAACACATTGAATATTAAAAAAACTGTCAAATAAAGTTAAAAGATCTAAATTTCTTTAGAATCTCAAAAAACATCCATCATTTTGAAAATTTTGTTTCTTATTATGTATTTCGACGAAATGCAGATACGAGAAATATTTTTTTCAATTTACTCATGAAAAATGTACAGTACATTAGAAGTATTTGAAAATTAAGAAAAATCTTGACAAGTTAGATAATTTTTATACAATTTCGAAAATTTTAAATAGTCTGCATAACGTTTAAAATTTAGAAAATTTTTTAACATGAGGAAACATTTGAAATTTTCAAGATTGCTAAAGATCCGAAAAAATTCGAGGAATCGGTAAAATTCCATCAAATTCAATAAATTTTGTGTATTTTATTCATTATCATAGAAATATTTTATACCTTTAAAATATGCATCATAACATTTTTTTTAGTTTTTTTAGAAAAAATCTTAAAAATTTGAAGAGTTTTAAAAAATCATTATACATCTTAATGAGTTGCACAGATTTTTAGTAAAATTTTGAAAGTTTTTGATAGTCGATGTGATATTTAAAATTTTGAAAATCTTGGAAAATCATAACGCTTTGGAAATTCAAAAAACTGTCAATAATTCTAGAAATATCGCAAGTTTTTTTTTGAATTTCAGAATATGCTCATTATTTTGTGAATCGTGTTCATTATATTTCTTCTGAATATGCATTATGAATAAATTTTTTTATATTTGGAATACTTCGGAATTTTTCCAAAATTAAAGGAAATCTTGCAGAAGGTGGGCAAATTTTTATAAATTGTGAAAAATTGAATAGTCTATTGCATTTGTGGTTAAAATTTTTTTTTTGGAAATATTTGAAATTCCAAAGATTCTCAATAATTTTGAATAATTTCAATAATTTGTAGGAATTTCAGAAAATGAAGGTGAACTTGTAAACTAGTAAACTAGTCAACTTCTTTTTCACATTTTTCTAGTACAATATACAAAACCCTGGAGAATTTCCAAGTATTTTAATAGATAACTTACGTTTTTGTAGATTGCTACAGAAATTAAAAAAGCTTGATTCTTTAAAATGTGAATTTCTATCTACTCTCAGTAATTTCAACAATTAATGATAAAATCACATTCATATACATTTTTCATGTTGTACATCATTATTAATTTTTTGTGTTTTTAAAATATTTAAAATATTTTACTATTTTCCCTAATTTTCAAAGATTTATAGTATCTTCAGAATTGGCGATGCTCTAGAGTCCCAAAATTTACAAAGTGTAGAGGCATTTATCAAGATTTTTCAGAAAACAGTTTTTTCATAGAATTCAATTGATTTTATCATTCTTTTCGAGTTTGCATGAATCGAAAGATTTTGAATACTCTCATAATAATTTTATAAAGATTTGTAGAAATTGATGATCTAAGATTCAAAGTTTTGTAAATTTTTAGCATTTTGTAGATTTTTATTTTTCTTGGTTATTGACTGGTTTGCAACAGTTTTTCTGGTTTATATTTTCTACGTCATCCTATGTTCTGATAATTTTAACTTTTTTGACATGTATACTGCTAATGTTTTCATATGCATTGTTTTGTAACTTGTATTTTTATTGTTCATTGATATAACCTTTTTCATTTTTACATGAAAACATTGATTGATTTTTATTAAAATTTTGAGGGGGGTTTGAACTTCCAAAACCTCACTCTGCATACGCCCCTGGTATTATTTACAAACAAAAATTGTACCTGTATAAGATCGCATGTTAACTTTATTTCTTTACCATAATATTGTATTAAAAACGAACAAAAATATACAAAATTATATTGTATCATCGCAATAGCTTGTTTATATTTTAACTTGTGAAATTTGTTTTTTATATTGATAATTATTTTTCTGAATGAGTTTTTCGTATATTTTTACTTCAAATCTTTAATTGTTAAACAACATTGCCCAAAAATGTCGGAAATGAATTAGTAAAACTCACACAGTTCAGAATTAACAATCACAGATTATTTTTTTTACTGAGTTTTTTTCAGTTTTTTTGTCAGAGGTAAGATTTTCCGGGTTTCCTAGTGTTTCCCAGCCTAAATGACAACAAAAACAATATGTAACAGTTTTTAAATTTTGTAACCTAAAGGTGCGTTTATATGCGAGCGACTAGCAACCTACAACTCGCGCAGTAATCTATTGCGCAGGTTTCTGCTCTGCGCAACTAATCAGCAGCAAGCAACGCAAGTTACAAATTGCAAATTCAACCTACGCAGAACGGATCTCTGCTTTACGCATCTAATCAGCAGCGAGCAACGCAAATTGCAAGTTGCAAGTCGTTCGCATGTAACCAGGGCCTTAACCTATACTGCACATCATCCAGTGAAATCAGTGAAATAGTAAAAAAAGGCTTTTGAGTTGGTACCTACTTGTAAGTGGGTAGCAAGCTAGGGATGCTCGATATCGATACGATACTTTGGGTATCGATATAATTCTTCCGATATATCACGATACGATACCCGATATTCTCTTAACGATATATTGCAAGTATACTTTTCTTTCCGATACTCGATAGTATCGGAACCGATACTTTATTTCCGATACTTGAAATATCGAAATAATCGGATCCATCTTTGACCGTGCCCGTCAATTATTGTGATTATTGTGATCTATCACAATATCGTTGTGAAGGTGTAAGGGAGAGACGGAGAAAGATTACATATTATATGTTTATATACATATATGTATACACAATATATTGTTTGCGTGTGTGCGTATCATTAGTTCACTTGTGCGTGTGACTGTTGTGTCAATGATAAGTGACAATAAGTGATAGTGATAGCACCCGCAAGTTTTTTTCCCGTGTAATGCACCGTAATTCCCGCGCTCCCTGTATTTTCCAAACGTTTTCCGAAAAGTAAACGTCATTCTTATCGCGCGTCGTGATTTCCGCGAAATCTTTCACAGCTTTCGATACGAAAATTCATACCGCCTCCGTGGGTGAATTTCGCTCAGTGGGTTTTTCTTGGCTTAGGTATCACAGCTGGTGCGCGATTTTCGCCTTTCAGCATCAATTTTGGTATCTTGGCGTCTTCTAATACTTGATTTTTGATTCAACCCTTCCTTTGGAATCCAGTAATTGTTATGTAAGTGCCAAAAAGCACTTATCAGAAAGTAACGATTTCGCAATCTCATGGATTTTCTGCGGAGATTTTCGGTCATTTTCTCGAAAAGATGTTATTAGTTTCGAGAGTTATTTTGGTTCGCTTAAATTGCAAATTATCAGAGTATTTTGGTGTTTTGTTGAGAATTGCGAGTGGAGCAATGTTTTGCATGTTTCGAAATCCGCGACTTAGTCTTGCGTATATGCACTTTCTTGCAGGATTTCCATTCATTGATTTTATAAAAAAATGCTTTGAATGCAAAGAATTGGTAGTGGTTATTGCGTTTTTTGAATGTTTGAAGTGATTTTTTTAAAGCATTTTGTTATGTAGTGAAAAATATGGAATGAGAATGAGTTAATTTGAATTTCGTAGTTTGACAGATGAATGTAAATAAAGATCACAAAGGTCTTTGTAGGTATATTTAGAATAAACAAAACATTGAATGGAATCAAAAGTCCTGTGGTTTTCAAAACCGAAAATATTGTTTAATAATTACTATTATATCAATCACAGGAATCGTTATATTTCGAAAATCTTTTTAAAAAATTATCTGCGATTTGAATTTATAGCTGGGCAGAAGTAAATTAATTTTCAAACAATTTGTTTTTGCAATTCAGATACTTGAAAAATGTTGTATTTTATAGTTAAATGAGATTCAATATTATTTGGAAAAATAACTTGTTATTTTATTTAAAAATTTAATAATAATAAAGTATGTATTGATTATTGCATTTTAAGTGAGCCTAAATAATATATATCTGAAGTTCCAAACCCTCGAAATTAAACAGAAAGAAAAGTTACATGAATTTTTAATATCTCCTCCTAAGACAATTATGTAAAATATTTTATTGGTGAACGTAAAGTTTACTTTTTAGACCGATAAATCCTTGGTCCATCAGGAAAATTTTTTTCCTCGAATACTAGTCTTTTTTCCTTTTCCTATTAAAGAAATAACTACTCTGATCCAATATATTCTTCTTGAATTTTCTTTATTTCCGTATTATGATTTCTCTAGCTTTTGGCCATCATTTTTGGCCCTCCCAAGGAAACTATCAGTTTTAACATTTTCACAATTATTTATAATTTACAATTGTCTTCGAATAACATAGATTACTCACATATAAAAGACTCGCTGACATCTCATTTCTTCATTATCAAACAAACACAAACGTTATATCGTAATTATTAGTTGACCGGATTCTGAACTAGGAAAATAACTTGTCCCATTCATCGTTCAGTAGTTCCATTCCACAAAAACCACAGAGAAAAAACAGTATAGAAAATTCGCCCTAAATTTTGAAGTGGTTGGGTGTGTGACTCAACAGCAACTGATAAGAGAAATATTGGAACGACAATATAAAATCAGCACCCCACTATCTAGATTTTCATATAAATGACTCAAACCATCTGAACATCCAATTCCCTCCATAATTCAAAATCACTAAAATCTCCTTAAACCCTCATGATACCCTTAATCCTCCTAAGTAAACAGTCGTACTGTCCGTTAAAATCATTAGTGTCCGTTTTCTTGTTAATGCTAAAATCATTCATCTTTATGTATGTCACTTCCAAAATCTCTCTTTTTCTCCAAATACTCTCCCTGTGTACCCCTCTTTTATCTTGTATCTTAGTACCCCTCCAATAAAATTCATGATCATTCTCAACACAGTGTCGGGAAACCACAGAGAGAGGAACAGAAGTCTGAGAGAGATCTCTTTGATGTTCTTTAAGTTTCATCTTCATTTTCATTTTAGTCTGACCGACGTATACTGCTGGACAATCCTTACAGTTAATTCTGTAGACTAAATTCATATTGTCCTCCACTGGTAATGGACCCTTGTCGTTTTTTAATTATTTGTCTATTCATCTGATTATCTATAGAATGTACCAGATTAAAATCATATTTTTTGCAAAGAAAAAAAAATTTTTTTCCTTTTCCTTTTAAATTTGAATGTTTGGAGCCTCATGTACATTAAATAATTGAAATATTTCAAAACTTAAAATATCACTTGTCTTTTGAAAATAGAGTCAGTGGACTAAAAATATATGATTTTGTATTTAAATGTTCGATTGATAAATAAAAAAAAATTACACTATTTCTGTTTGAATTTGAAAGGAAAATAAAAATTTTGCATGTAATGAAAGGTGTTTTGGTTTTTTTAACCTAAAAAAATTGAGAATATGGCTTATTTTAACATTTTTCTGCTAAAAATGTTCTAATCGGTTTTTTATTTACATTTAAAACGTCTCAGTAATGCATAAACTTTTAAACAAATTTTGCGCAATCCAATTATACAAAAACTTTATTTTTTTTTCAAAGAGTTTTTAATCATTTATGAAATAAGTGATAGTTGAAGTATAGTATATTTCCCATAATTTTTATGATTTAATAATTTTGATATAATTTATTAATATTATTCATTAATTTATTTATTTTCATTCTTAATAATCTAAGAAAATTGATTGAATAATTGTTAATTAATCATTTACTCATTCTATTATATTATTTAATATTTCTCAAATAATATTGAAACTAGAATCTATAACTAGCCTTCTTTAATGAAAGTAGTATTTTTTAATAATATAATACGTTTCCAAATCATTTTACGAAATAATATCAACTGAATAGATATTTATTTCTGCATTTGACGTAAGTTTTAATACTTGAATAATATTAATTACCTTTTATCTTTCACTGAAATTCTTCAACAAAAATAGGTACAATTCAATTTTTCACGAGCTATTTTTTTTAGTTCCATTTTTCACTACCTTTCACACCTACGATTTCGGTCCTTCTTCTGGAATTATTGAACAATCTTATTTCTATTCTCAACAGAAGAAAATTCGTAATGCACATCGTCCAATTTGTAAACATCCCATTTGAATGTTATCAAAAAATAATTATTTACAGTCAGATTGATCGAATTTGCAAAATTTTGAACATCCAATGAATTTTACTCATGCTACTTTGCATTCAAATGAGTTTTTTTTCCAAATGAATAATGATGTAGAAAAATGTCATTTTAAAAATATTTAATGTTTGAATTAGTCCTCATTTTTAAGAAGTAAAAATAACAAGAAAATATTAAAAAAAATTTTTTCGAACTCCAACTTTAGTTTTTCAATGTAAAAAAGAATTCGTAAATCAGTAGTATTTTTAAATTGAACTACTTGATTGCTTATCTGAGGTCAAAATATTAGGGGTCAAAGATAAAATTTGTACCAAAAAAATTATTTAAATGGATAATTATTGTATAATTACTACGTGATTTAGAAATATCAAATGAGAGTACAAACGAATCTAAAAATTGGCTGTATGATGTTTTGTTTTCCCATTTCTTTAAATTTCCTCAATTTTTTTTTAATTGCATTCAAACTTTTTACTGAGAAGTGCATGATGAAAAATTTTTATTCGATAGCTTAACTATGTTTATTTAACCATTTATGCAGTCACATGCATTTTGATATTCATTGAAACTTTTTTTCTACACCTTTATTGTACCAATTCTCTAAAAATTGTAGAGCCTTTTCATTGCTTTGGAAAATGCGTATAAATATTTTCATTATTAGAATCAGGTTTTTATGTAAATATGAAATAATAATTCCAAAGAATTTAATACATTATATAATAATTATAATATTATTACTATGCCGTAGTTTATCAATAATATATATTATAATTATGTTACAATAAATATATCATAATAATTATAATCAATTAAAAATTTTATAAAATAATCAATATTTCTCGTCATCACAACTTTTCACTTTGGTTTCTGAATTAAAAAAAATATTTCTTTTTTCAGGTTTGGCATGAACCAAAACTACTCCAGCATTTAAAATGAGTGTAAGAATATATTAAGTTTTAAAATTGTGTATGTTCGTGAAGGGCGATAATTTTTGAATTTTTTTTTTCTTGTACGGAACCTTTGCTTTAAATATTTTTAAAAACACTTTCTTGAATGAATTCAATCAGTAATAATTGTGTAATGTATAATAATAATCTAAATATTTGACAGGCTTTCATTATTTTTTTTTTTTTTTAATGTTTTAGATTAGATAAAACAAGTTACACAAATTTTTTGTATAAATTCATGTATGCAAAACTGTTGAAACAATTTTTTCCTCAGATGATTTTTAAAGTGCAAAGATATAGAACAGTATAATTACTATCAATTGTTAGTGAAAGCCTTGTTCGGAGTTTAACAATATCAATAAACTTCAATTCTCTCGAAGATGATGGAATTAAACTGAAATTTAACAAATTCATCGTCTAATTCACATTTGCATTCATTTGAGTATTTCATTTTAAATAACGAACATAAAAATATGAAAAATTTTCTTTTTATTAAAACTTCTCAACAACTTTTCTAGTAATTTATATTTATTCAGATGGAGTTGATATAATTTCGCACTGTTTAATATAATAATAATAAACTTCAAGTATCAAATTCTCTTCTCTTACATTTTTGATATTGATGTTAAATTATTCAATGACATGTTATACATAAAACAAATATATAAATAAAAAATTTGAAAGAGAAAATTATTGCCCTAGACATATCTTTGTTTTTCAAAATTTATTTATCAATATGAAAAATTATCATTCAAGAACCCATATAGAGCAAGGCCAACAAAATCCAGGATCGGATTGGCGAATCCTGGAGGTCATGGGGGGTCTAATCAAAATTCATGGAATTTGTCGCAACCAAAATCGCCAGTTACGCCCGTTGCCCAAGTCCAAAATCAGCAACCAAATGATGCTTGGGATTGGGGATCGGACAATTTGAACAATGGAAATGATACCTGGAATTGGGGTGTTGATGAATCTCAACAACAGCAACAACAACAGCAGCAGCAACAAACTCAACAATGCAATCAGTCTTATGGAAACCAGAATCAGCTGGCACAAAATTATGTACAGGAAGAGTACTTTATGAATGTAAATGGGAACAATAGGTAAGAACAATGTATAAAAGATATAGATTTTCATAAAATATTAACATAAATGAATGTAAAGGCAAGTTACACAGTTTGAATATTTAGATGGTTATTGAAAATTCTTTATATTTTTTGAAATTATTTATAAAAAATTGTATTTATATCTTACTGTAAGATCTCTTGTTTCAGTAATTAAAAACTCTCTTGTTTCAGATACACCGTCAAGCAAGAACCTGCCCATTACCCACAAACTTACTCGCCCCAAGCAAATTTTAATTACGATCAACAACACGATTCTAGGCCTCCTTCGGTGAAACCAAGCACAGAAAATCTGGACATGAATCAACCATTCAGTGACGTACATTCCCCAGGAGCAGCAGGATTCGTGCAACACGACGTACAAAATCATCAGATTTCTCAAAAACTTGTGACTAACTATAATTGGAATAGTCAAAATGAACAACACAACTCAGGCAATAGGAATCATCAACCAGAAATTTCGCCTTCCGGATACTGGCCTGATCCAAATTCTGCAAAACAAGGTAAAATTATGATCCCAAGTTTTCTAGGATTTGTTGAATTTGATGATTTACTTAAAGTTGATCCATTTTCAAGGTGTGGTGCAAAAAACTGCAGTCATTCAACAATCGCCCTCGCCCCAACCTCGGGCCCAAAATCCTCCACACGAGTTCAACCAGCAATGGCCCTCAGAACAGCAAGATCCTCGTCATTGGCAGGAACAAAATCGTGAAATCATAGTGAACCAACAAACCGAGCAACCACCATTCCAAAATTATCCTCAAAATCCGTTGTCTTGGCAACCAGAAGTTCAGCAACAAAATCTTCAGCAATGGCCTCAACAAGTGGAGGCCCAAAGTCAACAGTGGCTTCCCCAAAATCAGGAAGACCAAGGCAATGTTCCTGAAAATGATAATAATTCGCAGATTGGAAGGGGAAATTTTCCCCCTGCGACTTCCGCGAATCAGGAGCCTTCTGAAGAGCGAAAAAAGCCGATTTTGACTCCGGCTACGAGTTCCGCGTCGCTCAATGACTCTTCAGGTACATCGAACTCTAAGATGCCGAGGCAAGATTCAGTGTTTTCAGAAAGCAGCAGGACTTCCAGTAACTTTCAGGTAATTTGAATCTTTTGAACTATGAAGGGGTATGAAATATTCTATGTGGAATTCTGCAAGAAATTGTATAATTATAATAACTTTGTTATCAGGGCCAAGACCAAGATAACAGTGACTGGAATGTGGACTCTGAATGGGACCCTGTATCGCCAGCTGATTTGGCATCGAATTTCAGTCAAATGACCTTCAACAGTGACCCCGTCAAGATCAAGCCCCAGAGTTCTTCCCGGGTGCAACAGAAACCTGTACCCAGGTCCAAAACCGAGGGTGAGGTTTTCCGAGAAAACATCCCAGTGCAATCTCCGGTACTTGGAGACGTTGCGGAGAAAGTTGTTCTTGAAGATGACGCCAAAGGTTATGGAGTTGGCCAGAACGAGGCAGGAAAGGTTGCAGAAGGGGCTAATTTCGAACAGTGGTACAAAAATGGCGTTGCTGAGAGTAGCTATGCACCAGAAAGGAACAGAAATGTGGAAAATTACGAAAACGTACAGCAACGAGCGGATTTGGCGAAATGGGGAGGAGAGTTTGTGAATTTAGAGGTCGTTGCACCAGAGGCCGAAGAACGAGTCGATGCTTTTGGGTCCAGAGAGTCGATAAATAAAGAAACTTTGGACAATGACTCCACGAAGGAGATCAAGGAGGTTGTGAGGGATTTCAGGCAGGAATTAAGTAATTTGGAAGTGTTGGGTCTGCAGGTGCAGCAACCAATTCACGTAGAACAGGTATTTTTTGATTAAGGTAGGGTTGTTGATATTTTATCGATATTTTTGATGACGATATCGATATTTTTGCGATGATGTTTTTATCGCCGATATTTATCGATATCGATATTTTTAAAATATCGATTAAAAATATCAAATATTAATAATTTTCGATGATATTTATCGGTTACTGATATTTATTTACGATAAAAATCGATGTTTTTCAAAAATATCGTAATAAATATCGATTTTTTTGAGAATATCGTACATCCAGATTTTTTTATCGATAGATCGGAATATCGATATTTTTTCAATGATAAATATCGGCCTATAAGGATATTTTTTTTCTGAACGATAAATATCGATATCCATATTTTTAAAAATATCAGCAACCCAAGGATAAAGCTTTTGTATTGGAAAAGTGGGTAGGAATTGAAATTGTTATTGATAATTTTTAGGAAAACTATGAGTTCGCGTCAAACGATAGAAACACATTCCTTGAAACGGGTGAGCTCACAGATTCTCATCAGGAAAACGAGCCTTCCCCTACTAATCAGGACGATGAAAACGACGAGGTGCCCAGTGACATTCCATTCATGCGCGAAGTTCCAGGTCAAAGCTCGATCGACTCGCGTAGAAACGATCCTCCCGGTCAAGAAGTTTGTATCGATTCAACTCCTCGTATTGCTGATCCTCGCAGGAACGATCCTTCAGGTCAGGAACAAAATGCGCCGACGAGGAATTTGCCTGAGAGAATTGAAAGAAGGGACGTGCCTCCGGGGCAAGAACATAGCGTTTCATTGATGCAACGCAGTGATTCTGATAATTTTGGTAATTTATTAGCTCTATCTGACTTACTGTCATTTTCTCTGAAATTATTCGATATTGGGAGGATTTCAGTTAAAAACAATTTTGTTTGTCAAGGTCTAAAGAATCAAGAAATATACGCGTTTCTAAGTTCTTTTCGGAAACTGTTTTAACGAAATTTTGTTTATTTTGTAAATAAATTATAACTATGTTTATTGGTGATTATCAAATTAATATTACAGAAACGTTTTGAAAAATTTTCTCTAAATGTATTAGAGAGTAATTATTTTTGAAATCAGTTTGATCCTCACTGACCAAATCACCGATTTCTCTCATATTTTTTATATAGATACGTAAACTAGTTTCAAAACATATGTATCTTTTATTTTGGGCCGGAAATTGGTTTTTTTCAAGAAATTCAGATTTTCAATTAGGTTGTCAAATTCAGAGTAACCTTACTTTTGTGGAAAACTTTGTATACAATCTTTATTTTCCATCGTAAAATCTATGGATTTCAATCATTTTTGTATGAGAACGTTCGAAATCGTATGAAATTTATTAATGCTGAATTATAAATATTCCTCATAGCGTTGTTGAATTGTTATTAGTGTAAATGAAAAAAGTGTAAAAAATTTTTGAATCATTTTTTTTTCTTCCGTTTTTTTTTTTTTTTTTAATAATTGTTAAAGGCATGAACTACATTCTGTAAAAACCGTTACATGCCAAAACATTTCGTTTGTAAGTGGGAATTTTTTTTTGGATTTCCAATCTGTCATTACCAAGTAGTTATGAAATTTAAATATATTTTCACTTTTTTTTATCTTCAGACACTGTAATATGTTCCAATTAATGGTGATATATATTTGAAACGAAAATAAATAAAAAATTCCTAACTAGATGTTCAACAGCTTGGAATACAACTTAAAATCAAGCTTTCGCGCGGATCACTAGATTGCTAAAATACTTATAATCACATACAACTTCACAAGAATACTTTCATTTTCATTTCCCTTAAACACTTTATCGAATTTTTATGTTTGTTTAGAGTTATGAAGGCAGGTCTATTATGTATCGGAAAAATGTTCAACTGTGGAATTATGTGATAATGTCATTAATTTTTTATCCAATATTTTTAATTTTCTAAAAAATGTCCTTACATTTTGAAGCAAAATAAGTACATATGAAAACGATATTTCATGTTTGAAAATGTTCATTTCATTTCAAACCAAATTAATTATACATGTTCAACGTGCTCATGTTTCAATGTTTTTTCGGGAAACGAAGATGCGTTTCATTATTATACTATTTCGTTTAAGCATGGATAATTCATTTTTTGCAATCTTATTGAGGAAATTTCTTGAATTTTAGTATTTTTCACGTGTGAAGTCCAAAAGAATACAATCTGGTGTGTAGTCATAATCATCTAATAAACAATATGCAAAGAAATATTACAAACAAACCAAGTCCACGCAAGTTGATATAAATATAAAAGTTATTCTCAAGAGACACTCACAAAAAATTAATTTCATGTCATATTCCGTGTAATGCAAAATTAAGTTAGGAAGTTTTTTATTAAAAATATACATTATTATCGAATAGAAAATACGACAGTGTTTCAAGATCAAGAAAAGTGAAAATATATTAAAATTTCATAATCATTTGTTAATGACAGGCTGGAAATTCGAAAAAAATTTTCACTTACAAACGAAATGTTTTCGCGTGTAATGGTTTTTACAGAATGTAGTTCATACCTTTGCCAATTGATGAAAAAAAATAATGAAATATGAAAATTATTAATTCTTAAATTTTTACACTTTTTTCATTTACACTAATAACGATTCAACAACACTACAACAAATATTTATGATACATTATTCATAAATTTCATACAATTTCGAACGTTTTCATACGAAAATGATTGAAAGCCATAGATTTTACAATGAGAATTGAAGATATTAAAAAAAGTTTTCCACAAAAGTGACGTTACTCTGAATTTAACAGCCTAATTGAAAATCTAAACTTCTTGAAAAAAAAACCGATTTCCAGTCCAAAATAAAAAATACGCATGTTTTAAAACTAGTTTACGTATTTATATAAAAAATTTGAAAGAAGTCGGTGATTTGGTCAGTGTCGACCAAACTGATTTTGAAAATAATGACCCTTTTTTTTGTCAAGGTCTGAAGAGTCATGATGTACACATGTTTTCAAGTTCTTTTCTGAAACTGTTATAGTGAAATTTTGTTTATTTTGTAAATAAATCATAACTATGTTCATTAGTGATTCTCAAACGAATGTTACAGAAACGTTTTGAAAAATTTTCTCTAAATGAATTAAAATGAATGAAATTTTCCAGCTTCTCTGCAAGATCAGTTCCAAAACGATTCGAGGAACAGGCGAGAAGAAGCTGTAGGGGAAAGCAACGACCCTCCAACAACCCTGGGTCACAGAGATTCTTACGAAGATGGCGACGACGAAGGTTCCGGGCAAAGTAGAGAAGGAAGTCAAGAACGCAGGCGTTACGATTACGAAAGGAGACCTGCTTAGTATGTTGAAGAAAAAAATCTGAAAACGACAGAAAGCATGTTTTCTTATACTTAATACTTAAAATTTTTGTTGGGTTTTCAATCAATTTTGTAAAAAAAAGTCAACGCATTAAATCGAAGAATTCTAGAAAGAAAATTAAATGTCACGATCACTTTTGGGCAGAATATTTTATGTGGTTATTTTATATTGTTTAAGTTATGACCGAGAGCAAGATTACGATGACGACTACTATCCCGATCGCCGACCTCCCCTTGATTACGATCGTTACAATCGAGAAGATCCTGAACGACGAGAAATGCAACGTGAAAGTGAGCGAGGGAGACACGCGAGTCGAGACGACCTCGAAAGACAAGAGGAGTTGGATCGAAGAAATAGGATGCCGAGAGACGATTTAGATAGCAGAGGGTTTAGGAGAGAAGGCCATAGAGTTAGGGACGGAAGACCTCACGAAATGCGGTACCCCAGGGAAAGAGAGCACAGAAATGGGGATCCAAGGAGAGGAAATGATCGTCCAATTAGGAATTATCCTGATTATGATCGTGCTGAACCGAGTTCCAGGAGTAGAGATGATCGTCGTATTAGGAATTATTCTGATTATGATCCTGCTGAGCCGAGCAGTAGGAGAGAATTCCGTGAGGATAATTACAGAAGGTAGGAATGAAGTGGAAATGTAGATAGGGAATTTCGATAACTAAATCTTATGTTTTGCAAGAATTACTAAATTTGTATTAATTCAATGTATAATTATTTGCATTTGATAAAGTTACTTGCTATTGCAGCAAAAATTTTGCCTTCAGTTTTGGGAGTGTCACTATATCACACAAACGTTCTTTTCAACTATCTCTTTTAAAACATAGTTTTAGAAATTCTCAAAAGTTTGTCAAAAACATTCTTTTTAATTTCATGATACAAATAAAAGAGAAGGAAAAAATTGTTAGATAAAACATTCATGAAAGCTAAAATTCTAACTAACTTACTTTTTTATCTCAATTCCTTCCATGTACTCCTCTTCTTACTTGACTGGGGAACTTTTTTTTGTGGTTCGTAAGTTCCATTGGTTTTTGTTTTCGTGTTGTGTGTTTTTCACGTGCACATTTTTCTGATTGCAAATTAATGTTGTTTTATGAAAGAATGAACAATTGCTTATTTTGAAGTTATTCTTCATGACTTTTTTCTTTTGTCGGTTACAGTTCTCGTCCCTCCAGTCGATCATCGTACGACAGAGAATACTACCCGAGAAACGAACCTTATTACGGTTATAATGGTGAATATTTTTCTGGTCATTTTATTTTTATATATTTTTTGTGGCCATTAATAGAGGGGAATTTTTATTTCAGGTTATGGAGGCTACAATTATAGGATGCCGAATTACAGCAACAGTTTTTACGCATATTATGATCATCTTCGAAGAACCGACCCTGTTGCTTATACAAGATTGTACAATGAGTTTTATGCGAGTCAGTCGCAACAGCAGCACCCACAAACACAGCAACAGCAACAACAAATGATGTATGGCGCTGCAAGCTTTTCGGAGGACAGAACCAGCATACATTCTGGACATAGCTCTTGCGATACCAGGTATATTTTATTATTGAGTTCATCACGTTGGATTGAATTGTGAAGAATATTATCTTTTTCCAAAGCAATTTTGTTAGTTTGATGAAAGTTAGAAAATTATAAACAAAGATTTAGTGAATTTTTTATCAACTTTTGAAAGTTTTTGTGATATTTCGAAGTTGTAAGTGTACACTAAAATTCTCAGTCTTCTCAGCAACTGATTATGTTGGGTATCTAACATAAAATAAAATGAATGTCGAAAAAAAAAGAACAGTAAAATAATACTTGTGGTACCTAACAGTTTCACCTATTTATGTTAAGTTTTTTTTTAATGAACAATTCAAGAAACATTTAAGTTTCCTTAAAATGTTCCATTTCACTTATTGAGTTACTTTGTTTAATTTACCTTGCATGTCAGGCCATTTACAAATCCGAATATTTTTCTTCATCGACCAAATAAAGCATTGTACACACCCTGTTTCGGACAGAGTAAAAGCATCTCCGACAAACGCGAAACAAGTTGTTGCAACGTCGTTAGGTGAGGTCGAGGGAATTATCTCTTGGCTACAATTGCTTTGTATTTGAGTAAATATGCCAGGATAAATTAGATTTTGCTGGCTTATGTATCGAATTGTAATGGTTTTTAAATCTTTGTGTAATGTAGAGTTCATTTATATTCAGAACCTTTTGGAGTATCTGAAAATTATTGATAGGATATGTTTTTTATTTGTATTGATGTGCAGAGTATATTGATAAAAAATATTAGTTAAAAAATTTTTTTTTTATTATTGTTCGTTAATTTGTCAGTGCTTGTAAAAATCATGATAACAGTTGGGAACAACGAAGAAGAAAGGGTTGTGTATAATTGAATTGATACATATTCAGTTATATTATTGTGATTTTTATCACAAATAAAAAAAAGTATAATGGAGGAAATTGAATAGAAAAAAAAGGTAAATGGAATTACTAGCATTTGATGATAGGTTTAGTAAATTGTAGTGAATCTAAGAGTCTGTACAAAGGCTAGAATTCTTTATTTCTTAGTAAATGCATAACAATGAGTTTATTTTTCATTCTGATTCAACAGTGCGAGGCAGAATATGATGATGGAATCTTCTGCAGAGGAGCATGCCACCGCCTCTAGATTGACGCCAACGAAATTTTCTACTTCTCATGTTAAAGGTATTTTCAATTGATTTTCTTATCTAGAAGCAAAAATTATGTGAGTGTATTGCAATTGTAAGAACATAACACATTTTCGGAGACTTTTGAAATGGTTAAAGTTAATTATTGTTGAATGTCAACATCTGTTTTTGAAATTTGTAGTTTTTTACACACTTTTTTGTGGATATTTCCAAGTACTGTAGAAATATTTATCTCAAAATTAAGAAAATTTGTGTAAATCCACAAATTATTACATAAAGTAATGAAAGTTATTATAAATTGAAACAGGTAAGTACAAATCAATGAAAATTTGAGGATATTACAAAAAGATGTTCAAAAATTAATTACAATATCATTGGTTAATGTATATTATAAACATTTGGAGATTGTTATTAATGATACATCAAATTTTATTATTAAAAAATGTAAAAAAATATACATAACATGAAATAAAAAAGAATGTAGTTATGTACACATCACAAAAATTAGATGATTTGAAAAAACAAAAAATGATTTTCAGTTTCGATTAGTTTTTTTGAGGTTTTAAAATTTTCCGGACATTTAAAAAACAATTTAATCTTTTAAGTATATTACGAAATTCAATAAAGTTTTTTGTATATTTATGTATATTACTAAAATATGACAATTTTGAAAAATGGTTATAAGTCTATTCTGAATTTTGCAAAAATTATTATGGGTGTTGAAAAATTATTGCTGAATCTCAGAAATTTTATGGTAAAATCGAAGCATTATTCCAGAAATTTCCAATAAGCTTTTACAAATTATTTATTATTCACGCAATTTCATCAAATATTTTACCAGAAGTTCTAGGATTATCTGGAAAAATTTCTAATCTATTAAAAAAAATTATTTTAGTTTGCTATTTCGTTTTGACTTCTTTGAAATAAATCGAAAAATCTGAATCATTTTTTTCAACGAACACATTTTATATTGTTAACGTAAAAAATTCAGGAATGAAAAAAATTAAATCTGAAAATACAATAGATGATTCCAAAACTTTGTAAAACAATTTTTAGAAAAAATAGCATTGGGTTACATAAAAAATTGTTATATAAAAAAACCAATTTTCTTTTGCAGGTTCATTTTCCATAGGTACTTTAGTACATGTTCACGCGAGTTACCCAAGTGAAGGTGAACGTGCGAGAGTTGACATTCTTCGACTCGACAACCTTCTGCAACACGATTCCGTCACAAAAGAGCTCAAAGCCTATCCAGGGCCTTTAATCAAGCAAGTGTAATCAATAATTTGAAAATCTAAGCATGCGTGTGTTCCGTTTCATTTTTTTTTAGCATTTCTTTTCCCAAAGGTCATTGAAAAGTAAAAACTTGAAAGAATATTTTACTAATACTGCTGAAAATGAAGTTTTCTGATACTAGTGACTAGTATGAATTGACTATCAAGTAGAAAATAATTGGAGAGGTTATTCATGCATTCATCGAATAATTGGAATAAGCTTCACTTACAATAATTTATAATGAAGAATAATTTCTTCATGATCATTATTAACGTAAGAAAATATTTCCAGGGGAGTGACTCACAAAAAAACAATCATCGAGTACTGCGAGAACAAAATAAAAAAAGCTCGAGTAAACGAAAATTTGGTGGACCAAGCTTCATACATTTTACTCTACGAATTCATGATAATGTTGATCCAGCAAAATGGGGTAAGAAGGACGTGAAAAAAAATCATTTAACATTGTTTTAAGTTACTTTTTGACCGATATATTTTACTCTCAGAATGTTGTCGGCGTGGACATTGCGACGCTTTTGCTCAAAAACACAGAAAATTATCCCTATAAGGATCGAAATGTTTCTGGCAGACGAGAGTCAACTTTGTCTCAGCGTTCTGCTGCTTCTGCAGAGAAAGGAAATGACCTTCCTCAAGAAAAAATCGAGAATCCAAAACATCGTAAAACAGTTGAACAAATGACTGATGAATTTAGAAATACTTTGTTGTATGGTCTCGTACAGGAAGCTTTAGGTGATTATAATTCATTTTGAATTCTTTTCTTTGTATTGAAAAAATTGTTGAGGTTTTTGAAATTGAAGTATATAATTTAATTAATACTCTGTGACGAAATGAACACAAAAAAACTGTGACATTTTTGGAAGTTTCCAGATTTGATATTCTGTGATTGAAATGAGTTTCTTTTTGTTCTATCGCAGAATATGCTATGGAAGAAGGTTTGTGGGGTCATGCTCTGTTTCTGGCAAGCAAATTGGACAAACGAACCCATGCATCGGTTATGACGCGTTTCGCAAATAGTTTGCCATCGCAGGATCCGCTGCAGACTCTTTACCAACTTCATTCTGGCAGAGTGCCTGCGAGTGTTACGGTACGTATTTTCCCACAAAATAATTGGGCAAAGTTTTGATCGTCGAATCACGAGCTTGTGTCCAAAAATTTATCGAAGTCGTTTGTTTTGCATGTTGGCATTTTTTCTCTGTTTTCATCTTATTCTCGTTGAAATTTATTTTCTGTACATTCGAGGATATCATTTTTGAAATAAAAATTTTTGGGAAACTGTTGAAAAAATGCATAAATCCTTTTTTTGTATACGTACGAAATTTGAACATTTTTTTTTATTCAAGTTATGGAATGTTTATTTTAAATTTTACTTTATCATTATTGTATTGAAAGCAAATTGTTTTCATTTTCAGTGTGTTTCGGATCGCAAGTGGGACGACTGGCGACCCCATTTGGCGATGATTATTTCCAACACATCTTCGAACCCCGAAATAAATCGTCGCTCTATCATGACCTTGGGCGACACACTGGCCACGAGAGGCGACATTCACGCGGCGCATTTTTGCTACATCTTGGCCCAGGTCGACTTCTCTTCTCACGACGAAAAAGACGCGAAACTTGTCCTCGTCGGCGCTAATCACCTGAAACCTTACGCTGAATTCGCGACCCATGAAGCTATAATGCTCACCGAAATTTACGAGTACGCTCGCAGTCTCAGCGAACCTGATTTCACCCTCGTAGATTTGCAGACCCTCAAATTCGAGATGGCTGTAAAACTGATCGATCACGGGCTTCTTGAAAAAGCTTTGCTTTATATCGAGCAAGTTGCAGTGAATATTGTCAGGGAGCCTTCAAAGTACAGAGCTGTTTTCATCAAGAACGTTTATGAATTGGGAGACAGGATCAAGTTTCACGATCCTATATGCAAGGATTCTGTGGATGATGCTGCGAATCTTCCATGGCTTAATGATCTCATGGAAGTTGTTGGAAAGTGTCAGGTAAATATTGATTGATTAATGATTAATTGATGAATGTTGAATTGATAAATTTTTTTCTTTTTCCAGAAAGGAGAGATCGTGCAAGACACTTTGTACAGCGAAGAGTACTCGAACCAAACTTCGCAAGAAGCTGAAACTCATCATCAGCAATGGAACGTTCCTGATTATTCTGAGCCTCCAGTTTCGATGACGGAAGTTCAAGCTTCAGAAAGTTCTAATAGTTGGCAGCCAATGTCGTTGCCTCCAACGGTTCATGATTCTACTGTCGCTGGTCAGGATTTTGGAGTCGTGAGTTCGGGTGAGAATCAGTACCAAACACAGCAGCAGCAGCAGCCAGATTATTGGGGACAACGAAGTTACGCCCAGGATCATGATTCCCATAATTATGGTCAAGGTGAATGGCAGCAACAACAAACTCAATATGGCAGTCAGGTGGAAAATGATGGCTCGCAACAGCAAGAAAGTTGGGCTTACGAGGTGAGTTTTCTTAAGTGGATTTTAAAATTTCAGGTTTAGCTAAAAGCTAAAAAAACTTGAGGTTTTTTTTTTCGGTGATTTTGAAGAGTTTAGGGTGAGGTTTGTGTAGTGAAGGATATAAAATTTAAGGGACGTAATGTTTTGTCCCAGTCTTGTATTTCTTAGGAATGCAATTTTAAGAAAAATTTTACTGATGAAAAATTGGCTGATATATAATTCATGGATTGGTTATTTACAGATTGTTGGGGAATGTTTTTTTAAAGTCTGTAATTTAAGTTCTGTTATTAGGTTTTGTTTGTCCACTGATTGAATGAATGTATACTTTGTTATGGTGGTATTGAATTCTTTTTTTGTTTGGAAATTTTATGGAGTGTGATTTAGGATCAAGTTGTGTTTTGATTTTTTAAAAGGAATTTCCTTTATTTACTATCAATTATTTTAGGAATGTTTTATAAAGATTGAAATTTTGAAATATTTTGTCTTCTAATTTTTACAACTTTTTGATTTTAGGAAAAAAAATGGATATTTTTGAACATATCTTCATTTTTTGGTTCAATTCATTAATCTTTGAATGTAGGAATTCAAATTCTTTTCAATCAGGTTAAATTTCAAACAATTTATTCTAGAATTCTAATATTTCTAAAAATGGACAACTTCGACATTTATAATTTAACAGGTAAGTAGAGAAATTTACAAAAAATATTGAAACATCGTTTAAAAACTCTAGAGTATTTTGAATTTGGAAAGATTTGAAACAAAAAATTTTTCATTTTTTTTTCAATATCAATAAAAGAAAAAGTTATATGAAATACATATTCAAAACAACGCCACCAGAAAATTTTTGAAAATAATTGCATTGGATAAAAAAACTAGCAGAAATTATAAAATTTTGATTTTTGGGACGAAGAAACAGTTTTTGAAGATTTTACTTTTTTTTTTACGTTAACGATAGAACCTTTTTATATACTTTCTGAAGAATAATATATGGTGTTGATATTTTGTAAGTTCATTACTTTGAAATTTGAAGTTTTATCACTGATCAAAAAATCACGTGACTAAGAATCATTCAATTTCAATTATAATATGCACTTGAGTAAAAATTGAAGTATTAGCTTTTTTAAGCATAAATTACATCTTCATTTCTATTACTATTTATTAAAAATCTTGGAAAAATTCTTAAATTTGTATTATCACAACTAAAAGGGCACCTATAAAAAAAACTTAAGAATAACGTATTTTGTATGTTATTAAAAAAATGAGTTAAAAAAAATTGTTTAGTTGGAATTTCGTACTAAAAGCTGATTTAGCTACGTAAAAATATGTGAATATTGTAAGTTAATAAATTTCCAAACTTATAGTAATTTGAATAAATATTTTTTAAGTTGCACATTAAATTTTGAAAATGTTTTTATGTTTGATAAAAAATATAATGAAAATATATAGCGCTGAGCATCATGTATTTAAAACTTTTTCAATAAATTTTGTGTGATTGTGTGATTCTGAATCATATAATAATTATTTATTTATTTATGAATAATCGATGAATTACAAATTATGTATAACTCAACACAGCAGTAATGAATTTATCAATAATTTATTATTAATTATTTATTATATTTTCGTGCGTGTTTTCCATTGTTTTTTTTTTCTAAGATTTGAGAAAAAAATTAAATTTGAATACGTTATAACTCAGAATTTTTTAGTTTCACATTCAAAAAATTTCTTTAAGGTTAATGCAGAATGTAATAGAAATTTAAAACGTTGATCATCTGTTCAATAATTTTTCAATGAACTCATATAAATCACAAAATTATGATTGTTAAGTAGTATATAATATTAGTATATGCTATGAATAGTATCTATTGATAATAAGAAAATGAAAAATTATTTATAACTTAACAGTGATGATTTTTAATAATTAAATAATGATTGTTTATTAATATTAATTAAGTCAGAACGCTGTGATAGGAATCCGGTTTGTTACTACTCAGAAATTTTTGTTCAAAACATAGCAATCACTGGAAAATTGTAAAAGTAAAAGTGTTACCTTATGGTTCTGTTAATATATATAACACACTAAAAGTGCATAAATTTTTTGAAAAGTTATACTGAGAGTAATGTTCATAAACAGAATAAAAATTGTCTTAAACATTTCACTTGAAACTGTTATGACTATAGAAAATTTTTTCGAATAGTTATGCTGTAAGTGATGAGATTATAAACAAAATTGAAACTTTGTCTTAAAATTTCACTTGAAAGTCTATGTTATGACTACAAACAAATTACGTGGGAATTACGAAATTTAAAAAGTGTTTAAAATAACATAGTTTGTGCCTTTCTTTACGCTTACGCACGGACAGTCGGAAAAGGAAGAGGAAAAAAAGCCGTCTACGCCCGAAGTAAGTAGACCCGCTCTAATAACTGAAAATTCCTTGCGCCGACGTAAAACCGCGAGCAAAACGCAACCAAATGCCCAATGTATACAAACTCCGGTGTCACCATTTTTCCGCAACGATCGTTCGCCAAAATCCATCAAGTACCCAAAAGTAACTTCGCCGTATCCGAAAGTACCCGATGAAAATGCGCCCCCAAAAGCTGGGAAACTGCCACCGAAACCAACGAAACCGCCGACTTCGCAGTCATTGGTTTTCCTCAAGTGCAAGTTGAAGGAAAAGGACGAGGGAAATTTGGAAAATGTGGAAAATGGTAGTGATGGCAAATATAGAAAGAAATCAATATCGATTATTATCAATATTATTAGTTTAGATGGAAAATATCGAGATAGAAATAATAGTGATATTTTTAGGGTTTGGATAATTATTTTCTTAATTACGTGAATGTGTTAGTTTTTGTTCAGTTTAATCCGTAATATTAATTTTATTTTTTTGTTTCGTTATTGTTTTATTATTATAAACATTTCACTTTTATTATTTAAGGAATGAAATTGGTATAGGAATTTAAAGTACCACGGAATATGGCCTTGAAATTCAGTAGTTAGAAAAAATTAATGAATGTATTTGATTATTTCAGTAATGAAATATTGGGCAACATTTTTTTCATTTTTTGAGTCTTGAGATAAGCGTGATTAAATTTCTCGTTAATTATGAAAATTTTCTTGTATTTACGAATTTTCGTGTGTTATTATGCATACATATTTTCCACTATTTCGATTGTTGACCTCGTATTACTTTCTTTCTTTCTTGCAATGAAATTTTTATAAGAGTTTATTGATACGAGTTCAAGATAGAATTCCAGGTACTAGTGAATAATTTTCAATAATTCAATACCGAAAAATTTAGGTAAAGTTAACACCAAAAAGCATGAAAATTTTGATTGAAATTGAATTTTAGAAATTTGGAGAAACGAAGGAGTGAAAATTTCAAACCGTTTCTCAAAATAACTGATAGGAAAGACAAAAATTAATAGATCTTTATGCCTTATTGTATCTCAAAAACGAAGTTCTTACACTTAATTACAAATGAAAATTAAGATCAATTTACTAATTGAGCAAGTGTAAGGAAAATACTTATGTGGAAGAAGAGTTTAGAAATTGAATTAAAATTTTTTTTTACCAGACTTGAATTTTTTCCAAAAAAAGAACTGATTTCCAAATTTTCAGATTTATTTTTCTTTCGTTATTTGGATGATAAAAAATCTATAACTTTTTAATAATAAAACTCTGCTCTGTTACTTTTGAAGTAACACCAAAATGGCTAAGAATGATTTTTTGAAATTCTTCACGAAGAACTGACTGTTTTCAGCAGAAGTGCAACTACCGAGAATTTTGCAGGTGGAAATTATCGTGGTCATAAATTTTCAAATCTATAACCGATTGGTCGTTCTACTATATTATCAAACTATAAATTTTTTTGAATTAATGATATCGTATATAAATCTAGTATATTAGGTACAGAGTTCGAATATGGCGAGAATGTCTTTTTTCTCGTCTCATGGAAAAGTCGGAAATTTATATTTTGGACTTTTCAACTTTTACCCAACCGAAGAATTTGAATGAAATCTTGAAAAATTTGATGATTTGGAAATTTATTATGAGATTTTGGCGATTTTAGGATGCAGGAAAATTTTTTGAATTTTTAAAAAGTCAAAGTTATAGAATTATGTAAGAATAACAAATTATATGAGTTTTCAAGAACTTTTGACTCGACTGTTTTAAAAATAAGAATTAATGTTTTTCGTCTATTCATTGAAATGCACAATCTTGCAACATCAGTCAACAAATTTTCAGATTTTGAGACCATTTAATTGTCTGCTCTCTCAATTCCTTATAGTGAATTTTTACTCTATATCTAGTCAAAATACTAACCCTCAAACAGAGAATGAAAAGTCCCTTTTAGAAAAGTTACATTTCACTTTTAAATTATAGTAAGATATAGCAATTCTTCAGGGTAAAGTATATTATATATTCTAGTCATCCCATAGTGTAAATTTTAATTCTACATTGAGTCAAAATACTGCAATTTAAACAGGGAGTGGGCATGCACTCTAAAAAGATGAATCGTCACTATTAAAGAACTTGAAGTTCACTCTCTAACTAATGGCAAATTCCTTTCTGAAAAATAATTTGATTTTCACTTAAAAAAGACATGAATTTTACTTCTTTCTAATGACTTTTTAGTCTAAAAAAGTAAAAGATTTTTCCAAGTTAAAATATCAGTATTTTGACTCGATGTAGAGTGAGAATTAAGAAAATGGCTTTCGTGGAATTTTAAGAGTGACGCACCACAAATCAGTTCCAAATGATAATAAAACAATCTTCACATTTTTTCAGATAATTATTTCAACGTTTACGTGTGCCTATAGAGCCCTCTTTTTTCCATTTAAATAACATGGGATTTCGTCTTTATCCGAGTCTCTAATTTTTTTGTTGGAGTATAAGACGCCTTAAAAATTGGTGAGACACGTTAAATTTTGGAAAAATATAAAAGTTAAATAAAAAAAAAAATTTTTCAACCGAACACTAATATTTCGCACGTTAGCCATGATGCAAAAAAACGAATTTTATGCAAATTATTGGTAGTTTTTGAGAAAATTGATGTTTTTCGACAATTTTAGATTGATATTTTCGAGTTATAGTGCAAATTTGTCCTAATTGCAAACTTGTTGATACATTAAAATATTATAATAGTAAAATTTACAAACGGACAATTGTTCGAATTAAATTATATATTCTACTGTTCATAGAAAAATCTAAAAAAATCTAAAATAGATCTAAATTCCTTTCCAAAGGTAATAAGTATGCTGATATGTTGTTGAATTGTGATGAACTTGAAATTGAAACAACAACAACAACAACAACAACAAAAACAACGAAAAAGATAATGAGACGAATTGTATGTTTTTAATAATTTTATGGAATCATCAATGTATTGTATCTTACGCATTTCTACAGTCTTCTTTTTTAGTATTCAAAGTGTTATTTTGACATACAATGATATACTCCTCATGTCAATATATTTTGTTCATTCATACAATATATTATTGTTGCTTAATGAGTAAGTATTTTCTATTATTTTTCAATTTTTTTCGTGAGCAGTAGTCTATAATTTGATTAGAAAAATTCTAAATTTTTATATTTTACTCTAATAATATTCTAATGTATCAACAAATTCGCAATTGAGACAAATATACACTATAAATTTGAGATCAGTCCAAAATTGTCGAATAACATCAATTTTCTCGAAAAATACCAATAATTTGCATGAAATAATTTTCTTCATGATATCTAACGCGTGAAATACTGGTGTACGGTTGGAAAAATTTTTTTACAGTTGATTTCAACGTTTTCCCACAATTTGACGTATCAAACTAATATTTAAGACGCCTTATGTGTCCATAAAAAATTAGAGACTCAGACAAAGATAAAATCCCATGGAAAAATCCCAACAAAACTTTCACAACACTCCCTTATTTATTTAAATTCCATCCATATAACGATCATTAGGAGCTAAATAATAATGGGGAATAAAAATACTTAACGTCCCATATTTCTCAATATAGCTAAACAAATTCAAACAACATCAAAAAACATTCTTACTTATGAAATTTGAACAGTATTTACTTACATAATATTTTCTCATTAAACAGTATTAATTTCCAAGAGTCAGATTCATTTTCTAATTCGTCGATATAAACGTCATCGACTCTTTGTAATCACCATATATATTTGGTTAAATAGTTTCGTTGAATTATTTGGTGATTACAAAGACTCGACGACGCTTATATCGACGAATCAGAAAATGAATCTGACTCTTGGAAATTAATACTGTTTAATGAGAAAATATGTAAGTAGATACTATTCAAATTTTTTTATTGAAGGATGTTTTTTGTGTTTAAGAAATATAGGATGTTAGGTATTTTTATTTAATTGGCTCACAATGATCGTTATATGGATGGAATAAAAATCTGAAAGAATTTGAGGATTTTTCATGAATTATTTGAAGTTGATTTGGGGGCGTTACGGTTAAAATTCCTCCAAAGCAATGTCAAGGACCACTGTAGTGTCTATAAATAATTCCTGTTATTGTTAGGGTACTTGTATTTTATTTCCATTATTGATAATAAATCGATATTGCCATTCTGCGTCGATAATCACCATAGTTATCGATTATTTTGTCATCGCTAGAAAACGCGCCCAAGGTCACGACCGACCTCGACGTGCATTTGAGGCGCCTCAAACTCAGGGCCTTGGGCATGTCCAGCTCTTCCTCCGACAGCGAACGTAGAGCCAGCGACGGCGCCAGTCAATCCCTCGGACAATATTGCAATTTCGATGAGAAAAAAGTCGTCAAAGTCGCTCCCCACATCAGACGCAAGGACGTCATCTGCGACACCGTCGACGCTTGGAGCAAGGACAACATCGGCGACACAACGCGTTATAAACCTCTCGTTTTTGGGGGCACTTATCCCATCGACTTACCCCTCGATGGTAGCAAAAACGTGAAAACTGTGGCGATTGTGAGAAAAAGTCGCGATCCTGACGGTTCTTTTAGTCTGGAATAGAGAAATAAAAAATTTGGGAGTGAGGATTGAGAGGGTTGATAGGATAAACAAAAGCTTTTTTATAGAAGAATTTGCTCGGCGGTTGAATTAAAAAGTAGAATGTTTGAGAGTAAGTGAGTTTGGAGAATGCGAAATATTTTGTTATGCTGGGTTACTTTGTTGATGGTTTATTGTGTAGAAAAGTAAATGGAAGGACTTAATCAGTGGAATACATGAAATTTTTAGCTTGATATTTTTTGATTGGGAATGGAGGATGTTATGGATTTTATCAGCTACTTTGAGGTTGATATTATCTTCTGCATGTTGAATCTTTTGTTTCGTGGTTTTGTTTGTTACATCATTTTATTACATTTCGGCAGTTTATTTTTTGTTCTTGGATTTATTTGAAAATTATAAATACAAAATGAGAACAAATTTATTGACTTAGAAAAGGCATGAAATGGAAGAACATATTGTTTGAAAAATCTGTAAGATAATTTTACAATCGTCATTAGAAATGGGAGAAGTGGATCTGATAAAAGAATGTCAAATTTAAAAATTAAATTTAGCTGAAATTCTTTAGGAATCCGGGCAAGTATGGAATCATGAATTTTTAATCGAGAAAAAGAGGGAAAAAATTCAGTATGTGAAAATTTTAGAAGACATAATTAAAATTAATGTGAATTTGATACAGTAAGTTTGTGTATATGATGTTAATCATAAATCACCAATATAGAAAAATGATAAAAAATCAGGCTTAAATCGAATGCTGATGAATAAGCATATCGTGAATGATTTAGTTAGTAAAAAAGGGATAAACACAAGTTGAAAAGTCTATTATAAAATTTAATTTGTACGATTAGTTTAGAAACTGTTTTCTTCCCACATTACACTACATCATAATATTTAATTTTAATTGCAATCGTTGATAAACCAATTAAGTCTAAGATTCCTTAGACACTATGATCTCTGTAACTTGATTATTTTAATTAGAAACAATGGAACTAAGATGAAATTTTATAGATTACAAAATATTACGAAATAATATTTTTTTTAATATCTTTTCTTTTAATTCTAACTAAAGTAGGTTCCAAAGAATCATGCTATTAAATTTTACCCTCATTGACATTTTTTATAATGTTAGTTCACATGATCCAAAGAGTCCTTAGACACTATGATTTCTGTAAATTTATAAATTTAATGAAAAACGATGGAAATTTACAATAAATTCTATAGATTTTATGTGTATAAAATTTTAGATTTAAATTTTATTCTACTTTGTTAGTTTATTTTTTATTCTTCGATTAATTTGAAAATTAATAATATAAAATAAAAACAAATTCACTGACTCAAAAAGGAATAGATAAAAAAAATATATTGTTTGAAAAATCTGTAAGATAATTTTAAAATTGTCATTAGAAATGAAGAAAAACGGAGTTCATAAAATAATGTCAAATTGAAATATGAAATTCAGCTTACATTCTTCAGGAATCTGGGCAAATATGGAATCATGAATTTTTACTCGAGAAAATGGGAAAAAAATCAGTAAAAGTTGAGAAGACATAATCAAAATTGATGTGAATTTGATACAGTGAACTCGTGTGAATGATGTTTAAAATATGATGAATATTTAAAATTTATTTTCAAATAAATACGATTCAGTTAGTAAAAAAAGAATGAAGTTAGAAGTCTGTTATTAAAAAATTGAATTTGTATGATTAGTTCGGAAACTGTTTGCTTACAACATTATAGTAAATAATAATTTTCAATTTTGCATTACAGACAAATAATGTCTAAGATTCCTTAGACACTATGATTTCTGTAACTTTATTATTTAAATTAAAAAAGATGAAACTAAGAAGAAGTTTGATAGATTACAGCATATTCTGTGTATTCTTTTTTCTTCCATTACTATTTGTAACTTAAGTTCCAGTGATTTATATTACCTATTTAATTTTAACCGCATTGGCATTTTTAATTATTTTAGTTGACATAACTCGAAAAGTCCTTAGACAATATGATTTCTGTAACTTGATTGTTCAAATAAAAAACGATGGAAATTAGATTAAATTATGTAGATTACCATGCAATGAAACGATTTTTTTTCTCTAAAAATTCAAATTGTAAACTAGGTTCCAAAGATTTATATTGTTATACTTTAGCCCTGATAAAATTTTTAACGAGGTATCATCTTAACTTTATCAATAAATACAGATATAAAAAATTACATTCTAGTATATTAATATTATCAATTTTACACTCAACCTGCACATTAATTGAAAATAACATATACACTGAATTATAGAAAAATTCATCGTAATCAAATTAATTAATCGTTTTAATTTCTGGCGTTATAATTATTATAAACGAATCGTTTGTGAAGTTTAAGTCAAAAATTTAGTAACATATTATTAAATGAGGAATACCAATATGACTCGATCAGAACATAATTCAATGTTAGAATTTTAATTTACTTTGCATTCACAAACGTGTTTTTTCACAAAACTCTCTGCATTTATAAACAAAATCTACGAAAATCATCATCGATGCGAAGAATAGAAAAGATTTTGTACCGAAAACGTACATCGTGCTTTCGCTATATTTTATGTCGACCTACGTTGCTTTCTTATTTCCCACGCGCAAAAATATCGCCAATCACGCTAAAATAATACACTGTAAAATCACTGTCAAATAAAAGTCTCTTATGAGGTGAAAATTCACGACTCTCGTTTTTTCCCTTCTCGTTTCGTTGAGCACAAAAAATTGTGGAATATTAGAAAAATGTTGGAGTCATTTTCGGAGAGCCATATGGCGATGACGGATTCTGTGTTTCGTTGTAGCCGCCGAAAATTTCGATGACACCGTCTATGGGGAAACAGTACGATCCTTTGGTAGAGCTTGATTCTCCGGACTCCTCGAAATCGACGATCCAGGAGCAGAAGAAAACTCCGGAAAAACCCCAGCAAAAGAAAAACGTGGGAAGTGGAGGTTCTTGGTTCGGAGGTTTTTTCAGCAAACTTGCTCCCAAGCCGAAAAATCAGATGATTTTGCCAGATGACAAGGACCCTTCGGTAAATATTTCTATTTTTCGGTTCAAAGAAATATCCAGACTAAAAATAAAATTGATTAGGAGTAGAGACTAATGATTGTAACTAAATTTATTTAGTTAAAAATTTACATATCAGATCGTTCCTTGGTTATAAATCACTGGTGAACGTGGATAATTAGGGCAATTAGCAAATTGAAATTAACGCAAATCGCCGCGTGCTTGCAGATCGTGTGGGACACGGTAACGAATAAATGGATGAACAAGGACGCGGACTCGGACGGAGTTTCGGCCCCGCTGGCGCCGCCGCCCAAAATATCGAGACCACCTTTTGGTCAGCAGGTCGCCCCAGATTCGAATTCGTCACTGGCGAGAGCTCCTGCGGAAGAACCCGGCAACCCCAATAATTCTATGAACTTCGCCCCTGGAAGCAATATGTTCAAGTTGCAAAAAATGAGGGGCATGCGCTCCAATTACGTGGACGTCATGAATCCCAATGGGACGAAACCACCCTCAAGGCCAACGCCTGCGAATTCTCCGATGATTCCTATGGCTACTTCGTCGCCCCAGTTTTTCATTCCAGCACCTGGTTGGATATTCTTTTTTTATCCGTATCAATGAATTTCGAAATTTCAAGCTATTGATGAAAATAGATAAATAGATTTATTCTTGCTTTTTAATTCTGACGATAAGCTAAACTTTTGAAAGTATTCTATAAAAAATTTTCATCGTGAAAATGACCGGGAATCTGAACTTTTTTTTATAGAATACGGAATACAGGAATCTAGTAATCTTTTTTTTATCATTTTATATGGTTCAATAACTAGAAATTTTGATGAACATTTTTTATAGAATACTTTCAAAAGTTCAGCTTATCGTGAGAATTAAAAAACAAGAATGAATCAAGTTATCTATTTTTCACGATTTTATAATCACAAATAGTGATTTTCACGGATGGTCTTTTTCACGAAAAATGTTTTTCACGAAATCCAAATTCACGATAGTCGAATTAATGAAATGACAAATTCACGAATCATCACGAATAATCACTTTCACAAAAGATTTAGAATTCTATGGAAAAAAATTCAAGCATTCCGTTTATAACCAAAATTTAAGATACATATATTGGTTATACAAACTTAGTTACCAATTGCTTCCATGGATACTAGGGTGGTCGTTAAAATGGGTTAGGTGGAATTTTGATGGTGGCGCCTCCCAGAACGTTTCCAAATAATTAAAAAAAAATCCCCCAATTTTTTCAGATTTTTAAAACAACGTTAACCCGTGGCGGTAGAGTAGTCTTTTAACCCATTCAAATAACATGGGATTTTGTCTTGAAGGCAGTCTATAATTTTTCACGGATACACAAATCGCTTAAAAAATGGGTTTGACACGGCTAGTTATTGTCGATAGTTATAACAAACTGCAAAAAAATTGGCAGCTGTCTAAAACAATCATATGTCTGTTGGTTCGAAGCCAAAAAACCAAAAATCATGGAAATTTCGGCTTTTTTCAATGAAACAAAGAATTTTACAAGATTCCAAGAATCTATGTGATGTATACCTACATGAAATATCATTCTATACGTTCGTGAGTATTTTTTATCGTTATACACGTAGAATTGGTCACATTGCTACAGTTTCAAAAATGTGTCAAAAACACAAACTACAGTGTCAAAAAAAATACCATCAATAGTAATGGTCATTACGATAATAATAAATAAAAGTAGTAATGATAATAATAATAATATTAATAATAATAATAATATTAATAATAATAATAATAATGATAATAATAATAATAATAATAATAGTAATAATAATAATAATGATAATAGACATAGGAATAATAATCATTCGAACAATCTAATGCGCTAATAGAGAAAGATTTTTATTAGAACACAACACGCAATATAGTTAACTTTAGGACGTCAATACTAAGTTATCATATTTATTGCTACATATTGAATAATAAGAAGATCATGTATTTTAATTATTCTAGGATCCATCAGTCACTGAACAATATCAACAATTTTACAAAGAAGCAGAATTTCCATAAAAGTTTGCAGTTTTCGCAAAAATGGCTACATTTGTTTGACAACTGAGACATTTACCTTATCCATAAATTTTAGAAAGTTGTTTTGTAATTACAAATTATTCAAAACTCGTACTTGAGCGCATCAAGCATTGCAAACGAAATCACAGAAACATTCGTCAATATTGAATAATATTCCTTATTTAGGTTATTATTATTTTTATTAATGTTTTTCTTATCCATTTTCAAATTATCCTTATAACAATTCTTCTTCTTCTTCTTCTTCTTCTTCTTCTTCTTCTTCTTCTTCTTCTTCTTCTTCTTCTTCTTCTTCATTATTATTATTATTATTATTATTATTATTATTATTATTATCGTTATGACCATTACTATTAGATATTTCGTATAGAATATTTCATGTAGGTATTCATCACATAGATTCTTGGAATCTTGTAAAATTCTTTGTTTCATTGAAAAAAGCCGAAATTTCCATGATTTTTGGTTTTTTGGCTTCGAACCAACAGACATATGATTGTTTTAGACAGCTGCCAATTTTTTTGCAGTTTGTTATAACTATCGACAATAACTAGCCGTGTCAAACCCATTTTTTAAGCGATTTGTGTATCCGTGAAAAATTATAGACTGCCTTCAAGACAAAATCCCATGTTATTTAAATGGGTTAAAAGACGACTCTACCGCCACGGGTTAACGTTGTTTTAAAAATCTGAAAAAATTGGGGGATTTTTTTTTAATTATTTGGAAACGTTCTGGGAGGCGCCACCATCAAAATTCCACCTAACCCATTTTAACGACCACCCTAATGGATACAAATATTGATTTTGTCAAAATTACGAAGTCTCAAACACGTCATTGATTTCTTTTGAAATTTATTTCAAAGTCGTCAACGTTACAAAATTTTAAGTACATTAAGTGTACTTGTTGGCAAACATCACCCGGATATGTACACTTTGCTTGCCGAGTTACAGAAAGAACAGGCAGATACAGAAATTCAAATTCAAGAATTCAATTCAGGAAAAAACATAAAGGCAGCCCCAAAACAAAAGTGACGTATGCTTCAGGAGAGAATCAAAACAATCGTTGCGAATTACGCCACTTTTAAAGAGGAGGGAAAAATTATGGAATTTTTGAAAACAATATCATACAACATTGTATTGTGAAATTGATTTGTAATTTGTGATTGTGAATCAAAAAATAAATATTCGTGAATAAGGGTCATCGTGGAAAAGGTTTATATAATTTTCCGTGAACATGATATTTTTGAAAATGGCTGTTTGTGAAAATAGTTATTCGTGAAAAAGGTTAATATTATTTTTCGTGAACTTGATATTCGTGAAAATGGCACTCGTGAAAGAAGACTTGGTTTAAAACATTTTTCGTGAAAAAAGTCATTCGTAAGAATAACCGATCGTGGAAATAAATTCGTGAAATTGTTCGGGAACGAAATTTCATCATGGAAAATAGTTGCTATTGGGTTGGTAATGCTTTTTGGAACTGTTATTAATTGTCTTGAATGAAGTTGAATGTTGTGTTGCAGTGAACGATCCGAATGCACCGGTCGATTTCCTGACCCCGGCGCCGGCGCTCGTTCCTCAAGGCGTCGAAACTACGACCCAGGGGGTGAGTTAATTCAGCTATAAAGCTAAATCACATTTTTAACTTGTGCCTTTGTTGCAACGTGTTTCGTTACACATCGGAAAGTTATTTTCTTCGTCCCAAGCCCAACTTTGCCCACGACTTTTCAAGACTTTGGGGTCTTTGTCTGCAGTTTTTTTATTTTACTTTACTCTTTTGGAATTTCTTCGCGAGTTTTTTTAAGAAAATGTTGTCGCAATTTTGTTAATTTTTTTTTTGCGTTTTTCGTATTTCGCGCAATTTGCTGATTGAGGTAATTGAGGTTTTTCTGTATGTAATTTTCTGCTCTATTTACTGATTTTAAAAAACAGAAAAATATATCGGATCATAAGCTTTTCCTTTAAGTATAAAAAAATTGTTCAAAGGTTGCATTTCACCACTCGCAATTGTTTGGATTTTGGATAGTTTTTTATTAGAAATTTCGTTATTAGAATTTTTTTCGTTCTCTTTATTTGTTGATAAAAGGTCAATGAATCATGATTAAGAAATTGTGAAAAATATAAGATATATTTGAATCAGGGTTTAAAATAAAATTCATTCTTAGCCAAAGTAGGAAAATTATATTTTGTTATACTTCTATATTGTAAAGAAAATAAAATTAAAAATGGAGCGATAATTCTATCGATTTTCATAAGTAATTAATGTAATGAAAATTGAGATTTTAACACGTAATATTTTTTGAAATTTTAATTGTAAAATAATTGTTTGACGGATACTTGTACAAATTTTCAACATGGAAATTCTAAAAATGAATATTTGCATCCCCAAAGTTCTTGTTACTTCAACAGTCTGAATTTTAATATTATTGATTTAAAGTTCAATAGTCTGAATTTTATTATCATTGATTAAAAGTGGAATAGTCTGCATTTTAATATCACTGATTTAAAGTTCAATAATCTGAATTTGAATATCATTGATTTGAAGTTCAATAATATGTATTTTATTATCAATAATTCAAAGTTGTAAAAAAATGATAATTTGGATTGTTAAATCCAAATTTTACTAATCAGGATACCAAGTTTGTAATTGGTAACGTTTTTAAAATCTTGGAATTTGGTATAATCCAAAGATTCGTGGTTAAAAATTTTTTATTATTATTTGGAAATTCTTTATTTGTAGAATTCTAGGAATAATTGAATTTTAGTTATCTAACAGTTCGTAGTTGAAATTATAAAAGCCACAATATTTTATATTTTCAGTATTTTGAGTTTAGAAATTTCGATGTTTGAACTTTTACGATTTGCAGAATTTTTTTGCCCAGAAAAAATATGGAAATTTAAAATGCGCAGTATGAAAAAATTAGAAATTTTCAGTCAGAAATTTCAAATCGAGTAAAGTGTCATTTTTTTAATCTTACGGAATAAACTGTTTTATTTTCATGTATTTAATTTTGTTTTTCAATTTTTGATTCCTTGAATTTCATAATTTTAGACAGTTTAAATAGAAAATTTATCATTAGTAGTATATGTATATCAATTCCACGAATTTTCGAAAATGTCGTAACTTTTAAATCAAAATTTTCAACTTTGAACTTTCAAATTGTAATAATTGTAATTCTTTGTTTCGAGAAGTTTTCGAAATTTTGGAAATTCAACACTCAAGAGTTTTGAACTCTTCAACATTCCTGATTTTTTTTTTTTTTTTTTTAATTATAATATCTTTTAACCCCTCCTCCTTCCAAAAAAAACTTGCATAAAAAAAGAGCCAAAAGTACATATTTCAATCTGACATCTGTAAAAAAAGGCCATAGTCTTTTAATTAATGACACGTTCAAACAACGAATCTGTCATAATCGAAAAAAATGTTCTTCGTTTTCATTTTTTAAGACCTGATTCAAATTTTAAAATTTGCCATTCATCATGTTTTCACGTTCTTTTTTTGAAATTTTTAACGCCTCATTATTCACAATTTAATACACAAAAATTTAAAATTTATAATCAAATTTGTCTGCAGAATAATTACTTGAAAAATTTCCACGTTTTTTAATAAAAGATGCAAACTGCTGTCCATTAATTTTCTGCGATATTCGCGAATTCATTAAAGAGTTAAATTTTTATTAAAAAGTGTTTGAATTTACTTTAATTTGTTTTTTTTTTTTTTGTTTTTAAATTATCTTTGATGAAATAAATTGTATTGAAATAATTCGCAAAATGAATTCCACGGTCTAATTTTTCTGTCTACTCGAGAAGGTTGAAAAAACTGATATTTATTAATTTTCTGCCATATTCGCGAATTCATTCAAGAGTTAAACTTTCATCAAAAAGTTTTTAAAATTCATTTTTATTATTTATTAATTTTCTGCGATATTTGCGAATTCGTGCAAGAGTTCAATTTGCATCAAAAAATTTGTAAACTCACGTTAATTTGTTCCTTTGTTTTCAAATTATCGGTAATGAAATAAATGGTAATGAAAAAACTCGCAAAATTAATTTCATGATCCAATTTTTCTGGTTATAGGAGAAGGTTGTAAAACTGCTTTTTATTAATTTTCTGCGATGTTCGCGAATTCGTTCAAGAGTTAAATTTCAATCAAAGAGTTTTTAAATTCACGGTAATTTGTTCCCTTGTTTTTAAATGACCTTTGATGAAATAAATTGTAATGATAAAACTTGCAAAATGAATTTCACGATCCAATTTTTTTGGATACATGGGAAGGTTAAAAATATTCCTGGTTTTAATTCTGTCGACGGGTGTCATAAGATATTCGGGCAAGTTGTAAGTTGGGGTAAAATGTATCCACGCGATTATACATAGTGGAATTTCTGCTGAGTGCTCGTTTTCGTAGTTTGGAAACAATTTTCATCAGTACGACTGATGCCGAAAAGTAACTTTCATAACACCCAGACACGAAATCGGGCATGATATTCGCCGCTCGTGCGCTCATCGTTTTCCGCATGCTGTTTCTTTTCCTTTTTTCAATTTTGTTTGCTCCCGAAGCGTCGTAATGTTTCATTTTTATGTTGGGTAAAATTGCGATGAGTGGAATGGTTTCTAGGCAATTTGGTTATTAACTCAACTGCAAATTGGTTGCGATGTTTAGTGATATTTTGGGACACTTTTTGATGGAATTTGAATAATATTACGAGAATTCCGAGTGTCTTAACTTATCAAGTTAAATTTTATGGAACTGAGAAATGAAGTTACTAAAAATTCGTTGAAATTTTAACTGCAAAGAATTGTAGATTTTTAAATAGGAGGTACAAATTCTACCAACAACTCATAAAAATAACACAAAATTTTAAAAGTTTTAAAACTGATTAATTTTAACGAATAGCGTTACCTTTAATATTCAAAACTCAAAAATCGAAAGAAGAATAGCAATGTTGTTGTCAAAATGAAATTATTTTCTGTGTTTTTGTGTAATTATTCTTTTTATTACGACTAAACATCTGACTCATAGAAAGTAGTAACCAAATTGTTCTCCAATCGTTGAAAATTTTATCCTTTTCAAATAGTTACTTACACAAATTGAGAAAACCTGCTAAATTTCGAAATGTAGATTGTCAGAAAAACAAAAAAATTTGTCTTAGTCGAAAAACCGAAATCTCGTAATCTCTCAAATCCTAAGAGTGAATTTTCACTTTTCATTGTGTAAAAATTCACTCTAAAAGAGTGAATCGTTACTCATAAACAGGTTGACATTTTACTCTTTATTTCTAGCCAGATTTCTCTGTAAAAAATTAATTGGTTTTCATTCAGAGGAGAGAAATTTAACTACTTTCGAATGACTTTTTACTCTACAAGAGTGAAAAATCACTCCAAGTTTGAGTGACAGTATTTTAACTTGATGCAGAGCGAAAATTCTTTCTAATGAATTGAAAGATTATCTACATATCAAAAAACTAAAATCTCTTTTAAATTTAAAAATTCATAAATTTTCAATAATAATGAGAATAACAATTCTTAACGATTCAAAACTCTCATAGAGTGAAAATTCACTTTAAAAGAGCGAATCGTCACTCTTAGAGAAGTTGTATTTCACTCTTTGATTCTAGTTAAATTTTTCTTTAAAAAATGAATTAATTTTGAAAGAGTGAATTTTAACTACTTTAAAGTGACTTTTCACTTTGAAGAATTAAAGAGTCACTCCAAGTTTGAGTGGCAGTATTTTGACTCGATGAAGAGTAAAACATCGTTTTAAGGAATCAAGGGAGTAGAAACATATCGAAAAATTACGATTTTTTTTTCTTTGTACAATCCATCATTAGAAGTATTATTTTTAATTATTTCAAACTTTGATAGGGTTATAATTCACTCTGTAAATGTAAATCGTCACTCTTAGAGAAGTTGAAATTCGCCCTCAAATTCTTGTATTTCTCCTCAAGAAATGAATTAGATTCCTCTTAGAGAAGTAATATTTCACTACTTTCGAGTTACTTTTAACTCCGAAAAATTGAAAAATTACTTCAAGTTTGAGTGGAACTATTTCGACTCCATGTATTTAGAGTGAAAATATACTGTAAGGAGTTAAGAAACAATTTACACATCGAAAAAAATCACGATTTTTTTTCACAAACTAGATATTTTGAAAAATCATAGGGACGTCATTTTTAATGACTAAAAACACCATAGTGGAAATTCACTCTTAAAGAGTAAATCGTCACTCTTAGAAAAGTTCGATTTCACTCTTTAATCACAGGCAGATTTCTCTTTAAGAAATTGAGTTTTACTCAAAACAGTAAAATTTTATCATGTACTTTCGAGTGACTTTTTTCCCCAAAAAAATCGAAAAATCACTCTAAGTTTTTCTCTCATCACTCTTTCATTTTGGGCAGATTCCTCCCTCAAAAATGAGTTGAATTTAACTCAAAGGAGTTGAATTTCACTATTTTCGAGTGACTTTTCACTCTAAAAAATCCAAAAGTCACTCCAAGTTTGAGTGACAGTATTTCGACTTAATGTAAAGTGAAAAATTCACTCTAAGGAATTAAGAGATTACAATTGATAGGCAGTGTTTCAAATTACGTTTCCAAAAACCAAAATTTTTCTCATTTGGGTCTTATGAATACTTTGTCCCTATAGTAATATATTAATACGCATTCTTTTGGATCTTCGTTTCCATGTTTGCCGCACGATACGCAGCCGGAGACGCAGAATGACGTAACCCAATAACAATCTTTGCGAATAGTAAGGAAAACAATGTATTGTTTGCATTCTCCGTGCGTCGTTTGCACCACGTGCGCGATTTATGCGACCGGCTTGCGAATTTCGGCCAGATATATTTTTCCCAGCTTGAGTTTGACACTTTGAGTAGTTAAAAGTTTCCAGTGGTTTGCATGTCGCATTTCACCGTCTCGCACCAAGTTTTTCGCAATGCCCCTTGGGCTTTTGACTCATGCACTGCTCCAATATCGCAAGTACAAGTTGCAACACATTTCACATATCATTTTTATGCCAAGTTGGATGTTATTGTTTTTGCATTGTTCGAGTTTTACGATTGAGGGGCGAAAATTCAAAAGGTGCTGGTGTGATGAAAATGAAATTTATGAGGGCAATTGCACTGTGTGCTTAAAAACAATTACAAAATTACAAAAAAAACGAAATTTTACAAATTACAGAAAAAAAACGAAATTTTACGAAATTACAGAATTACAAAAAAACGAAACCTGTCTAGAATTTGAAGATTTGCCAAAGTTAGCCCTCGTATTTGATTTGATAATTAAATAAATATTTTATTAAAAGCATGCCTTAAATCACGTGATATTGGCAAGGGCGTACACTTAGGCTTATGAATAAAAAACTACAGCTTCCTGATATCGACTCATTTAAAATAAAATTGTTTTAATAAAATAGTAGGAAATTTTCTATTTCGATTTTCCATCAAATTCACTACGAATAAAAAATTAAAAGAAAATGCAAGAAATATATTAAGTGGCAAAAGTTGTAGTTATGAATTCAAGTGAAAAAATACGACAAAGTTTTCGATTCACCAAGATTTTTAATCTTGACATTTTGGATTGGAAATTTTCAAAATAATAGATTTTGTTTATTTGTTATCAGAATGACTGGTGAACTGGTATCAATAAAAAGTAATATCTGAATTTTCATGCGAATATTATTGATAAAAGTAGAAGTTTTCTAACATATATTTTTCATTTATGGATGAAATATTACTGCAAAGTATAGAAATCATTCGAAAATAAAATTTTTTCACCTAAATTACTAAAAAGTCTAGCGAAAAAAATTCTGAAATAAAAAATGTGTGATTGAAGTATTGAATTCAAAAGTCATTAAATTTATACTACTTAGGAAAATGATAAATAAAGAGAGTAAATTTGTTTTAATAAATGTTTTTTCATCAAAAATAATATTATACATTTATCCACAAAATAGCATTAGCCATTGTCCGTTGGTTAATTATTTAGAATAATGAACATAACTGTTGTAATATCGATTTAAAACAACTCACTCAGAACATTGAAATCTACAATTTTCTCATAATTCGAAATTTGTATTTTTCAACAATCGAAATTATAATCATTTAAAATTATATAATTCCTGGCCTTATTTTTTAACTCTTATTGTTAGTTCGGACCGAGTTTGATAAAAAAATTGCGTTAAAAATCCATGAAAGATAAAATTCGTAATTTATAATTTTTAATTATTTCTAGATTTTTTTCGGTTTGTTAAGACAAAATATGATAATATTATAATCATAATGTAAAATTAGTAATCAGCATATTACCATCTTTTATCATGAATAATCAGTATATTACCATCCGATACCTTACTAAATTCACTTAAATTTATTCGTTATTTAGAATGCACATTACATTATAGCAAAATAAAAATTTATGTTCAACTTTTATGAATCCTGCGTACGCCTTTGGACATTCGTCCTTTTTTTCGAATAAAAGACGAATTATGTTCTCCGATTGCCCTTATGACATTCCTGGGATAAAATAAATCGAAGTCAAACAATCGATGCAATGTTAATAAAATATCGAAATATATTGTTATAATTCTCTATACATGGTGCAAGATGTCGATATATTCTTAGTTTTTTATTTGCTATCAAACTCGATATAAATATAAATTTTCTATCAGTGGATCTTGGCACTTTTTGAATTTCTAATCTCTAACTACGACGTCGATTAGGACTTGAATTATTGACTTGATTAGAAAGAGTGTGCAACAATGTCGATCGGTTATGAACCACTTTACTTTTTGAATGATATTTTGAATTTTTTATCATAAATTTTATTACGAATTATTTTTAAAAATCATACAATTTTCGTAAACTTTATCTACAACGAAAATCTAATCAAAATTGTTAGTCCTTTTATCATGAAAATCATGTGTTATAGAAAAAGTGTATTTTTTTTGCAACACAGAAAAAAACTCTTGTTGCCTTTACAATGAAGCGTTTCACGAATTATTAACTCTGCAGCACATGGACCAGTATTGTTCATTTTCTGTGGGAATGTTTGATTTGGTTTTCGAAACATTTTTTCGCTTGTGGTCAAAAGGTTAGTTGAATAATAGAGAAACCATCGACATTGTGAGTAAACACTAGAGAGGATTGTAGTTAGTTGGACGAGATTGTTATTTTGTATATTGGGATCTGTGTAGCTCTCTCGATGGAGCTCGGCCAGCTCACTTTCGCGAGAGGTGCAGAGTTACACAATGAGGGATCCGCGGCGCACTCACCGGGAAAAGGTAAACAATTGCACCTACGCCAATTGATAAATTACCTGGTTACGTCGAGCTTTCAAAACAACCCAACTGCGAATCGTCCAATTATGTGCCCAGTTAATATTGCACAGGAAACGATGGTTAGATCGTGTTTACTTGAGAAATTAATTTGATTTGGTATATAACGGGTTTCCTACGGTGAAATGGGAAACGTTTTAGAATGTGATGTTTAAATTATTAAAGAAAGTGACAGATTTTAGCTTGTTTAAAAACTTGTTGGATTTTCGATGAAAATTTCAAATCATTAGTTATACATTTCACTGATTAACCTCATCAAGCTTTATTTTTTCACGAATTCACAATAATCTCATCGCTTCGATTGCTTTTTACATCTAAAATGATCGACATGTCTCATGGTTGAGTAAATCATCATTCACTTTGATTCTCCCGGATTTAAGCTCCGATTAAGGATCACGTCCACCTGCAAAATTTTCTGGGTGATTTAAAAAATTTCGGTTCAAATTACGCTTCGAAAGAATTGCTTCCGCAACAGCGCGCAATCTGAAATTGGTGAAATACGACCTTTGTTAGCTTCTCGCTTGAAATCTGCAGTATCAGTTTACAAGCACGCCAGGCTTGGGCGCCAGCTCATGCCGCATTCAATTCACTCCTTTGTACCGCGAAACAATTTAATTATCAGGCTGCAATTTCGTACTTGTTTTCAATTGCCCTCAATGAATTTCGATACGAGTTTACACTGGTACCTGCCCTTCCTCGTACACCTTTGTTCCTGTCTTTAGTCATTACAAATTGAGTTGATTCGGCAGTATTTTTTCGTTGTTTTGTTGTTCAGGGGTGGGAAGTTGCAGTTGATGTTTTGGATTGGTGTTGTTATGTTGCTTTGATAGAGGAGAAAATGAGAAAATGCAGAAATTGAAATGATTTTGCGAGGGCAGATCTATGGAAGGAGAATCACACTGTAAAAAATAAATGGAACTCACACATTTTTATGGATATTTTTTCATGCCGTATGGAAATGTTCAATGTCTGGAAAAAATCTCAGATTTTTATGGAATTTCTCCAGTATTTTATCAATTTTTCCCATGAGTTTGCGAAAATTTCTATGCATTTATGGAAAAATTTCTATACCATTGTAATGATGAATAACTTCACATACATGTATATGAAGTTAAGATATTTTTTACAGTGTATTGCATAGATCCCCTCTCTAGAATTCTAAGAAAATTTTTAAAATTTTGGGAAAGTTATTTTTAATGTCGATTTTGACAATAATTTAAAATTTATGACAGTTGAGATAATTTTTTAGGTATGTTGAGTTTTTTTTCATAAGTTTTGATAACTAAACAGTTTTGATGATTTGGGGTTTATTTTAATAACAGAATTATCGTATTCTAACAGTTTTGTAAAGTTTCAGAAGTATTAAGTGGTTTAGAATATTTTGACAGTTCACTCTGCATTTTATAACATTTTTGATGAGTTGTACAATCAAGTAGTTAAAACATTTTTATAACTCTACAAAATTCTGATAATAATTTTATATTTAGAAGTGCTTACAATTAGTATTTAGTAGATAATTTTATAGTTTTGAAAGTTTTTAGTTTTTTACAATTGAAAGTTAGCTGATAGTTTTGACGCTCAATGATTGTGTAATAATTCATAAAATTTCTTACATTTTGAAAATAGTTATGAGAGTTTTCTACTAATTCAGAGAGTTTTTGATACCTAGTTTAGGCATTTTTTAGCCGTTTTGAAATTTAGATATATTTATTGGCAGTTCTAATTTTACCATGTTTTGACAGTTTTTTTCAGTTCCTCCATCGAAAATCATTTCAGACAATTTTTAGAGCTTGTTCCCCATTTTGTTAAATTTTAGACAGAAGAAGAGTTAATTGAGAAACTTTTGAAAATTCTTAAACTTCAACAATTTTTACAGTTGTTTTAGCTTTGCAGTTTTTTAGCAGTTTTGAAATTTTGATACATTTATTAGCAGTTTTTATATTACCATGTTTTGACAGTTTTGTTCAATTTCCACTAAAAAAAGCATTTCAGACAATTTTTAGAGCTCGTTCCCATTTTATGAAATTTTTGACAGAAGAAGAGTTAATTGGAAAAGTTTTACAAATTCTAAAATTTCAGAAATTGTTACAGTTGTTTTAGTCTGATAGTTTTTAGCAGCTTTGAAAGTTTGATTTATTTATTAGCTGTTCTAATTTTACCATATTTTGACAGTTTTGTTCAGTTCCTTCATTAAAAAGCATTTCAGACAATTTTCAGAGCTTGTTTCCCATTTTATAAAATTTTCGACAGGAGAAAAGTCAATTGAAAAAGTTTTGAAAATTCTATAACTTCAATAATTTTTACAGTTGTTTTATTTTAATAGTTTTTAGCAGTAATAAAAGTTTGAAATATTTATTAGCAGTTATAATTTTACTATATTTTGACAGTTTTTTTCAGTTCCTCCATTATAAAGTATTCAGACAATTTTTAGAGCTCGTTTCACATTTTATAAAATTTTTGACAGAAGAAGAATTATATTGAGAAAGTTCTAAAAACTCTTAAACTTTAACAATATTTAAATTTTTTTTAGTTTAACAGTTTTTTATTCTTTTCATTTTCGAACAGTTATAACAGTTTGCCAGTTGATAATAGTTTTGGCACTCAATTAAAGTGTAAAAGTTAACTAAAATTTTCATATTTTCAAAACATTTTTGGAAGTGTAGAAATCAGTTCAAATAGTTTTTATAGTCTTTAAATTATTCAGTAGTTTCGAAATTTCAAATTTTTTATCCATCGTTTGTTCGATAATTTATGTTAAAAGGTCAGATCATTAGCAATTGTAAAGAAATATATTTAATAATAATTAAAAATAATTATATATATATATATATAGTATTGCAACAGTTTCGTATCATTTTGATAGAATAAAGCAGTTCAGGTAATTTTTGGAGAACATTTTCGATTGTCTACATCAGTTAGGAAAGTTTTAAACATTTTTAACATTCAACAATTTTGACAGCTTATAATTTCCAATTTTTGAAAATTACACAATCTATGACACTTGAAAAAATTCGTTACATTTCCAATTTTTGACTTTTTGACCATAAAAACGATTATAAATAGTTCTGAAAGTTTTTCTGCCTTCGAAGCTCATCAGAAAAAATTTTTCTACATTTTCCAAACATTTTTATTGCAATCTAATTGAGTATTTCGATGTTTTAAAAACTCTTTAATAGCATGAGAAAATTTCGTGAAATAGTGAAACTTTCAATTAACTCTTTAAATTTTTGAGTGGTCTAATTCGTTTTTTTAATATTAGCACTCATCTCCTAGGATTTTCAGTTTAATTTTGTAGAAAATTGTTCTATAGTGTAATATGTCTTGCAGATATGTATTGATTACTAAGGATTTTTTATTATTCACTAAGTTGAAGAAACTTGTCGAATTCTCGTTTTCCTCGATATTCTCAGTTAAAAATTTATTGAAAGATTTCTTTGTTGGTAAAAAATTATTTCTCGATTGAATTGCATTAGGTATATTATATATATTAATTTTTCCATATTGGAGAATTGAAAAAAGTAAAAAATTTGTATAAAAATTATCAGCATATCTCGTATATTTACACCAGAATTCCTAAATTTCAATATAAATTTTATTACAGTGTTCGGAAATTTTGCTATCAAAGCGACTTAAAATCCTTGAAAATCAACATATCAAAATTCACGACTGCATAAATTTCCAGAAAATTCGTTATAAAGTAGAGTAATACTAAATTATTTTCCAGTTCCTTTCCTAAAATTTTCCTTTGCATCCTTCCTTAGATAAACATACAGTAGGCTCAGTGTAAATAGTTCTAATTTAAATAAATTTTTTTCATTTCATTTACCTTCTAGTATATTAAATCCCTCATATAAATATAGTTTATTTGTATGGTAAACCTTAAAATTGGCAATTGGACACAAATCCCCAGCTTATTAATATTTTAATACAAAAAATATAGTACATGACGGTTGTGGATGTGCTTCTTTGGCTCACGAGTTATAGTCCTCGTCTTCGGCTCGGGCCGTAATCTTCGCGTCTCGCTTAAGTCGCGCCTATTCATCGCGTCATGTACTGCTTGCACCCTATTTTTTTTTGTTTTTTTCAACTTTTTCGCAATAAAATTTTTTCTCTCAGGGACCAATGACAGCGGCCAATTCCACAGGCAACGATCAATCGCGCCAAGCCAGATTTCACCAACGATAAAATGGCAACAAGTTTCTACTCATAATCGAAAACTTCGTCTTTTTCACGGGATTAGATGATTTGTAAGAAATTTTCATAGAAATCTTTTCTATTAGCACCCTGTGACAATTTTTGGTTCACTTGTCATTTCTGGGATTGCTTAAAATTCATTTGTTTCTCGTACTTTTGCTATTATGATTTTTGCATTTGTCGTGCATGAAATTCAATTTACACGAGAAATGTAACGCGATCGACATTCCGATTTTTCGCCTAGATTCGGCACTAATTTCGCGACATTGATTGTTGTAAATAATGGAAAAATTTTTTGGAAAAAACGATGTCATTATTTGTTAACGTCGTTTTGTATATTTTGTATCGTGATGTTTCGCGCTTTGTAAAATCTACATTCCTCGCGATGTATCGATTCTGTCGGAATATTTTTCAAACAGAATTTAGGGATAATTTTTTCATTCATCTTTTTTGGTTTTCATTGAAGAAAACGACCAGGATTTTTTTTAGAGCAAACGAATCGTCGTTTGAACAATTGTTTTTATTGCACAAGGGGCACTATTTTGCATCTATTCTTATTTATTAGTTTATGTATTTCTCTGGGCTTTTATTCCATTGGACTTGGTTTGTTTCGCAAAATGGTGCTCGGTTTTAATTTGTTTACATGAGTGTAAATACAGGAAAATTGGCGCTAATTAATCGGAAGTAAAATAATGTCGAATGAATACGAGATTTTATAGGAAGACGGCGTTAAAGTTGAACAGATGTATTAAGTAAGATGTACTTTATTATGTAGATGATGATTTGTACGAACCACTATGCGGCAAATATTTATAAAAATGTCACGTACTATTCGGAAGGTAAAATAATGTAATTTGCATAAATGACGCTTGAAAAAAAATTTTAAGGCGTCGTTAATAAAGGGGAAACGTGGTTCGAAATTGACGAGTTTTTCCAAGTTCATCTATGATTTGGTTCGAGATGATTGTGTAAATTTCATTTAATGAAGTTGTTTTGCGATTTAGTTGAATATTCTGCAGCAGAGATATTTTATTGTCATAATTATTATTGCAATTTTATGTGATTACGTAATAAAGTATATTGTCTCGTATTTGATTGGTGATTTTTTTATTATTATTCCTGTTTCCTCGTTATGAAAAAATTAATTAATCACAGTTCTTCACTCGACGAAGTCGAATGATCATTTTTCTCTGGAGGTAATGAGCAAGTGCTTTTTTGATTGAGCGTGAATGAGTAATGACCCGAGAACTATTCTAGATAAAAATTGGCCTTTTTTTCTCATTGCAAGCAGAATTTGAAAACCGAGCTGAAAGTTTCGACTTGGCAGTAAATTTCTACTTGTTCGTATTTCCCTCGCATAAGTTTATTCGACTGTGAAAGCCCGATACCACAAACGGGATGATTGATTCAACCCCGGTCCAAAAAGTCGAATGAAAAATGCTTGATTTCTCGTTGCCGGAAAGTTTTACATCTTTCGTGGATATTCGAAGAGAATTTCGATGTATCTTATGTGATTTCGTGTTCGCTTCTTTCGATTTTTGCATAAACTTTGATGTTTCAAAGGAACTTTGCAAGGTAAGGAATAAATGTGGGGATTACATATAATTGATTTTGACGGCTAATGAAATTTCAGGAGTTTTGTTATGTTTCTGACAGTTTGACATTTTATATCTGATAATAACTTGAATTTTTTTAATAGATAACTTCATAAGAATTTATATATTCAAAATTACAAAATTGCACATCCGTGCCTGTGATGTGAGGTATTTTATGCCGTGATAACCGAGAGGTCACGTCAAAATTTTAATTTTGAGGTTAAAACGGCATAAATTATATTTTTTGAAATATCTGTAATTGTTGATTATTGTAAAGTAAAAAAATGTCGATCTCAATTTTTACTCCTTTTCTTTAGATTATTTATTTACTTTTACTTTTTTGACTCTACGAAGTATCGATCAATCTGGACTCGTAATGTAAATTGCTCGACAGTGCTGCAAAGACAAGCTATAAATTAAGATCCACTACTTATCTGTTCCCTCTGGGTTCTAAGTGTGCGATGTTACTGCAATTTCTACCGTAACACTTGGCTCGAAACATTAATTGTTACTATCAGAATGCTTTTATACAGCACATTAGTAACGTGTGCTCGAGACTTTCATAATACCTCATACATTTCTCATGCATATGTGCCAAACGTTTATTAAGGTTTCGCTCCAAAACGTAATTTGTAACAAACGTTTATCTTCGAGTATCTTTCACATCACCTCTTACGTTCCCAACACTTTTTTTCAAATTTTGTATTCAATCAAGTTAATCATTAACATTTCCCCAATTAAATAAAAATTAAAGATATCTGGCAGAGTTGGAAAAATCCATTAATTTTCAAAAAATCATCCCAATTTCTTTAAAACTCATTAAATACATTTCCTTTCTTCATAATCTACTTATAAAAAACTGTTTCGAAAGAAAATCAATCAGGCTTAAATTTTTTCCGTGGCTCAGTAAGTTCTACCCGCGGAATGATATCAATTTCAACGAGACGTTATTATCCACTAAAATGAGCAAGTGCTCGATTCTCGTTCCATGGTTGCCGAGAAATTCATCTCCACAAGAATTTCAAAGATTATCGTAGTTTCAAGAAGCACGGAGTTTTTGTTCTCGACTTTCGTTCTTCATTATTATTCGCGATCCTGTGAGCAAGATGGATCAGCCGTTGCCAAGAAAGGGCTCTTATTAATTTCCTCCTTGTCCACGGGTTTTTGAGACTGTGTCGACAAAGAATCCCGGATTTTAGGATCACTTTCATCTGGAGTTTTTGGACCAAAAACGAAATTTTTCTCGTAAGTACTTGCCCAGTTATCGTTGAAGCGTTGTTTCTTCAATGATTTTGTTTCTTCAGGAAATATTGTCTGGAAGAACATTTTTGGGAAAGAAAGGTGATGAGGATGCACTTATTTCAAGATGCATATGTGGTTGATACTGAGTTCCGCAAAAGACCCAAAAATAACTATACATTTTTTTGGTCAACACTATTTTAGATACTTTAACTGGCACGGACATGACACGTATCAGAAAAAATATAAATCGTGTAAAGTTACAAAGTTTTCCGAAATTGCCGACATGCAGAAATGAAGTTCATGATTATTTAAAAACTTTCAAACTGACTTCAGTAAAAGGAGAAAATTTACTGTTACATAATGACAAATCAACTAATGTTGTAATATTTTCATGCAAAAGCAATTTGTAATATTTGTGCGAAGTCGACATTCTTTTAATGGATGGAACTTTTCAGTACTGTTCAAAAGTTTTTTTTGCAATTTTTCACCATAATTGGTTACAAAAATGGTACGTATGTGCCATTGGTATTCAGTACTTGAAAGACAAAAGAACAGACTCTTGCAAAACAGTGTTGTCTGTATTGAGGCAATCATGCTTGGAACCGGGATATACTTTCTTGCCGAAAAAAGTTGTTTCGGATTTCGAACCAGCAATTCTCTCTGCCATTTCTCAAGAATTTCCAGAAGCAATTTCGATTGGTTGTAGATTCCATTTAAGTCAAAGTTGGCAAGTAACTGGGGTTAAATGTGTTCTTTTGAAAGTTCAAAAGTTTAAAATATTGTTTCAGTTCAATGTAAGTTATAATAAGTAGGAACGTTTTTCTATTGCTTTTATTTATTAATTATTATTTTTTTTTTTTGAGGTGGCGAAAAATTATGGAGTTCAAATTAAGTGACGAATATAGAAACGGGTCATCTGAAGTGGGGAAGTGGCTTCATTATATTTTTGGTTTAATTTTTCTTGCACCTTACGAAGTTGGGGATGCGTTTGTTGATTTGATTGCGGAGCAGCGCGATGATCCACTGCTCGTTCAATTAACAGATTATTTAGTTGAAAATTACATCGATGATTCGGCCTCTTATCCACCATCTTTGTGGCCAGCGTTGGATTCGAGTGTGTAGCGCATAAATAATGGCAGTGAGGCCTTGAATTCTAAGTTCGCAGCGGAGAATATGTCCCCTCATCCAAACATTCATATCATTTCGCAAGCCATCAAGCAAATTCAAATAGATTCGTACACGAGAATGAATTCGATTGCAATCGAGTTACCATCCATGTCGATAAAACGCTCATTTCTCGAAAAAAAGATTGAAGATTACTTGAAGAATCAAATTGGTAGACTTTCGTTTGTGAAAAGTGTTGCTTACGAATACAGTTTGCGTTAAAAGTTTTGTGTAAGTGAACATGGACTGAATTAAATTAGTGAACTTATTTATTTTATTTTATTCTGCGGAACTCGGTAAAAAAGTTAATGTTCTTTTGGGTCTTTTGCGGAACTCAAAATCTACCGAATATGTAATTTAGTTTGATAGAACCCTTGGGTAAATCGCTTTATACTGAGTTTAAAAACTTTATGTGGGACTCTCAAAAACCCCAGTCTGTGTTCACCACAGACCAGAGAGCCTGCTTACAATACTATTCCAATGTGTATCATTGAAGTTCTCGCTCTATTTTACCTTATCGCTTCCAACTTCCTTTTCGTTATCTGGAAGCTTGCGTTTCCCGGCGACGATTTCGTCCCTGGAATCGCCTTGGCCATCAATAGGAATTAACGCCATTTCGGAATCGTCACGATCGGGGCGATTGTTGGAAATGCCATCGCTATAATCCTGGTCCTCGTGGGCATGATTCGCCAAGTTGCCGGCATGAAATCGGTCCTCGGCACCGATCGTCCCTGTCGATGCTTGAGCGCTCTCTAATGACTCTTGGCGTGATTTTTCGCCGAGTCCCGGGTGAGACGTTACCTCGCTCATTGTTCCCGAACCGGGATCATCGGGAGCAACGCTCCCTCGGTCGCACTCTGGAGTAACATTCGGAGTGCAATCGATATTTATTTCGCGAATAAGCGCCGTGGGTGGTGTTACACCGTGCGAGGAATTCTCCGAGGTGCTGGGCAACTCGTCGTGAATGGCGACGTTTACCTGAGAAAAACGGAAAATTCCGTTACGGTTTACCTAACTTACTAACTCTTATCCATAATCTTTATAAATGACCTTCTGTCTTGTTTTTCTATATGTAGATGTTTATTATTTGCTGATGACGCTAAGATATTTGCAATGATTCGATCAATTGAGGACGCACTAAGGTTCCAAATTGAGATTAATAGATTAAATGATTGGTCTGTTTCTAATAAATTGTCATTGAATCTAAGTGTAAAATTGTACGTTTTTCTAGGTGTTGTAGACGCATAGTGTTCGCTCACACTATAGGCAACACTACATTACACAACGATAATTTACAACTGGATCTTGGTGTTTATTTTACAGATTCTCATTCCTTCAATGATCACCCCGATAGCAAATGATTGACACGAATTTCTGTCATTCATGTTTGCGACAACAAGACATATCAATCATTTGTACATCTTTACGTCTTTCCATTTAAGGGATTTTATTGTCTGACCTACTAAATGTCAATCATTGCAGAATCAAATTCAAATCGTGTGTTAGCTATAGAATCAGAAAATAACGTAGCTTCATGCCGACGCATCTTTGAGAGTTTTTTAAGCTATCACCGGTTAACTTGCGAGTGTGCTTTAAATAAGCACTTTTTGAGCCGACAAAGGCGTTGCTCCTGGTCGGTGCGTAAAAGCGCCATCAATGCAACATCAAAGTAACATTATGAACTTGCATTCAAATTTGCGAAATAATGCTGACATTAATGCTTTTTTTCGTCACTAAACCATTTCACATTTATTCCGTCTCACGACATACTTTTCAATTTGAATTTAAGTTCTTTGTCAAATGCATACCAACATCGAGAGCTATCGCCGTGTATCGATATTTCCACAGCTGTTTACAGATGTTTCTGCTGTTTGTCTATCCATGTATTTTAATGTATTTATTTTATTAATATAGTGAAGTGCGTGAAGTGCAGTGACAAAATAATGATGTGTTATTAAGGTGAATTTGGTTACCTCTCAGTTACCAAAAAAGTGCACTTATGCAAGTCAAAGAATGTACTGCGATGATAAAAATAACAAACAAAAAAAAAAAAAAAATACCTAAACCGACTCTATTCGTTTGTTTCATTATGATGAATCCCAATGTAAAGTTAATTTTGCTTTGAGGCATTACTACCAGGTAAGTATTTTAAATGTTATTCAATAATCATGCATGATAACAATAATATAGTCAACGCAAGCAATAACATTTTGGCACTTGATGGCAAAATGAACGACAATTCATTCCCCAATCGGTGGGATAATATTGATGCTGCGTTAATTACTCTAAGATGTTGACATGTTTTAACTTGGTAGGGCTGCGTTATGATGTTGCAATGAATATGCGATGATTCTGTCGAATCTTTCGTCTCGTGAGCTCTCAGTCACATTCGTCAATGATGCTGCAATATTGGCAACATAACAAAGTACACTTGTTATGTACACAAGAACGTAGGATTTTGCCGACGCATCTTTGATGATTTATGCTGAAATTTCGGTCAATCATGATGATGTTCACGACAGTGCTATCTGGGCATATACATTCAATTTGCAGCAAAGCATATCAAAGATTGGATCTTATCAAAAGAGCTATATCGGAACTAAGGAGTGTGGACGTTTATATCTTACTGTATAAATCCTTGGTAAGGCCCGTTCTTGAGTTTGCTACAGTCATTTGGGACCCGTATACTAAGGTTATGGCGTTGCTCATTGAGAAGGTACAGCACAAATTCTTACTTTGGTTGTTATACGACTTTGAATTGCCGATAGGTCACCAGATACCAAAATGCAATGTTTGAAAAATTCTCACAGTAAAACTATTGCGAATTTTGACTTGCTTTTGTCGCAGAAATGACGGCATCAGCTTAGAGTTTCGAAAAATAAAACAAATTTTGAAAAATTGGCGGTTATACGACTTTGAATATCCACCCTTCAAATATCATCAGTTTATGAGAGTTGATGTAGAACTTTCTGAATATCGTCGAAAATTTTTCAATTTCCCTGAAGAATGTTCTTACCAGCACAACGCCATCCGAATCCCGAGCAGGGTCGTCCATCTCCCGACCAGGCGCCGGTGAGGAATGGCGTTCCGGGCCAACGTCCGCGGGGGTTTGGCCGTCCAAGCAAATTACAACGTCTTGCTTGCGCTGGGATCTGCGAGGATAAAGTTTCTCCTCAATCCAGGTGCCGAGGATAAAAACGAGGAGCGAACGTTATCGGAATTTTCGATCGCGTTTTGTACCTCAAGGCGTATTTCGTTCGGTCCTTAAAAGCTCTGCGGCTGAGCTGATCGTCGAAATGGACGAATTTGCGAAAATCGTCATCGATTTTGACACCACCCCAAAATTTCGGATCGGCGTAGTCTACTTGGCTGTCCTTGCATCGGAATGTTGTCCTTTGGAAGCTAGATATCACGAGTTCACGAGGGAGTTTCGACCAGGCGTACAGGATCGTGTCGATGGTTTTGTTCAGGTCCCAGTGGGGTTGTTCGGAGATTTTGGCGGTGAATTGTTGACTAGGATTGGAGATTTGTATGTTCATTAGAGTTTTAATATAATTATTTTGTATTATTATTGGATAAGCAGTTTGGATTCCATGTTGTCATTTAATCATTAATAAAAAGTAGGAAAGTAAAATGTGCAATTTTTGAAATTATTTTGATCTGCACCTTTTGGACAAATACAAAATGTCCAACAATCTTTTAATGTAATACTATGCATGGAAAGGCATTTTTTTACGGTTTTGTTACACTAAAAAACAAACTTCAATTCTTGTCAAAACATACTTCGTGTCTTTTTTGTCATTTCACCCAGGAAACATTCAGAAATGTATTAAATATTTTATAGTTATATAATCATAGAAATATTAGGAATTAGAAATCTTAGCTAACTACGCACATTATTTAATACATTACATCAATATCTGTCTGATATTATAAGTGTCTGAATAATTGAGCTCATTTTATATTAAAAGTTCATCACTTATTTTATTATTTTTTGTTTCTAATCAGTTCATGGAATTTATGGAGAAAAAAAATTGTATAGAATTCCATTTGAATAAAGTATAGAAGTCAATATTTTGCCAAGGTTGCCAAGTATTGGAAAATTCTATAATTTCGAATATGATTATATTTTTTCTTCGACCCCGTTTCGCGATGCATAAATGTGTTTCCACTCCGTCAGTTTAAGCTAAGCGTTACTTCCAGCCCAGCGATTCTAAGACGATAACGAAGAGAAATAATAGAAGCGTTGATGAGGATAGAATTTCCCAATAGTTTCGAAAATGATTTATTGGAAAAATACAAATAATGGGATTTTGAAATTTCATTCACTCAAACGGACTTTTATTACCAATTGCACATGAAACCAACATTTTTGTAAAATAAAAGCTCTTGCTTTCTGCATATTGGGCAGTCTGAAATCTCCTTTGAATTGGAGATATACAGGGTTTCGAAGTAACGCGTTACACATTAATACATTTTTTCGAAGCAGATTTTTACTAATTTACCAAAAGCTGTTTAATTGAAACAAAAAATTTATATTGTATAGAATATATATTGTATGACAAAAATTATATTGTATAATTAATAATGAACAAAATATATTTTCAAATATACAAGTATGTAGTCTTTCAAAATAAATTCATAATATTAAAATATTATAATTAATGTATCCAGTACCTATGAAAACCAAAAATTTATTATAAACTTATTTAAAATTTATACCATACACGTGTCCATGAAATTTGAAATACGTCTATGAAAGACGTTTGGAATTCCAAATTTTTTTTGACAGTATATTTTATAACTTTTGATGGAACAGAGTCAAATATTCGTAATATGTGTAAAAAATTGACAAAGAATATGATTTTTCACTTTTTAATAGAAACTTTCACAGTTTTAGAAATCCACACGAAAATACATAAAAATTTTTGAAATCTATAACAGAATCATTATAATCAATAGATCCTGCTAGAAAACCTTATGTGATTGAATGCATAAAAAATATACTAAAAATACAAGATTCTAACCAGTTCCCTAAAAATGCTATTAGATTCTTCAAAAATGAATGTGATTCCAGGAATCAAGAAACTTAAATTTTTCGAACATTGAATTTCAGAGCTCACAATTCTCTAAGTCTACATACTAATTCATTATAAAAATGTCAGGAATATATTAAAATACTATAAAATCCTACAAAGTTTTCTGCATCTTGAAAAATACGGATAGTTTCAGAAATACTGAACCATCTTTAAGGGGTTATATACCTTTTTGTGCGGACAAATTGAGGATGGCTTGGAGTAACTCTAAAAGTATGTCGCAATAATGTTATGTCACCAAAGTTGTTGTTTTTAATAGTGTATTGTCCACCTAAAAAAACAAGTATTTGTTCATAAAAAAGTATCAACAATTGGCGAAGTTATGGCTCTTTCATCAAAACAACACCGAAAAAATTCATTAGTCTAGGAATGTATCTTGTTCTTGAACGATCGTTTTTTATAGAAAAGTTTTTATTTTGCAGATAAGAATTTTTTAATAAAATTTTCAGAGCTCAAAAAACCGAAATCTTTGGGAAAACGTTATTGCATACAGAAAAAACGTAATATTCATTTTTTCAATCGTTCAAGAACTAGATACATTCCTAGACTAATGAAATTTTTTGAATTTTCTAATTTAACTTGACCAGCTCGACTTTCATCGTGGTCACCGCAAGTTTCTTGAAAAAAAGTTGTTTTGGGGAAAGAGCCATAACTCCACCAATCGTTAATATTTTTTTATGAACAAATACTTGCTTGCTTTTTTCAAGTGGACAATACACTATAAAAAAACAATAACTTTGGTGTCAAAACATTATTGCTGCATACTTTAAAAGATTCTCCGAAACCAGCTTCAATTCGTCCGCACAAAAAGGCATGTAACCCCTTAAAATCGTAGAAAAAGTGAAAAAGTACGAAGTAAAAGAAATGAAAACCTTTATAGATACTATTTCTTGAAAAATCCTCTCGAATACAAAAAATTCAATGAACTTTGAATGATGGAGCTTAAATAATTGAAATATTTATAGCGATTTATAGAAAAATAGTACGAATTCATAAAAATACTAGAAAATCCTGCATTATTTTATACTCACTGATAAATGAAAAAAGTGTCAAAAATACTGAAAATCTAGGTAGATAAGATTCTTTCAAAAATCTATTGAATTTGCGAATTTTTCCCCGCGGTTGACATTGAATTAAATGTCATACTCAGAAATTTTTTGAATATAATTTAACATGTAGTAAATATATGTAAAATATATTATTCCAACAACACGGTCTTTTTAATTATAATCATAATACAACTTCAATCATTTCAATATTCAAAAAATATTTTTTACTTTATAAAATTTGAAATACTCAAGTACTCTCAGTAAAATGTTACATATCCTGAAAATTTGAAGAGATTAATGGAATACTGAATATCACTTGTAGAATGTCGCGCTAAATTTCCATCAACAAGGAAAGTTACACCCAAGAAATGTACTCCATCGAAGTTAGGTGTTAATCAAACAATGAGTTTACAAGTTCAAAATGTGGTCGTGTTTAATCATGAAATCAATCTCAACTTGATCGCTCTCTAGCAAGATCAATCGAGTAAGTGAACGTTATAATTACGCGGTACTTCGATTAAACGTCAAATAGTATTACCGTCGTGTAATTTTTCATGAGACAGTAAAATCGACAGACGTTTTTTTTCTGCTCAAGAGATAAAAAACGTGATTCAATTTTCATCAAAAAATGATTAATAAGGGATCGTACTTGCATACTCTTCATACATTAAGTAATCCAGAAAAAATCTCTACCAACAGAAAACTTCAATTCAAGGATTTCCTAGCTTCCTAAAATGTGACAAGGAAAATGTTTGTAGGGGATTGAAAAATCAGTAAATTCGAAAAATCCGTTGACAAATCCTTGAATAGAGGTTTATCTTGCAACATATAAATTTAGAAACTCACAAAACTGTAATTTTGGGAATTAATGATCATGAAAATACGATGGGGAAATGAATTTCTGAGAAAGTATTGTAAAGAACTCAAAAATTCAGGAAAATTATACTCGGAAAATCCGTAGGCTATTTCGGAAATATGTTTATTTAGATATGTGTGACATCAGGAACTCAATACGTACCGGTAGACTGACTTGATATAATGAAAAATGTCGCCTTGCATCGGTCGAAGTCGCAGCGGAAATTCTTTGGGGAGGAAGAGTAGCTGGATATTGCTGAGGCGCGCATCGCTCGAGGCGCGAATTCGACCTCTCTGTAACAGCAATAAAATCTTTCGCTTCTCCCGGATCAAACGTTCGTTCAGCCTGGAAAGCCAGGTGCCGAAAATTTCGTCACTTATTTGCGAATTCTCCTCGAAGTTGTACATACAGTCGCTTCTAGAAGGAGTTGATGGATTCCTGTCGATAAAAGAAAGGGAAAAAAGGAAGAAACGTTATTTTTCTTTTTTTATCGAAATTTCGAAGGTGCCTAGATCGTGTCACTTATATAGGAGTTAATTTAAATACCGATGCGATAAGTTATCTGCAAACTTTGTAAATATTCTCGTTTATTAGAAATCAGATTAGATTCTTGATCAGCTTTCGAAATTTGCGAGTTCAAAGTTCCACAAACTAAAACATGCACCATTAGTTTTGATATTAGTTTGATGAATGAAAGAATGCAATTTTTGGACTTTGGTGAATTTTTTGGATTCGGAATCAGCAGTTGAAATAGTGTTCTAATAAAATATAATTTTCCGGAAAATATTGTAATCCTGGGATTTTAAAGTCTTTTTCCTACGATTCTTGGTTTTTTGTTTTTGAAATTTCAGAATTATTTTATGTAACATTAGTTTCTACATCTTTTAAATTCGAAATTATGTCAAAAGTTTTCAGTTCTAACGTTCATTACTTTTTATCCATCTTTGATCTTGAATTTTGTAGATATAAATTTTTGAAGGTTTGTCTTTGGAAAACGTTGTTTTTTATTATTTAGAATTTTCTATTTTTGCAACGTTTTTTCAAGTTTTTGTTTTCTAAGTTAGTCAAGCGTAAATAAATATTCAATTTAAACAATTTATCTCAAAATAAGTTGGACCTTTGAAAATGATATTTTTCTAAGATTTTAGTTTTTTAAAATTTTGTCCTAAATTCAATTATAATGGTGTTATTTAAATTAGCAGTCATCCAATCAGAGCACCTTTGTGAGTTATATATTTTTGACACTTTTGCTCAGTTTGTATATTTTTCGTACTGAAACAGTTGTAAAAAGAGTTTAATTTTTTTGATGATTTCAACATCTTTTTAGGTTAGACAGTTTCAATAGTTTTCAACATTTTATACAATTTACATTGTTTGATTAATAATAAAGAATTTTTATTTTTTTATTTTCTATGACTAAGACAGTTTGAAATTTGACAGTTTCTAATGTTTAGATTACTTTTTGACAATTTAGACAACTAAAAAAAAATTGAATTATTCATACAGTTGTGAATTTAAGAAGTTTGAAAGGTTTGAAGCAGTTTTGAGATGTTATAAAAATTTGGACCCCCGGAAACTGTTTCAAAAGTTTTGAAAGCTGTAAGAAATACGACAATGTAGCCTATGTTTTATTCAATAGTTTTTTGAATCAATTGGCTATAAACTATCATTAATTGTAAAAACGTCAAAAATTCTGAAATTTTTGAAATGATGTTAAAAAAATTCACCATTAGTTTTCGCTGATTTGCGATCAAGAAGTTATATATTTGAAATTTTTTTTTAATAAATATTGAAAAGAATATTTTGCATTGATATATAATTAATTATCTAACTAATATAGATCAGAATTTCTGTCTTGATATAAAAATGAATATCTCAAAATTTTGATCGAATGTCAAAACTGCGATTAACTATCAAAATTCAAAAAATTTCCAAATCATTGAAACATTGTCGATCGTTTTTACAACTGATTTTCATTGATTTTTCGATGGAATTATAATTTCCAAATTCATTAAACAATAATCATAATTCATTGAACTTCAAATGGTGGATTTTAAATGTTTATCATCCAAAATAGCTCAATATTTTTACCTCTCAGAATTTCACAAGGTTCAAATCTCAATAGATCCTGATGCATCCTACATTTATAGATTTTATTATTTTAGAACCTCAAAATTTTGCTTATTCTTCTTCACTAGCAAAAACTTGATTTTTTATCTTTCATACCTGAAAACGTTTAAGTTCGTTTTGAATTTTCAATTTACATCATAACTTTCATAAAATTTTGAATTTCCTTGGAATTAGGATGAAGAAATTTGAATTCTATTTGAAATTTTTCCAGAACTTTCTTAATTTTTATTTCTAATTTGTCCTTCAACAATTTATAATAATGAACAATTTTAATTCCATCTTCAATGTTAAATTTTTCCTATCAAATATCTCAGAGTGAAATTCCAGATACATCAATACCCTTATTTCCACATTCCAAAACTCAGATGACTTTCACAGCTTGTGTTTAAAGAACCTTCAAAACGAAACCTTGAAAACCCGAGAACAATTCCATACCATTAAATACTGATTCAATAAAAAAACATGTCATGTCGAAAATATTTGCAAAAATCAACTCGGTTTCTATTTAAAGAACGAAAAATCGATAATTTTCCTCGGGGAAAGAAATAATCATGAACGCTTTACAAGCTCCATTTTAAAAATACTCAAATGATTCTCTAGACATTTTTAGATGTACAAATTACGATCGAACGTGTTCAGTTTCACAAATATTTTGATGTCACTCTTGGAGTTTTATTCAAGCACTACCGAATTTTTTCGAGTTTCGCGTTTCACTTTGATGAACATGACAAAATTTCGATACTGTAAAAATGATGTTTCAGGAAGATCATGATTGATTCAAAACAGAAATTATTGCAAATGAAAAGCGATTTTTCCTCGAGTTCGGTGTTCGATTATTCACGCAGTTTCGTGAAACTGGGGTGTTTACAAAGGGAATGCATGTGCTTATTGTCGATGGAGCGTAATGAGCAACGCCGCAAAGTGCACATACGTGATTGATGTGGGCTTGTAATATCGAGCTTTTGGAATCCCTTAATTGAAGTCAAGCATTTGTTTTTACGAAATATGTAGTTTACATATTGTCCTCATCATCCATTATTGTGATATTCGATAATGGTTACTAAATTTTACTTCTTAAAATAATAATGGTATCAGTGCCAACTTAATTTGTTCTAACACCAACATCTTTTTATGATCTGTCAAAAAATTACAGTCATTTTGTTGCACCAACTATAAATAAAAAATTCGACTATTTATATGTTTTCTCTACTCAGCAGAAAAATTCTTAGACTTAAAAATTCTGTGGGATTATGTTGTGAACGAATCATTTTAGGATCATGAAATAATGATTTTCAGAAAATTCATATTACGATCCGCAAATTAGGGGCTCAAGTTTCTCTGATCCCGAGGCGTTGCAGCATAGTAGAATCGTGACAGGTTCGTGTTTGTTCTTGTATTCCTCGTGGCACAAGTCTTGTTCGACAATGAGCATAACGCTCTTTACGGGAACATTGGAATACATGCAAAGTTCGTCCGCATGGAACAAATCTCGGTGCCTGTACTTCTCCAATAGCGGTCTCAAAGCTTCGATCCATTGGCGGTAATCTTGGAAAATCGGGCCCTCGCAACTTGTGAGGCTCGGTGGAAAACCGTGGTTCTTCAAAAACATCGTTATCCATCTGTCCGAAGCCTTAAAAGCTGCTTGAAAAAAAAGAAAACGTTGAAAATTAAGGACATGTTAAAAGAAAAATGTTTATGATGTTGGAAATTTAAAGTAGAAGTATAATTCATTGTTGCAATTTTACAGTTTTACATTTTACGTATTTAAAATTTTTAATTTTATAAGTGGGCAAAGCTTGAGCATTGATTTCAATGAGAAAAATTAAATTATCATTGTTTAAGTGTATTTGGTTTTTGGGAAATTTTTTGTGAAAATTGATTAAAAATTAATTTAGAATGGTTTGAAAAGTCTGAATTTGAATACTGCATAGTAAAAAAATACTGAGACCTAATGATAAGAAAATTAATAAAAAAAATAGATTTTTTTACATTTTCATTAATCAATTTTTATAATATTATAGTGTATTTATTCTTAAGTGCTATTTTTGAGTGTGTTCTTCTGTAAAATGTAATTTTCAATCGATATAAACCAAATAAGTAACTGAAAAATACAACAAAATCTGTCGTTTAGAGGCCTTAGGCTATGGAACTTTCAAAATTCAATATTTGAAAAATTCAAGCCGATTTGAAATAAAAAACTAATACCATTGAATTTAGCGTACTTAAGTTAGCTTAAAAAACTGGATTTTGCGACTAGGATAATGTAATTTTTAAACAGTGTTACTATATTGAACATTCTAAAAAATGAATGGAATATCTTTATACATTTGTACCTATAAATATTTTTCCATTCCATATGGGAATCTTCAATGAATGGAAAAAATTTCAAATTTTTATGGGATTTATTCAGTATTTTACCCCTTCTTTTTCATAAGTTTGCAAAAACTTCTATGCATTTATGGGAAAATTTCTATACATTAATGAGAATTTCACACGAAAGTATGGAAAAATTTCCATATCATGGAAATGGTAAATAATTTCACACAAGTTTCCATATTTTTTTTCAGTGAACTTTTCAATGCAGTTTTACAGTTTTGACATTTTAACAGTTTTAGAACGATGAATTTTACAGTTAAACAGTTGTTTACTGATAGTTTTTGCGATTCTTACATGCTATTAATGAACAGAAATTAATCGACAATGAAACTGTTTCCAAACTGTCAAATCTGTCAAAATATCAAAAAGTGTACAAAACGTCACAATTAATTGAACAGTTTCAAAAATTCTACAACCTTCAAAACATTCAGAAATTTGGTAAATTTTAAACTGTAAAAAATGTGAAATATGTCTGGCAAAATTGAACAAAAAATTCTACTAGTGTTGGTTGTTTTTTTTAATAATAAAGAAAACAATGATATTGAAAATTTCATGATACAAGTAATTATGAAAAATTTTGAGTGTAATCCTACCAGAAGCTCACTTTCACTGAGATATAACTTTTTATGACGAATTATGAGTCTGAGTAATGTTGTTCAACCTAATTTTAAAAAACATATTATGCACTTCAATTAAAAAAAAATCCCTGAAGTGAAATTCAGTAATGAAAGAAAATTACAATTTAATGCAATGATTTGACAGTTAAGATATCAATAAGTAAAAAAAAAAAAAAATAAGAAGTTTGCTGATCTGAACATACAAAAAGCATTGATTGTAAAAGTTCACAAAAAAACTATTTCGGTTTCGCATTTTTCCTATTTTTGAACGCAAAAGTCGATAAGGTACAGAAGTTAGATTTCGATGCTGAAAATTCAAAATATTCAAACGATACGGTTTTTTTTATAGGTGAAAAAGTTATTTATAAAGTCATTTATTTCAAGAACACAGAAAGTAGACACGTATAAAAAATATGTTCAACGTACTTGAAAAATCGAATTTCTCGACGGAAAATATTTTATTGCAACCTATATTTAAAATAGATCCTTGGAATGTTGAGGAATGTAAAATTGAGGTAAAAAATAGCAATATCTTCATACTACTTGAAATAATCGAAACTTCCAGAAATTTCCCATTTATTCGGTATTGCTCAAAAATCGATAAAATTTTTTTACCTACTACAAAATTCAAAAAAAAAAGCGGACACAGTCTCAATTACAGAAAATTTTCAAAAATGCTCAGAAATGGAAAAATAAGTTTTTCAATCTGAAAATTATCTCAGATTGTTCAAAGAATACTATCCAGAAACTGAAAATTATTAGCCATATTATGAGATCAAATAGAAGCCTCTTAATTCTTCGAAATTTTCTAATTCACGAAAAACTATGAAAAAGAAAATTCAGACCATATTCGAAAAAATTCTATTTAGATAAGTGCTTATCTATACTGTAACAAATTGAGTAAATTTTCCATAAAAGTATTGATCTGTATAGGATTTTCTCCATAAACAGATCTGCAAAATTTTCCATACACTATGGGAATTCTTCCATAAATATGGAAGTTTCTCCATAATTTATGTAAAACGTTCTACAGCATATGAAAAATTTTGTAGATCGATTTATAGGAAAAACCCCATACAAAATATAGGTTAAAAACTTCCAATACTTTTCTGAAAGTTTTTTTAACAGTGTATAGTTTAGAGTCTTTTTTAATATTCAGCGTTCAATCGTACTTTTTATTTTCATACATTTCATCACATATCTTTCAGACTTCAGTATATATTTTTCTTCTTCATTAATAATACATTTCGTAAACGCAATCATTTATTTGTATTATTCCCATTTAGTTCTGATCCCATCAAATTGCTAATCGACATTTTCTCGATGCACCCAAATCCGGGGGCTTTGGATGACCGATCGCTTTTGGAGCAGTCTTCGGGAGCGGAAATCGCCCGGTAGCGCTTTTAACGAATGAGCTTATCAGTGGTGATCGTGAGCTTTTACCTTTCAGGCCGAATTCTTTGCTTAATTCGAGAGCTTTGCGTCGCAACAGATCCCTGCTCAGCTCGACGTTCGTAGCGTGCGCCTCGCAAATCCACGTTAAAAGCCGAAGCTTCGCCCTCTTCATCGGCGAATATTTGCCTGAACTTTGCCCCGTCGACATCGCGAAACCCTTTTGCAGCTTTTGCACTCGGTGACGTGTGATGTCGAAAATCGCAGAATTAATGCTCTGAATATTACCGCTATTGCAACGAACTCGTTTATCTTCATTTGTTTAGCCCTGGATTTGATAACGTTCGGAATCCATGGACTTTGCGGAAATTCGTTTGCAGTGTATTTTGACGGACTTTGATATGATGAATGAAATTTTAAATGATGTGATAAGCAATCTGAAATCTTTACAGAGTTCTTCTGTTTTTAGGATTTTTCTGAAAAGATGGGAAAATACAATGTTTTGACGAATTTTGGAGTTTGATTGGAGAGTTACTGTTTTAGGCTGTAAATTAACTTAGTTCGAATATAGGAATATTTAATTGAATTATTTGAAATGATCTGAATCATTTCACGAAGCTTACTTCATATTTTGAAAAATAGTAATCCCAAAATTCTAGCAGAAACTTGCAGTAAAATTAAAAGAAATCTTGCAATTTCGAAAGAATTTGCGCTGAAAATTATTCTGTTTCATTGAATTTTAAATATCATACTCAGAAATAAAAAGAAGTTTAGAAATCCATTGAAACAAAATTTTTTAGGAAATCGTCTTGATTTCCCAAAGCGTCCCTACTGAATATTTCGAATTGGTTTTTCAATTGAAAAATAAACTGGAAAAATGGCTGTCTTTACAATTGAGATGGTACGGAGTTATAAAAAATAAGCAAATCCGTTCAATGTAAAAACACATGCAACATGTTGGTATTGGTAACCGGAACGTGTGTGCAAAAGGATATTAAAATTCATAGCGGAATTCGCGAATTAAAAATGTTTACAGACTTTGAAATGTAAAAAATCTAGATTCTTCATTTCCCATGCTATTTTAAAAATTAAAAAAGATTTTTTCTGTTTTTATACACAGATTTTGAAAATCTTTACAACACCGCGATCGCATTAACATGGTAATGCGTGAATTTCCTGATGAAATTAATTTTTTTCGTCATTTTTCAATTGGTATCGAATAATGTCTCGGACGCAATGGACTAGATAACGAAAAAAGATGCCCCAATGACAGTAGGGGGAAGTAGATCTTTACACAAATAGATCAGGAATCAATGAATCCGACACAAATTCCTAGAAAAAAATTAATTTCATGAGGGGATTCGCGCATCGAAGTATTAATGCGATCGCGGTTTCGTAAACATTTAATTCTGTATCAAAAGACAGAGAGAATGATTTTTCAATTTTCATAATAGCATGAAAAATAAGTTTTTTGCATTACCATACTTTTGCATATTTATAATTCGCAAATTTTGCTATGAACTTCAAAATCCTTTTGCATACTTGTTTCAGTGACCTATACCTACCTGTTGCATGAAAAAAATACTGGGATCTGACAAAACCCAAATTCTGTTCCACAGTGTAATATACACATCGGGAAATTGAGACTGCTACGTCTGCTACTATTATTTGCGATTTACGTCTGCGAAAGAAAAATTTGCAGCTCATTTACTTTCTAAAGTAAAAATTCACACCAAGCCTATAAAACAGTATTTTGACCCGATGTAGAATGAGAATTCACTCGAAGGAATGAGAATAGTACCCAATTTTTCAAAACCTAATCCAAAAACCCACTTCCAAAAAAATGTCTAAAATTTCTGACTCGACCTCGATGCTTCCTCATTGTCAATGTCTATAGATGCGATGAATCGTAATCTTCGCGCGATTCGCGACGCAATAATTCAGCTCCCACCCAAAGTGTTAGAAAAATTCAGGCCACGATCGTTAACATACCAAATGGCAAATCGATGAAGCGCCTTTAAAAAAACATCACTTCCTCGTATTTTGATTTCGCGAGAATCTCGAGGAACTTGCACATATATGACGGACCGAAATAAGCGATCCGAGGATTCTTCAACGGGCGCTACCGGGACATAAAAGTGGAAATTTCATATTTTGTAATAAGTCTTCCAAGCTTTTCAAGCGCGTTATTAAAAAATAGCGTAGTACTTGCGCCTTCGTTCCAGAACTAAAACAATGACTTGACACGATTTCAAATTTTCTGGTATTACATTCTTTCCTCGACAAATTTCCCGAATCAAGTCAATCAACTTACGTCATATTTTTCTACGGCATTCATTTTCATCGCGTTTTCATTTTTGGCAGTTCATTGTTATAGAAAAATGTAGTGAATTTTTTAATTTGAATATAATAGAGAGACGTTACATTATTAAAACGTACCTTTTTTACACATTATTATTTTTTCATGGCATTTCCACGTTTTTACACCTTCGCTTTTAAAGAGCTTATTATGAAATTGTGTTATCGCCTCCTAAAGAAGAAGGATTTAATCAGTGAGCACTTGATATTATTACTAAATTCCTTCAATTTCGAGTTTTCAAAAAATTTTGCTTAAAATAACTTCACTCACATTTTCGAGAAGTTGAACCTAAAAAGTAATAAAAAGATCATTATAAAAGACAATCGTTTGATTTTTAATAAAATTACAATAAACCTGCTAAAATAGTTTTCTTATTTTTGCCAAATTTTTCAACTTCCTGGTTTAACAATCTTTTTTACTTCAAAATGGGATGTATATATGGTAATTTTCTACGTTATGCAACATTATTAAATGATATTTTTTCTGAAAAATAAAAAATATTTTTAGAATATTAGAATCTACTGTAATGTATCAAAGTATTAGGGATTTCTTTAGAAGAAAAACATGACTTATATTTTGTATTTAAATTATAAATTTTTCAAATATGGGAAGATAGTTATCTTCTCATTTCTGAAGAATTTCCTTTCACTCTTTTACTTTATTCTACTTTTTATACGAAAAAAAAAAACATGATCATACACTTTAACACCTAACAAACATATATTGAAAGTAAACAATTCACAATGAACTTAACAAAATAAGATTAAACAAAACAAAATTTTCATTTCAAACGGGGTTGCACGTGTAAGCCCTCATTTGCGGCCCCCGGAAATTTACATGTACAAATTTATTGTCTGGAAGCCCTGGTTTTCTTTTCTCACCGAGTTTAAATTGAATTTTCACGACGCTGCTTTCAACCTAAATCGTCATCGCGCGTTGACGCGATTCTTTTTTATTCGTTTGCTTCACTATTTGCGCATCTTTATTCGCTTAACCATCCCACTTTTTTTCCCTCGTTCTAGAATTTCCGACTCTTTGCCAAATTAACAGAGCAATGTTTACCATTACCTTCAGGCGTTTATTTATTTAACGTTCGTTAATGTTTGCATGTGCGCAAGTGACGAGCGATTGCAGGTCGCAGATAATAATAACGCGAGCCTGAAAAACTTAGTTGCATTATTCTAGTGGTTTGATAAAAGAGTTACGCTGAAGTTAGATTTTCTGGAAATTTCAAAATGAACGTGAATCGGATTTGTGTATTTATAAGAGGAGGTAGGTTTTTCATCGCTCTTGAGCTCTTCGGGTTGTTTGTTAAACTTTAATATTATGTGGAATTTGTACAATGTAATTTTCCCTATCGAATATAATGTGATTGAATCGTTATTTACAATTGTGAGATATAGTGGTAAAAATCATTGTGTTGTGAAGATAAGTAAAATTGATATTCGACTTTAATAATGTTATTTTCTAGTCGATCTTTGAAACGAATATTTGTATTTATTTTTAGTGATTGGAGTGCAATTATGGATTAACTAGCTATTATTGAGTTCGTAATATTTCTTCGAGAATGTGGAAAATAAAATGAAAAATAAACAACTTTTTACATTCAGGATCGTTCTTGTGATTGTCCATCGAATAACGTTTATGTACACAATTTTATTAAAATGAACACAATTCGGATTTGAGCATGTTTACAAGACAAATAGGATTAAAAGGCAGGGTAAATTTTTCATTGCTCTGGAGCTTTTTGGTTTTTTTGTTTTTCATTGCTGTTTCATGTTCATATATGTGGAATGCGTTCAATATAAATTTTCCTATCGTACATAGTTTGATTAAATCGTTGTTTACGTTCGTGAGATAAAAAAGTTGATTAATATTGAGTTGCGATGATCGGACAAATTGATATTTGACTTTAATAACTTGATATTTTAATCGACGGTTTTTCTCTCAGAAACTAATATTTGTTTTAAATCGTATTGATTGGACTTCTGATGTAATAACGGATTGACCAATATTTGATGCGGAAATTTTCTCTTACAACAGGGAAAAAACCTCTCTTTTTATATTTTTAGGTACCGTTATTGCGATTTTTGTTGTTGAAGTACGGTTCTTTTTTACATGAATAAATGTAAGGTTTGCATAACTTGATTAAATAATGTATCGAATGGATATCAGAAAAATTTTATCATCACAACTGGATTTATTCAATACAAATTTGTTGAATTGAAAAATTACGAAGTTAAATATTTATGAAAGTAAAAATTTATTGGAAAAAGAGGATTATGATTTTGTTGACTAAACATATGTCAGATTGAATAAAATATTATTGTAAGAAAAACAATTAAACATTACTCACTTATGACTATTTTGACAGTTTTGACAGCTATTGGACCTTCACAATGAATTTTTCTCACAGTTTTTGCAAAAAAATAGTTAACAACTGTTTTTTTTAATGTAGAAATCTATTAGTTTGACAAGTTTTTCATCTTTACAACAATTTTGCCAGTTCAGCATTTTATTTAAGAATTTCACAGCTCTAGTGATTTAATGATATATAGTTCAAATAATATTGACAGATTTCACTTTTAACTAATTTGCGAATATACTAAAGCTATCGAAAATCTCTCAAATTGTGAAAACTGCCAAAAATGTTGAAACCTGTAAGAACTTTGAAAACTCAAAATTGTCAAAGTAATTTCAAAGACCGTCGAATAAAGTTTCAAAAATTGTGAAAATGCCCGGACTGTAAAAACTGGGAGTAATTTTTTAAAACCTCAAAACAGTTTAAGTACTTAGAAAATACGTCGAAATCAAAATTACGCACATTCTGGAAATTCATAATTAAATTAAGAGCTTAGCGCAAAAATTTATCAAATATTGAATCACTTGAAAATATCGTACTGAAGTGTACTTACATTACTATTTCTTTATAAAATACTTTCATATTAAACGTGGAATTTCAATTAACATATTCTTGCTTTCTCGATAAAAGTACTGCAACATAATGAATTTCAATTTATTTTACTTTTCTTTCGTCTATTCCCTAAAAATTCAATAATCTTCATTATCTCTAATTCCTGGAGTCTGAAACGCAAACTATTGATTTCGGGAAAAAATTGGTTATTGAATATTTTCGTTTTAAACGTGGGATTTGAAATAACATTCTTGTTTTCTCGATAGCAGTATTCTAACATAATGAATTTGAATTTGTTTCACATTACCTTCATTCATTTCCTAAAAATTCGATATATTCTTCATTCTCTCCAATTCCTGCAGTTTAAAACGCGAACTATTCATTCCTATTCAATCATTGACCTTAATTCAATAATCCGCAAACCGATCGCAATTTTGCACAACACCACGCAGCGTCACGCAAAATTGGAAAAAAACTCAATAGCTCGAAATACAATCTAAACGTGACAAAAATTTCCTATTCACAGCTCACTTTCGTCAGCACGAAAAAGTATTTTCCTCTTCATACACGATCATAATTTCACATGAAGGAAGTTTTTTAATTTCAAGCTTGTCTTCATCCAAATTTTCAAAGTTCAAAGAACGTATCAAGTTTCCGGGATTCCGGTAAAAAACTCTTATCTTTTCGTCCTCAAAAGTCCAAGGTACAGAAGATTTGTGGGGATGGAAAAGAAGAGGCGTTGTAAAGTTTGAGGTCAAACTAAATTTTTTTTCACGAGAGCTAGAGAGTTGAATTTTTTTATAGAAAATGGCACTTGTGAATCGATAGTGCTCATCGGATTTTGCATTGGGAGATACGAATAATGGCTCTTGAAAAGCGATTGCCGTTCCACGGTTCATTGCGTCAATTAATCGCAATAACAATGTATAAGCAGTGTCATCTGCACGTTTTTCCCGCGTTTGAGATGTATAAATTATGACGTTCCTGAATGGTATTTCGTTTGAAAACAAGAGGTTTTTGTTTTCGCTCAGTCTTTTCACGTCTATTGAAAAATACTTTTTTTTTGGTAGGACGATGGTTTGATAGGGAATTCAATATTGAAAAAAATGTTTTAAAAGAAAGAATCATTTCAAGTAAGCAATGTTAATATTTTAATTCATTTTTCAGATAACAAGAACTAATTAGATCCAGGAAATAAGAACATGACGTCATATAACATGACTGAACCGAGAATTTTCTACTTGGAAAATCCACCAGGATTAGCGTTTTCTTCTTATCAAGTTTCAGCCGAAGATGACGAAGAAGATTACGAGGAGGAAGAAGAGAAGAAAGATAAAAAAATGAGTTTCAGGGGTCCAGATGCACCACTTTATGATGCGATAGTCCCGATGGTTTATGCCCTAAGACTTTTTGGTTTTGCGCCTTACGCGTATTCGAGAGACGAAAAGTTGGTACCTTCACACGTGAACTCGATATTTTCATTAATCAGTGGAACTTTCTATACAGTGATGATATATGATGTTATTCGTCGTTTGATGTTCTCCAACAGAGGCGACAATTCGCGAGTTTTGAATACCACCGAAAAACTTAAGGTATTTTATGGAAATTTTGATAAAAAAGCATCATTTCTTTTTACTCGGAATATCAGATTGTTGTTATTCCAGATAATTTCTTATAAGAGTATGGTAGTTTTTTGTAGATCTTTGAATCTCGAAGTTTTGCACCCAATAAGATATTAAATTTTGGAGGTATGAAAACTATAAATACAACCAAAAATTATTAATGACCTAGAGAATGTTAAAAATTCAGAATATTTTAAAGAGCATCTTCTCCTCAGTGAAATTCCATCTATAAGTGAAGAATATAAATCATCAAATCATTCTTCAATGAAGAGTATCATGAGATAGTAAATGTTTTTAAAAATGAAATTGATATGTTTACTTTCGAGAATAAATGACGATAGAACGTAATGAGTTTTGTTGATAAAAAAGTAACTATATCGAAAAAAAGTTGATTCTTCCTTTTAATTTTCATTTTTTAAATAAAATTTATAAGTTACTCCAGTTATAAATTGATTTTCCATCTTTAAAGTTTTTAAAAGCTGAATTTCGCAACTTTGAATAATGTAAATGAAAATTCATAGTTTGACATTTTCATCGAGCAGAGTTTTCCAACTTGAAGGACACTCGTATTGCGGATTTAATATACTTCGTATTTTTTTATTCGCAAAATTTTTAATTCTGTTATACTTTTTTCCTCATTACGAGATGGTCATAAGCTCTCAGAGAGCTACAGCAAAAAATTATCATCATTACGAATTTTACTTTATTATTTTCATGGAAATTCCTTTGGGGTGAACTAATAATAAGGAGTAATAAATTTCACTGACTCGAAAAGATGTGATGTATTAGATAATTCTAATATAGCTTATATGAATATTTCTTGGATTTTGGACACGATTATTTCGACAAAACATATACTTATATATATAATTACTTACTTCTACTGACTAGAGTGAAAATGATCGATTTTTTCATTTTTGGTTGATTTTTTAGAGTAATTACAGCTCTAACCTTTACAATGTGTCCTGAAAAAAGGTTTATGGAAATTTTTTAGTTTTTATTAATAAAAATTCACTTCAGAGTTCAGTTTCTCTGAATTTCATTAGGAAGCCTGAAAGACGTTATCAAATTTTTTCGATATTTTACATATTCTTACACTTTCTTTTCAATATTACGCCCATTTATGATCTTCTCTCAATTAATCTGAAAAATAATTTCTCTTAAGCGGTTATACCTTTTATGCCTGGAATAATTGAGGATGGTGGGGAGTAACTTTTAAGGAATGTAGCAATAATGCAACATCAAAAAAGTTGTATTTTTTAGTAGTGTATTGTTCACTTAAAAAAACAAGTATTTTTTCATAAAAAAATATCAACAATTAGCGGACTTACGGCCCGGAAAATCCAAAAAATTTGATTAGTCTAGGAATATGTCTAGTTCTTGAACGATCGCTCTTTTATAGAAAAGTTTTTATTTTGCAGATAAGAATTTTTTATTAAAATTTTCAGAACTCAAAAAATTGAAATCTCGGGGAAAACGTTCTTGCATACAGAAGAAACGTAATATTCATTTTTGTAATCGTTCAAGAACTAGATACATTCCTAGACTAATGAAATTTTTTGGATTTTATGATTTAAGTTGACCTGTTCGAATCGCATCGTGGTCACTACGAGCCTTTTCAAAAAAAAATTGTTTTGGGAAAGGGCCATAATTCCGCCAATTGTTGATATTTGTTTATGAACAAATACTTGTTTATTCAAGTCGACAACACACTATTAAGAAAACAATAACTTTGGTGTCATAACATTACTGCTACATACTTTAAAATATAACCCTTATCATCCTAAATTCGACCGCACAAAAAGGTATGTAACCCTTTAAATATCTATAGTATTTAGATAAAATGATAAAAAAAGAAAATGTATTAGAGTAAACATTTATGCTACCTTTTTCTACCTTTTTTTACCCGAACAATTTCGTAGTTCACCTGATGTATTGATTATTCGCGTTTGAACTGGATTCAACTTTGAAATTCGAAAGAATGACATTTGGCCTTGGTAGACTCATACTGCATACTGACTTTGTCAATGCCAATGAATATTGACATAGAAGTTATAATGAGTCTGTTGGAGTGCAATGTTGAACTCCAGTTTTGTGGAAAAAAGATAGCCTACACGTGCTGAGGTTGCACTTGCACCACAACTTTCTATTTAAAACGATCGATATTTCAGTCGGCGTAACTTGAAATTACAGTCACCGTTAAGAATATTTATCAAGTCGAACTGACTGGAATTCCGATCAACGCGACTAATGCATTTAATGTTGGTAATTCCAATTTATAATTAAGTTGGATCGAAAGATACATAGGAATTTTTTTCTAAGTGGAATGATTACTATTCTGAATACTGTTTTTCAGTCTTTTAACTTGACTATTTATCGGCGAATTTGTGTACAAAACTTTCATATAGGAAAAGGGATAGTCTTTGGGTAGAAACGAAACTAGGAAATTGATCTTACACAAAAGTATAACATTTTCATTATGTGACAAAAGTTTTATTATCCAAGAATCTCAAGAAAATTACATTTACGATGCAATGGTAATCCTGTCACCAACAAAGGATTGCTAATCCCTATAAAGCTTGATCATAAACGCTATTCAGTGTCTCAAAAAATGAGGCTTATGAACGCCTGATAAAGCCTCATTCTCACAAAGCTTTCAAAACTGCTAAAAATAATCAACAGGTATGCTTGAACTACTTCGTCCTTATGGCGAACCTTCTGCACTGTCTGCGCTATCGAAAAATCTTCGCGGACATTTGGAACCGTATTGCAGACTTCGACGTGAACTTGCAAAGAAAGGGTTACACCCGATCGGAATTCCGCACGAAAATCTGGATGTGGATCGTGATGTGCGGAAACATCCTCATCTGGTTCTCGATCAACCAAGCTGGAATGACAGCTTTTGATGAGCCTTGGTACATGAATATCAGCTACATGATGCTCTACGTCGCTTCTTCAATCGCGATTTACAAGTTTATCGGGATCGCCTACTGCCTTGGCCAAAGGTTCAGCCACTTGAATCGAATCATCGGTAAAAACGAGTCATCGAATTACGCCGATGATTTCAAGACCGAAACGGACACCAAGGTTCGTCGAGCATGACTTCGGGAAAAATGCGCGATTCACGAGCAGGCTGGTCTTTTTTGTTTCCAGTGGGTTGAGATAATGTACAGTGATTTACTGAATATCAGCGAGAAGTACATCTCCTTGAATTCGACGCTGCTTTTTCTGTGGCTCCTCAATCTTGCCGGACACAGCGTCGACAACTCGTATTTTCTTCTCCAGTGGCTTTCTTCAAACAAATCGAAAATGCCTTTTTATATCGTCTGGTGCCTCTTGTCCTGGCTGGTTGCATACATGTTTCAGCTTGTGTTGCTGCATATTTCTTGTCATTTTGCTGCTCATGAAGTACGTTCTTTTGCATAGATATTGATTATGTCCAGAAATAAACATTCTGTTTGAAGATACATCTTTCTGAATTTGAATTAGTGAGAATCCACTGATTTTCAGGTGGGATCTTTCTGATCACAAAAGTAAAAATCCGTTCACTGAGAATTGAATCAAAGGGTCCTCACTGATATAATCCGTTTTACAATCAGTAAGATTTCACTCTTATAATCAGTCGCAATCTTTTAGTTAAATCAGTAAAATTGCAGGGCGCTGCTTAAAACAGAGCGATTATACTTCTCAAATAATTTTCTATTATTTTTATAAATTGACATTGATTTGATTGGGACAGTGTTAAGGAAATACAAATTTCCATGAAATTTTTCAGTAGTTTTCAACTCTGAATCTACAATTTTCTGGACAAAATCAACATGTTATTTCTTATTCCATCGTAAAATAGCAAAATTTTAGTAAACTAAATCAAAGAATCGAATTTTTTCGAAAATTATAGATAGGCCGTTAGGAGTAACTATTTAATTGTTTGAGAAACAAAAAAAGTCAATATAAATGTAGAAATTGCGAATAAATTCGACAGCTATCTCATGTTGATGATTTTATAGATAAAAATATTTTTATAATTTCTTGAAAGTGGTCATATAAATCATTATCTTGCATTTACGCTTCTTGCTGATTTCAGCTAACTTGGAAAAATCCTTCTACACGTTGTATTAGAAGGTCTTAAACTTTCAAATTTAGCAATTAGCTTTCCAGAGTTGATTTCATGTTGTGCAGTGTTTTCTAAAACGCTTTTGAAACTTCCTTAATTTAAAAAAAAAAATAAGCTGAAAAGCTGAAGCTGTTACAGCATATGACTGGATTTTGGGGAAATTTAATATTTCCATTCAACTTCTTCAAAAATTGAATCTCGTCGACCAGTCACTGGATAATTATTAAATTTCGTTCATAATTTAATAGGAAGTTCCTAGAACCAATTTAGAAATTCTTTCATTTTTTATGAAACTTCTGTAAAATTCTAAAGAGTATCAGACACTAATAAAAAATGAAATTTCGTTAAAATTTTTTGAATGTCCATCAGTAGATTTAAAAATCAATAATTTACTATACATTTTTAGACTGTCAGGAAAAGTTCCAAGTTGTTCGAGAATCATCAGTTTCAAGGATTGTGTAAATTTGTTGATAATTTTCGCAGATTAAAAAAAAACCTTTTATTTTGAAAAACTACTTATCGTCCTACCACAACAATTTTATGAAACAGAGTTGAATTGTTTCTTGACAATCAATTAAAATGTTACGAAAATTTCTCCATGTTGTTTATCTTTTTGAAAATGATTGCGTAATATCAAAACCATTCCACATTTAGTAGAGTTTGTCAAAATAAAGAAGTCTCGCGAAAAATCACCCAATCTCTGAATAACACAGGCCGACAAAATTTGAACAAATTTCAGAACCAGAAACCAGAGTATACTTTTCCGAAGGTTTTTGGTGCGCTGAACAAGAATCTGACCTCAGAATTGCTCCATCACCTCTGGTTTTCGAGAGATCTTAAGCTAATAGTACGAAAATCGCGGTTTTTGCCAATATTTGAGGTTATGTAGCATAACGATTTTAACTCTTATTCTAAAATCACTGCCAGCATCTTAAAGTACAAACCTTTCCCTTTCAAATGCGCTTTAGTTTGCTCAAATACCATTTTTTCCCTTTGAGATATTAAATATTTAAGTTTGGAATACACATCAATTTCTCAAGTTTTGTACACCTTCACGTTTAGTAAACACAAGATGTAGAGTCACAATTCAGTCACTCTACATCTATATCATCAGTTTTGCAGAATTTATGAGTTAAACCAATTTGTTTAAACAATTTATTGCACAACTTATGGTGTTGGCGAAACAAACACCGACATCAGATCCTTTGCAAGAAATATGTTCAAAATAGTATTGGTCTGTAATGCATTAAGGTTGTTGTAAACAAATTATATTAAATAAAATAAATGTATCAGTCTTAATGAGACCTTCGAAGTTCAACAGCTCTAATCTCTTACAACTGTTACTTACGGCTCTCGGCCGGGTCCAGAGTCATGAAACGTGTACGGAGCGTTATCGACTCTTTTTTTTAAAATAATTACCTGATGCACATCGTTTTATTGATTATGTGCTCCTTTATTCTTTTCTTTCTTTACTGTATTCAATTTTTTCAGTTTTTTTATTCATTCAAACTAATCTTTATGATACCCTTAATGATGTTCTCGATACTTTTAGACTATTTCTAATTTCGGAGTATGTCTTATAATTTGCCGATCATTTTTACTTTTCGTCAAAATGAAATGAACTTTTCTCAATTATATTTTGGTTTTTTTTTTGTGGAAACATTCTCGTTTACATTCGAAAGATCGTTTTTGAGACTTTCGAGAATGATGTTGTAATACATCATTCCTTTTCAAAGACCAGCAATAGTCCGCCATCATTGTTGTATTCCACCTACCTTGGTAATGTCATTCTTTTTCTTTCAAGTCCTGATGGAATCTCTCCCCCATCTCTTCACTAAAAGCTCTAACGTTTTCTGGTAAGTATTTTAAGTGAGAAAATAAAGAATGCAATTTCAAACTCATTAAGCGCCCCAATTTCTGAAAATGAGATAACATTGTTGAAACAATAGCTTTATATTCTTTATCCCGATGGTTTCCTAAAAAGTTGTATAGAACCTTTTTAAAACTAAGCCAAGCATTTTTCTCTGTTTTCGTCATAGACTTCTCGAACTCACTAAAAAATTGATGTGTATTCCAAACTTAAATATTTAATATCTCAAAGGGAAAAAATGGTATTTGAGCAAACTAAAGCGCATTTGAAAGGGAAAGGCTTGTACTTTAATATGCTGGCAGTGATTGTACAATAAGAGTTAAAATCGTTATGCTACATAACCTCAAATATTGGCAAAAACCGCGATTTTCGTACATTTAGCTTAAGATATCTCGAAAACCAGAGGTGATGGAGCAATTCTGAGGTCAGATTCTTGTTCAGCGTACTAAAAACCTTCGGAAAAGTATACTCTGGTTTCTGGTTCTGAAATCTTGTCGGCCTGTGTAATTTAACTAAAACCATGATGATGGTTGATTCAGAATGTCTTATATCAAGATATTCAGCGTTTGAAAATAAGCTAATTATAACTGTTACATCTATTATCCATGAATTGAGGTAAAATAATCATAAAGTGTGTTGATTGATTGTCCTTTATTTCAGGCAAACTGCATGAGCTATGTGTTATTGAGCAGCAGGCACATGCTGCTTTGTCGCAATGATCACGGAAACGTTGTGAGTTATTTCAACTTTGGCAATTTGCCTTACATTCTTTGCAATTCTTATTCAAATTTTTTATGATACTGTGAAAATATTTTGAGGTCGATTCATAATTTTGTGTGATAATGATAGTTTTAACTCGAATTTAATCATCATTTTTTACCAGAATCTCCAACTGACTCTGCATATGATACACCGTCAGCTGAAATTTTTGGCTGCTGGTAGTTTTGATGTGAATTTGCCACTTTTCAGATCGGTAATTTTTTATTTTACGAAGTTTTGCAAGAATAAAGAATAAAGTTTTCCAGTAGTTCAATTAAGTTATTTATTAAATTCAAGAATATCATATTTTGATAGTGGAGTTCACAACTAAAAATTTAAAAAAAAATTTGACATTTTATTTTTAGTATTTATTTTTAGAAAATATTGGCTTTATCTTGTTCCAAAATGCAAATATATATCATTTATGTATTTAAAAATTATAAAGGCGTCAATAATATTCTGCAAAATCAATATGTAAATGAAACATCTTTTTATTCAGAATATGCAGATTGTTTCCATATCATAATAAAAATAAAATTTATTTTTATATTAACCAATTTTTTAGATGATTGGTGTACTATCTACATACGTTGTAATTCTTTTGCAATTGCCTGAAAAAGACGAAGGTGAGGACGATTATCAAAAAATGCAAAAAAGCATCACAAACAATATATCTTTTTCAACGTAAAATAATTTCAAGTGAGTATATTTTGTATGTAGAACCTGATAAATATGTCATCCTGCATAATATCTACGTCAATTTTCATTTAACACGACATATAACTTCACCAGTTAAAAAAAATGCAAATGAATTTTTTTTTATTTTTCAGGGTAAAATTTCAACTTCAACATTAGATTCTACAATGCAACTATTTTGAAAATTTTATTGATCTTTAGCGTTGCAATTGTTTCATTTATTTCCCATACAAAAAAACATTGTAACATAATGCTGCCTTTTTGTCAAAGGCTCACATAAAACTGGAATACCTCATAATTGGACTATGTATCACCTTTGATAAAATATTGCCTTTTCCCCTCTTCCTGCGAAAATTCGCTACCATCATAACGTAGTTTATCGATTATTTTTGGAGAGTGAGAGAAACACCTAATCAAGGCGAGAGATGGTTCCATATTTTAGGTCCACTTTCCTTTTGTTCTCCTATCCTCATTATTTACCTGTGTTATCCAATCATCTTTGTTTTCAATTCTTTATCGATCGCTTCCTGCTGATTTTCAAAATTCGAAGGATTCAAGCGAGTTAAAAAGCCATGTTTTTCAACACGGTCGAGGGCTCAATTATTCAACGTTTACATTTCGCTTACGCGCAAATGACGAGCGATTGCAGGTCGAACATAATAATAACGCGAGCCAGGGAATCTTTCTTGCAATATTCTTTTTGTTCGATTAAAACGAACATCGTTGGAGCAAAACGCAACGAGATATAAAAAAGTGATTTAAGTTGGATTTTAAGCTTATCGATAGAAAAATGTATTGGAAGTGAAAAGTGTATTGGTAAGTTTCATCGAGTATATTTGAGTTGTTTTTATATTATATTTATTGTATTTTTGTTGTTATGAAAGAATAGGGTTTGCTCGAAGCTTTTTTTCCAATTAGACTTCTGACATAATGATCATTTTTGAAGAAAAAATATTGTCTTTTCTAGATGACTAGAGAGAATATTAGTTTTTAAGTTTCCAGAAATTTCTGTATTTAAAATCCTTGTAGTATCTTAGTGTTTCAGATTCTTCAAATGAACAGAATGCATAATCAAGACGTGTTTCCATACATCAATAAACCTAGAATTTTTCTTGTGGAAAAACCAATAAGAATAGCAGTTTCTCAGTACCAAGAACAATTGGAAATTAATGAAGGAAAATACGTGGAAAAAGAGGAGAAAATAGTCCAATATAGAAACTTGAGAGGTCCTGATGCGCCACTCTATGACGCAGTTGTTCCCATGGTCTATGCATTCAGGATTTTCGGTTTTGCTCCGTATGCATATGCAGCAAATGACAATTTGGTTCCGTCAAATGTGAACTCTATTTTTGCAATAATTGCTGGATTTTTCTACACCATAACAATTTATGATGTTTTGAATCGTTTTATTTTCACGAATACCAAAGGAGAAGATTCACCTATTTTGGGGACCACCGAGAAAGCGAAGGTAGGATAGTCTTTTTTTTTTTAAACTGGTTGATTATCAAATTTTTGTTGAGATGAAGGGAAGGAGGGAAGAAAGTTATTATAGTCAGGTATGACCATATGTTAGACAGATTAATATTGATTTTTGAGGAAAAATACTACTAAGAAACTTATGGATGTAAGAAATTGTTGGAAAAATAAGGAAAGAAACATAGATGGATCTTGAATATATTGCATAGTGACCTTTCGAAAATTATCAAATTGTATGAAGACTGATTTTTAAAGTAATTTTATGTTTGATTAGTGTCTCTGTAGAGTTAGATTATTTTTTCTTGCCGTAGAATTGTCAAAGTTCGTGTGATGCAAACTATCTGTTCTATAGTTCTATCGGGCATCAGGAAAACATAAATCTTTTTTATGAACTTGTTTTTACATACAATTTGAGGGTTTAGTACGTTAACAATAACAATATGGAGTCGGAAATTTGACGTTTCATGATTTTTTTTCGAAATCTAAGTTATTTACCAAAATCACCATAAGTGCATGGCTTTTATGAAAAAAAAAAGAATAAGCTATGCACAGAGAACTAGTGACCTAACACCTCATACTGAATTAAAAAAATCTTTACATACTCATAATTACAATAATTTTATTTAATCTCAAAACTAAATGCTTTTTGGACAAATTAGCTAGACAATTCATTTTCATTTTTTTTAACAAGTTTGACAGTTTTTACAGTGAAAGCTCATTTCCAGTTTTGTAAGGGTTTTTTCGAGTCTAAATTTCAGAGCGAAAATTAGAGACATTTTGAGACCTAATTATAAGATGCTTTATGGTAATAAAATTTTTACAGTTTCGACAGTTTGTAATGTTTTAAGTGCACCTAATAACTAGTATGCAAAAGTTTTGACAGCTTGAGCATTTTTGACATTCCCTTGACAGTTCAGAAGTTTTTACGATAGAAAATCTCAAGACAGTTTTTATGTTTCTAAAACTTATGAAATCTTCCAGTATTAAGTTCTTTACCAATTTTGACAGTTAAGAAAGTTTTTTTTTATCAATCATTGCACTGAGAGAAAAGCTTTTTCAAATTAATTATATATTTATTCACATATGAGCCACAAGAAATTTCTACTCGAATCAACGCACTAATTTGTAAAATAAATCATAATACAATGTAACTCTACTTAATAATCAAGTAAATTAAAGTGAAAACCTTTCTTAGCTTGTATGTAAATAAATGTTGAATTAATATAAAAAATCTTTTTTCTCAATGTGAGACTTTTCCAAAACGTTGGAATATTTGCGAAATTTCAAAACTATCGAAATCGTCCAATCTTTGAAGACGCTTAAATTAAGATAAACTGTTTAACTGTAAAAAATGACGTGGATTATTAAAAACAATGGAAAATTTTCTGATTGTCGGAACTTTTAAGTTTGTCATTACTGTTGAATTTTATTTAAAAGACTAAATTGCTGAAATTCTCTCAAAACTGTCATATAATAAAAATTTGCTTAAACTGTCGAACTTGCTTGAATTTTATAAGATCATTAGAAATGTTAAAAAAATGGAGCGCGTTGAATCAACAAGCGTTAGAAGTAAAACTTCTCATGCTGCTTTCTTTAAGGTTTCGATGTGTAGATTTTTATTCATCTTACCTTTTCTAGCTCTTACAGATCCCTCAATTTTTCTGTGTAGTATTTTTCTCGTTTTGTAACTTTAAATCAGTTGAAAAATTCATTCATTTCTAATTTTGAGTCGAATATCAATGACATTCTTACACTCTTACAGTGTAACAGACTTGCAAAATCTCAAAATTACTCCTTCGACCCGAAACACGTTCGAATATCATCGATCTCCAACTATTCAGATCTAACATTACACTTTTACAGAATTACAGAGTCACAAAATCTCAAAATTACTCCTTCAAAACGAAAACATTACAGTCTTACAACAAACTCTCATTACAACAAAATCTCAAAATTACTCCCTACAAATATTACATTCTGGAAAAGTGACAATGCCACCTTAAAAGTTTTACTTCAAAAACTGTAAAAATTTTTAAAAGTTTCATTCTGTGAAAGAAATAAAAACTTTCAAAACTTTTGCAAACAACAAAATTTCTTGAATTGTAAAAAATATTGTAAATCATTTCAAAGTCACAATATGGTAATCGTCTAAAAAATAAAAACTGTTATGAACTGTTGAAATTTTCATGACTCTCATTTTCATTATCGTCAATTTCATATACAAATTTCAAATAAAAATCTATTTTTTTCTATAAATTACCCTACTATGATATGATTGTAAAACAACTGGTTAATTAAAAATGCTATGGCCATTTCTATACTCTCCAACTTCAAAAATACCCAATTTTAAATATTTGTTGGTAGATTCCAAGAGTATCAATAATTAAATCAATCAACTCTAACAACCCTGATTCGAAAATCAATGAATAATTATTGAAAAACAGAAAAAAATTTCAAAATTACCCTAATCATCAATACTATCAAAATAAAACAAATCTATCTTAGAAGATTCATCATAAAATATCAAAATCTTGTTGATCGGAACTCGATTCACTAAATAACTGCTGGGTAGCAACGCTCAGTATCTCATGAACTACAACAAAAATCAACAGGTATGCCTGAACTACATCGTCCTAATAGCGAGCCTCGTGCACTGTCTGCGCTATCGAAAAATCTTCGCGGACATTTGGAACCGCATCGCAGACTTTGATGTGAACTTGCAAAGAAAGGGTTACACCCGATCGGAATTCCACACGAAAATCTGGATGTGGATCGTGATGTGCGGAAACATCCTCATCTGGTTCTCGGTCAACCAAGCTGGAATGACAGCTTTTGATGAGCCTTGGTACAAGAACATCAGCTACATGATGCTCTACGTCGCTTCTTCAATCGCGATTTACAAGTTCATCGGGATCGCCTACTGCCTTGGCCAAAGGTTCAGCCACTTGAATCGAATCATCGGTAAAAACGAGTTATCGAATTACGCCGATGATTTCAAGACCGAAACGGACACCAAGGTTCGTCGAGCATGACTTCGGGAAAAATGCGCGATTCACGAGCAGGCTGGTCTTTTTTGTTTCCAGTGGGTTGAGATAATGTACAGTGATTTACTGAATATCAGCGAGAAGTACATCTCCTTGAATTCGACGCTGCTTTTTCTGTGGCTCCTCAATCTTGCCAGCCACAGTGTCAGCAACTCGTACTTCCTTCTACAGTGGTTATCATCGCCATCTAACAATATGAGTATCCCGTATTACATCGTTTGGTGTCTCCTGTCCTGGCTGGTCACCTACATGTTACAGCTTGTGTTGCTGCACATTTCTTGTCATTTTGCTGCTCATGAAGTATGTATTTATGCCCTGTCCAATCATCCATTTTGTCACTATGTTTATGTTACCTTCATTCTTTTTTTCATCAAAAATGTCTTCTTTACAACTTAACTCTGATTTGTTTTTTCCCTCATCCTGAAATTATTCAGGAAACGCCGAGCATATTTCTACTTCCTATCCATCCAAATGATCATGCCAATGGAGTTAAATCTTTCAACTTTCAACAGACAATAAAGTTTGTTTTAGACGTTCTCTAATGCATTACACTCTGTAGATTTTCACCTTCCACTCTGAAACAATATTTGCTGTTTTAAGCAAATTACTCTGCAAGTTATTGATCAAAGCTGGAAACTTTCGGTTCATGGAGTGAATTCAAAGCGTTCGATAGATATCAATTATTTACGAAAATTAAAGCATGCACATTTTCCATACAATTTTGAGTAGATTTAACCACAATTTCCAACGAGAAGGAATTTTAGTTCCTCTTGCATGGTCCTGGAATTCAATAATGAAATACGAAATTTATTATTGGAACAGTTGACATTCATTTACTAATTTCGTCATATGTACTCTCATTTCATCCCAGCGTTTGTGGTTGAAGAATCATAGCATTCCTGGAATAATAATTATAATTATTTTCAGGCAAACTGCATGAGCTACCTTTTGTTAAATAGCCGACATATGCTGCTTCGCTGCAATAATCAGGACAGCGTTGTGAGTAATTCAAATCAACAATATGTTAATTGAAAATTTCACATGATCCTGTAGCTTAGTAACAATTAAAATAGAATCTTCCTGTAGATAGATTTTGTAGCGTAGTTGATCTCGCGTAAAATGTGATCAGTAAGACTTGTGAAAAGTCTTTTTGTTTTTTTACTTAACTCCAAATATATGTTGTTATAAAATTTTACTCGCCTTAAATTTGACAATGACGTAGTTTTTGATATATATATATATGTAAAACATGTGTTACTCTTTGTTTTAATAGAAATCAGTAATATAACGACATAAATAAATTTTTTCAACTAAAAACTCGTGATAAATTCGCAATCCAAAATTTATCATAAGCTACTTTACAACAATGTCAATAAAATATATTTCGCATTATAATAAATTCGGTACAATAAAAATAAATCCAGAAATAGTGCAATATAAAATCTTTAACATGATATTTGTAGCTGTTGATAGTAAAAATTACAGTAAATTTTGGTATTAGGAGAAAAAATTTTAATCACTATCATAAAATTGCAGAATCTACAGTTGACTTTGCATATGGTGCATCGAAGGTTGAAATTTCTGGCTGCTGGTAGCTTTAACGTCAATTTACCACTTCTTAGCTCAGTAAGTCCTAAAAGTCGATTAGTAGTGTTTAATCTGTAGATTTTTTCACATAAAAAGATAATATCTATTCTTTTATTCAATTCAAGTAAAGCACTCATTTTTTCAATTTCCAAAACACTTCAGTTATCACTTTATCAAATTTTGAAATTTTGGCACTGCAAAAGAACACAGAGAAAAAGCTCTGAATAGTACATTGTTTTTGCTGTTTGGATTTTTAATGAAAAAGAATTGTGATTAATTTTGGTTTTTTGTTACTATCATGAATAAAGAAATTTTTTTACAGATGATTGGAGTATTGTCTACGTACGTCGCAATTTTTCTGCAATTGCCAGAAGGGAGTAACGGTATTGATAATGAAAGAGTTCAGAACAGTTTAAACGCTTTTTCGTCGTAAATGTAAAATTATCGATTTACCTAATAATTCTAAATGCACTATGAAACATCAAAAAAACATCGCTTGTATGAATATTTAAATTTTGATTGTTTTGTTGTACAATAATAAAGATCAAAATGAAAGTTATTTCTATGAAACAATTTTCATCTGCTTGCTGAGAAAATTGAACGTAAGACATTGTTAACTTTTATCTTATAAATTTTTTAACTAAAAAAAGTGTAACTATTGTTAGATTTTTTCACATGAAATATTGAAAAGTTACGGTTGAAATATTGAAATATTCAAGATGTTGAATAAACTTCAGATCGGATTTGTATTAATAATCATTTAAGATCGGATCAGATCGAATTTTCATAATGAGTTGGAAAAATATGATTATGAAAAGTAAAGTAAGTGTGTGTCTATAAAAACTGATCATAATCTGAATAAAAATTTAGTAATGAAACTTGGAAATGCATTTTTCAATAAAAGAGTTAAACAATATGAATATTTAATCGAAAACGATTTTCGTTATGATGCAATCATTAAACAACGTTTGTTGAATGGACCATAATTTTTTCTAGTTTCATTTACGTCGTTTTTAAATCATAAGAGAATATACGTATACCTAATAACTTTAATTTTCAGAATGTGTAAAAGGCAAATTGTCTGACATTTTTTGAAAAGTCATGTAATAAACTCGTTTTGCATAGATTGTAAATTTTTCTTTGAAATCAATCGATATTTTTGTAAAAATTTTGGTGATGAACTTCACTGACATTTTTATTCTGGACGAAATCCCAAAGTTAATTTTAAACTGTCAAATTTTTCAAGTGAATTAAAAAAACGATTCTTAAAATATCTTGGTTCAAAATATGTTTCCAATCCTGGGGAAAATTTAATTTTGAGTCTTCATTATTGTATTGCTACATATTCAACAACTTTATATATATAAAATATTAATAATATGATTCTGCAAATATATAACATTTTTTATTGAGACTCATATTTAAAATTTTTTAAGGACAAGGAAAATTTTTTCTCATATATCATCTTTGAGATAAAATGAGTAACATTTGTTATCTTCAAAAAATATAGTTATTTGCAAATACCTATTGTTTGTTCATATAATTACATTCAGTTGGTATACATGTTTGTAAGTGTACATGTATGTATAGTTGATAAATGTTTATAGTATATAAGACGAGCAAAATATCATTGATTGTAACTAAATATATAAAATATGATTTATTGTCATGTATGAAATATTTCATTTAACATTTCATGCAAAAAATATTTACATTTTAATATTTTTTTTGAACATACATTCTTTAAAAGAAAGTATTAAAAAATTCATTCCAGCAAACTTGTTGTTTTATTTAAAATTGTAAGAAACGTGATGGACATACTTTTATCAGCTTAAAAGCTCACATTTTTAATATTCACTATTTTTTCACGTTACTGGAATCATAGTGAAAATGTGGAAAGGTACGATTTTGCAGAAATATGTATTTTTGGCTTTCCTCTTCATTCGTGAATTTTCGCTTACTTTCAGGATTATTCGTTTTCGGATGATATCAGAGATTTCTCGCATTCACTGGCGTTATATGATTCAATAATTACGTTTTGCATGCCTGCAAATGACGAACGATCGCATGTTTCAGATAGAAAAAACGCGAATTAAAGAGTTTCATTTTCATATTTTTATCGTGCGAATGAAAAGAGCATCGTGGAAGTGAGGTTTTCCAATACAGTGAAATGTGGAAGAAGAAATTAAGTGGTTTATGTTTTTTAAAGAGATATCAGGACAGAAAAAATACGTATGTATATTTTTTTTCTTTATTTCTTGTTCATAATCATGTCGTACGCTTTTATATTACAACAATAATCCATCTGGAATTTTGAGTTACTTATCCCCGTTATGAAGAACTAAGTTCCTGTTTTTTTTTCTTTTTATTTTTGACTGAAGGATAATATATAATATGTTTTCCAACTGAGAACTGCAATTTATACTTGGTATAATTTTTAATAATTAACTAAATGAAAATACGTTTATCTTGGTGTACTCAAGAAAATATTTAACAATATTACGAGGCATGGCTGTTGATAAAACAAAAGTTTATTTTTCATCAAAGTTATATTTCCGTATTTCTTTGACATTGTTACTTGATTGGAGTGGGTTTATATTGCAAAGACATTGTTTGTTTTTCATCTTACTTTTGAAGTACGTATTTACAAAAATTGATTATATTTGCCCAATGAATTGATTGAAAGTTTTCTAGTGTTTGCAGAAAAAAAAGGAAATAAGCCAACGAAATTCACCTGAAAAAAGGTTTCTCTGTCCATTTTGTATTGTCGCTGCATAGGTATATTCATTTTTTTTAGTATATTGACCTGGTGAATTTTCAAAGGATCTTCTCAAATTGGTATAACGTTGTTTTCTTTTGATTCTAAAATGCAGTTTTTCTGCATGTGTACTTTCAATCAAATATCTACTGTTTTTTTTACACTTAGTTTTTTAAAAATCAAAAAAACGTTTTTGGATTATACTGACATTGTAACTTGATCGGAGTTAGTTCACATTGCGAAAATGTAGTTTGTTTTTTGTCTCACGTATGTGGTTCGTGTTTACAATAAAAGATAGACATGAAAATTTTTTATCGCATGAAAAAATACAGCTTTTGATTTGATGGACCTTTTTTACCTGAGATCCATTTTTTGATCATACTTGCCTAGTGGATTAATTTAAAATTTTAAAGTGCTTGCAAGAATATTCGTATTTATTTTCCAGGATCAAAGTGAAATCTTCCAAACAATTTTTTATTTTTACTGTAACCTCGTAAAATCAAAGATTATTCGATTTCATTAAAAAAAGAGTGTTCTGAAATTTCTTAAACATTATTTCAACTCATTTTTCGTACTTTTTTCTCCAAAGAACCCCAACTGTTTTCCCCATCAAAAATGACATAAAAAGAAAAAAACTGTATAATATGTAAAAATTTCATTATTGTAATCATTTTTCTTTAACCTCTCATCTCCTGAAAAACGCTTTTAAAGAAAAAATAAATTTCTTAACGTTATGTAAAAAGATCTTAAAAGATCAATCGGGTATTGAACTCGGGTACGTACACAAATACCGACCCACGCAACTTTTTCTCGGCTTTCAATTCACTCGACATGTACCCAGTGAAAAACGACTGTCACGCAGCGAAGAAAAAAATTCAATATCCAGAAAACAACGAGCTGTTTTTGCTTTCGCATTTTAAGAAATGGTGAGACTGGAGGTGGCTTTTATGAACCCATATTTTCGCATAAAGAGAACTTTCAAGAGCGAGAACTAACGTCTCTTTTTCCGTTGATTCATTTTCGCGGGTTGTACGCGTTCATCACCCTCGTTTGTATTTTTTGCTGTAATTTCATTAAATTCTCAGCTTGACCATAAATTAAGTTGGAAGAAAGACTGAGACTGTTCAGTGCGCTGGGAATGCACGTGAAATACAACCGTCGTGCCAATTACAGTAAAGTAATTTTTTGTTAGTTTTTTTTAGGGACGTAAACAAGAGACAAATAGAGTTGGCAAACTAACAAATTTTGAGTATGGGATTCGTATATTGAAATTTATAACAGTTTGAAAGTTTATAAAATTATGATTATTTTACAGTATTAGCAGTTCCCAATCGTTCTAAACAATATACAGTTTAGAATAATTTTGGCAATATTTTATCGTTTATATCAAGTCATTGTTTTTACGTTCATGAGAATGATTACTTTTTTGATGATGTATACATGTTTAGCAGTTCTCAGTAAATTCAATAATTTTGGCTTTTTTGACAGATTCTGAACAGTTCATACAGTTTGTAATAATTTTTCCAGGTTTTTTTTCTTTTTCTCAACAGTTTTAATCATTGTGACAGATTTAAAGCATTTACCATTTTACATAGTTTTTATATTCTTGACATTTTAGACAGTTTTTGAAGACAAGAAAATAAAGTGAGCATGAAGAATTTTTTCAAATACTTTTATTTATTCGAATATATTTTCAAATAATCAAAAAAATTGTTTTTAAATTCTGATATTTCTTTTGAAATATTTTAATATTCTTAATTTTCAGTTATAATTGTTAAAAATGTTTCTTATGAAACGATGTTAATTTTCTCTGAAGCTTACGATTGATTTTTTGACATGTAGCTTAATTTTTGAAAAAAATTTATACTACTAAAAAGTTTTTTTTTGCAGGCAGAAATTATATTTCCGGCATTGCCTAAATTTTCATCAATGAAATTATTTCCATCATCTTTCAGTTCAGTTAAAATTTAAAATCTCTAGGTTACATACAATAGTTTCTCATTTTCTAGATTATAATTTGAATTCCCAGAAGCTCATAATTTTGAAAAAAAAAAAAAAAACATTTCACACTTCGAATGTCTATTATTGATTGATGCTTTATTTATTGCCAAAAAAAAAAAATTTTCCTCTCCACATCTGCAAAATCTGCCATCGGTGTCGAATTTCCAAATGCTTGAGCTCAATGTTCGTGCGCATCAATAATTCGCCTCTTTCACGAGAACTTTTTCTTGTTCTTTCCGCGTATATTTGTTTTGTAAATCCATCCACGTTGAGAGAAGAAAATGATCGATTGTTGAATAATGTCCTTTTCATGAGCAAAAAGCAATTTCGAAAACTCAAGTTCTACATTAATATATGAAAATGCAAACGATAATCTACATAAATTATCCTTAACACATATAAAAGGATTAAAAGCCTCGTTATTTTGAACTCCATTGAACGTGTTTCATTGAAGAACTTTGCAGAAAAGTATAATTGAAAAATAAGATAAAAATTAATAAATTTCTTTTGAAAAGTTTCATTTTCTTTTTGGCTTACAAAGTATTTATTTTTGGAATATGCAAAAAAAAGGGAACAGTGAAAATGATTGCAAATATTTAAACGGTTCAAAATATAGAAAGCTTTTTTATCGAAATGTTTTTTTAATTTTCATTCATTGTATAAAAAATTTTACAGGTTCAAATAACTGCAATGGAAAACCAGGAATTCATACTTTGATTTAATTTTGTAAAGACTCCATTATTTAGTGTTGTTTTTATGCCTTTCCATTTTTTTTTTTTCAAATATTATAATAGTGCAACTGTATACAGTGAATATTGCACAAATTTTTGATGCAAACCCCATAAAATCTACAGTATTTTTCTATACTCTGCAAATAATGAATTTTTCAATATAGAATTCAACAGTCAACAAATCTTATTCAAAGTCGCGATATCTTTGTGCAAAATCACTTTCTAAATCAGTAACTTCATTTATCTAGAACCATCTAAATTTCAAATGCATACAAATTAGCAAAAAAATAAGACGTAACGTGTTATAATTTTATGGATCGGTGGGTTGGAAAATTGCAGCAGTGTACGTAGATTTAGAGCCAATCGTTTTTTTTCAAGAGAAAAAAACGAATTGGAATTCGAGGTCTTGAGAAACTCGATGTATCTTACTTCGACTATTGAATTTTAGCATGAAATAGTGCATTCATATTCTAATTTTGAAATGGTTAGTTCCCATTTTTTATGCAAAAAAAAACTTTTAGTTGTAATTAGGAGAACGTAATTCGTTGCTCACTTATTGAAGTAACTTGGAGAATATTGAACAAAAATGACTTGGGCTGACTACACATTGACCTGTACTCCTGTAGAATGAAACTGAACGTTTTTCTTATTCTAGCGGACGGATTTTTAAATAAGGCTAAAAAGCGAATGTTATATTTATACATTTTATGTTCTTATGGAGTTACAAACCGTAATTTAAGCTTTTAAAAATTATCTGAAGAGCTTTTATGAATCTGCACTTTTTCTCTAGAGAGTTCATATTTTACTTATCGGACCTCTGTGGCACAGTATACGAATTTCTTGAGGGTTTAAGATCATTGTCGTTTCTTTTCTCTGGGAAATTTTGTTCGATATAATCCTTTCAAATGTTGCTCAACGAATTACGATCAGACTGAACGTATTGGATGTGCCTTTCTAATGAGCTTCTATCTTAGTATATTAGACTTGAAGAAAATTAACGTGGCTCTCGCTGTAATTCAAAATTATAATGTACAAAGTATGTAGTTTTTTTAGCAATATGACAGCATAGCTGTGGATTTTCACTCCTTTTTATTTATATTGAATGACGGTAAAAGAACGTATTTTTTTCGACCGAGATTTCAACTTTGGAATGAGACATTGTCTTAGGAAATTAAAAGTTGATTTGGCAAGATTGAAGTAATAAAAAATTCATCATCACTTTTCTATGAAGTTGGAAAATTTTCTGTTGCGAATTTCGTGAAATAAACGACAGAGGATTTATACACTTTTTATTTTGAGTTATGTTTGGGCAATATGAATCAGGCTGGGTATAAAAAATTTTCACAACTATTTTTTAATCATGTAGCTCACATTGTGTTTATTGGCAATACATTTTTCGCTTTGCGTAAACATCAGTAGAAACAAATATTTTGTTAATATCGTACCGATATGAAAAAACTTTACATTAGATAATAAAATTTGATACAAAAATGTGCAGCAGAAGGTTTTTGGCAAATATTTCACATATTATTGAGTGAATGCTGTAGTCAATAAAAACTTTACACGCAATATATTTGACTTTGAATAACTCTGATGAAAAAAAATTCGTTACCAATAGGAAAAATTTGCGAATTCTTTGCATTGTATCAGATTTTTCCCTGCATTTTCGAAAATGAGCAAGCTCTAATGGATGTTATCTCGAATTAACAATTTTCGCTCTAAAGAAACGTTTTATTCAAAATGAGAGATTTCTATAGCACCAAAAGCGAGCTTTTCTTATAAAACTGACTCTTTACTGTTGCACAAAATAGAGTTTTGATAGGGAATAACAGTCCAAGTTTTTTACTTCTACTTCTCAATCCAGTTTTTCCATTTTCACTGACCATCTGTCACCCCGAAGTTTTCTTCTTCTACTTTTTACGTACATCGCAAATCGCTTCACGGTCGCGAACTTTCACTTTTTGCTACATGGTGGAAAATCGATTAAGGTTTTTCACTGACCGAGCATAACACCTTGAAATTGTGGATATTTTACTGTACTGTCGGAGGTCAGTTACGTTTTCTGAATACTTATGAAACATTCGGTGAATTTTTTAATTTAAAAAGTTTTACTTTTATTTGTAATTTATAAAAATGACGCAATGATTCAATTGTTTTATGAGTAACTCAATGGTTTCATTTTAGAGTTTCAGAAATTATTGGGAAAATTAAGAAATAATTTTCTGTTATTGCTTTACTTTTTTTTCAAGCTTTTCAATTTATTGTTCCAACATCATTGTTTTTCAACTTCAAAACATTAATGAACCGTCTAACAACAACATCGAAAATAGTTTCCACCTGCATAAACGTATTTACAAACTGCAGTAAGTAGAATCACAAGCAGGCTCTTGGTAACAAATTGCAGCACTTGTGACTTTGCGTACGTAAATTTGCCCAATACTTCATTACCCCAATGGAAGACCTAAATTTCCTAGACTTTTTCGTCCTATTGCCCAAGTTTTCCGCAGAGAAATTACAGTCGCAAATATCTTTCATCGGAGGTGTAAGGTATGATTTATACCCAACTTGCGTCGTGATTATTCACAATTTACCGTAGCAGTAACATTTTGCTGGAGTACCGTTGGCGTTATCGGCATTGCGCGCGGACGTAACCATTTTAATCAATGTCACAGACCAACAACACTCATACATTCATTACGAGATTGAATTAGCAGATAGTTATTCTTGTATTGTACATAGTTGCAAAAGAAGTGACTTCTCCGAAAGTTATAGCCATAAAATAAGGTTGTTTTTTCGCCAGCAAAAAAAATATTGCAGAATGTGTGTTTATTTGATAATAATTGTGGGCATTCGAGTGTGTCCGTGACATGAAAAATTTACGTTTGTTTCTGTGAACTCTGCACGCTCACTTTTTTTATTGCTCGGAATAAACAGATTAACTCCGTTCAATGTCGTGAAAAATAATTGTTTTTGTAAACTTGTTTTGTTATTGTGGTAAAGTTTATGTGTATTTTGCTTGTTATTTATTTTTGGCTTGTTGTCGAGTGATTTTTTGAGGGTGCATAAACGAATATGACAGGTTTTTTCACATTTTTTTTTGATGTGATGGGAATATTTGTATTTTTTGAATGGTAAAGTTGATAAGAATCAGCAGATATTATTAATAACTGCTTAAATGTCTTTCTTTTGAAAACCCAGTCATTTATTAATTATTATTTGTTCCCTACGTTTCGATTACTAATGCGCAATTCTTATCCAGGGTCTATTAATCTTTACATCATTTGATTCAACGTGTCACCTAGTTATCTCGATCTTCGTCGTGACACGTTGAATCAAATGATGTAAAGATTAATAGACCCTGGAAAAGGATTACGCATTAGCAATCGGAATGTAGGGAAAAAATAATAATTAATAAATGACTGCGTTTCGAAAAGAAAGACATTTAAACAGTTATTAATAATAAAAAACCCCCAGTGAATAAGTTGAACTATAAACAATTATCAGCAGATAGTTATGCTTTTTTCGCAACTATGAAGTGTGATAATCAGTTTTAATGGAGGATTCTCTGATGTATAAAAAAAGTTTTTTTTTGAACGAAAGTTGAGAAACATTATCAAGTGTTGAGATTTTTTTTGTGATGTATTATCTAAGGTTACCAAGTAGCTAGAGTAGAAGATAATACGAATATTTATCTACTTTTCTCGTACTTTTGCTTCAAATTCGTTGTATTTAAAATATACGTACATTCGATTTGAAAATAATCTGGGAATATATCTAGAAAAAATTATTTGCACTTAAAACTTACAATTTTTTTTAGGTCACATTTCGATATTTTTACCTATCGAGCCATAAAAATTCAAATTGTATCAGTCTGATAATTGAACACAAAATTATGAACTTAAAATTGATATTTAATTCATACATTTTTTTGGATTTTGTTTTGTTTTGTTTTGTTTTTTCGAATTTTCAATCTAGATATGTAAGAGTTTATGTATTAACACTCAAGAAAATCACTTTTAGAAGATCTAAAATTCTTTTCTATTTTTTTCGACAAAATAAGTATAATCTTCAAGGTCTATGCCATAATTTGATAAATTCTAACGCTATGAGATGGAAAAAATACTTTTTTGAAAGTTCGGACTATCGAAAAAAAACATACCAATCCTTTAAGACACACTACAATATTAATATACTGATTCGTATCACTGGAAATTATATAATTTTTATGTGATACACTTGTGTACTCAATTTTTATAATTCTGTGATACCACATGAATGGAGAGTATCACCAATGAGAGGAATCTTAATCTTTGGCTCCGAGAAACCATAGCTTACACTTCTCAAGAGAATTGAATTTTACGCAGCAATATATCTTTATGTATATTTGTTTCTATAGATATGACATTTATTTTATATTTTAAAAATATATTTTTCACAACTTCTCAAAACTGCCAAAATACATATGCACCGTGTACCTTTTTTTATTTAAAGAAAAATAACTAATAGCCCATTACACGAATAAGGTCTTTTTGTATATCAAATTCATTTTCCCAATGCACCAGAATGTACAATAATAATCAGCATACAGTGAAGAAAGGAAGTATTTTAAAACTGGTTAAATTCTATTAATAACTAACAGTAAACTATAATTTTCTCGTCATATCGATACTGCTTTTTATTTTAAAAGTTACAAATCTGATTTCAGATTTCGTAAAAGTTTCATATTTTTCATTCACGAATCCTATACGTTCTAGTATAAATCAGAGAAAATTTCATGACACCCCACAAAAGCTCATAAACCTTTCCAAAGTAGTTATATCCAAAAGTCCACTCCCAACAATTTTCCTCTATTTCGAAATCACCGAAAAAGCCCGGTCATGAAAAGTTCCCCAGCTCGTTCCCGGTCCATCAATCTCGCAGTCACTCCGAGCTTTCGCGGTAAGATTGGTTCTCTCCATTTTTATGTCATCGCATCCGCTCCTCCTTTGAACTAGGTCAAGCTGGAAAACACGAATCAAGATAGACGCGGTTTTCCCAGACGCCATGAGGATCGAATTCGTCCTTTTTCCAAGCTCCGACGTCGCGATCGCGGCTCCTTGGACACGATCCTGTTAACGAGCGAGTCCTTCAAGTTGCAGAAGACACGCCGATCAACTTCTGCCGGAAACCAAGTGACGCGTTCCATATTAAACTAGTCCTTGGCTTTCCCATCACGTAGCAAAAGCAGTCGGGAGTAGGTCGCTTTAACTACGTCTGTACTGGTCCTGTTATCAGGGCGCGTATCTTCCTGTTAACAATTATCCGCTCGGTACTGCTGCTGTCTTTTCAAAGCCATCTTGGCTACCGACGTTTCACGAGGGAGTATGATTGAAGTAATTTTAGCCTTCAGCTCTGTCGTTGTCGGAAACATTCGTATAGTTTGGGAGAGGGTGAAGGCGTTACTGTAATATTGCTTCATATTCTTTTACTTTGAGATAGAATACAGTAATGGGAAATTGACATAAAGTACTTGCATTATTATTCATTTTTTGTTATGTATTTGGATTGTGGTCATTCCTGGACAGTGTAAAAGTCGTGGCTGGAGTACTCTGACCCTTGGATTATCGGAAATACATAAAATCGAAATCAGTTCAACCCGTTGGCGTGCGTTGCACCGCAAGATAGCGATAAGTCAATGCCGTGTCAGCTGGCTAAATCGAACACTGGATTGGATACTCTCGCATATCAAGCAGAATCGGAGTCATTATCGAAGAAGAGGACTGGTCCAAGATTGTCATCCTGTATTTTTTGGCAAGAAAATTCGACCAAATGCTCGATTTCTTTGATGACATTTTTTCGATCGCATCCAAAATTAAAACAGGAGACTTTGGATTTCATTGTAAAAGATTCTTGATTTATATATTTTGTTTTTATTGTATGTTATTGATCTTATGGGATTGTTTGCATCTGGGGTAATTGTATCTTTTGCGGATAATACGGCCTTAATTGAAGAAGATGATCCATGGCAGGGGATTATATTTGTTGCTAAGAGATATTTGGGAGTAATTTCGGCTTAGTATCATCAGAATTTACTAACTTTGAACTTGGATAAGACTGTTTACATCACTTTTGGTTCTTACAAAGACAGCTTGCCCCAATGTTTTAAGTTGCATGTTCACAGTACATGTTCATGTTCATTCTTGCTGAACAGTGAATAATGGTGCTGCTTGTGAATGCTATGAAATCAGAAGGGATTCAAGTGCTAAATGTTTGGGGGTTTTTACTGATCAGAACATGGGATGGAAGGTTCATGTGGATAATCTAGTTTGTAAGTTGAGGTGTCAAACATACATTGTGTTTAAGGGGTTATATACCTTTTTGGGCGGACGAATTAAGGATGGGTTGGAGTATTTTTTAAAGTATTTAGCAATAATGTTATGACACTAAAGTTATTGTTTTTTAATAGTGTATTATCCACTTTAAAAAACAAGTATTTGTTTATAAAAAAATATCAACGATTGGCGGAGTTTTGGCCCTTTCCCCGAAACAACTTTTTTTTTGAAGAGTCTTGTGGTGACCACGATGCAAGTCAAACAAGTCGAGTAAAATTAGAAAATCCAAAAAATTTCATTAGTCTAGAAATGTGCTTAGTTCTGGAATGAAAGAAAAAATGAATATTACGTTTTTTTTGTTTGCGAGAACGTTTTCCCTGAGAGTAAGATTTTTGGAACTCGGAAAATTTTATTAAAAAATTCTTCTCTGTAAAATAAAAACTTTTTTCGTCCGCCCAAAAAGGTATATAACCCTTTTAATGAATTTTATGGAAAATGTACTTATGAAATTTTCTGGGTGTCACTGATATTATAAATGTTCAAGCAGATTGAAAAAACACCCTACGTTTCACAAGTTTCGATATATTGATATCCTTTTTTCAAAAATGAATTTCTAGAAGAACGAACAATGATTACGTAAGGCGTATTCTGAATTTGCATAAAGTTTAGTAACATTTATATAATATATTTATAAAATACAAATTTCAGTAATATTTCGATTTATTCTCAAATTATACTGAAATAAGTATGATAATTACTTTCTATTTATTCACAAGGATCCCTGAAAATTTTAATTAGAATGAGCTTGAGACAACTTCAAGTTCCACAAAAAGTTTTCTTACATACATCAAATGTTTAAATCACGTCAAAATTTTTTCGCTTTTTGGAAAATTGGTATGTATAATTTCTTTTTACTTTCAACTCTAAAATAGTAATAAAAAATATTCACTCTTGCTGACTACATTACAAACTCATAATTTTTTGCTGATGCGAATCAAATTGAAGTGTGAATAACTCTATATTTTGAAAAAATACATGTTTACAAAAATGGTAGAGGTACAAAAGCAGGACCAGAGGAAGAATCAGTAAAAAATCTGTGCATGAGATTCCAAGTTTGTACTTAATATACTCGCAATTTTCGTGGCCAAATTCATGTAACATGATGTTTGTTAGAAACAGTTATCGACAGTTCAACCTAGTACATTAATATACGATACCCCGTTTCCAGGTACGACCACATTAGTCATTTTGTCATTTGCCAACTGCGGCATCGCCTTTTGTGTTGGAAATAGATCAAACGCAGATTTATGTATTTTCTGCTTTCGAAATCGTAAATTCTGGGCTATTTTAATGGGCGATTGTGTAACGTGATTTTACGGGTCTATTACTGATGAGATATCTGCATATTTAGAATTGTTTTCCTACAGAAAAAATTTGTAAATTCAAAATGTTTTTACAACTGCTAAAATTCCGTTGTTTAAAACTACAAAAATATCTGAGTTTTTTATATAACTCGAAAGTTCTAAATTATTGTTCTTTCATTGTAAAAGGAACGAAACAGTAGACGTTATTGAATTTAGGAACAAACAATATACAAAAGTTTAGAAACAAACAATATATAGATTAAGACAAAATCTTGTCAATTTTGAAATAGGAAACTCTTAATTCACATTTAAACATTTTTGCAAAAAACATGACAGTTCAACGATGAACATCAACTCATTTTAACATTAAATAGAAGCTCTCATTTCACTTGCGAACCCTGCAGCGATGGTGAAAATGCATATTCATTCGGATATGAAGCTCGCAGGAATGAATACGTGTCACGAGCACGTGCCATTTTTTTCGCAACTAGAAAGAAAGTCTCCACAAAATTCATTCACATTTTTTCCTACGCCGTGTCCTATTTGTAACAATCTATCGTGTCTTTTTTGGCCCTTTCACGTTCTTCCATGAGAAACATTTCTCAAAGCTTTCCTCACGCGGCTTCGTAATGAGAAACGGCTTCACTTGAAATAAGACAATCGTACGAGGAAGATAAAAGCATAAGGAAAAAGAAAAAAAGCAACTTTTTTTCACTTGTCCAGAGCTGTTCGTGAAGACAAATCCTTTTTGATGGATTATTTTATGATTATAAAGTGAAGAAGTTTATTATTTTATAAATAAAGATTATTATAATGGGAAGAATTTTCCAGGATTTGGAAGTAACGCGTTACTTGTAACGTGTTACTCTAAAACGTTACATTTTTTTCTGTAAGGATAACGTAACGCATTACATTAATTAATAAGTAACGATAGCGGGAACGAGTCATTTTTTCTGTAACGAGTAACGAAAATCCCGTTATTTTACGTTACTTTTATCTGTCTCATTGAGTTTTTAGCACGATTTTCAACTTTTTAAAGAATGTTCTAAAACTGAGACCCAAGTTATTTTTAAATTCCTTATTTTTGAATAAAAAATTACACAATAATACTTTTTAATGGAACAATGTGGAGTATTAGTAATTTGTGTAAAAATATTGTCGAAACATATGCTTTTTTACTTTTTATTAGATACTTTCACAATTCAAACCATCGAATTTAAGAAATTTGCATGAAAATATATAAAACTTCTTAAAATCTATACATCTTGAAATTTATAGCAGGATCTGTAAGATCTAGAGATCCTGCTAGAAAATCTTATGAAATATAATAAATACAAACAAAAAAATATGAAAAATACTCGAAATACTAGATATCACTAAGTTTCATGTTATTTGATACTTTATAATATAAAAAAAAATAAAATTTCAATTTCTTGAGTTTTGAATTTATAAAATATGTGTTTATAGAAGTATATAAAAAGATAAGTGAATGTTTCAAATCGTATCACTCTGTGAGGAATACAAAAAATATTGAGGGCATTCTGAATCTATATAGAAACTGTTTTCCGCATAATCGATCGAAATACTTTAGAAATTTTCAGCTTTCAATTTTATATCATTCTGGAGATTCAAAGTGATATCTTTCGAAAAACTCGGAAATTCCACAACATTCTATAAATACTCAGAAATACAGAAAGAAAATACGTAAAGAAAAATACGTGTAAATATATACAACAATGAAAGTATTTTAAATTCCAGAAATTTATACAGCAATGTATAAAAATAATCAACGATCCTTGAAATAATTCAAAAACTAAAGAAATACGAAAAGTACTAGAATAAGTAAAAATCTATCAAGACACTGTTTCCTAGAAAATCCTGTAAAACACAGAAAATTTCATTACATTAAAATTCTAGAGTTCGAAATTCTTAAAATGTATGAAACTTAACAATTTAAAATATAAAAATACTAAAAAATTGTAAAAATGCTATGAAATTCTGCAACATTCTATTATCCTGAAAAATACGAATAGTTTCATAAATACCGAACAATCTTTCATATCGTAGAAAAATTGAAAAAGTTTCAAAAAAATTCAAGGGAATGAAAATCTTCATTGACACTATTTTCTGAAAAATCCTCTCAATTACAAATAATTTGATGAACTTTGAACTCTTGAGCATAAAATTTGTGAAACCTATGTATCAATGTACAGAAAAACAGTGAAAATTCATAAAAATACTAGAAAACCATGCAACATTTTATACATACTGAAAAATACAAAAAAAATTCAACAATTCTGAAAATCTGGATTGGTATAAAGATTCTCTCAAAAATCTATCAAAATTTGGAATATTTCCTTGTGGTTAACATTAAGTCAAATGTCATATTCAAAAATTGGTGAATTAAAAAAAAATAATTATTTGAACAAGCTGATCAATTTTTTTTTTCAGGGTGAAAAAATACGAATTAACATTTTTAATTATATCTGAAATATACAATATCTATAGAATAAAATTACGAGTACGTTGATATTGTTTTTTCAGATTTAGTTAATCGATGTCTTGTTATTTTCATTCAATTTATTCCAAAAAGTAACGTGAAAGTAACGGGACGTTACTTTTTTAAGTGATAACGGCAACGAGTTACTATTTATTTTTAAGTAATGGTAACGTAACGAATCACTTTTTTCATCTTTGTAACGGTACCGTAACGCGTTAAATTTTTTTAAGTAACTCTCCGAACCCTAGAAGTTTCGATGAAAGATTTATGGTAAAATTAAGACTTCGGTAATTGATATTGATTTTTTTACAAAGTTCGTTTTATTTCAAAAAATATCGAAAAGTTCGAGAATACACCTTCAAAATCCTTGATATCTGTGAGAACGTTCCGAAAAATTGCAGTTTTGTGAATTCTACTAAAAATATAATTCTGGAGAGAATCAAGTAAATTAATTTAGTTTGAATGACAACTGAATGTGTAGAACTCTCGAAAGCTTTTTGAAAACATGTTAGTTTGATTAAGCTTTGCTCAGCTGCTTGCAATCGAATACAATATTCACAGCTATCTTCTTGAAATTCTTAAAGGATGCTGCGGTTTTTATCAAAGTATCAACTTTAACAATAACGTTTGAAGAATTCCATAAAATTTTTAAATAATACAACAAGATGGTGGATATCGCCTGCTAGCGAATAAGTTTTCAATTTTCTGACAACATTTTACTAGCAAACCTTCAAGAAATTTCAATCATTTTTTGTTGATTTAACCTTTACTTCGATCAAACCATGAGTTTCACAACCAGGGCGAAACCTTTCCGGTTCCTAGTGCATATCAAACTGCATTCAAGTGAAATGAAATTACCGAAAAGCGAGGTTCTCCCTCGAACGTGAGCATTAAGGAAGTAATTGCGCCGAACACGAACAATATTATCGTTTGCAATCACGGAATAAACCGGCAACACGTTGAATAAAGATTCTTTGTAATTAAGTCTGTGCGCAATAGTCATAAATTGAACAACTTTGGGCGAATATTGGGAAATTCGCAGATCTATAAACATTCTTGATTTCCTTTTCTTGCTGTTAAAAATATTTCATATTGTGGGTTCTAAATTCTTTTCAACATACTGAAATTTGTTCTGCGATTTTACAGAATACGGAACACAAACCAAATTTGAGAGCCATTATTTTGCACCAACTGTCGCGAGTTCGTAATCAGGCACCAAATTCACAGTACCTACGTCATGCTGTATTTGCGAATCTACGATTCCCACCACGGAACGCCCATCCCGGCAGAATTTCAAATAATGAAAGACGCAATTTAATTACAGTGCACAATAGGGTTCTCGTTTATTGTCGCAAAAATCACCGTCGCGTTTCTTTTTTTGGTCGGTGGGTTTAATTCGTGTATTTTTTCGCATCGAAAATGCCGAAACCGCATTTTCGTTCTGCCATGTCAGTTCGGGCATCGCGCTTTTTCGAACGTAAATCGTTACACTCGACGTTTTGATTGAATCATGAACGCTTATGCAGGAAAAAATATTTCTATGATAGCAACGAGTTGATTTTAAACTATTTTTTATGTCAAAATTTAGCCGAGGTTCTTTTCTTTATTAATTCTGAAAGTTGTAAAAATCTAATGAGGTTATACTTTTATTTATGAAAATCTTCATGTTTCTTCATGTCATGAAAAAAAAAAATACAATTTTTCGCGCTATTCTAATTATATTCAATTTTCGCCATCGAGATTTGCCACATCTAGGAACATAAACTAATTTCTGTTCCAACTCATGCAATTTCAAGTAGAATTTTATCTTTTCTGCTTCAATTTGAATCCAGTAAATCATCTCAAAGTCCATTTAAAGTGACGAATAATCGTCTTATTACGCGACTCGAAGTCGAAATTCTCAGCTCACGACGTGCTGAAGACGCCAGACGAAAATCGCGAATAAAAAAAGTTCGACGTAATTTGTCGTCGGACGAACGTACGAGAAATTCCTCGAGACTCGACTTATTTAATAACTAGAAATGGGGTTTATTGCAAGACCTTCAAAAGTACATTACCCCGGGCGAGGAAAAAATTTTGAAAGGGGTAGGAGGAAAAAAATATCTACATACTATAATTAAATTAAAAAAAGTATTACGCCTTCATTGCTCGAAAAAAAGGTGAAATGATGTGTAGGCCACTGGAAATGAGCGAAAAAAATCCATACATATTTTGCGCATTATTCAAATCGTGACGCAAACAATGTTGTAAGTTACCTCACGTCGGAGGATCCGAGAGATACATCGAACAATACATCAACCGCATTTCACGTTTTATCCGAGATCTTTTTCTTTTTGAAAAGAAGGAAAACTGAAAAAAAGTATTTTTAATTCTTGGCTACGATAGCTTCTACGCTTCAATCAATATTTCATGTAATAATGAAAAAAGTTACATCAATAAATAATAAAAATCCAAGTTACCAAAAATGCATGAAAACATTAGCAGTATATACTTGATAAAAAAGTAAAAACTTTCAAAACGTAGGATTACGTAGAAAATATGAATAAGATAAATTGTTGCAACTGAGTGAATAATCAAGAAAGATAAAAATCTACGAGAATGCTAAAATTTACAAAACTTTGAATCTTAGACAATCAAATTTTAAAAATCTATGTAAAATCCATATGAAAGTATTAAGAATCTTTCGATCTATACAAACTCTAAAATAATTTATTGGATTCTATAAAAAAAACTGTTTTCAGAAAAATCTCGACAAATGCTTCTATGATCTATAAATTTTGGGATTCTAGAGCATAAAATTTTAAATATACTATAAATCTATAAAAATTCTGGAAAACACAACGAAATCTATGAAATTTCTCAAAAATACGAAAAAATAATAACGATATAAAACATGAAAAATTTATATGAATGTGATTTTATCATTTATTGTTGAAATTGTTGAGAATAGATCGAAATTCGTGTTTTGAAGCATCGATTTTTTTAAATGTCTGTAGAAATCTACAAAAATATAAGTAATCTATAAAAATACTTAGAAATTCTCCAGGGTTTCGTATATTGTACTAGAAAAATGTGAAAAATGAGTTTCGTAGTTTATAAGCTTACTAGTTTACTAGATTAATAAATTACTCGTTTACTAGTTTACTAGCTAACTACTTAAATAGCTTACTTTATTACTAGTTTGATAGCTTACCAGTTTACAAGTTTACTAGTTTACTAATTTACTGGTTAACGAGTTTACTAGTTTACTAGTTCACTAGCTTACTAGATTACGAGCTTACTAGTTTTTATTTAACTAGCTTACTAGTTTACTATTTTACAAGCTAACCAGTTTACTAGCTTACTTAATTACTGGTTTGCTTGTTTCCTAGTTTTTAATTTACTAGTTTACTAGCTTACCAGTTTACAAGTTTACTAGTCTACTTACTTAGCAGTTTACTAGTTTACTAATTTACTTGTTGAAGAATTGACTAGTTTACTAGTTCACTAGCTTACTAGATTACCAGCTTACTAGTTTAGCAGTTTACTATTACAAATTTGACATGTTTACTAGTTTACTATTTCACTTTTTCACTTGTTTACTATTTTATTGTATTTTTTCACAATTTCAGTAGTTTATTAGATAACTAACTTACTCGTTTACTAGTTTAGTAGTTTACCAACCTACTAGTTTGCTAGTTTATTCTTTTTCTAGCTTACTAGTTTACTAGATATCTTTCAATACATAAAAATCATGTAGAAATAATTTTCTTAGAAATGTATAAAACTTCCTGTCTTAGAGTTAAATTATTTAAATAATACTATAATTATATAATATACTATAGTTATATATAATTTTAGAAATTATTCTCGAAATTTATATATAAAACAAAAAAAATACATCCTATTCCATTGATACAATTTACAGAATCAAGCATACTTTTGATTGTAAAAATACTAAAAAAATATACAATAAAATATTTAAAATCTTCATGAAAGAAACTGTCGTCTGAAAAATCAATTTAAATTCTCAAAATCGTTGCAAGTTTCAATACTATAGCATCAGTTTCTAAAAATCTATTGAGTGATACATAGAAATATTAGAAACATATGAAAATACCAGAAAATACTATAGAATTTGATGAATATACCATACGAAAAAAATATAAATTTCTAATGTACCTTTTCTCTGTGTGGTTAAAATTTGCTCAAAAATCATTTCAAATATATAAATTTATAAGAAGTTTAATTCGTAGAGTATGGAATTCAGACAGCTCTATAGAAACACATATTACCTAATATCAGATAATCCGTAAAGTGGTATAAATACAAAAAGTATTAGTAAAAAAAAATTGAATCCTCAGTTACTAATTGAAAATCCCAAACATCAAACTTCATTATTAATGAACATAAAATATGTGCAATCCTGGATCCCGAAAGCTGTATAACTTTTACATTCTCAAATTGACAATATTTCAAAATTTCTCTCTTGTAATCATATTGTGGAAGATTGAAAATTATGAAATTCCGAAAGTCTAGAAAAACCCCTCTCAAAAATTTTTTCTACCTACTCCCCTGATCGTCAATACTAGCATGATTTAAGGTTAAAGCTTTGGAAGTGATAAAATTAAGCTAATGAAATAAACACTTCGTTTGCAAATTTAATCGCGTGAATGAGCAAGGCAGGATATAGTGGATATGTAGGGAGCCAAGGACGATAACCGTCCGTCACGCGATTTAACTCGGATCCAACGCGTCACTCAAAATTAATTCGATTTCGAAGAGTGCCCTTCCGGGTTCGAATCTGACTACGGGTTTCTCGCTTGCTTGCCTTATCGATTCTGTCGATTCAAATGTCAGAATAAGTTTCTTGGTAGCATATAAAGTTGGGACGAAAATTGAAGTAAAAAAGTTAAAACAGCACAGTTTATTTCATTTTTTTTTAGTATTTTCAAGGGCCATAACTTTCATAACCATATAGTTTATTCTTTATTGACGATGAGATAAAATAACTAACGACATATTTATAAACTTTCCTGTCGGTAAAAAAAATATTTTTTTCTGGAATGGCAAACGATAATCTTTTTATGGTTCATTGTTCAGCCGTTCTTGTGATTTTATGGGGGAATTTTATGAACTAACTATGCTTGAGTGCAGGTCATGGTGAAGGATATATGCACTGGAAGCATTGCAGTGAAGTCATTATTACGGAGGTAATTATTCGTGTACAAGCGTGCGTCAGTTTTGATTAAACGCATGTGGATGAGGTGGGAAAAAAATTATCCTAAACTGATTTGGTTCAAGTAATTTTGAATACTCTATTCACTTTTTATTACAAATATATAATGAAAACTTAACTTTTTTATCACTTATTGCATGAGTTCAAAAATGTCTAAAAAATTATCGTCTGCAGCAAAAAATTACTATGAGAAAGTTTGTAAAAATTAAATGCGAATTTGTTTTTGCATTTTATTTTTCAGAAAAATGGCATTTAAGTTATGAATTTATTGAATTCGAAATTTTAACACTATTCTGAATAGTTACATTTAAACTACTCGCTTGTATAAGTAAAAAATATTTAACTTTCTCATTTTCTCTATTCATGGTTTCAACTCTGTATTCGACTTAAGGCACTAAAGAAAAAAATTATAATTATAATTATAGTTGTTCAGAGAGCTAGACTGTTAATTGATAGTATTTACTGTGAAAAATTACTTTTCTCTCGAATTTTCGTGTTTCTCTAAGCAAACACTGGCACTCGGAGGTAATTACAGACCTGCCAGATCTTGATGTTGCAAGTAAAACTACAAAGCGACAAATGTTAAGATTCGTTCTGTTTCTCTAAGGGAACGAAATTTTCCCCTTGGTGCTAGACGTGGGGTTCCCGAAATCGTCGCGTTTGGGCTTAAGGAATCGTCCTATATCTCCTGCAAACTACGTTTTCTAGCAATTTTTTACGGGAGGATTATTATAATCCACCTTTATTGAAGCTCTCTCGTGAAACTGCTTGATAGATTTCGCACATGGACGCCCAGTTTCTAACTTCGTTTAGCGAAAAATCCTTGATGCCCAATTACTCTAGGCATTGAGTTTCTCGGAACCCGATCGATTGTACAAAGTTTTTGTGAAGTATTGTAGGATGAGATAGATATGTGTTTTAGTTTCTGAAAGATAAATAAGAAGTTGAATGCACATGTTTTTTTTTATGAAGATTTCTGAGATTGAGTAGTTTCTTAAAATTTGGTACTTTTTTCCAATGCTTCAGGCTATCGCATTATTTTATAGACAGTTTTTATGTGCTTTTAATTTAAATGTTCTTAACTATGAAGTTTTAAAATTTTTGATGGATAAGGTTAAACGCGTCGAATTTTATGCATCTATCTTTGAATATTTTGACAGTACCTAATTTTTTTAAACTCAAATTTTAAACTGATATAAATTTTCTAATGCTACTCAAGATTTACAAATGTTTTTTATTTATTTGAATTTAAGCTTGATTTGTTTATTAAATAGTATCGAATAGTTTTGTAATTTTTTACCTATCATCTTATTTAAAAACAAGTTTTCATTCATCGTAACTGTTTCTAGAAAGAAAGTAAGACATTAACTTTTTTTCTGCTGTCCTAGGAGATATATTACAAAAATCACTCAAACTCGCATCATGTTGAAAATGTACATAAAGTCGGACGAAGTGATGGAGTGCAGCAAGCAATGTCATTTTAGGTGCCTCTAATGTAGTATGTATTGCTGTATTGGATGTTTCATTTCAGAAAGATCCTAGGCGCTGGGTCAATAAAGTCTATTTTTTGTGTATTTAAATATTCAAATAGTTCTCCATTGTTGATTATTTTAGTACTTTTGTGGATCAAAACATTGCTGGCAGAAATCATAGATTTCCGAATGAGTAGATTTCCAATTCAATACTCAGCAACTTTAATTCATTAACTAAGGATTTTTACTGTAATAAAGAAATAATTTGATTGTAATAAAACAAAATTTAACTCTCTCTTCTTCAGAAATATTCATTTTATGGAAATTTTTGATAAATTTTGAAATGCCAAGTGAGTTTCAGAACTTGAGAGTTATGATTTATGATTATAGGATAATAATGATAATAATAATAATAATAATAATAATAATAATAATAATAATAATAATAATAATAATAATAATAATAATAATAAGAACAACAGCAACAACAACAACAACAACAACAACAACAACAACAACAACAACAACAACAACAACAACAACAACAACAACAACAACAACAACAACAACAACAACAATAATAATAATAATAATAATAATAATAATAATAATAATAATAATAATAATAATAATAATAACAGTAGTAGTAGTAGTAGTAGTAGTAGTAGTAGTAGTAGTAGTAGTAGTAGTAGTAATAGTAGTAGTAGTAGTAGTAGTGGTAGTAATAATCTTAAAAATCAGAATCTTAAAACTGATGGTCCAAATCTCAAATATTATAGAAATGTGATGGAATTTATGAGATAAAATTTTATTACTTCTTACCCTGACTACTTTGATATGAAAAATTAGTTTTAAAAGATCTTGGAGTTGAAATTTCACATTTAAAACCAGGAGAGTATGAATCATGAAATTTTTAGATATTTTTATACTTTCATAATATATTGTTTCAAGCTCCAATATTTCAGTCAATCCTATCATTTTTCGTTTTACAAAAGTTTTTCCCTTGATTGTTATTGTATATTGTATTCATGTGCTTGAAATGGTTAATAATGTAAAAAAAAAAAATTAGATGATGAAAAAAGTGAATTTTCAATATCAGAATATGTTATAATAATTATATTATTGTAATCGTAAATAAATATTTCTTAGGCATATATATATATATATATATATATATATATATATATATATTGATTCTCTTGTAATTCTGTAAGTACCATTTAAAAACCTTATATTATGGCGACATTATAAGGTAACCTTATGCATAAAATCTTCATAAGGAGTCGTAATAACCTTTTTCAGAACCTTCCAAGAAAATATTATGGCTGCAAACTCAAAACATTCTACGTAAGCAATGTTTCAAAGTAAAAAATTAAAGGATTATTATACACGTTTTTGTGCGGAAAATTGAGGATAATTTGGAGTACTAACTTTTAAAGTATGTAGCAATAATGTTATGGCACTAAAGTTATTTTTTTTTAATAGTGTATTATTCACTTGAAAAAAAAAAAATTTGTTCATAAAAAAATATCAATAGTTGGCGGAGTTATGGCCCTTTCCCAGAAACAACTTTTTTTTTTTAAGAGGCTCGTGGTGACCACTATCCAAGTCGGACAAGTCAAATTAAATCATAAAATCCAAAAAATTTCACTAGTCTAGGAATATATCTCGTTCTTGAATGATTGCTTTTTTATAGAAAACTTTTTATTTTGCAGATGACAATTTTTTGATAAAATTTTCAGAGCTCAAAGAATTGAAATCTCGGGAAAAATGTTCTTACATACAGAAAAAACGTAATACTGATTTTTCAATCGTTCAAGAACTAGATACATTCCTAGACTAATGAAATTTTTGGGATTTTTTAATTTAACTTGACCTGTTCGACTTGCATTGTGGTCACCGCAAGCCTCTTCAAAAATAATTGTTTTGGGGAGAGGGGAAACTCCGCCAATCGTTGATATTTTTTTATAAACAAATACTTGTTTTTTCAAGTGGACAATACACTAATAAAAAACAATAACTTTGGTGTCATAACGTTATTGGTATACACTTTGAAAAATACTCCGAACCATCCTCAATTCGTCCGCACAAAAACGTATACAACCCCTTAAACTTTAATATTTCAGTTAATCGTATCATTTTTCGTATTATAAAAGTTTTTTACTTGAAAGTTATGGTATATTGTATTCGTGTGCTTAAGGTGGTTGGTAATGGAAATAAAAAAAGTAATAGACGATGAAAGAAGTGAATTTGAAATATGATAATGAACGATAATATGTTATATTATTGTAATCTTCGTAGACAAATATTTCTTAGACATATTATATTGAATTAAAAAATTTATGTTAAGGCGACATCAAAAGGCTACCGCAAACAGAAAATCTTTGTAAGGAATCATAATATTCTTTAAAAAAAAAAACCTACAAGGAAAATTTCATGGCTGCCAACTAAAAATATTTCATAAGCAATGTTTCAAAGTAAAAAATTAAGATGAAGTTACAAGTTATGTTCAAGTTTGTTTACGGAGTTCGATTAATTCATAAAAACGTTATGATCAATAGATTGAAAAAATTGTTGGAGAGAAGATTCAAATTGAGGTCCTTTGAAAAATTACTGTGTATCTCTTGACTTTTGTTTTAGGTGGAAAAATTATAATATAAGAAACTTGCGATCCTTATAAGGAAATTAGGATTTCTTATAAGAGAATGCGGAATCCTTATGAGGAAATTTAAAACCTTATAAGGACTTATTTTTTTATAAGGTAAACAAAATTTCTTATAAGGAAATGTTATACTTTCTTGAGGAATCATACAATCGTTAAAAGAAAATTTTTCCTCACAATGATTATACAAAGTTACCTCATGGATTTAAAATCCTTGCAAGGTTTTCAAAAGATTGCTTCATAAAAAGTGGAAACTATTCTGAAAAAAGTTAGATTCTTATAAGAAAAAACAAGGTTTGTATTAAGTTTGCAGTTACTAAGATTGATTTAAATAAAGTAATCAACATAATAGTTTCCCGCTTCTACCAAAAAGTTTCAAGAACTGAGATACAAGTTCCTTTATTTCAAAAAACACGTCGTAAAATCAAGATCTGACGTAAACATCCAGAACTTTCCACCACGTTACCTCATATCATCATCTTAGCAGACGGTTTATAAGGTGCTTTATAAGGATCACAGTTACGAGGGGATTCGGTCTGTAAGATTGTTTATTCACAATTTCTCTCGCAAACAAGACTCGCTCGAATTTGCTGGCGCTGCTGCGTAAACACTCGCTCTGAGGACAAATTGCAGAATTGCCAGTTCCTGATTGCTCCAGTCCTGTGACTTGGAGCCATAGACGCGTCTGAGACTGACGCTCCGCTTTTCTACGGGGACAAATTTAATGTTTCTCTCCGTGGCATTTGATGTAAGGCTTTAGGGATTGTCTCGTATCTTCGGCGAATGACGTTTGCACAAATTCTCTGAGGGACAATCATCAAGCCTTACTTCTATTAAAGCTCTCTCGTGAGAATTCCTAATCAATTTACTTCAGGAAAATCTAAGCTTCTTACTCTGAACTCAGGAATATTATTTGTGCCTAATTACTTTCAGTATTGAGGATTTTAACGTGCTTTTTTTATTGTCTCTATCAGGTCCGTGCACAGAAACCTATATTTGTGGAAGAGGGGGTTTCAAATTTTATATTGTACTTATAGAATAACATGCGATTGAAATAGATTTGGTTTGAAAATACATGGTCCATTCATAGTGATGTAGATAATAAATGTAGATTAAATAAGTAAATAAATAAATTCATTAATCAATAAATATAATCAAATATATAAGGGAATATCAAAATATCACTTGTTTTCAACAACTTCTACTTTATATGTTAAATCTTTGTTATGTTATCAACAAATTTAACACGAGCAACTCAATAATTACAGATTTACAATTGCAAAAAACACGTTTATTATATCTTTTACACATTGAGATATATAACGAATGCATGATAAAAAAAAAAAAAAAAAAAAAAAATAAAATAAACACTTTTTATTACTACACCATACACATATTTTTTATGATTTAAAGCAGGGTATTGAACCGGAGCGTAAAATTGCTCCTGTCCGCTTAAAAAATTTCCTCTCTGGAGAGGAGGAAGATTTTTAGAAATTTTTTCCGCCGCATCCAGAGCGAAGGAAGATTCTAAAAAGAGTTCCTCTCCGGAGAAGAACTTTTTCGAGCGGATAGGAGGGATTTTTTGCTCTTGTTCAATACCCTGGGTAGATTACAAAAAATTCTATGAAAAACAATTTGAACAAAAACTCGATACTAGCTTATCGTAGATTTTTTTTTGAAAGTTGAAAATTTGAAATTGAAAACATCAATTTCTAGTCATTTATCGATTTCATGAAGTAAATTTAACTAAATCAATGAAAAATGGTTCGATTTCGTCGAATCAAACAAAAAAGTTTAAAAAATTTAAATTGGATTACCTTTATATAATTTATAGTAAACAGAGTTGAATGTAATTCAATGTCCTTGGAATTATATAAAATTAAATTTAAGTAAGTTAAGCCTAATGAAATTAATAATAACTTTATTGAATTAGTTAATGAAGTTGGAGAGTAATTTATATTTTACTTCGTAATTGAATTTGATTTTACCTATAATATGTTTACTATGAATTTTCGATTTTAATTTCAAATTGTGAATGACTTGTTACATAAATCTAGTTAGATGGAATTAAAAGGAAAGATTGTAAACTATATGCAAAAGTTAATCAACTCAAAATATACAAAGACACTGATGAGTAATCACGAATTTATATTTTTAAAATTAAATTGTAAAAAATTAAAATTTCAAATCCTTGAGAAAATATATCTCTCAGATAAAACCCTGCCTAAAATTTCATTGCTGGCGCCTTTATCCAGCAGTTTTAAAATTTTGATTTTCTACTATTTTGTTTCCTAAAATTGTGAAAAATAACTCTAATATTCAACTCCAGGTCACGTCAAAGTGTGCGCGCGCCGAACCCAACTACTGATTTGAGCTGTTCAGTATAGTTTATCAGTCTTCAGTATACCGCGTTCGCGCCAGTTCGAGCGTGCATACACCATCGAAAAGAACAGGTTGAGGTGTAATTAAATTTCGTGCGTTTGAATTTTTCTCTCCGAATCGAATTAATGATGGAGATAAATTCCAAATTCGCGATTATAAAAATAAAAAGCGCTGTCCGTGACGTTTTTAGATTTTGTGAATTGGAGTGGAAATCAGTGAAAATGGCCGCCTTTTGTCCAACATGGTGACTGCAAGAAAGGGACTACGTCGATTGACGCCGATGCTGGGATAAAATAGCCAAAAAAAGGTTAGTGGAAATTCAAAGTTTGCGCGAAATACGGTTTCTTACGCGGCGGAAAGCTTGTTTTCCCGATTTTTCCAGGTTTTTAGAGGAACCGTCTTTTTTTAAGAGCGGAATTCGTGCGCGCGCAGATGTCCTTGAAAAAAGAGATTTCTGTATGCTTTCTGAATTCCTGAGGTGATTCATAGTGTCTTCAAGTAAATGAGTATACGGACGGATTTTTGCCTCTTGAATTTCAGTTATTTTATTGTAGGGAATGCTGACTGAAAAGTTGATTTTTCTCGATTGTCGCGTGTTAGTTTTTCTTGATGATACAAGGAGTTGGGGAAAAATGATCAAATTTTTATTAGAGGCCGTTCTAGAGGAGTAGGGGGGGGGGCAGATCAAAAGTAACGCTCCATGGAGAATCAGGACACAAGGGGGGGGGGGGGGGGTTCAAAAAACCGAAAGTTGAATCACGAGGTTTATAAGCGGCCCCTAATCATTGCTTCCAGTGTGCCCAGATTGAATGCGCTCACTTTCAATACATTCAAACCGGTCTCATGTATGTGAGAGGAACATGGTATGACGACATGTTCTCTCTTTTCACACGCATAAGACCGTTCAAGTGTATTGAACGTGAGCGCATTCAATATGGACATACACTGATTGCTTCATTTTGTATGTATGGTATATAAAGTTTTATTAGAGATGCGAAATGCTCCGATCATATTGGTGTTCACTCAGGTTCATCAGTAAGAATCAAATTTTGAAGAAAAAAATTTTAGTTACCAAAAAATGTCGAAATAACCTTTTAATCAATTATCTGATTCGAGATTAGTAAACTTTATAACATTTTTAACTAAAAATTATAAGTTTCTCGACTCAAAAGTGTGTATACATGGAGAGGTTTTTCATGACATCCAAGTCGAAATTTCAAAATCGCATTAGTTTTCCTACTTTTTTTTTATGTTACAAATTACTTTACTAAACGACAATTGTTTTTTCATCAGAGTGCGATTCTTGTAGTCACTTAATAATAATTTTTCTTGAAACTAAGTGCCACAAAAAAAAGTTCGTTCATAGAAGTTCAATTCAACAGGAATAATATTGTATTTCCAAAAACGTACACATTTAGATCTCAAAAAAATTTTGCGATTTCGTATTATCATGGAAAAAAATCGAAAAATTGTAAACCTTCAGATTCCAATATTTTATCTATTTCTTTCAGTGTTTCTTTCCTGATATCAATTTAGTAAAATCAGTAATATTTAATAGTATTTTCTAATAACTGACATTCGTTGATTGGAAATTACGATTTTGTAAAATTAGACAAATATTTTTGCTGTCATTTTTACGCTTTCATTGACTGAAATTCTACAATCAAATTCGTTTAATTCGGTTCAGTTCAGTTACTTATGATGTTCTACATAGAACATCATAATTCTGGCGCGCAAGTGTTGACTGTTGAAAGTTAGAATATTGTAAAAAAACAGTAAAATTCGTTTAATATGTACTATCGTTTTTAGGATCAAATATTCGAAAATTTATTACTATAATATCCCATACGCGAAATACAAATGTACCGAAAAACTGAAACGTTAGGAGAATTTGAAAATTATTGACATGCTATCGGCTATCGATTCGATCTTGTACCGAATTGGCATCGCGCCCACCTGTTACAGGAGTCAGTAGCGTCGGACATATTAACTCGATGGTTGGGCGTAACTATAATTTCATTATAGATAGTGAGCCAAGTCAACTAATCGAGGCCGCTGTTTTTGAAGGGAGACAGAAAGGAGCTTTCATCCACTGCTGCTCCGGTGCCCTTTCACAAGTACATTTATATCGAATCGAATACCGGTAGCATGCCAATAAACCTTCCTATCCTTTGCCAACAACAACAGCAACAAATTATATTTCCGTACAACTTAACCGGTTTCTATTCTACGCGTCTTTGTTGCACTACAGTATGTTCCTAGTCGTCTTAACCAAAAATAAGAGCGTTCCATAGTGTTCTGTCGGTGAAGCAAAGATTTTTACTGTTTTTTTTTTTTTTATTTCAAAGTTTTTAAATATGACAACTTTTGTCCTGAAGCGCAACTAAAAAATAAATAGTGCGCTGTCGCAAATTTTATCCATAAGACGGAATTACAATGCCTAAACAAAATTTTCTCCTACAGGTAGATTTTATAATAAAGAAATAATATTTTTCATATTTTTGTTGCTTGTTAGTACATAGTTTGTCGCTGAGATGAGTTTTTGAAAAACAAATTAGTACTCAAATGATAATAAATAAAAAACAGTTTGAAATTCGTCATAAGTGACAAAGCACTACAAGATACGTTTAACTGAATCTTAAACTGAATTAAACGAATTTGTTTACATAGGTCAAGAACGCTCGGGTAACTTTACAATAATGTAGAGAAAGAGTTTTATTTTTGTAACGACAAACACTTACAAAAAATATGTATAATTATTTCTTAATCAATCAGAATCCAATTATAATATATACTTCAACTTTTTACGTGTATGTTATTTCACTAAGTTCTTACAGATATCAATATCACGTAAAATATTTATTAGATAGGAGGGGTTGTAGGAAACAAGTTTTTCCCCGTACGCGGATGGAAGAGAGCTTACGAAAAATATTTTGTACGTCAACGGACAAAATACAATGTGCACTTTGGCGCAATTGCCGTCCTCGGACAAGAACGATATTTTCCTGTCCTCGGCTAGCGCCTTGGACGAAAAACTATCGTTCCTATCCTCGAAATGGCAATACAGCGCCGCGGTACACAAATAACTATTCCTCCGCATCCGGAGAGGAGGAAAAATTGCGAAAAAAATTCCTCTCCGGAGAGAAGGAAGACTGCGAGAAATTTTTTTCCTCCGCATCCAGAGAGGAGGAAGATTGCGACAAAAGTTCCTCTCCGAAGCCGGAGAGGATAGAAAATAATTTCGCTTCGGTTGAATGCCCTGATTCAAAGGGTTATTCACCTTTTTTGAGGACGGTTTGGATTTTTTTCATGTATAAAGCACATCATTTTATTACATGGAAGTTATATTATTGTGATAGAGTATTGCCAACTTTAATATACAAACATTATTTGATGCAAAAAATATCAACAAATGGTAGAGTTATGGACCTTACCAACCTTTTTTTTTAAAGGCTTGCAGTGACTGCAATGCAAATACAATAAGTCAACTGAAATTATAATATCCAAATACGTTTCATTTTTTAATGAAACGATAACAGGAATAAGTTTCTTTTTTTTTGGTAGCGAGGAACGAAAATCGTGTTATTCATTTCCCATTTGTCTCGTCAAGTTTTTAGAACGATTTGTGATTTGTTGAGAAATTTTTTGAAACTTAGAAATAAATAATGTTTCAACTTCCTTATTTTCAGATAAAAATTGTATGATTTTATAATTTCAGATGAAACCGAGTGACATATTAGTAATTTATGCACAAATATCGACGAAGAGTATGATGCTTTTTCACTTTGTATTAGAAATTTTCACAATTCTAGCAATAAATTATAGAAATCTGCATATTAATACATGAAAACACTGGAAACCTTAGTTCTTAAAATTTATAGTTGGATCCCTCAAATCTATAGATCATGCTAGAAAATCTTACATAATTTTATGAATACAAAAAAAAATGAGATACGAAAAATAATAGATATTATTTACTTTTCTTTAAAAAGCTATTAGATTTTTCGAAAATTTCTGTAATTCCAGAAATCAAGAATCTCCGATTTCTCGAGCATTGAATTCTGAAAATATATGTGTACGGAAAACCATAAAAATACTAGAAAAATGTTTAGATTTTAAAAATTTGTTACAAATTTAAAAAATATCGAGAACCCTCTAAATCTATAAAGAAACTGTTCTCTGCGAAATCGATCAAAATACTGCAAATATTTCAAACTTTCAATTCTAGGAAATTTAATTCTTGAAATTCGAAGAGATATCTTTGTAAAAACCTCAAAATTTTCCAACATTCTATAAATACCAGGTAATACAAAAAGAAAATACATGTATGGAAAAATACAAGAATGTCTATGGAATATTAAAAACCTATACAACTTTCAAAACTAGAGCATCGAATTCCAGAAATTTATACAGAAACATACAAGAAAACTGAACAATCCTCTAAATCGTAGAAAAACTGATGAAATACGAAGGATACTGAAAGAAATATGAATCTATTGAAACACCTGTTTTCTGAACAATTATTTTGGAACATGAAAAATTCAATGAATTTCACATTTTAGAGCCCGAAATTCTCGAAATCCATGTACATCAATTGATATCAAAATTCTTAAAGTATATAAAAAAAATATTAGAGCATCCTGAAACATTTTATGCATCATGAAAAATACGAATAGTTTCAGAAATACTGAACAATCCTTCAAATCGTAGGAGATATATACGAAAAATATCAAAAAGAAATAAAAATCTTTTCAGACGTTGTTTTCTGAAAAATATCAAGCAATGCAAAATATCAAAATTTATATCACAACTTAAAAACCAATAATAGAAGCATTTCATTGAAATCGTTTGAACGATCTCGTTGGGGGGGGGGGGGGGGGTTGTTCTCTGTTGAGATTCCATGTGCAATATGTAATTTTTTAGAATTCGAAAGATATATTTTTTGTTTATCCTAATGAAATAATGGAGAGATATTTTTTTGAATCATTCAAAAATTTAGAAGCGTTCTTTGTCAATAGAAAAAGGTGTATAAAAAGCGTTTTTTTTTTCATTTTACCAAAAAAACAGTATGACGTTACATGTTCAACCTCACACAAATGAGATTTGAATATCACAAGTACCGAGTGATTTAACGAACCACTTGACGCGGTCGACTTTTTAAATTGCAACGATAAAACTTTTCGATGAATCGCGATGCATTTGGAAGCAGTCCAATGGAATATTCAGTATAACCCAACTTGCATTACTCTTCCTACCCTCGTTAACGTCCCCTCTATTTTGGAAAGTTCGTATTTTTTTTTGCACGCTGTCGCGACGACATGAAGAAAATCCAGCTGTACGCAGACGCATTAGAAAAAGCTCACTAGAATTAGACTTTTCATCTGTTTTTTTCAAAACAAATAAATTGTTTTGTACAATATTATGAATATTGTAGCTATATATGACAATATTAGTTAGATAGTAGTGTGATATCTCGAATCGTTTTTTTTTTTTTTTTTCGTTTTTCATAATCTGTGCAAAGCAGTTCTCAGCCTTGAATTCAGTGTTCTGGAGCAATGAATTTTGAATAATTGCAAAAAGAACCATGGAATCCTAGAGTAAAAAGGTCACGAGATCTTCATAAGAAAAAGCTCTACTTAACAGTCAGGGAAATTCACTGTTATATGAAAAGTCGCGAGTCACGTAGTGAAGAAGAAATGGGGTGGGGTTTGAATTTTTATCTCCGAGCTTTTCACGCAAATCTTAGCTATCGTTGTGAATAACGTGGAGCTAATAGCCTCAGGCGATATTTGGAAAAATTTATGCGTCGTATTTCAAGTTTAAGGGTAATTGTGAGTTTTTTTTTCGTGTAAAATAAATAGTTTTGATAAGAATCCAGAGTTTTTTTGGAAAAAAAAAAATAAAAAATAGATAAAATGTACAAAATAAGAACTTTTAGCATAATTATTATGAAATGATAATGTTTCAAGATTTTCCCAGAGTTCATAAGTACTGTGCGTATTATGTTTGAAAATCGACATGCTGAAAATTCAAGCATAATAATTAAAATATAGATATATAATTGAAAAAAATATTACATAGAAGTACGCTGTGTAGTAGAGTATTCAACATGAAATGAAACATATACCAAAATTTTGTTTCTTTTTTTAAATATGCAATAGTATTGATTTTTTCGGAATGTTTCTGGAAAATCTGGAGTATCAAAAATACTCTTACTTTGAAAGATGATTTTCAAACGTCTTCAATTATTTCTCTTCCATGCAGAAGTAGAAAAATTGCCCTAAAATCACATAATGCTTAAAGTCTTTTAAATACAAAAAGTACTAGTAAAAAAATTAAAACCTCAGTTACTAATGGGAAATTGCAAAAATCGATCTCCATTATTTACGAACATGAAAAATGTGCATGTCTGGATTCCAAAAGTTGTATAACTTTCGTATTCCGAAACGTGAAATATTGCATAATCTCTCTTTTGTAACCATATTGTCGAAGATTAAAAATTATAAAATCCCGAAGGAAAAATATTTTTCAGAAAAAGCCCTCTCGAAAATTTTTTCTGCCTACCCTCCTGTATATAGTTTTATTATATATAAAAGATACAATACATACAGTGCACTTTAAAATGCAGAGCATTATGTTTTCAATTCCAACTTGCATTACAATCTCTTCACTCAATAGTAGGAAAACTCAAAGAAATTTTGACGTCTGAACGTTCTGAATCAAGAAATGAAACCAACAAACAACTCATATTATGGTCAACTAGTTTTCCCAAATGTTTTCAACACCGCAAAAGTCTATTCCACTTTACCCTCCTCCTTCTAAAATATTCGCGAATCGTTAATATCTAAAGCAGCGCAGAAACTTGACGGTTACTTTGCCCTGAGCTTTGATCATCCTTTTACTAGGTTTCCAGTCTCCGAGGCAGTTTATCAAGATTGCACTTTACTCAGTTTCGCGAATAACCGCCGGCCCTTTCCCTTCGACTTTTCTTGCACTCGTTCCTCGTACATTTAACTTTCGCTATCTCAATTGACAACCAGTCTATCGTTCCTTGGGGAGTGCGTTGATTTTTCTTTGCCCGTTTTCTTCGCATGGACTAGCATTTACGTGAAGAATGCTCTTTTCACCAGATGAAACGACATCAGAATTCTCATGTGTAACAGCCACCAGAGATTTATTTGTCTCCAGAAAACAGGGGTTGTTTTTAAGCCGGGGGTCACGGATAATTCGATTATTTATTAGAGCCTCGAATTGTGGATTCCTTATGTAGATAATCAAGGAGTTTCAACATTGGGGTAGTCGGTGAATTGGTTCTATGAAAAATTAGGAATAATTAATTCGCCATAAATCAGAAGTAAATCCACTGGAGTTTGTAACTATTGCTAACAAAAGAAAACGTTATTTTAATCGATTCCATTCATTTCAGGAATTATTTGGCAAACACAAGTGCAAAATCCCGATCCGAGAAGATTTCGTCGAGTTGAGGTTCCCTGGCGTATTAGCAGGGGAAGATTTATGTATTTATTGGTTCCGGAAAATATAACAAGGAAAGTGCGCGGGAGGGGTGGTTTAAGGCCGCAATTTATAGCAATCGTGGGACGTGAGCTTGGGACGATTTAGCCAGTAGATGAGCAGGACATAAATAAATACATAGACTGTGCTCGGGGGATAAATCTGAACAAGTTGACAAAGTGACAAGCCACTTCTTCGGCCCGCGCAGCCCCCGGCGTCATTCGCTTTTTCCATTTCTCTCGAATCGAAAGGTTCTCGAAAGATATTTCTCATGTTGACCCGAGAATCGTGGGATATATACTTTTCGGTGACGCTTTTAGGAATGAAGGCTCCCGTGGACATTGAACGAGGGAATTGTTTCGGGCTTGAGGCTTTTTCCGAATGTCGATGAGAGTGTCGATTTTTGCGCTTCGATTTGGTGATGGAAATGTTGTCAATGAGGTTTTGTTTGTTTCGAATTTTTTTTTTGGGTTCGTGTATATTGACAGGTTCTTTCAGGCAAAATCAAAATTCATGGGACGTGGAGATTGTGGTAGAATTCTGTGAGTGGTTTTGGCTTGCTTTTTTCATCAATACGCAAGATTTATGGAATTATTGATGATTTTTAGTTATTTGTCAGGCATGACTTTTTTTTACTGATACAAAGGTGTAATTTAATTAGCAAAATTAATGTTGGAATGTATTCTACAATATTTTTGCTGTTATATGTACAATATTTCTAGCGTTATTCATTGCTTAATCCTCCCTATTAATTTTGATCCTTATAGAAACCTTATGGAAAAATGAGATTTCTTATAAGAATTCAATTTCTTATAAAGAGTTGGTCGAAAAAATTTTATAAGGTTTTTTTCATATAACATTTTATCAAATACATTCTTATAAGAAGTTTCAGTTTCTTGTAAAGTTTTTATATGGTTCAAAATTACTAGGGCCGTATTATAAAAAAAAATTGTATAATACATAGCTGGAATAACTATTACTGATTCGGGTTTTTTTTAATGCAAATATGTTCAAAAACCATGTTTGGTTGAAATCATTGAAGAATTACATTATTTACCATAGAAGGTCACTCTAGGTGAAATCAACTTACAAAATTTTCCAAATTTCTCGCACATTATGTTGTTATACAAACATCAACTATCAAAATTTTCATCATCGAAATTTCGATCACTAATGAACCTAGACTAATGAATTTTTTCGGTGTTGTTTTGATGAAAGAGCCATAACTTCGCCAATTGTTGATACTTTTTTATGATCAAATACTTGTTTTTTCAAGTGAACAATATACTATCAAAAAACTATAACGTTGGTGTCATAAAATTATTTCTACATACTTTAAAAGATACTTCAAACCATTCTCAATGCGTCCGCACAAAAAGGTGTATAACCCCTTAAAAAATCAGAACAGTTAACATATAAATGTTTATTTTCATCTAGGGCATGACAGTAATCTTTCCATTATAACAGACACTTTTTCCTATCACGCATCGTTCATATTAAATATTTAATGAACTCATTAAAAAAATATGATTCATTCCATTACACTGTCACCGAAATTTCATCCTAAATTCCACACATTGGAAACGCGTTGGCACTTCTAGAGCCCCCATAAGCTTTGAAACTGCTCACACATTTCGGAAGAGAAAACGCAAAGGATCGAGAAAAGAGCAAAGTTCGCTGTGGAATCGCAGCTGACCATTTCCCACCGAAACCAAAACGGTCCGTTCACGTGCGCCTCAAAGCACAGCACAATGGCCAAGCTCTTCGAGTAACAAAAGCTAAAAGTACAGATAGCGCAAAGTTCCTCGGTAGACTGCCAACTTGTAGAAATCTCACCGTTTTGCATATCAGAGTTTTCGACGATGAACAAAGAACTGTGCCAAGTTTTATAATCGTCTCCTTTCATTGTCTTACGGATATTATGATAATCCCCGTGAAACTCGAATTTCAACCACGAATTTCAAGCCCGAAATTTACGAGTTTGCTTTCGTAATTGCGTGTTTATTAGCGGTGCTCGAGTGCTCGTTAACAGCGTAGTAAGAGGAAATTTTTAGAAACCATCGTTAAGTTTTCACTCGTGGAAAAGAGTTTATCGTGAGAAACGGTTTAAGAGTTTAGATTTTTTTGGTTCAAGAACTTATTTTTATTACAATCCGATGGATATATATTACATGAATTGTATCCTGTAATATTGTGATAATTATATAGTTACAAGTGTAATCATCCAAAATGTCAAAAAGTTAATCTCATATGCTCAATGAAAAAAAATCATTATAGGTTCTAGAATACTTCGCTTTTTTCAGTTCTATTGTAAATTCCTTATCATCAGTTTTTATTTTGGTTACGTTGCAGATTTTCAGGTTATATCATCGCCTAAATTTTAGAAACATATTTAAAATCATTGAAAATACATTTTTCTACCACGTCATTAAATTTGCCTTTTGAGCCAAATTTTCTTCTCGGGACATAAAAATTTCTGGCTCCCGTAATTGCCCATTTTATGACGCGTTTAGTACTCGCAGTGCTCGAGTACTCGCAATCACGGGTTGATAACTTAAATGAAAATTACGGTAATTATCCTCGTAGAAGCGCGTGGCTTATGTTTATCTTAATTTCGGCATGGCGAAAGTTTTGGGGGCGCGGAAAGTTCGCAGGTGATGTATCGTGCCTCGTTAATTAAAAGACTTTTCTCCAGCATCTACGATACAAAGTTCGCTCAAAATGTCCCGGCTGTTCCCTTTACCGACTTTTCCTTTTCGAACGCCGTTGTGCGTAATTGCAACGACGTTCTAGCTCGTGCTCATTGCCTATTTATTCGGACCAACAGGGATGATTATAAATAAATCGAAAGAATCAGGTGAAAATGGGAGAAAAAAGTGACTTCTAATGGTGAATAGGCTTATGATTCTGCAATTTTTTTTGTTTTTTTTTTTTTATTGACAGAAATGAACAGGAAATAATTAATTTAATCGAAGCATAAATATATCAAAAAGTACAGGATTTTTTTCTCACTTCATCAAAGCTTCGAGAAATTATTAAATTATATAGTGTTTAGAATATTTTGGATACGCAAAAATATATCCCAATCGTGTGAATACATCTTCTATGATGGAAGTAATGATCTTAGTCAGAATTTAAATAACCCTCTCACTTCATAGACCGTTGGACCCTTTCTCAACCACTAATCTAATTACACCAAATTTTGTAATTAGAAGCTTAAGTGAGGTCTCAAAGTACTCGAGACGTATAGCAATGTGCAACCCGGCAGCGCGGAAATTCAGCCCAAGACTCCCATAGTCAACTTTCCGTTTGCGTAGTCGTCTCGGCAAACTGACTAAATCTCACTTTAATCCAATCAAACGCGACGCTGAAAAGTACATACACAAACACGAATCCGCGAGCAAAGAGAAAATTTTGCGGATTCGTGAACCTTTAATCTTCCATCCAACGCTTTTCAATCGTTTCTTATGAGGCACTGAATTTTTGTGGGACTCGTAAAAAATTTGCTTACCTACGCGATTTCTTGAGGTGAATTTCGGAAAAAAGAGAGAACGAATATAATAATAAAATTTTACTACATCAGGCCAATCCTAGGAAAAGAGAAAAATGGGATGAGTGAGTTTTAGCAGGGTTTGGAAAGTTACTTAAAAAATGTAACGCATTACGTTACCGTTACAAAAGTGAAAAAAGTAAGCGAAAAAATATTAACTCGCTGACGTTACCACTTGAAAAAAGTAACGTCCTGCAACTTTCACGTTATTTTGGAATAATTTGAATGTAAATAACAAGACATCGAAAAACTAAGGCTGAAAAAAAAAGTCAACGTACTCGTGGTTTTGTTCTATAGAAATTGTTTATTTCAGATATACTAGAAAATGTTAATCCGTACTTTTTACCCCGGAAAAGAAGCGATCAGCTTGTTTGAATTTTTATATTTTTTTCAAGGTCACAAAATTTCTAAATATGGTATTTGATTCAATGTTAGCCACAAGGAAACATTTGCAAATTTAATAGATTTTTGAGAGACTTTTGATACCTACCCAGATTAAGAGAGTTTTTATATTTTTCAGTATGTATAAAATGTTGCAGGATTTTATGGTGTTTTTATAAATTTTGTACTATTTTTCTGTAAATTGGTACATAGATTTCAAGAATTTCATTATCTGGAATTCAAAGTTCATTAAAATATTTGTATTTGAGAGGATTTTTCAGCAAATAGTGACTATGAAGATTTTTTTGATACTTTTTCAATTTTTCTACGATTTAAAGGATTGTTCGGTATTTCTGAAACTATTCGTATTTTTCAGGATAATAGAATTTTGCAGAATTTCCTAGGTTTTTTTTTTTTTTAATTTTAGTATTTTTATAATATAAACTGTTATATACTACATTTCAAGAATTTCGAACTCTAGAATTTGAACATGGTGAAATTTTTGATGTTTTACAATATTTTTTAGAAAATGGAATGGTGTCTCGATAAATTTTTACTTTTACCAGTACTCTTCGTATTTCTTTAGTTTTTCTATGATTTCAAGGATTTTTCATTATTTTTGTATATTGCCGTATGAATTTCTAGAATTCGAAAGATTTTCAGTGCTTTCTATATTTGCACGTAGTTTTCCTTACGTCTTTTCTTTTTGTATTTCTAAGTATTTATAGAATGTTGTAGAATTTTTGAGTTTTTTCAAAAATATTTCTTTGAATTTCCAGAAAGAGATAAAATTGAAAGTTAAAAATTTCTGAAGTATTTCGATCGATTTTGCAGAAAACAGTTCCTTTATAGATTTAGAGTGCTCTCAATATTTTTTGTATTTTTCACAAAGTTATACGATTTGAAAAATTTTCTATCTTTTTATAGACTTCTATAAACATATGTTTTTTAAATTAAAAGCTCGAAAAATTGAAGTTTTCCGATTCCTGGAATTATATAAGTTTTTGAAAAATCAAAAAACATGAAACTTATTCAAATCTGTTATTTCGAGTACTTTTTTTTGTGTTTTTTTCTTGTTGTATTCATTATATTCTATAAGATTTTCTAGCAGGATCTCCAGGTCTCACAGATCCTGCTATAGATTTTGAAATCTATACATTTAAAGTTTTTTTTATCTTTATGCCTTCGAATTTCTAAAATTCAATGCTCTTAATATTTTTACCCACATTACCAATACTGCACATTGTTTCATTAAAAACAATTCTTATAGAATTTTTCATTCAAAAATGAAGAGGTTAAAAATTACTATTATCTTAGTTTCAGAAAATTCCTTAAAAAGTTACAAATTGTGCTAAAAATCAATGAGACAGATAAAAGTAACGTGAAATAACGGGATTTTCGTTACTCGTTACCAAAAAAAAGCGACTCGTTCCCATTATTGTTACTTGTTAATTAATGTTACGTGTTTCGTTATCGTTACAGTAAAAAATGTAACTTTTCAGAGTAACGTGTCACAAGTAATGCATTACTGTCAAACCCTGCTTTCTAGAACAAGCTTTTCATGCATCGGGCATTTTTTGAATTGCGATTTATAGTACTTTCTGAATCTAAAAAAGGGGAACAATGATGAATATGTAATCAAAAATTTGAGTTGTATATAAATCGATAATAAATAATAAAAAAAAAATAAATAAAAAAATTGATACTCTGACGTGCAGAAGGTCCAAAACCTTAGATAAATTTTCCCGAACCTCACAAACGATGAATATCTTCCACATCAAGTTGACAATGAAGAATATTTTTGAACGCCTTGGGATAATAATTAAACAATAAGGGCATTCGCACGCTTCGCTACTCGATGTCCGCGCGCCATTGAATCCGGAGACTTTCCGCCCCGACGCTCTAATTCAATTATAACTTTGGCTAGAGCAAAACATATAGGACCGCGACCGGAAAGCTGCAAAGCTTCAGAGAACTTTGGCATTTTTTTCATCGCGGTTTTGTGTCACGTGACTATACCGGGCGCGAACCAGCACGAGACCTGAATAACAAGTTTCCTAAAAAATTGCGACATTAATTTACGTTCCAGGTTCGAGTTTTCTCTTTCGACCTAACTAATGGTTGAATGAAATGAAAATAAAAGAATTATTTGGCGAAGAATAAAAATGAGAATAGTTGAGTCATATTTTTTGAAAATATATGGATGTTAGCTGAATTTGGAAGAAAATTCTGTTGAAACTAATATTATTAATACCATTTAAACAAGTGCAATATATTCAGAAGTAAAATTTTCGGAACTATTTTTAATAATATTAACTAAAATTAAATGAACTAATTTAAACAATCTACAAGTTAGCTAACCTTTTCAGTGTAGAGCTACACATTTAAAATTTTGGATGTATTTTATCGAACAAATTTTTGTTGCATTTCATTTTCTGGTTTTCCGGTCGTTGAAATATAGATTGTTTGAAATTTTTGGCTAAGCAGAATAAAAAATTTGGGACTCCATTTGTATTTTAGATTCGCATTACAATACAATAAATCTCGATGCTTAGAAGTAACGCGTTACTTGTAAATTAAACGTTCCATTTTTACTGTAACGACAACGTACCTTCATAAAATTCGAGGGAAACGAAATCAGGGAATTAAACTATTTCTCGAACGATGAAAGATGAACGTTGCGAATTTTTCTTTGATCGGTCGTTCTTTTTCTGAACTACCCTTTATTGACATTTTCCTAGTATAATTCAAGAGGATTTGTCAGAGATTTTTCTGGTCTATGGAATTTCGAAAATAAGTGGGCAACAATATTTCTTATGCCATGAAAAAATTTATAGAAAATTGAAGTAATAATTTAAGAAAAACTTAGTAAAAGTGAATGAAGTTTGTTACATTTTTTACAAAATTATAGAAATAAATTAACTTGCGGCAACCAGGGTTCTTTGAGAAAATTTCAGAAAATGTATCTCAGAAAGTGTCATCATCTCAATTCCACGTTTTCTCGTTTCCATTACCATGTGGAAAAAGCTTTTCCCGCTGTGAAAATTACTGTCTCGACGAGCAAAAAAACTGCGATTTCATTGTTCTAGTGTTCCTCTGCATTAAATTATAAGGTACAACGACGGCAAAAATTTTTCATGAAGCGCAAGCCCCTTTTTTAGCGCCACATGGTTGCATAGTTTTCCAAGGCTCAAACGCGAAAGCGACATGAAATTCCGTTGGGCGAAATTGCAGTCGTTCATCTCTGTAGTTCAGACTTTTACGACAAAATGGACATCTCGAATCTCGACCGATAGCGTGGAGAAAACAAAATTATTTGTCGAATTTTTTCCAGTCCGTAGAATTTAAACTTGGGATTCGGAAAACATTGTGATATTTAGTTGAAAAAAGAAATTAGGAATATTGGATGAGTATAATATACAACTTGAAAATATTTTCAAATTTTTATTTTAGAATATTGTGATTTGGGGAAAAAAAAACATAAATTTTATAAATTTTTTACGTTTGCCTGTAGAATTTTCAGAGTCATGTTGAGAAATTGAATTCTACAATATCTAAGATTGAAATGTAAATAGTCACCCTACGTTATTATCAAATTTAAAATGAGACTTAGTTTGAGCCATATTTTTTTCTTTTCTAGTTCAAAAAATGTTCTTAACTATATTACTTTCCCTTTTTAGGTATCATTTTTGAAATCATTAGTTTTTGGTAATTTCTAACTCATAGCATTACTTATACTCGATGTTTGAACGTTTTAAAGTGAAATTACTTGAAGTCTATCAGCCATTGAAAAAAATTGCCAAATAGTAAAAAGTATTATTTAACATCCACATCCGAACATAAATACTTTTTGCAATCGCAAAAAAATAAAAATGATCTATTTCACGATTTTTCAACAAAAAGTAAAATTATCAAACAGCATGTCATTAGAATTTTTTTCTATTTTCTACTTAATGATCTGATGACTAAATATGTAATGCTTTACAGATCATTTACTTAAAAACTAAAAAGTTTTAAACGAACCATTGTTCGATTATTTCTTTATTTTCTGCTGAACTGAAATATTGTTGACCAATTTTTCTGCATTTTCAGAAAAAGGCCTCTAATGCTACTTTTTATCACTTAGGAAGTTTTTCATCCAACTAACGGATTTCAAGTATTTCCTATGTAAGTTACACATTTTCAAAAAATCATGATTTTGAAAATAAAACCCAGCCTCTAAAAGTAAAATAACGTGTCGTCAAACATTTTTTGATCTATAATAAAATAAAAATTATTTCAACAAAAACTTTCTTTGTAGTGAAAAACCACGTGGACACCCTAATAAGCATTTCTGAAATTGTCGATAATTTTTTTAAACTATTTCGTCGAGACAAACAAATCCACACTTTTATTGAATTGGAAAAATTTTTTCAAAATCTTGTAATAACCCACAAGATTTCTCAAGATTAAAAATTATTTTTCCAAAAATGTTGTAAACTCTGAAGAATATTAAACGATTGATGAATTTCCAAATTGTTCAACGAAGTCCAAATAATTATGTATGCTGTTTTTGAATTTGGAAACTTAATAACCTCTCGATTTCCTTAAAATATGTTCAATCTTTTCTTACATGAAAATTAGATTGACAATGCTTAATTAAGTAGCTCGCTTGGAAATGTGAAAAAGTGAATAAATCAAGCTTTACATGGAGAGAAGTTGTATAAAAATATAAAAATCTTTCAATTTTTAAAAAGGAAATTTTTTGAAGCTGTGAAATGGTACGTCTCATAATAAAATGAACATGTATGTAACTTTAAAATTCATAAATGCTCGTGCGACTGAGCACGCATTTCAAGTATGAAAGATTTCTGAAAAATTCGTACCTGAAAGAGAATTAATTTCTCTATTCCAAAATACCCATATACATTCATTCTGATGCCTATGAGGAAAGTTTGAAAAAAAGGAACACAAAAAATGTTCCTGTGAAAACTTTTTATTACATACTATTTAAAAGTGAAGGGTTAGTGATATGTATTAAACAAATTTTGAAAATATTCGTTTCAAATACGTTTACAATCTGAAATTATTAGAAATAATCTATTTACTGAAAAAGCTATTTTTTGCATAGTTATTCCTCTCTTTTCTTGCATATAATATAGAAACAAAACAAAAAATATATGAAACATGTGAGGTCAAAGAACTGAAGAAAAATTCGAGAAAAAAAAATTGGTGGTAAATCTTTCATAGAATCATCCAATCTTTTTTTTTTCGTTCTTGGCCTTAGAAACAGTTCTCAGTCTGCAGAAGAGAAATAAGATTTGTTGTCTGTGGCGGTGGTTCCGACGGGTTAGAGAGCGCCCTTCTTCTGGATAGGATTAGTGTTGAGCGTTTGCGTTTAAAGAAGACCACACTTTGCTCTAGTAATCTTGGCTCTTTCAGGAAGAGTCAGGATAGAGGTACGAAACTCATGCAAGACGTATTTGGCGACCAACTCATCAAGTTAAGCTGACGTTAAGGGCTCCCCAGCGCAAAATCTTTATTTTTAAAAAAAATTTCGAGTCGTACTTTCCCTTTACTGAAGACCATGAAGTCCTTGCACATTTCGTTTGGCGATATTGTAGAGAGCTCAGTAAAGGGTAGATTTGATCTCAAGACTCTGCATTCCAGAAAATTTTGTTTCTGCTTCTTCCAGACTTTTTTTATTGCTACCAAATTTATTTATTTAAAGAGAAATTGAACAATATTCAAAGAGTTTACTTTTGGTTGATAGGAAAACCGTTTTGCTTAAGATGTTGAATCGTTATCAGTTATCAATTTTCTTTATGAGTCTTTACAGGAAAATAATTAAGCTTTTTTGTGAGGTTTATTCACGAGAATATAAAAATGTTCAATGATGGGAATATGGGATTATGATGTTTAAATTCAATAATACTAAAAATGCAATAAAACAAGACCATCAGGTTTCGCATTTCTCAAAATCTCTTTTGAAATACTTGAATTACTGATGTTTATTCTCTTTGTTTCCAAGTTTTCCCGGTGATTTCCCGTTTTCCCTTACAACCACAACCCCAATGCTGATCTCAAGTTTCAGTGACCTGTTTAAGCTCCCACGACACTACACGAAAGGCGATTCGAAATTGTTCTCCAAGTTTTACATGTGTCGTAGGAATTTCAACAGTACAGATTACTGGGACGAGTTTTCCCGAAATTGAGAAATAGATTATACCATTCAAGGGAAATGAGCTTTACAACACGGACGATCATACAGTTCCCCAAACTTAATGGGATTCATACAATATGAATCTTCTAGAACATTGTTGAATAGTGTAATTCAAATGTAACTTTTTACTGTGATTGTCATGTTTGAATCGAATTTGAAAAATTTATTGTAGGGGCGGAAATATAAGCTACTTTTTTGCCAAGAGCTTTATTGAAATAGCATTTTTTTCCCTTAAAAATTTTACTCCTTGCAATTTAGGTAAAAGTTGTTTCAGTAAAGATTTTGAAAAAAAATTGTTTCCGTCATAGTTCAAGAAATTACTAAGATTCATACATTTTTTATAATTTCTGAAATTTTAATATAGTATTAACAATTTCAACTTTTGACAATAGTTTCAAAAATCTTGAGATTTTAGAAGTTTGAAACAGTTGAGAACAGTTCAGAAAATGTATACATTTTAACTATTTCACACTTTCTCAGCAATTACGAAATTTTTGTTTATCAAACAATTAAAAGCAATTTCATTAGTTTGAGTGTTCTCAGCAGTCGTGAAAGTTGCTACAGTTTTTTACAGTGGCGAAAAGCTTAAACTTTAAACAACTACAAAAATTGAACGATTTTGATTTTTTCAGAGGTTTCGACAAATTACAGCAATCGTAACAAGTAACAATTTTTAAAGAACAAGTTTATAACGATTTTATCATTTTTTGATACTTTATCATTGTAAAATTTGAGAAAACTTAGCAACTAACACTCTGCAAAATTATTAACAAATTTCGTAAACTGTCAAAATTCTCAAAAAACCCGTAGGAATCATCACGACTATTTCAAAATCTTCAACGAGCCAAAAAATTCGATATTGTCTGAAATTTTCAAATTGTCCACTCTCTTAAAATATTAATGTAATAGTTCTGTGTTAAAACAGGTTACACAGATTACAAAAAAGTTAAATTATCAATGTTGAAAAACTATCGAAATCATTAATGCATTTTAAAATGTCAAAAGTGCAACAGATTATGAAACATCTATGAACTGTTAAACAGTCGAAACTGTCAAAAGTGTATAACACTGTTACAACTTTGACAGAACTATTAAATTATTTGATTGAATGTATTTGAGTATTTCAAAAGAGTGAAATACTTCAATATGAGAGACAAAATATTAAAACTGCTAAAAAAAAGTAGGGAAATTTCCTATTCCATGGTACTGCAAATTTACTATTCTTTCACTTTTCACATATTTGAATAGGAAAATTTCATCAAAAATCGAATGTTAGTAGAAATAAATTGGAAAGTTCCAACTGCGTATAGTAAAATTATAGTAAAATTTCACGACAAGGTAATGGTTAATGACTTTCAGTATCGGTATACTAAAATGATCACAAATTTTTTTAGAATGTTTTAAAAGTTAACAAAACCTTTTTAATTTATCGAAAACAGTCATGTTTCGTCGAAGCCCATTTTCCATAAAACTATTATGATGCGCGTATTATAAGGATTCGTGATTCCTATATAACGATTATCCCAAATTTTAGGAATTTGAAAATTTGCCTTTTCTAAAGTAACAATCCTAATAATTGGTTTCAATAAATTGATAAAAATCACTGACGAACATTATCAAAATTAGAATCGTTTATACTTTCATACTTTCTTTTATTATTTCCCAATTTCTTAAAATAGTAAAGGGTATGTAAATCTGTGGCCGAATATCCAACAACGATTTTTTTCAATAGATGAACCTGAAAAAAGCAGAAGTTTTACAAAAGTGTTAATAGCTTATTCCAAAATTATGAAGATTTCAAGGAACTCCTAAAGTCATCGTAATTTGTGTATGATATTCATAAATGGACATTTTCATTCTATTTCAGAAAAGTTTTAGAAATTATATCCTACTAGATAAATTTCTTTAATATAACAATATTAAGAACTGCTGATTTCATTTCTCGATTATAACTGCTGAGAAAAATCAAAAATAAAATAAAATTCTTGAGTCTTTTTTACCGTTCACAAATTTTGTAGATACCATGCAATTACTCAAAAATCAGCCCCCCCCCCCTTCCCATTCATTTCATTTTTACATCATATGCAAAAATTGACTATTTTATTGAAAACAATTCTAAGCATTACATATTCAAATCTATTTTTCTCTTTCCGAAAGTGTAACTTCTAATTATCACTTCAATTACCAAATGGAGACACTACGCCTTGTATCATCCAAATATCCAACGATCAGCCCAAATATTTGTTTTCTCTCTGTACAATCAAACCCCGTAGCAAGCGGAAAACAAAAGAACTCACGACGAAGTAGACCTCTGTCTTCGTAAGTTAACTCGATCCCAAATATTTGCCCGACCAAATGATTGTTGTACATAGTTGAGCATAGTTGCTCGGGTCATCTAACTATTCGAGGCACAAAATCACATCGCCTCTCGCAAACTCATAAAACGACTTGAATTTTAACAAAAATAAAACCTGATTCTAGTGTACACTTGGACAAAAAAAAAAAAAAAAAATACGCGGAGTAGGGGAGAGTTAGATGAAACGGGCCACCTAATAGTTTTTAAAATATAAAGCTTTTTACTTTTTTTTAAATAATTGCAATTTTCATTTACGTTATATGTGATGTCTTTGTTTTGCTTTGTTTTTTTTTCTTCAATTTTCTTTGGTTTTTTTTGTCGACAATCTTTCGTTATAACTCTTCAACTTACGCTATTGACGTTCCAATTTACCCGGCACAAAAGCAGCCAATTTCATCGAGCTCGGACTTTCTTCACTCAATTCAAAATTTTTTCACTCTCCCATAACCATTTTTAGAGATTGCACTGTAAAAATGTTTCTAACTTACGGTAGATGTAAAACTCTAAAAAAAGTGTCTAACATTACATCGAAACATTGCACTAAAAAAACTTTGTTTATTGTTTTCTTTAAAATTTTAGCATTTAACAGCTAAAAATCATGGATGATAAATTAACTAATTGAATACGTAATTAATAGTAATAGAAATTTGAATAATGGGGTGGTCCTTTTTACCCTCCCGGTCCACTTTACCCCACTCTCCCCTACCCTTCCTGTACAAGACGTTTATTAATTGCTTTGTGAATCTGAGAAGACGTAAAGCTGCGAGATCTGTAATTTATTGAGGGAGGGCTATTTTTTATGGCATTAAATGACGATCGGGTAAGTATTAGGCTGAATGACTACTGGCGAGATCACACTTTTCTCGTAAAAAAAACTTTGACACTTGAGAGGTGAAGGTCACGATTTTACAAAGTTTTCCCATATTCTTTGATCATCGAAGGTCGTATCAAGTGCTTCAGCACGGATTGAATGTATATTGTGTCGTTTCAAAGTTTGTACCCGGTTTTTATTTTGATCGTTTCCGAAAGTCTATCATAAAATATCAGCATCACCCAAATATCTCGAGAAAGAGAAAGAGGAAAAAGAAAAGAAGAATATGTTTTTGTCAGGTATCAGTTCCATAAGTGCGAAGGAAAATATTTTTGTGCCTCATAGAAATTAATAAAAAACTTCAAGCTCTTGTCCAAATACAACTTTCACATCTTTTTTACCATGGAAAACTACCAGGTTCGATAAAAATCCCTAAATCAAACTTCTTCAATCACCCAAACAACACAGATACTGCATTCCATAAAATACAATATCGTCAAACACCCACATACGTTCTACAACTTGCTTATCTTCCACTGTCTCCATATTTTTGACCTATGAACTTCACTAAAAATCGAACAAACTGCTAGAAAACGGGATCCTGCCAACATTTTTACAGCACTCCAATAGAATCATTTATTTTTATCTATTTTCTCTTTCACTTACCATCAGTTTTCACCGAACATTACGAAATGGTTCAATTCCTTTTTTTATTATTCTACCACAGAACTGACTATAAGTTTTCTCAATCTACTTCCTTTGCATTTCGAAACCGGAAGTTTCAAGCGAGAACCTTCAAAAATATTGACAATTTTGTCGAAAATAGTGTTTCATGTTTGATGCAAAATAAAGTTTAAGCTTGTGTGCTTGGATCGATATAACGCCGAGTCAATGACATCATATCGCAAACATGAAATTCCTCATTCTCGAATTCCGGTTCATCACTGAAGTTCATCACCACAGAGGTTGCTCATCATAAATTAATCTAACTTTCTTCATCAAAACTTGATGATACGAGACTTTAAGCGATGAGTGATTTGCTAAACAAAATATATACACATGGTTAATGAGCCTAAAAATTGGGATGTTTCTGCAATACAAAGAAACAATTTTTGAAACGGTTAAAATTGTGTGAAACTATCGTGCTATGTCGCTTTAAATTGCAAAAATTTATTTTGATTACATTTAATTGTATTCAGTCGAAACGTTGCGATTGAGAATCTCAAATTACTTTGATTAAGGAATGACCGTTCCGCCAGAGCAATTATCGTCTCATTAGAGCTGAATTCAAATTTTTGGCACACAATTAAATTTAGACAATCGGACGTCTGGATAACAATTGAGAACAATCGAAGCAATACGGAAATGCTTTAATTGCATCGCCAAACATCCCGGTATAACCAAGAAAAATACTTGAATATTTTACCTATAATGACTTGCTGTTCCATAATTTATAAGAATGTTCTTCCATGAACGTGAACATTTTGAAAATGATGAGAATCTATTTTAACTTGATTTTATGTGTACTTTTTTAACATTTTTAAAGTTGTTTTCATTCCAAAAAACGTTTTTGTGATAATACTTACCTGAAAAGTGATTGTTCAGGCGTGTAGGGAGAAGGGGTTTTTGGGTGTTCAAGCCCCTCCCAGAATTCTGAAAAAATCAATCAATATTTCATGTAAAAATAAAAAAAGTTACATCGATAAACAACTAAAATATAAGTTACAAAAAAATACATGAAAACGTTATCATTATATATTTAATAATAAGTAAAAATTATCAAAACGTAGGATTACGTAGAAAATATACATCAGAAAAATTGTTGCGACCCAGTGAATTATCGAGAGAAATAACATTCTATGAAAATGCTAGAAATTTCCGAAACTTCAAATCTTAGATTATCGAATTCCAGAAATCTACATACAATATAAAATCTATATCAAAGTATCAAAAATCTTTCGGTTCATAAAACTCTAAAAAAGTAAAGAAAACAATTAAATTCAATACAAAACTGTTTTCTAAAAAATCTCGACACATGCCTCTACGATCTATAAATTTTAGCATTACATTCTAAAATTTTTAATTTGTAGGACTTTTAATATACTATAAATGTATGAAAATTCTAGAAAACACACAACAAGATTTTTTGCATATTTCAAAAATTAGTAAAAATAATAATGATATAAAACATGAAAAATCTATATGATTGTGACTTTATCGTTAGTTGATGAAATTACTGATAATAGATAAAAATTCGCATTCTAAAGCATCAAGTTTTTTAAATCTCTGTAGCTATCTACAAAAATATAAGTTATCTATAAAAATACCTAGAAATCCTCCAGGGTTTCGTATATTATACTAGAAAAAAGGTGAAAAATAAGGTTATTAGTTTAATTGCTTACTTGTTTACTAGCTAAATAATTTACTTGGTAACGAGTTTACAAATTTACTAGTTCACTAACTTACTAGTTTTTAATTAACTAGCTTATTAGTTTACTAGCTTACTAGTTTACCAGTTTACTATAACAAATTTGACAAGTTTACTAGTTTACTGAATAACTAATTCACTTGTTAACGAGTTTGCTACTTTATTATTTTTCTTTTTCACTTGTTTACTCTTTTGCTATTTTTTTTTTCACTTGTTTACTCTTTTACTATTTTACAATTTCAGAAGTTTACTAGTTTACTTGCTTACTTTTTTATTACTTTAGTAGTTGACTAGCTAACTAGTTTGCTAGTTTACTTTTTTTTTAGCTTCTAGTTTACTAGATTACCAGTTAATTTGTTTACTAGTCATCTTTCAATACATAAAAATCATGTAGAAATAATTTTCTTAGAAACTTATAAAACTTCTGTCCTGGAGGATAATCATTAATATAATACTATAATTATAAAGAATTTTAGAAATTATTCTAGAAATGCATATAGAAAACAATAAAAATACATCCAATTCAACTGATACAATTTACACACTCAAACATACTTTTAATTGTAGAAATATTAAAAAAAATATAGACTAAAAGTATTAAAAATCTTCATTAAAAAAACTGTCGTCTGAAAAAACAATTCAAATTCTCAAAATCGTTGGAAGTTTCAATACTATAGCATCAATTTCTAAAAATCTATTGAGCGATCCACAGAAATATTTACAATATATAAAAATACCACAAAATACTTCAAAAATTGATGAATAATATACAATTTGAAAATAATATAAATTTATGTTGTACCTTTTATCTGTGTGGTTGATATTTGCTAAAAATCATTTCAAATATAAATATTTTTTAGAAGTTTAATTCCTAGAGCATCGAACTTTATAAAGCTCTATAAAAACCAATAATATTTAATGTCAGATAATCCTTAATGTGGTATAAATACAAAAAGCATTAGTAAAAAAATTAAAATATCAGTTACTAATTGAAAGTCACAAAAATCGAATTCCATTAAAACAAAAATGAAAAATGTGCATCTCTGGATTCCAAAAGTTGTAAAACTTTTAAATTCCGAAATGGAAAATATTGCAAAATCGCTCTCTTGTAACCATATTGTCAAAGATAAAAAATTATGAAATCCCGAAGGAAAAATATTTTTCAGAAAAACCCCTCCCGAAAATTTTTTCTCTCTACGCCCCTGGATAAATTATTTAATTCAAATATTGCAGATTGTAAAGAATTTATTCTTCACGAAAATTTTAATGTGACCTATATAGTAATCTACAATCAGTGGCGCTTGAAGCAAAAATTACTTATAAAAAATTGACTAAAACCGTAATAATATCTTTAAAATTTATTATTACTTACTATTTATCCAATACCTTTTCCTTTCTAGTCTTCTAAACTTTGTCAATCAGATTTTGCTAGAGAAAACTTGTAAGAAATCCCTTTTTTTCGAATGCATTGAAAAACTGTTATTTTTAAAGCTTTTTTCATGACAAATAACAGAAATCTTCGTTTTTGTAAGTAGGATCATGAAGCAACCTCAAATGCAGTAAATTCTGGGACATGAAATTCTTACAATCAGCTGTTACTTTTGTTAAAATCTCTCTATATATATAGAGATTTATACTATATATAAATATATATAAACGTTGGGTATACATTCTGTATACGACCCAACAATGAATTCAATTTGAATCTTTGAAAATAGGATAAAGCTACTGAAAAAAGTTTCAATACAATATTTTGTAAATTTGCGCAGATCATTAATATTGCTTGTAGTTAAATAGAATATTTCACAAGTTTTTACAGTTTTTACAGCCTTGAAAGTGTTAACAGTCTAACATTTTTTCTGTTTATGACCATTTCACCAATTTTGACAATTTTTAGTTTTTGACAATTATTTGTCAATTTAGACATTTATTCGAAGTAAAATCTGTAAAAAATGATATGAAGTATATATGTAACTAAAAACATTAACTGTTCAACTATCAGAGTCTAAAAAATTACAAAAAACTTGGGACCTGTAAAAACTTATGAAAAGTTGAATCATCTTGTATTAAATTTAACATTCAGTTGAACCTTTTTTCAGATCTTTTTTAAGTGAACAATCTGAAATTGAAGATATTGTTATTTTCCAGTTAAAAATTACACTTGTCATTTTGATCCTTGTAATATCCTTCTAAAACAATAAAATTTTTTATAATATTTTTATTTCATAGGAATTTTATTTGAACTTGGGACCTGTAAGAACTTATGAATAGTTAAATGGTTTCATATTAAATTTAATGAATAGTTAAATCGTTTTTGTCTTGAACGTCAAATTTTTGGCACGATGTTAAACTGCTAGAAAATATTAAAATTTTCGAATTGCTAAAAACGATTATTGCTTGTTTTTGATGTTATTGTTCTCATAAAGATTGGATAGTTATTGTAACCTCAAATTCGTGGAAATCGTTTCATTATTAATTTGCAATGAATTAATTTTGCAGAAGCAAAACAGCAAACTCACTGTAAGGTGGCTTAATCTCTTTATAACCAGGACATTTCAAGTTTTTGATATTTTTTTTTTCTTACTTTTTTAAAACTCATTCTTCCATATCAAACCAAATCCAACAATAAAATCTCTTTACTAAAAAATCCATAATTATTCCCCCTTCAAAATTCTAAAAAGTTCTAAGCAATATTTTGACTATTTTTTATTCCCATAGCTCATAGTGCAATAATCGTTTTAATCCCAACGAATATCACAAAAACGTTAACATTAATGACAAATTTTAACGTTAATTACAATGTAATTTCATAATGATGTAAACAGAAGCTGATGCAGAAACCTTCACATCAAAACATGAAAATTCTCTAGAAATCTTTCATAATATCCATTAATTAATGACTGCTTCAGCCTTCTTATCTTACATAATTTCAAACTTTCACTCTTGTAAAGTCGGCTTTATTTTGTTTCAATGTAGTTCAAACTTCATTCGTGCATTTGTCGACTCAAGCTTCAATCTTATCAAGCTTAGTGGCTTCTCGAGACACTTTGGTTTCTACAGCTTACAATTCGCTTTACAATTGATCCTCTTGTGATCGAAATCAGAAGACTTTGCTATTCAGCGTCAACAACTGCAAAGGAGATTAATTATTTGTTCAAAACTATAGATTTACCTCAATATCCCATAGAAATACACCAAACAGAAAAATTTCCATCTTCCTCTTGAAAATGCGGTATATTTTTATTTATTAAATAATATATTTTGAAAAATTAGAAGCAAAATAAATAGCAAAAACTTATTTACTTCTTCTTGTGACATCAACAGAAAAAAATCATTGAAATGATTATATGTTCATGTCATGAACTGACGAAAAACCTGTTTATACACCAAACCTTGTACATGTAACATTCAAGTGTGCCCACGCGTGAAAATATCGCATTTGTATGCCAGGATCAAGCTACAAATGGCACGCGTTGCAAGCAGGGAAGGTCTAGGTTACGACGTCAACAGTAATCGATTTCCTCGATAGGACATAAAGAAAGAGCCATTAAGCTCCTCGCGCGCGGATTTTGGTGCGTCATACTGTAGCCCCCTCCCCCATATTTTCCCTTCTTTCCGAGCTTCGCAAAAAACCCTTGCACTTCGAGGACAAAAAAGTTCTCTGAAAGCATGAGAGTGCTTAGTGCTTTCAAAGCGGATGTTTTGCTGTTGTTGGTGGTAAGCGTAGTGCACTAAAAGCAAGAAACGTCAGCTAAAGAAGCATTGTAAGCTTGAGCTTCGAACGCATAAAATTATCGTGATTTTTAAGCATGAGATTATATTAATTCAGAGTCTGAACCACTCCCATTCATAATTTCGTTGGGGTACGTAAAATAGTTTTCAGTTTTTATGATGTAGGAGAGGCCTAAGCATCATTTAAAATTTAATGATTTTCAGTGAATTATCGATTTTTATGGAGTAGGGCATTGAAAATGATTACGTTTTCATATTTTTGCTGTTTATGCATGATTTTGAAAAAAATTTTGGAAGAATTTCTGTTGAGTAGACCAGAATCTGATTATTCGTTTTTTTTAATGGTTCGAAAATAGGCAAAATTTAGCGTGCGGATAACTCGTTATTTTTTCAGTTCACCTGAAAATCAATTGAGTTTTAAAGCAATAGCCGAAAAATATTTCGATTTTTCTGGTCCCTAATTTTAAAAAATTCTTAGATTATCAATAATCAATTATTCTTTGTAGATGTTCAAAATGTATGAAAACTATTTTAATCTGTTGTAATTAAAAAACGAAACGCAGCGTTCAATTTATCAAACAGTATAAACTCATTATTGTAGCAACAACGTGAAAATTTTTCAGGGTTTAAAGAAATTCAAAAAAATTTATGCATTTTTTGTCAAGTCCTCGAATCATGGTCTGAATCGAAAAATTTGAAAAATTCTGTGCATGATTTCTGTATGAAAATAAAAAATTTACATCGAACTGTGTAATCATTATTCAAGAACAATACAAAATCTTTAACAAGTCTGAAAATATTTTAAGTTTTTAATGTTGGAAACATTCATCTTTGTTAGTACAAATAACAATCGAACGTTTTATGAAATTTCAACGAATCCTTCCAGTCACTGAATAATACAACGAACATTATTGATTTCTAGTTTAGAAACATGAAAAACTTTTTCAACAGTTTCAGTCAGAAGATTAAAAACTATTTTGAAAACCCTTGTAAACAGTTTTTAACGATTTGCTACTCGACATTTTTTACAAACTCTGGAAATATTGGACAGCTGCACGTAAATCAAGGAGAACTTTTGTTTCAAAAAAAGTTTGATTTTGATGCTCTGTAATTGAGAAAAATGTTACAATTTCGAAAAACATCCTAAAACAACTCTTTAGAAAATACATTGATAAATTCAAAAATTATTTTGAGAATTAACATATTGAAAAAATAAGAGTTGCATTAAAATTTCTAGTATATGTGAATTCTATGAAGTTTTGATGACTTGAAAAATATTTGTAAAATAATTTCAACCCTTGAAACATGAAAAATTTGTTTAAGAGTTTCTGGCAGATAATTTTTTCGAAAATCCTGGTAACTGCATTTTAATGAGTTGCTACTCAACATTTTTGCGAGCCCTGAAAATATTGGATAACTGTACGTAAAAAGAAGAAAAGTTTTGTTTTGAAAAATATTTGCGTTTCATGTTCTGTAATTGAGAAAAATTTTTTCATTTCGAAAACCATCCAAAAAATAGTCCTGAAGATAAAAATCCAAAAATTAGTTCAAGAATTTATGTATCAAAAAATGAAATTCCTAAAATTTTTCTATACATGTAAATTTCATTGAGTTATGATTACTTAAAAATGTTTGTAAATTGAGAAATTTTCCTTACATTTTTATAACTAACAAATTCATCATCCCAAAAAATTATTATATTTTCTACATTCCTGGTAATTTTTTCAAAAAGTGAAATCATTGGAAGTACATTAAGTCTTTTAAAAGTTTGAAAAATTTTTTAAGAGTAATAAATTTTTGTAAAATCGTCCCTCATTTTTAAAAAAATATTACATCGTATTACAATATTTTCAAAAGCATTGAAAATTTTTTTTGTATGAGATGCAGCTACACTTTCCATCTTAATTCTGATTCATGTTGAATTTTTTTGACAACGTCACTTAAATATTTTGAATTTTGATGAAAATTTGTCAAAATTACATACCAGTAAAGTACCTTCCATTCATTACAAATTAATTTTGAAAATCAACCTTCCTTCAACAGAATGCAGCCTAAATTTAAGTTCTCCAAATCAGAACTTACGTTAGTTTCATCAGACTAAAATTTTACTACACAACATAATAAAATCTGTCATTATTATTGAATATTCTGGATATTTATTATTCTAATTTTCAAAATCACCAATTCAACTATTTTTGAGATCTTCCTATCACCAAATGATTCTTCTACTCCCAAAACACGTTTCTTTCTTTTAGATTCAGTGCACTAAACTAAAAAGGAAAAAGCCATGCCAAAAAGTGCAGCGGAGTGCGACTCGATGCTCGCCTATTCCCACATACATTATCGAAACACGACAATCGTATTTTTCACAATACTTGGCACGGCGTTAAAGAATTCTCGCCCATCGCTACTTTGTCCTTCCCGAAGGTCTCTTCGTCGGATAACAAAACTTGGCAATCCTGACCTCGTTTCCTCGGGAAAAATAAAAGTGTCCCGAAGGGGGAAGTTCGCTTCTTCGCGTAAATTAATTCGAGGGTGTAACAGGGGCTAGCGCAAGCCGAGGGTTTCGGACCTTTTGTCAAAGACGGGAGGTTTTCTTCTGATTGAAAATGTGCTAGGAGTGTCAAACCGTCGAAAAAATTGAATATGGGGCCTTGGAAGTGAAGAAATTGAACTTTTTTAGCATTCGAAAGTCACTTGAAAATAACAGGATTTGAGAGATTGATAAAAATTTGAATTTTATGAATTCACTCATGGAACGGAAATATTAATAAGATGATATTTTCGAGATGTAAATTTTTTTTATTCCTAAAACATGTTATGTACACTCATTAAATAATTTTTACAGGTTTAATTGTTTTTTGCATTTTCGTCAGAGAAAAAAATTCCTTTTTGTAACATAAATATTCTAATATAGGAGGTATACACAGCAGGCGTTAATCAAATTTTAGAATGATAACTTTCTAGTATATTGGATCTGGAAACGATGGAATTTCATATCTCTTAAGCCACGTTTCACAACGAGTAGGTCGATTCCTGAAAACTTTGCTGGTTCTTGTATAATAATTCAGGAACGAGAATTTTGCCAGGATCCTTGAGTTTATCTTTGAGCAGAAGAAACTTTATAATAATAAAACTCGGTATTAAGCACTTTAAAATGTTAGTAAAAAAAAAACTTTTTAATAAAATTAATGGTTAACAGTAGAAAATGCGATTTGTTAGATTCTATTTTTTTTAATGAAAAAAAATCCAAAATTATGAACTTTTCTTCTCATTTGAGCTTTTAGTCAGTATCAAACCTTTTTCGGGGAATATTTTTCTGCATACTACCCCCCTTTGTAATCTGATTCTTTCACATTTTGCGAGATTTTCTTGAAAAAAAAATTTTTACAAAATCATTGGATTTCAAAAGAAAAAAGATTTTACTCAAGAAGAACACATAAATGACCGCAAGCTCGAGAATGGAAGTGATCTTTATTTTGAATTTTTTTCCTTGCCGAAGATTTTTTTATTATATAGTTTTTAATTTTCAGTGCTACCATTACAAATAGATGCTACTTAAAATACTTTAAATATTTATCATCTTTGAAGGTCAACATTTATACATTTGACAAAATTTTAAAAAGTGACGTAGTAAATTATTTGTTCGACACAATTTGCAAAAATAATGGAAATAAACGAATTACAGAAAAAATTTTCAAACTCGCAACAAAGTATCCAAAAAAAAAGCACATCGAAAAAATAAAAAAAATGATTAAAGTGCTTTTCCGAAGTTTTTCTAGTAAATTGTCTTCAATTCTTCCAGGATTAACTTACCCGAATAAATTTTTCTCAATTTTCAAGAATTTTACTAATGAATAAGTTTTTTTTCGCGAGTTGACAAATTTTCGTCATAAAATTTGACGCATAAAGTTCTAATGTGATCTTGTCTGTTTCTATAATATTTGAAATATAATTGGAAAAATTCGTATGAACTTGCAAGCCTTTTTTCGTTCCCTAACATTTTTTTATTACTCTCTAGTAATTTGGGTTTATATAAAGTTTTTATTGAACTCCTTATAAGATTCCGATAATTTTTATTAAATTCCGCTTTTATATAAAGTCAGTCTATAAATAGAGCAATGTTTTATGAAGTTTGTATAAGTTTTCATACAACCACTTTATAAAAACTTAATAAAATATTTATAAAAAGACAGCATCTTTATAAAGTAGATTTTAATACCCACTTTATGAAACATCGCTCTTTTTATAAAGTATGTGACTTAAAGAAAAAGCGTAATTTCATAAAAAATACCCAAATTTTATAAGGAGTTTTATAAAAACCTAATAAAAACCCAAATTACTAGAGCTCGATCACAAATTTTTCTTTACTTTTACTTTTCATATTTCCTCTTTTATGTGAAGTTCATTTACGTTCTTTATACTATTATATATTAAGTAAGAAATTACATAAGCAGAGATAATAGTTATAATGTTTACAATCAATTTTTTTGTTCCACTAGCTCACATGATTTTCGTTTCAAGAACAGAAAATTTTTTTATTCTTGCACAGATGGTCCTTGTTGGAAATTATTTTTATCAAAGTGTTCAGAAAACATTCGCTTTTATATGGAAAATTTATCATTCCGTATTTTAAAGATTCAAATCCTTACAGTAATCTTTATCTATTTGATAATCGAGTATTCCTATGTCTGATACCCAGAACACCAAATGAACACAGAATTAATATGATATTTTTTTATTAGAATTACTTTTTCTCAATAGCATGACCGACAAATTCTTCAATAATAATAAAAAAAATAAATAAAAACATATTTATATGTTAGGTCCTTGCAAAATTTGTAGAAAAATACAGTGCTGTTACAATGATGGATAAAGACTTCTGCAGATAAATTATCATCAAAATAATTTTATGGGACTTTGATGAGAATGAGATAAAAATGTCAATTTCGTTTGAATTCATTTTTTGCCGCCTTGCTTAACCTTAGCCAACATTGGAACACTAGAATAAAAACGTAAATAAAAAATAAAGCACCTTTATGTGTATTTCAAATTCGCGTGAAATCATGTAATCTGGATCGATAATACAGTAAAAAATAAATGGAAAGTAGAAAAGTGCAGAGATAAGATGGGACCCGTCAGAGCTTACCTTGCGCTGAATAGAAATGAATAATTTAAAAACATCGGTGTTCAAGGGAAAAATTTTCCCTTGCAACCGAGCTGACGATAAACCGAGAGAATGGAAGATTCTTCTTTAAATAACTCCACAGCACTTTTTCCCTTGATCAGTCTATTTTTAAATGAAAAAAATTGCTATTGACAATATTTAATGCTTAACACCTTATGTCCAACATTCAGTTTTTTATTATAAACTGTTCAAAGCTTTTATAAATTCCAACATATTTTTATTCCCAAAGCATACCTTCACTCTTCTCAAATGTCTGTGTTGGAATTTTATATGAAAAATCAAAACCTTCATGTTATCTCAAATTCCAGACTGTTAGCTTACAGAAACTTGAAAAACAGTTTTTGATTCAATCGCGAACGAAATTCCATCAATTTCTCATTTAATTTTGAAAAATTACAGGGCTTAAAAAAATTCACAAAATGAAGTGCAAATATTATCTTTGGTACCAAATCCAATTACAGTCATCATTATGAATTAGAAGCTATTAAAATTCATCAGATTTTAGGGATGAGTATTGGAAATCGGGATATGATTGAATTTATACGAGGATTCACTAAACTCGGGTACGTGGGATGAGCAATAGGCGGATCAGGCGATATGGTCTATGTCATAACTTCCGGAAGAAAAGCGCTGATTTGCGTATATTCCATCGTTTCCAGGATCGCGCAAACTAAGCTAGTATACACGCAGATGTCTGTGAATGCCCACAGATATTCCGAAACAATGCAGCATTGATTTAATCGCATTGATTACGAAGGGGGGAGGGGAAGACAATTAATGAACTTGTACTCGCACCCGTAATCATTTAATTAAGATCAAATCATGCTAATCATGAGAAATAAACATGATTAAAAATGTTTTTTTTTTCAAAAAGATGACATGACGTCAGAAATCATTAACTAGAAATTTTTAATGTTTGAGAGACCTAAACGAAAAACAAAGAGAAAATATTACGAGAAGATCAACTCAATAATGTTTAAACAAAATGGGAAAAAATATGTGATTTTTGAAGAAAAATGTAGCTGTTAAGCAGGAAATTCAGTTTTACAAAATTTCGTTAGGTGTTTGAAGCAAGGAAAATTTTTATATCATCCTCTTTTGAAAATTTTATTCAAGCAAAGAAATCTGATTTGGCAAACTTACTTTCAAACATCTGCTGAAATTTTTCCAGCTCTCATTTAATCAATTATTTCTTACCTACCTTTTCTATCGTGAAAGGAACTTAACTATTTTTAACAAAAATGTGATCAACAGCTTTGATATTTGGTAAAAACAAAAATAAAAATCGATGTTCATTATTAGAGCTTTTTGTTACATACGTCATACTCAGAGAAATGTAATTTCAAATTTTTCATCTTGAATTCTTCTTCAAGGCATTTTGGTGATTTATTTACTTTTCCCCAAAGTTTTCTATCTGAAATTCAAAGATTTTACTGACTATGATTTACATGCTTTTAAAACTGTCAGTCTGAATGAACTCAAAATTTTAACTTTCTCCGTGAAAATATCCTTCGAGTTTCGTATTCAGTTTCATCTGTGTGGTTAAACTCAGTCGTTATAATTTCGCCGTCTGTTATTCATAGGATTGCTAATGATTGCATTTAAAAACATTAGTGAACCGAAACATTTTCGTCATAACGCGAGTGGTTTATACGGTAGAAATTACAGCTAAATCAAAAGGTAAACTATTCGAGTAATTCCATAAGAGCACAAACTTTACTAAATTAAATTAAAATTACTAACAAATTATTGAGAGAACTTTGGTATCTTGTCAAGAAAGCTAATAAATTAACTACTTTGGAAAGTGACTGAAAAGTTCACGTCAAAATTTTCTTCTGCTTTTGAATCATACAGTAAACATTTCTTTTAAACTTTACATACATTTCAATGGTGATGTGGCCATCTTGTCGGGAAATTGAAGAGGCCATCAAAATCTTCAAATTATAGTCAGAGAAAGTGAGTAAAATTGTTCGCTATCCTAGTTGAATTCATATTTGTAAACCATGTAGACGATTGCCTACTCCAATATCTGAATAATATAGTTCTAAAAGTCAAAATATAAATACAAAATTTGGTTTGAAACTGAAATAAAACTTTAAGAATTACTTAACAAAAATGTCGCAACGTCTTATTAAGACAAGAATCTGAAACATTCTTTGTTTTATAACCAAGCAACAAATATTACGAAAAGAGAATAAAATGTATCACGTTCATAACTCTAAAAAATTTTCCATAAAATAAAAATTTTATACAGTTCAAAAAATTTCTCACGGAAGAAAGAAATTTAGATACTCTGAAAACTCAAAGGATACTTATGACAAGGTTAGAATATCTAAAAAACTTTCTATATTCAGTAATGTAGTTAAATTAGTTTAATATTTGTTGACACTACAAATAAAAATGTCACTTAATGACAACAATTTTATGTCTATAATATCCATTTATTCAAATAAAAGGAAAAAAAATCAAGGAATTCCTCAGCCATATAGCAAACAAAATGATTTCACCAAATTCGTGACAATTGATGTTGTATGCATCGATCAAACAACCGACTACTCCACAATATTACATATCGTGTTATTGCGTCATATATCATAGTAATTACACCGTATAATTTTTCGCCCTATTCTCCGCAAGTCAAGAAATGGCCCGGGGTAAATCATGACTAATTTTCAGAAGTGCTAAAGTATTTCACGATAGGTAATCGATTACATCTAAGCAGTATGTGCTGGAAAGTAGAAAATCCCTAATTGGAATTCTCCAGCGGAGACACCAATTTTAACAAAACGGTCGATGAAACATAATACGTGGTATCTAACAGCTCACCGGGTCTTAAATATTTGAAGGTTCTTCGTAAAATAAAAATATACTAGTCTTTTGTAATTTTCTAAGTACATTGGAGACCATGATTCTATACCTGCTGTAAAAAAAATTGTTCGATTTTTCATAAGTGTCTCTATGTTGCCGAATTTTTCCGTAAAAATAATTTAATTATACTATTGGTACGGACTTTTTAGCTACTTGAAATAAATTACAATGCGATGTGTAAAAGACACATTTCAAACAAATATTGACATTGATTAATATTGTCAGCTGCGAATTTTCCGGAACACGATGTATGTCGAATTGTCAATATTGTCAAAACAATTTAAACAAACCAACGAAAGTCCAATTCTGACAGAAGAAAAAATCGCTTTCGTATAAAATCTTAAAAATCGGTGTCTCTCGGTCTGAAGACATTGAGTAATGGAAAGAAAGAGAGACAAAAATATAATAGAGATACCCATTTTTTTCACGTGCTGCTGGTTCAAGATGATCAATTATGAATCGAATAATGGAAACAAATCATTTCTGATGTTAACAACGCTGTTTTCAATCCCCTTCCGAAACTTTGATAAAATCAATCAATAGTTCATGTAAAAATTAAAAAAAGTTTTATTGGTAACAATAATAATATAAATTACAAAAAAATGCATGAAAACTTTAGCAGTATATATTTCATAAAAAAGTAAAAATTATCGAAACGTAGGATTACGTAAAATATGAATCAGAAAAATTGTTGCAACCCAATGAATAATCAAGAAGAAAAAAAATCTAGGAAAATGCTGAAAATTTACAAAACTTTGTACCTTAGATCATGAAATTCTAGAAATTTATATAAAATCCATTTAAAAATTTAAAAAAATTTTCGATTCAGACAGACTCTTAAAGAATAATGAAATTAATTGAATTCCATGAAAAAACTGTTTTTTGAAAAACTCGACGAATGGCTCTATGATATATAAATTTTAGGATTCTAGAACATTAAATTCTTAATATACTATAAGTCTATACAAATTCTAGAAAACGCAACAAAATCTTTTGAATATTTAAAAAATACGAAAAAGGAATAGCGCAGGAATATGTAGTTATAATTGTCATAGAAATTTATAAAATTCTATGTCCTGGAGCATATTTATCAATATAATACTATAATTATATATCTTTTTAGAAATCATTCTAGAAATGCATATTAAAAACAATAAAAATACATCCAATCCAAACTATACAATTTATACCTACGATTAAACATACTTTTGATCGTTGAAATACTAAAAAGATATAAAATACAAGTATTGAAAATCTTCGTAAAAAAAACTGTCGTCTAAAAATTAATTTAAATTCTCAAAATCGTTGAAAGTTTCAATACTATAGCATCGATTTCTAAAACTTTAGTGAGCGATCCATAAAATATTAGAAATGAATAAAAATACCAAAAATAGCAACAAAAATTTATGAATAATATAGTGTACGAAAGTAATATAATTAAAACGACTAATATGTTTTTCCATCGGCTCCTCGTGATCGAAGACAACTTTCTGAAGTTGTTGTTTTATTAGTAAAAAAAATTTTAACCTCAGTTACTAAATGATAAGCACAAGAATCGAATCCCGTTATTTACGAACATAAAAAATGTGCAACTCTGGATTCCAAAAGTTCTATAACTTTTCAATTCCGAACTGTAAAATATTTCAAAATTGCTCTCTTGTAACCATATTGTCAAGGACGAAGAGTAATGAAATACCGAAGGGAAAATATTTTTCAGAAAAACCCTTTCCAAAAATTTTTTCTGTCCAAGCCTAGCTGTGACTAACTTTGTAAAAAAGAGTTTTTTATATCAATTTTGGGTCACTGAGTACGACAATAAATGTTATTCATTTTTCAAGAATAAACATAATATATTTGTCAGCTTTTTACAGTTATTACTTGTTGTGTTTTATGAACATGAGATATACATCAATAATATTCCATTTTCTTAGTTAAAATAGAAGTATATGAGTTATAGGTGTTGAAAGTTAAAAAAAAAGTGCATGCATGAAACTGAGCAGTTTTCAAAAAATCTCATATAATGCACTTCTCTTCAACTTCGAATGCCTGTAACATGAAAATCGACAAAAACAATATTTAGTTGTATATTCAACAAGTGGGTACACCTTCTGAAAAATATATGAAATTGGTCAAGTAATTGATGTCTCTAGCAATAATTAAGAAAGAGCTGAAAAACACGTTTCTCGCTAATATTTTGAAAACACTTAGCAAGAAAAATATATGATATTAGTCATTTTCGTACTCAGAGACCAAAAAGTAGTCTAATGTAAGCAACGCTTTTTTACGAGGTACATTTTAAATGTAAATGAGTCTATTTAATGCAATATATTCGACTTAACTCGTTATTTTTTTTAATGCAAATGATCTCGATTAAGACATTGTAATAGATCTGTCAAAACGAAGGCCCGTTTAGCCCGGCAGCGCCGACAAAGCACGCAAATGCCAACGCGCAGGCGGCGCTCACTGCCAGGGTCATTCCTTCCTTCCTGCTTAACCGAAACCCTTCGAGCTCTTCGCCAAAGAGCCAACTCAGTTTACTCAGTGCGCTCTTTGAGCGCAGCGCGTTTGCAACCAATCTAATCAGCGATTTTTGGGCCCCCGAAAAGTCCTTTGAAAAGGGCCTTAAAAGTATCCGGAATAAAATGACTCGAAACTTTTTCACGTGGATGTGGAAAATGTGAAGGGGGAAAAAGTTTGAAAGTACTTGAGTGAAGTGGAAAAAGTTTTGTGGTTATAATAGTTGTGGTACTTTCTATAATCAGGAGAAAAAGTGTGATTTTCCGGAGTTGAATTTTGTGTAAGCTTGATTTTCTTTTCATAAACCATTGATGAAATATTTTTTATGGGGTAGAATTAGGACTGTCTATTTTAAAAATTTATTTTATTTTATTTTACTTTTATCTGTTTGAGAATGAGTTATTATTATTTGGAAGTTCTTGAATATTTTAAGAATTATTTCGATGTTTTCATTCACTCTTAGGAAACTTACAATTACTTCTTGAAAAATTGAATAGTTCGAAATTTTTGAACTTAGTGCTCATGATATTTATCAAACTCATTTTCTCAAAGGGAAATTAATTTATCTGAATAATGGGTTACTATTAATATAAAAGTCAATTAATAATAATTAATTCTGGATAGCGAATTACACTGCGATTAAGGAATTTGTGCTTAAGGTACCGGCGAAAATTTTTTCTATTTTCACAAGAAATACACTTCTATTTATTAATAATAAGTTGAGTTAAACTGATTTACTGGAAAATTTTTTATCAAAATAATTTGAGTTTGAAGAACTTTGGTATTTCAATAAAATAGTTCAATTTCTCACTAGCACAACCCTTCAAAACATTGAATTTATCACTTCAAAAGAAAAATTTGGAATATTGCAAAAAGTTTAGGTAAAAATATCAAATATTTTGATAAAAATATGTTGTCAATTTCTAGCCTTGAACATGACACCAGAATGAAAATTAAATTCAAGTTTTCGTTCCTCGAGAAAGAATGTATCTAAAAGTTTAAACAAACAAAATTTATCATTTTGAAAAGAAGTATATGTTTCTGAATAATATTAGAACAAATTTTATGTAATTTGAAAGTTTATCAGTTTCAGATAATATTTCGTTTGTTTGAAACGAATACTTTTTTCCAACATCCTTTAATCTCTGCTCAGATGTTCGATAAATTAATAGTTTCATCTTTCATTCACTGCTTCTCAGAAACCGTTCTTTTTTTTTTGTATTTTACCTTGAATTAATCGAGTTGAGTTCAAAAGTTACAATTGCTATAGATTTCTGGTACCCCAGCCCATCGAGGAAAGAACCAGATATATTTCAATTACTGAAAAAAGTACTGAAGTCTGCCCCTCGGTTTATTCGAAGCAATCGATCTAAAAGTTGAAATGACAAAAGATCTACTACTGAAAATAAGAAAACTTTGCAGCGAATGCTCCATTTCGATGTTTCGTACTTGGCACTCACATTTATTCAGTTTCGCTTCCAAATAAGACTTCGTTTTTTCGTGACCAAGACGTATTGAAATCCTGATTAATAGAAAAGTAAAGTTATTATAATTTAGAAAACTCTATTTATCGATAAATTAGTTCATTAACAGCATCAAATTTATTTATATCCCAATAAATTAAAATGTTTCCAATTTCTACAAAGATTATACATTTTTTATTAACACAACAAGCAACTTAAAAAATGTCAAGTGCTATAAAAAAAATTATCCTGAAGTATTGCATTTTTTTGACAAAGATTTCATAACTATTTCTAAAGATAATATAACATCAAATATTTTTTTAGACCTCAAAATTAATTTTACATGCACATCAAACCAATATTATGACCTTATCATTATTTTATCTTGAAGATTTTGAATTTAATTCAAAAATAAAACAAAATTTTCTGTTTTCAACTGGTACGAATCATTTTATTCTACATTTTTCGCAATGTTTGACTTTTATTTATTACTATTTGTTCTAAATAATAATTTTGAATTTTTCGTTTTCTTTTACACATGGAATCACAATCATTGCATGACAAGTACATGTGCATAGAATGTAGTGTCAAGTACGAATATTTTATTCCACAAGCTATAGCCCAATTTTCCAATTTTTTTGCCTCAGTGACGGGATATTTCAATGAAGATTGAATTGAATAAGAGGACAATCTGAAAATTGATCAAAATAACGTGCCATAAGTAATGGGTCATGGAAGTGAAAAATTTTCGTGTCACATTTTTGTATCTTTCGTAGTAGTTCAAGAAAAAGCTCCTCATGAAGTATCTAGTGCAGTAATTACCAAAAGAGTTAATTATTCAGAACCGTTTGCATGCGCAATTTGATTCTGGTCATTATACGTTGTTATAGTTTTATGAATGAGAAATTAATTACCAGAATGAAGAAAAATCTGATAACAAAAATTAATCGTAAGAGAAGTTATAATTGATTACTTTTTACGAGAAATGAAAACAAAATTGTTAATCGTTTTTTTATTTCCTACTCAAGATAATAAATTGAACGTTCTGATCGAAATTTGATTTAATTATTCATTTCCACTATTGTTCTGTAAACGAGGAATATTCGTATGAAATTTTTGAGGTCACTAGGAGCATTTTAACGTGAATATTATTTATATCATGATGTGAGCACTGCTCGAAATATGTCTATCAAAACAAGCCTACAGTAGTATACGCGTCCCATAAATTATAGTACTTACATGTCTCTACTGACAAAAAATCGCGTTCTTCACCAATACTCCAATATATCTGTCATCATTGCTATACGTTCGCTGCTTTTTCGTAACATTCTAAAAAACCTTTCATGCATTGGAGGGTGGTGAGTAATGCTGACAACCTAATGGAAGATTTTTGTCACATTCCAATTTGTCTAAATGATTATTATTACAATTCAACGATGATGTAGAAACATGAAATGCATGAATTGAAATAAGAGTCTACAAATTTTCTCTCTTAAATTGATTCATTGGAATTATATTACAAATAAAAAAACTGATGGTGATAATAATTTATTTGAAAGTAGAGAATGATTTTCGTAGGCTCAGATCCTCTTCTAATTATACCATTGTAATAATAACAGTTGAAACTATTCACTGAGAGAAATCCAAATCGGACGTGAAAACAATCAGTTTGAATATAAAGTGTATTTTCACAGACTCGGATTCAGTTTACATTGTTGCATCAGAATCATAATAGTTCAAATTTCCTTCGAATGAGAAGTGCAAACCAGACGTGAAAATGATTTATTTTAAAATAAATTGTTTTTTGTATGAAGTAGGATTTATTTAGCATAATTATTTTGAAAAAGTAAATCATTACGAGGAGAAGAAGGGCGAATTTTTGTTTCTTTTTGGAGTAAAAATAGCTTCCTTGCAATTTTTGACAAAACTTACGTAGAAGCAGATACATTGGGTTCACGAATAGCCAAGGCGTGTTGGCGTACCAAAAAAAACGCAGCAAAAAACTAGGGATTCTGATAAAGTCGAAAAATAAATAAGATTTTGCTCGAGAGCTAATCTGCTTCGAGCTCCTTCCATTTTTTTGCGATTAGACATCATGCATTATTACTTCAAATTTTTTTCTTACTAGTTTCTTTTTATAAACTTTATTATATTTCCTCGAGCAACATTACAGATACTTTAAGTAAGAGAGCTTTTAAAAGTGTTATTGAAAGGAAAAAAAAAACCTTAAGTGTTTTTTTTTTTTCTGAAATTAATATGCTTATCGCTGTAATATTCAACTTTAAATATTTTTGAGAACTGCAGAAGATTTTCATTGGCGAAAAATTCGATTTTTAAATAAATTGATGAATTTCAAGTCACTCAATAGAATATTCATTTTTCTAAAAAAAAAATTGTGATTTGTCAAGTTTTTTTAAAGTTATTTCCCACAGATATTTATATCTATCCCATATTCCATGTTAAATTAAACCAGATAATTAGCTAAGATTCAGTTAAACTGCTTCTCATCCAAATTTGTGAAGCAAAAATTTTTTAACCAACGAAAACTCATTCAAGTTAGATGAAAAGGTTTGATAAGAAAAAGTGACTTTTTCTTATGTCCCTTATGAAACACCGGCGCAGTTTAATTAATCGCGGGATTTTTAAAATATATCACCAAGTTTCGCATTCAACAACGACCTTGGGAAACCTAATCGCTTGGAATTTTCTCGTATCTAAAAGTTTCTTGAAGAAGATTAATTTTTCACAAAAAAAAGTTTTTTTTTTCATAAAAGAAAATTTATTATCAATTACTGTTAAAAGGAAGAGGATTTATTCGAGAATTTTAAACCCAAAATTGTTTCTAATTTTTTAGCTCCACAACTTTAGTGAAATATATATTAAATTGCTGTAATACAAAGTGAGATGATATTTTTTAGTTGTACTCAGAAAATAACTAAAAAAGTTCCTTCAGTTACATTTGATAATTTTTTTGTTACATATTGATGCCAAATTAAATGAAACAAGATTTTCAGACTTTACAATTAAAAGTGATGTGCAACATATGGGATTGTCTATGCTGTTTCAAATATACAAGGCTCTAGTAATTCTGAATTTTCTAATAAAAGACTTTATGAAACTTCTCATACAATTTATAATGAAGTAACTTTAAAAAAGTATTTTGGAAAGTAATTTTATCAAAGCATTATAAAAATTTATAAAATTTAGCTCAAGAATCCTCAGCTTGTAACCTTTTTAAAAAACTTAATGATTCGAATCAAGATCTCTGAGAAAAGCTGTGGCTCCATTTCATATCAAGTATTTGAAATGCCTGATAAGATTTTACGTAAATTTCAACAGATATTGAATATTTCTAATTTTTGTATAATTTCTTCATGTTTGTGTATAATTTCTTCTAATTATATTCTTAAATATTCTAAATTCGTCTGGAATATAGCTGTTTTCAAAGGAAATTTTGTAAAATTTGACTGAAATAAATAAAGATACAGCTTTTGTATAAAGATTTTAAAAGATTTTATACAGCTCAAACTGCTTTACAGAAACGTAATTATATATTTATTTATAAAACCAAACATACTGTACAAAAAATTTGACAATCATGTTAAGTATAAAAAAAGGTTTATTAATATTTTACTAATGTTTGAATAATTTTCAATTGTTTATCAAAAAATTATATTGTTATCAATAAAAAAATTCATTCCAACTAAAAATCTTGAGAAATACTTTGAATCATTGGAAGGGATTATGACAAAAGTTATAATAATATGTCCTACATCAATATTAACAAATTTATTTAAGGGGTTATACACCTTTTTGTGCGGACGAATTGAGGATGATTTGGAGTATCTTTTAAAGTATGTAGCAATAATGTTATGAAACCATAGTTATAGTTTTTGGATAGTGTATTGTCCACTTGAAAAAACAAGTATTTGTTTATAAAAAAATATCAATAAACAATTGGCGGTCCTTTCTCCGAAACAACTTTTTTTTGGAAGAGGCTTGCGGTGCAAGTCAAACAGATCAAGTTAAATCAGAAGATCCAAAAAATTGCATTAGTCTAGGAATGTATCTAGTTCTTGGATGATTGAAAAAATTAATATTACGTTTTTTCTGTATGCAAGAACGTTTTCCCAAAGATTTCGATTTTTCGAGCTCTGAAAATTTTATTGAAGAATTCTTATCTGCAAAATAAAACTTTTCTATAAAAAAGCGATCGTTCAAGAACTAGATATATTCCTCGACTTATTAAATTTTTTAGATTTTTTGATTCAACTTGACTTGTTCAACTTGCCTCGTGGTCACCGTAAGCCTATTAAAAAAAAAGTTGTTTCGGGGAAAGAGTCGTAACTCCGCCAATTGTTGATATTTTTTCATGAACAAATACTTTTTTTTTCAAGTGAACAATACACTATCAAAAAGCTATAACTTTTGTGACATTGCATTATTGTTACATACCTTAAACGTTACTTCAAACCATCCTAAATTTTTCCGCACAAAAAGGTATATAACCTCTTGAAGATATATTTCTGCAGTTATATTTAACACTTAATACAACTTTAGAAAAACCCTTAACTTTTCGAAATGGCTTCGGAAATTCCACCTGAAAATTGGATAATTTCCACCCACGTGGCAAAATACCCGAGACAACTTTCGAAAAAATTCTATTACGGAAAAGAGCAGTGGTTTCTCATCGCTTGAAACATAATCACAGAGCTTGGATTTCAGTGGGGATTTACAGTCAAAGTTTAAGTTGGTGGTTACAATTCACGAGGGAGTAGTGTAACGGAGGTCCACGAAAATTGCGAATTTCACACTCGAAAATTCAGCTCGTGGAACTTTATCTTCGGACTATCTGTATTTAAAGACAGAAAAACATTTTCCAAGTTGAAAAAGTGCATGAACTTGTGGGTGAACCATCAAATGGATTAGGGCGTCATCGTTGGAAACACGACTTTGGCGCCTCGAGAATTTCAACAAGAGGATTTTTGGTACTTAATTCGTATATTTTTCTATTTCATTGGTTTTTTCTGATTGTGAAATTCATATTTAGAACTTAACATTTTCATGAGGAATCATTTACATCCTATGATAGTAAAGCGTTTGGAAAATTTATAAAAAATTTAATGAGTGAATTCGTTCAATCTGTGGAAAAAAAGTATTTTGGAATTCAACGAAATCGTTTTCGTCGTTTCTCAAGTCATTGAATAACAAATTTTCTTAATTATCAAATAAGTTTACTCAATGGAATAATAAAAAGTCAATATAAAAGATTCTCATCATAAAAACTTCCTGAATAATCATTAACAATATCAATATTGATATTACAAAAAAATGATATAACGTGCATTAAAAATTAGTAACTCTTCTATTATTAGATCGATAGTGTTCAAAATGCAATTTATTCACGTAAATTGATTTTTTTCTGGGCTCCTACATTCCTATCAGTGCGATTTTCATAGCAGAATTTCACGCCCACTTTAGTTTTTCCAATGATTTACGTTGGGAAAAACCTGATCGACTTGCTTGAGAAAAAAACCGTTTACTCGAGAATAAGATAACTGTCGATAGCACAGATACGTATTACATGGATAGAAAGATTAAACTGTCTAGAAGGGAGTTTTGCAGGGCTGAAGAAATAATTTATATCTCTGAGATAAACGCAGTCTGAATTCCGATTGGAAAATATTTGGTTATTCTTTTGCATTGCATAAAAAACACTTGATAGTGATGCTTGACTTTATATGCGAAATTTTTAAAGGATGAAAGGTTGCATTATTTATGGAACTTTGATTACAGTAAGCCTTCAGAGACAGTTTGATCCTGGTGTCATGCCATCACTTTCAGCCTTAATTAACTTAATCTTCTCGAAGTCACGATAATCTTACTTGGATTCAACGACGAATCCAAAGATCAAAGGACTGTTCGAATTGATGGTTATAAGTCGGATTTCCTTGTTTTGACTAACTTAATGAATGTGGAATGGTTTAGAGACCATGCAAAAATTTTCAGGAAAATGATACATTTTGATAGTGGACATGAGTTTTTGCAGAATTTTTAAAACTGAAAACGAATTCTGTGTCATTTTGATAAACTTTTGAGTACTTATTCAACGACATTACATACAATTTTTGCAGCAAAAGGTAGTACATAGATTTCTGAGGATTGGGGTAATTTTTGAAAATCTACGAAAATATTTATAAGACACGATTAATCTATTCTCAAAATGTTCGGAATTTTTATAACATTGAAGAAATCAATAGTAATTCATCAAAAAAATTTTTAATTTTCTTCAGAGAAATTTTCTAGTGTAGAAACTTGAAAAAAATTGTATATTCTATAATTGTCTGTATCTCTCAAGATTTTTGCAGACTCCATTGAATTTTATAGATCTTCCGCAAAAAATATTATAATTTTAAAATGGTTCTTTGGACATCGTATTGTATGAATGTTAAGATTCAATAATTATCTACTTCAGGAAAATGAAATTCATGCTTTAAAATAATTTGATAAAAACATGTACCTTCTTCAAAATTCGTTTCAATAAAGAAAGTATTCGAAACTTTTTAGAATATATTGCACGAATTCCAAACTGTTGCAACAATTTGGCTACACGCGTAAATATATTTTACTGTATAAAAAAAGTAAAAAAGATGTCAAGGGTGTACTTTATTTCTTTATTGTATCAAAAAAACAGGCGTCTAAAAACTTCTTTGAATTTCGTCAAGTTTAAACTTTTGAGAATTCAGAATCACTTTTTTAGAGATATTTATCCGTCAATGTTTTGACAATTAAAAAATAACAAGACAAAATAACCGACTTTTGATAATATTAGGTAAACTACATCTTCTTCAAAAAACTTTTGAATTTCGATCTGATGAAATAATCGAAAGTGAGCGAAAAATGTCGAAATCGTACAAATTTTATGTACAGTTTCATTAACTTCCACCAATTACCTAGCAATCATTTTCATTAGAAAAAAAATCTGTAAAGGGTTTGGCAATAACTCTCTTTCAAATAATCTACATTCATGTACATTTGTTAAAATCGAAACTGTAAAAGCTTCGTGGAAATCCTTTCATTTAAGAAAAAATAATGTTCAATAAATGGTAAAAGATCAATATCATTTTTTTCTTGTAGTATGATACTATTCAGGAATCTGTAAAATTACAGAGAATTACGAGGGACCTCAAAGCACTTATAGCATTGATAAATTGACAATTTCAATTTTCAAATTATTGGATAATAAACAAATTCTATTCTCTAAAGTGAAATAACTCTAATTAAAAATTATACACAAATTATGAAATACCAGTCTTCGAATTTCTGTGATTTTAGAAATTAATCGAATTTTACAAAATTCATGAGAATGATTTTCGAAACTATTTCAAAACAGAAAAAACGTGTAATCATTGTACGTACATATGTATATAAATTGAACTAACAAATTTTATAACTTCTAGCAATACGTGATAATTTTAGAAAGCTTGAACAAAACTTATTTATTCTATTACTATTTCATGCTTCTTTTTTAATGTGTGATAACTTCAAAAATTTTAACGAAATCCAAAATTTTTAACCACACCAAGAAATTTATGTCAGCTTTTTGAACATTTTTCAACCAAATTTCAGTTTAGAATTAAAATTTTTATGTAACGTAGAATGACTTAAAAAATTAAGAACAATTCGTCCAACATTGCATTTATTGAAATATTTGCTCATATTATATTTATTAGGTCTACACTTGTGCATTAAACTTAATAACGTTTCGACTAAAATGACATTAAACAACATGACATTAATTCTGCAGTTAGATATTGCCAAGACACGTTTTATTACAAAGACTGTAAAAGACTGCTATGCTGTGTTGAATCAAGAGTAAATAATTGATAAAAATTCAAAAGTAGTTCTATTTAAGGATCACGATAAACATTTCACTTAAATTATTCTTTTCATAGTGATTAAAAACAAAAAATTAAAATTAATTTCCAGACTCATTAAAATAAACTTGTATAATCTCAACCTGTTGCATAAAAATTCATTTACTAGTTTCTGTGATTTTTCTATTTGATTTTCATCAACAAAAATTATTTACTCGTACATTACATTATTATAAATAAACATTCAAGAGTTTTTAGTCATGCGTTTTTCCTATAACAGTTCACTTTTTGAAATCAAAAATTCAATACTGGCAACAAACTAAAAAAATTACTTTGCAGTCTTTCTTGCAAAAAAAATGATATACTTTCATTACTTAAATGCAATTCCTCAACTTTCAACGTCCACTTAATTGCCCAAACTTCATTGCTCGTTTTCCGCTAATAACCTTATTAGAGTCAAACTCTTAGATAATTAAGACAAATATTAATCGGCTGGAAAATTCCGTCCGCAAAGCACTCAACGCGTTACTGTGGATCGTAATTGCAATTTTCCCGCGAGAAAAGCCGCCGATTCCGTCGAATTTGTATTCTAACTGCGCGTGAAAACCCCCGTTCTTTCACGGGAAGAAATTCGAATTTACACATTTTCATCTCGCGTTTTCGAATTCGAGTGTTACTCGTTGCGAAAGTAATTCAATTTCAACTGAAGTCATCTACATTTTGAATGCAAATATTCTTGGGGAATCTAAAAAATGTAAATTTTATACTCGAACAAAAAGCAGTGTAAATACTTTATAAACTAAGTTCTCATGGAAAATATTTCCTTTGCTTGCAAAAAGTTTTCAAATTTCAATTCACGAATCTAAATACTTTCTATCTATTTTTTATTCAAATAATTATTATTTTTTTTATTTAGTAGATACTAGAACAACAGTAGGCAAGTTTTCACAACTTTCTGTTTTCTAAAACACACCTTTAGATATTTTCTGACTCTTTTTTCCCTTTATTTTTTGTTTTTCTCGAATACTTGTAATCTGCATCGATTCAAATTGGGGCAAAAGACAGAGCGACTGATCATCGTGGCTCATAAATACTGTATACTAGTAAATAAAACATTCCTTCCCGTTGGCACTGAATTGGAATTTATGCACGAACGCGCGTTCAACGCCCTATTTTGCGATACAATGAAATAAACCAGAACTTATTTTTCGTACTTTCTGCATTTTCATAGATACGCGCTCTTGAAAATAAGACATGAAAAAATGGATCCGCATATGCATCGCTACGTTAACCACGAAATAAATTCCTGAAGGGAAATGAGGCAAAGGGAAAAATAAAAATGAAACTCCTCTTGCACATCGCGTGATGAAGATAAATGAAAAATGAAAAGATTTTGCAGAAGTTTGTAACTTTAATAACTGTTTCTGCTTGAAAATTTGATGATGTAGGTATACGAATTCTGTGAAATATTATAGAAAAAAATGATTTGGTATCTATTTTTATCTACTTTGAATCTTACTGTGGGAAAAATAAATTATCAGTAAGTCATTTTAAATGTGACACTCATTTTTCGGTCATTTTTTGAAGACAAAGTAGAATTTGCTGGTATTTTTAGAATACTTGAGTGAAATTCAGTCATGCTTGAGACTGAAAATAAACACGTCTAACAATAAGCTAAAACTAAAATAAAAAATTTGTAACTCTGACAAAAGCTTTCCTCCAGGGCAGACTATAGAAATTATAGAATTTTATATTCCACATCAAATTATGGCTTTAATTTTGTACTTTTTATTTCAAAAACAAAAATGTTACAATAATTTGTGATTCTACGTACGATAGATTTTGAGGTAAATAATATTATTCAAACTCTTCATATATATAAAGAAATTTAGATTCAAGAAATTCTCAAGCTTAATTATCTAGGAAATCTTTTACCGCGTCATTTACAGAATGTAAATAAAATGAAGTTGTAAATTTACAATTTTGCCAATCTTCATCCAAAAATTAGATGTATAAAATTCTTCAGATTGATCGTTTAAGTCACGAATAAATTCATTACCTAAATAAAAATAATAAGATCAAGAGAAAAATTATTTTTCAACATCGTTTTTAAGTCTATACAAGTAACTCAGTCATTTTTTATCTACAAAGTTTAAAAATTTAGGATAAATAATCATCGGTAAAAACATTTCATAATTTGAAAGTATCGTTCGAAAATCTCATTATTACGATAACTGCAGTCAAAATTTCGAACAAAAGATTTTTTGTATAGTATACCTAAAATTTTTCAAAAGTCAATTATAAAAGAATTTAGAACTTCTAGTAATCAAAACTTTAAAATATTAGTTCATTATTTGCACAATGACACAACACAAAAATTCAGGAAATAAAAGTTTTTGGATCCTTATAATATTATTACACTATTTGTGTTTATTCTAAACAACATCTCATTATTGCTAAATAACAGTTTTTACTGTATAATTCAGAGAACTGTAGTGTAAAATCTATGTTGCAAATTTCTTCAATCATACTAATTATAATTTATAGAGAAATTTTTTGTAATTCTACTCAAATTAAGACAACTAATGTTGTACTGTAATTTTATTTGTTGAGTTATTGTTTATATTTATATCGTACTTTTATCCTTTATATTCCAAATCAATATACACGCTTTGAAATTTTAACGTTAAAACTTAAAAATCGTAATTTTAAGATTATATTTTTAAAAGTGCACACAGGAGTTTTTCAATTTAAAATATTGACATCATTTGCATTCGAACGTATTTAAAATATTGTGGTTGCAAATCCCAATCGAAATAAAATAAATTTTCATGAAAAATTTACGATTTTATATAGAAGACTTGGGCTTGAAATTATCTGATTTTCCAGTTAACAAATGTATGTAATTTAGTGATACTTTTTCAATCTTTATATTTTGTTCCTGAAGATTAAAAAAAAATTTTTAATTAAAACACATTAAAACTAGTCAATTGATGTAGTTATATTCAGAAGCAATCTTATATATATTCTGGTACTATGGATAAGATCATAAACATTATAACCAAATCTAAACCTGTTTACAAATTTTGCGATCTCGAAGTTTGAGACCAAATCTAGCAATTATTCTTCTTATTTGAACTCTTTGCACATTCAAAGTCAAGAAATTCTACATTAGTTAGTTTTTACATCATGGAATTGTTTGATTTTCATTAAATAATTATAATAATCAAAAAAACAGAATTATTTGTACTAAATTTATTAATTATTGAACTTTTCAATGATTAGTTATTTGTTAAACCTATATTATGATACCTTCAGAGAAAATTAAAGAATATTTTATCATATTAGATATTTTGATACTGATTGAATATTCTCTAACCCTCTTATTAACATATTTTCTAAATAAATATCACTTACATTCAAAATTAAATCTCGTATTTATTTTATCGTACTTATCACTCTGTTGTAAAAACATCTAAACATTTATAACTCCTCATCCAACGTGTAAAAATCCCAACCTTGGCCTCATTCAAATGTCCAAAACTCAAGCAAAAACTTTGCTCACACCAAATTTTTCCCATTTTAAAGTCCAACAGGAAAATCTACCCACAAAAAATTCTCAATAAAAAACAAGAACATAAAGTATGCCCCGTATTATTTAATTGAACTTGAAATTCTGCTCGAGTCGAAGCAGAAATTCTTCTTCCACAAGATCATGTGCCATAAAAATACATCACAACCAATATGATGTAATTATTCGATTTGAGTGCACAGATTTATTTGTTTCGAATAATAAAATCAGTACTGCGAAAAAAATCATTTGTATCGCAATGTCTATATCGAAAACGTATATCCGTCAAAGTTAAACCCCATGGAATTTATGCGCGAGTAAAACATCAGTGCTCAATGAATTTTACATCGACGAAGCTCGTAAAATTCACTCGACAGGAAATAAATAGGAGCTCGGTTGCGAATTCATATAACGTCCGTTTGCAAGTGTTTTTGTTATACGTAGAATAAATCCTCGGAAATGATGTTCATTGATATGCATGATCTGTGGGGTTTCCAGATACAATAGAGTTGCGAAAATGGTTTGTTATCAAAAATAAACGCGAGTGACCGAAATATGAATAATGGCCTAATAACTTCTGAAAAAAAAGGAACGATGCGATAATTTATGCAGTGGTTTTCCTACGTCCTTCGTTTTTCTCAGAGTAATTCGAACTGATTTACGTTGCATCGCATCAGGTTATAAAAAGAATGAATGGTTAATTGAGAAGAACAATTTTTTGCATTAGCAAGATGCAAGTGGAGGTTTTAAAAGAAAGTGCAGTTGTGGGAACACTATGAAATTAAACTGGCTTATATTTCTAGTTTGAGTTGTCGTTTTTGTAGCAAAAAGAAGCGAAGCTAGAGAGAGGTTCTTTAGAAGACACTAAATTGAGATATTTTGCTGAATGTTGAAAAGAGCAGAAAATTACAAATAAATAGCATTGCATGTATGAAACTTTCAGGTCATTTCATTCAGATTTTGGTGTGGTCCTCTTTTTCAAGAAAATTTTATTGTTACGTTTACAGTGAAATTGGTAACATGCTGGTTTTTTTCTAATGATTGAATTTCAGTTGTTTCGCCGCGGGGAATTTTTTAAGGGGTTATATACCTTTTCGTGCGGACAAATTGAGGATCGTTTGGAGTAACTTTTAAGGTATGTAGCAATAATGCTATATCACAAAAGTTATAGTTTTGTAATAGAGTATTATTCATTTGAAAAAAAGTATTTGTTTTTAAAAAAATATCGACAATTGGCGGAGTTATGGCCCTTTCCCGGAAACAACTTTTTTTTAAGAGGCTTGCGGTGACCACGATGCAAGTCGAACAAGTCAAGTTAAATCAGAAAATCCAAAAAATTTCACCAGTCTAGGAATATATCTGGTTCTTGAATGATTGCTTTTTTATAGAAAAGTTTTTATTTTGCAGATACAAATTTTTTATTGAAATTTTCAGAGCTCCAAGAATTGAAATCTCGGGGAAAACGTTTTTTTGTATACAGAAAAAACTTTATATTCATTTTTTCAATCGTTCAAGAACTAAATACAGTCCTAGACTAATTTAATTTTTTGGCTTTGCTAATTTAACTTGACCTGTTCCACTTGCATCGTGGTCACCACATGCCTTTTCAAAAAAAAAGTTGTTTCGGGGAAAGGGCCATAACTCCGCCAATTGTTGATATTTTTTAATGAACAAATACTTGTTTTTCAAGTGGACAGTAAATTATTAAAAAAAAATAAGTACAGTGTCATAATATTATTGCTACATACTTTAAAAGATACTCCAAACCATCCTCAATTCGTCCGCACTAAAAGGTATATAACCCCTTATATATCGGCTCAAAAGTAGATTCTTCTTCATTTCCACGTGTAAATTTTTCTTTATTGTTCAATAACTTGGTCAAAATATGTTCAGTTCATACAGTTCCTTTTTCTAATTTTGTAGGTGGAGTCTCATCCTAAGAAAAAAAAATTCTGAACTACATTTTCTTAAATAAATAACTCTGCAAACGCAATTTTTAAAAGAAATTTTAAATTTTTGAATTTTATTAGTTTTTTCCTCTGCATTTTTTTTAACTAGATAATTAAGTATGCAAAATTCACTAATATCCATTTTAAGCCCAAATTCATTTTTTGGGAACTACGATTATTAGAAGTCAAAGTTCCATTTTCGCAGTCATTTTAATGCTTTATTTTTTTGAAATTCTACTATTTAACCAAAAATGGATCAACTATTGAACTTTTTTTGAGGTTTATAAGTTAGAATTTACTTGTCAAAAAAAAAATTTTACAGCTTGATACATTTTTGAAATTTATTCGAATTTCGTGAAAAAAAATTTGTTCGCTTTGAAAGTTTTCATGTTGCGTGAGCTTGTTCATACGTTTTTTTAGGAAAAAAAATTTGATTGTTATGAATGTATAATTACCAATTTTAACAGCATTAATCTTACTTTACTAATTTATTCGGAATTTCTTTTGGAATAATAATATTTTGCTAAACTTGAAGTTGTATTTTTTCAACAATCTTTCGCTACTGCTGATAGTTTTCAAGACGCGGAAATACATAAAAACGATATTATATCGTTTGTGTATTCAAAAATTTAATAATACATTTTTAAAAATTTTTAAATTGTAAAAAGATGCAAGAAACATAAAATTTTCTATAGAAAAAGAAATAAAAACTCAAGTTGTGTGAAAACTTTCAAGTTGAGAAATTTCGATTACTTTTTGACGATAATGGAATAATTTTTTTAAATTTATTGAAGTCGAGAATTTGTTTCTTTTTCGAAAATCATCCCTAATTGATAAATTTTAACGAATTTCAAATATCATTATGATCAAACTTTTCTTGGTGAAATAATAGAATTCCCCCCCCCCCCCAAAAAAAAGCATAAAGTTAACCCTTGAAATTACAATTTGGCTTCAAAAAATAGCAGTTCCTGAATAATGGATTTTAGCTTATATAGAATATTTAGGGAGTTAAAAAAAATAAACAAATAAACAAATAAATAAAGAGGCAAACTGATACAATGTGTATGTGTTAAGTTAAACTATAGTTTATTTATTTATTTTTTTTTTCGACTTCATGAAAACTTGTGTAGAAAACAAAGTTTTGAATTATATCGTTAGCATGCAACTGAACGTAAAAAATAAACAAAAACAATAAAAATAGGATGATTTTCGGCCCAGTTATTAAACTAAAAGGAAAATTTATATAAGGCACTTGAGAAAAATTACCCTCAAGACGATATTTACAAAATTTTTCATAAGAAAACAACTGAAATTCAAGCAGAAAGAAAAAATACTTGTCTCACTAATTTCAATAGAAATGCTATTAAAAAAGTTTCTACACAAAAAATGACCTTACCTAAATCTCCTGTACAATTGAAAATTATATGGCCCTTTTTCTTCTAAATTCACCTCAAACAACATGTGTTGATTTTTCACCTTCCTCTTCCCCCTTCCCTCTTCCAGCATTAAATCTATCATACTAAAGCAAGGTAATAGCAAAAAAAATTAACTGACCATAAAGCCATTATTTTGCCACGGATTTAACTTATTCATGCAGATTTACATACTTTTTAACCAGTCTCCAGTATCAATCAAAAACTGCCATTTTCGCGCCCACCACGATCAAAGTTTTTTCCATGCAACGCCCGTTAAACAAGTGCCTCGAGGATCACGCATTTGCATTTAAAGTAGCTAAAATTTTCTACATAATTGTCGAAATTTGGTCGGACCAAACTATATCACTCAGTCTTTTATACGGATCGGCAGTGGCGATTAATATCCCTCTCGAATTTATCGCATCGCGTGTCAGGAAGCTCGTTAAAACGCTCGTGTCCGATCCAGGAGCGTTTGCAAGAAGGAACTTGAAGTGCTTCACGATCATTTTTCAGAAATAGACACTTGCGAGCATTCATCTTTTTTTTTGGTCCTAACCTGATGAGTAATGGCGCGCACCGTGTTCCGCTAGCCACCAAAAACGTGTATTTTGATACTCTCGAATCGATAAAATTATAATTTTTATGGTTTACGACTTGATCGCATCATTACTCGCGGGGAATTACGTCTGATGTAATTAAGATTGCAACGGATTGATTGAGTAGTAAGAGCTACTTACGGAAATGGACTAATTCCATTAACAGAGAGAAATAGTTTTTTTTCTAGAATTTGAACGAACGTGAACCACTGATTACATTTTTTTTGCATTCTCTGTTTTCGTTTTTCTGCAAATGACAAAGGTAAACGAAAAATAGCAAATTATTCATGTCTACAATTTCGCAAACACAGCATGATGAATTATGTGAAAAAATGATGAGAAAATTATCTATTACTGCGCTCAGAGAAAAGCTTTCGTCAAAGTAACTAAAATTTAGTTGAAATGACTAAAGTTTAGTAGGGTCATATACGACTAAAAATTTTCAGTCTTCCGAAAGAAATTTCAGTTGATTTGACTATACATGCGATAAGTTATATGTAATAAATAACTTTGTCTCATTTACTGAATTTTCAATGGAGCCGACTAAAATCTTGAATCATATATAAGCCTACTTTTTATTCATGCCGATTAAATTTCAGTTGTTTTGACAAAAGCTTTCCTCTTAGTATATTCTGTCACTCAATTAAAACTTTCAAATGAAGCTTTTTTTATCACTGCAAATTTATAAAAAAAAGTATGGAATATGATTTACTCAATAAATGTGCTCTTATATCTGGAAAAATAAATATTTATCTGCAATAAATGAAATTTCATAACTGTTCATAAACAAGAAATTTGACCGAAAATATTGATTCAGTAACAGTTGAAGAATTTCGTTTAATACAAATAAATATTTTTTCGGCCATATATTATTCAGGTGTCAATTCGTTAATTGTAAACACGTCTTTTATGTGTTTATTATTTACACTTTAGCGTTCATCAGTTTCATTCGCTGTTATTTTTCGATACAATTTATTTCTGTTATTTCAATATCGAAATTTTACGGGCATCGTGAAACTTTCAAACTAGGATTTCAAATGTATAGTTTGAGCCCTAGCTCATTAAAAAAACTGCAATTTTCGGAACGTCAGAGCCATAGGTTTGTCTATCCTAATCTATCCTAATTTCGTGATTGAAGTTTTGAATTTTTTTCAAATGCTAAAATTTTCTGATCCAAAGTCGTCATGATTACACTTTTTGATTTGACTCTGACTGAAATTTGCAGCGTATTTCGTTTCAAAATCTATTATACATATTTGTAAAGATAACATCAATATTTAATTTATTCTTAAAATTTCAGTTCTGAAAATTGTAAATGTTATATTCGTAACTATGTAAAACTACAGTTTTATTTGTAAATAAAGAATTCAGAGTGATTGTTATAGGAGCAATATTAAATTAATAAATTATTCATACTATATGTTCTAAATTTACATTGACAAACTTCTAATTAATTCTAGAAACATTTCAAAATGCATAATAAAACGGCCAAATGATTGAATAAAATAATTTTTCTAAAAGTAAAGATACATAGAAGAAAATATATCATCAACGTATAATATATACAATAAATTTAGATGATTGTAATTTTAGGTATAAAGCATTAACAAAAAGATTCTTAAAGACTAGAATCCATGAAAATGAAAGTAACATTCAAAATTTGATCAAGATTCATTATCAGTTTTAACTGTTTATAAGACAGCATAGAATTAAAAATCATCATTGTTTTAAATGGAGTTATGTAAAAATTTTGGAATAAGAAAGCTATTGTAAAAAAATATTGCTGTTCGAAATGATATTTATCAAAAAAAAAAAAAAAAAAAAAAAAAAACCAAAAACTCAGTGAATAAACAGGAGAATCATCTTATTATTCTTTCATAATTTCACAAATCAGTAGTTCAACTATATGTTGAGGTACTATTAAAATTTTATTGTTTTCCATTTTTTCATTTTTTTATGATCAACAAGAAAAAAATTTGTTTACGTGATGATCAGCTCGTCCAATTGATACAATTTCTTATATTCTTTTCTAATATTTTTCTGACATTGCTTGACTATCACTAAGCTTAAAAATGTTCTTAAAATACTTTTTTGAAGTTATAATGATACATAGTTGTCATTATTTATGATTAATTGCATTTTCGAATTACATGAGATACTTTGAAACATTACTATGTAATTATATATTTTGATTTTAATGATTTTTTCACACATTTTGATAAGTTTCTATGTTTTTATGTGGGCTTAGGTAAAGACCAAAAACTTGAAGTTCAAATTGGTGAAATTTGTACCTGTTCAGATTGCTATTGCTCGAAATAATTGTAATTGATAAGTCTTATATAATGTAACAAATTGTGGCTATCAAGTTAAAGAACGTTGCGATTTAATTATATCAACATTAAAGAATTTCGAATTATAATACTCTAATAGCACATACTTGCATTATTCTACTGCTTTATCTATAAATCTTGTAAGTCTTCAAATTCATGATTATTGTTTTCTGTGGTCTTCCTCGACCAATTATACATTTTCAACTTCTGCAATAAGAATATGAAAGAATTCATGATCATTCGAATATTTATTCCACTGAACTCAAAATATCTTGACATATGCTTCATTACATCTAATTAAAAATTTGCTTCGCCCATCGTTGCAAAGAACAAACATATTTTTGACGAATATTCTCATATACAAGTAATGCAACATTCATGTTTCGAAAATCATCTGAAAAAATCAAACACACTTTAAAATTTTCATTATTATTGGAATATCTTACGTTTTCTAACTTATTTATTATTGTTGAAAATATCTACTTGAATTTTATCTGAGGATGCCCCACATATTCTTTATTCCAAACGAGATGATATTTCTAGGAAATTTTGAAACTCGAGAACAAAAACGAAGTATTCAAAATTCTTTGAACAGTATCTTAAGAATCTTCTCTTAATTTTTCTAATCCCTCAACATTCCTTCACCCTTTACTCCACACACACCGTTTGCCTACTTCGAAAAATGTTCCTGACCACGACTATTCGTTCCCCTTTATAAGATTAAGAAAGATATGGCTGAAGACCGATCGTCGCGGTACCAAAATAATTCGCATGCCGTGTTTTTGGCACGGTGTCGCCGAGACCAGCGATGAGGATTTAATGTGTTTACGAAAGAAACGGGTAAACTCTCTAAATTTATTTACAAAAATTTTACGTGTAACAATATCAAGATTTTCTACATCCTAACGTTTGATCTTCAGAAAATCAGTTTAATAAGGTGGTCAACAAATTTGGCAAACAAAACAATCATCATAACATTGACCTTTAGTTTCAACATATATATTCTATAATATTCAAACATTTCAAAGTTTCATTCAGAAAAAATAGAACTGAAATACATAGTATTACTAGTGAAGTTAGCTATAGAAATAAGGTAATTTTTCTTCAGGAGATTTCAGGCTTCTGTTAAGACAAGTTAAATATCTAATTTGATACAATCATTTGTTCATTTGAATGATACCAGACAAAACAATTGACTCGTGTAAAATTATTACTGATGGACCTACAAGTTGTAACGAAATCTCGAAGTGGACATTCTTAATTCAATGTAACATAACCTAACTTTATTTGTCAAAAATTTACAGAGTTCCACTCGGAAATTATAACCCAAACAGATAATGTGCGAATTTTTTGAGTTTCAATGAAAATGAAAAATGGGTCAGATTTCACCGATCATTGCAGCGGAAGGTTTCAGTGACGGTTAGTCAGCAGCTGGCAAGAGTCACTAGGGATCATGCGGCGGGTATTTTTGATATGTTGCGCATGCTTTGCGCTTATTTCGGCAGCGAAATTTACGAATTATTTATGGAGAAATAAGCGGCTGTTTGCCGGTATAAAAATACTCGAGACAACGCGACCGCTATGAACTCGTGGCTTCATCGGAGGTGCAATTTGTCGGCAACGAGGCCGAAAAAATTCGCCGGAGCTTCGAGCCAATTTCGCAAAAGACGATGCTGGGGCTAAAATAATTTTGATAAAAAGTCGGACATGTGAAATAAGAGTTTTAACGAGACTTTGGGATTTTGAAGTGTTGATAATATAATATTCAAAAAAGAATCTGATACTTTGTGACATGTTTCAGGTAAAAAATATTATGATACTGTAAATTTTAAAATATTTTTCCAGATTTGGTCATTTTTTTTTCCTTTCTACAATATTGAACTGTGAAAATTGTTATACTGTAAAAAATACTATACCTATGCCAGTTATTAATTGATGATATAAGAAAAGTTAAAATATTCAGAAAGAAAATTGTAGTATTTAAATTGTAGATAATGGGGATACAAACCACTATACTACTGAAGAATTAATAGGTACTGAAGAAAAGGAATATTGTAACAATACAGCGTTTTGCCAAAATTAACATTATATTGTAAAATGTAGACTATACTCTCACATTGTGAATAATAAAAAGATATAGTATAATATACTAGAAATTACACCAACATATAGCAAAAAATATACAGACTTGACTAATGAAAAAACTATAACTTTTTTTAGAATGTGAATTAGTACAAATTACAATAAGATGTTGCAGTAATTACAACAGAAGTATTTTATGAAATGCAATACATCTTGGAGTTTTCAAAACAACACTTATCTTCTATAACAGTATAATACAACAAAAAATTTATTTAACATTAAACAAAAAGTACTACACTAAGAAAAAAATATAGTAATTATTACAATACTGTATAGTAAACAGGAATCACTATGACATATTGTACTTTTTGCTAGATAATATATCAATTTTTGAAATAACATATTGTCAATATTGTCAAATGATATTGTAGTTATAGATCTATTTTGTTGTAAGAACTCCTATACATCTTCCGTTTTCTACTATAATTCTTGTACTTTTTGCAATATCATATTGTAATTCCTATTAATCCAGAATATTGAAAATTCCATACAGCTTTTTCAGTATGCAGATCTGTATAGGTTCTTTTTGCAATATTTTTGTATAATTTCTAGGCTTCTAGTGCACTATATTGTAATATGATACAGTTTTCGAAAAAGCTGGATAAAAATAATGTAGTTCATTTTTTTCGCCATGTATGGTAAAAATTACAGTTTGTATAGTGAAATTTGCATTTTAAGATTTTAAATTTTCCGACATTATGCAGTAAAAACTGGCATACATATTGCAATTTGTACATTGATAGCGGTTTCACTGTATAATAGTGTAATAAGTAAAATAAATATTGCAGATTTTACAATATATACGACAGAAAGTACAAGATTTTTTCTCAGTGTACATTGCTGACAAATTCCACAGTAAAATACTTGATCGTAATATTATTTATTGTTTGTTTTTCTCTCAGTGTATGCAATGGTTCTCAAATAATTCACAGGGCAATGTTTTCAAACTAATTTTAAATAATGGTAAAATATAAATAAATAGCGTTAATATGACTAAAATATCTATAAAAATATTGTTCAAACTGTGCACTGATTGTGCACTGATTCTGAAAACTTTTACAGTACCAAATTTTGTAGGCTGTAAAAGCTTTTTGGAAATATATTTAAGATTCATGAAAATCTGAGGTACATACGTGCATAAAGAATTTCTGAAATGGTTAAAATGGGCAAAAAATTAAATCCACTTCAACTAAAAATTTTTAAATGAATGAAATCGATTTATAAAAATGAATTATAAAAGTGATTCAGAATCGTTAAATTTTTTTTCTTCATGTTATGATTTTTTCCTTCGCTAATCGTCATTAACTTTAAAGGTTCATCGAGATTTTTATCGCAAATTTTGAAAAATACTAAGAATCATTTGAAATTTTTGATTATAATTTATATCTTGTCAATGAGTGATAAATAGAATAATTCTTTGAATTCGAAACATCAAGAAGATTTTTGTTATTTGTTTGTAACTTTCTACATATTATACACTTTTCGAATGAATTTTCGTGAAAATTTCACTTTGAATCTTAGGCATTTCTAAAAAATGATATATATTGGTATAGGAAAAAAATTTTTTTTTAATTTTCGGAGAATTCTGGAAGTATCAATGTCATCAAAATGGTTTTCGGCAATAAATGTTCGGTCGCTCTGTTATCACAATTTCACGGTGAAATCCGTAGAAGTGGAGCAAGGACGTAATCGATTTTTACGACACTTACAAAAATTTTCCAATATATCTTTTACCAAAGTGAGGAAACATTCTATGATTCCAATCCCTCTTCAGTGATACTTTCACCTTTATACATTTCAAAACATTTATCAAAACGAAATATCTTTATCCGGAAGTAAGTAGGATCAGCTCGAGTTTCGAAGTTATTATATATAAATCAACTGTACTACTATTTTTCATTTTTTTTCACATGCCTTCTTTTGAACATTTATTTTTTTAATGAAAACGCAATTTCGTTAAAGATTGTTTAAAACAATTTTGAGGTATCTTGAAAATTTTTCCTAGGCAAGACTGAATTTGTTTTGAAACTGTTGAAAAAATAATAATAAATTGAATAAATTATTGAAAAATTCAGAACACTTTATAAAGATTCTAGGATATAAAAAATCATATTTTCATCTTCTACTTGGTTTAAATGTAAAATACATTTTTCAGGTATAAGTGTCGAGCTTACTTGTGTTTTATCAAAATGATCAAACACAAATCACACAATATATTGATGCACAGTCAGAACCTGCATATTTCCTTTATTCCTACACAACATTATCTTTAAAACAATAATTGAAACAATGATTTCCTGCAAAAGAAACCTTACACAAACCATTGCATTTCAAGATATTTACACAACTAGTTTTTCTTCATTCATGCAAATAAATACTTAATTAAATCTAGTGAAATACAAATTGTGTGCCTGAATTCGATGATTTTTCCTGAAATTAACAATGCAACCATGCTGCAAGTGTCCAATTACGAAGCTTTGTAACCCCAAAACATCATGTCACGTTGGAGACGTAGGGGTGGATTAAACGGAGACTCGATAACAAATGTTACGCGCTTGATCGGTTGCTTGCTTCGTTCTCATTGAAATATGGTTATTTATGGGTGCCGCAGAATTTGGATCGAAATGAAATTCGCCGCGGGAACGAACATGAATCATCATCGCAGTGGATATAAAAGTTACTTTAAATCACGTTTGAAGGAAATTCATCTTGTAATGTCCACAAATTATTTTCATTTTTGATGTTCTGATGTCATACTTTTCGAATTCATGTCATTTAATTATCACAATTTTTAATGGTTTTTGCATAATGTTTATCACTGAAATAATCAGGGGCGTAGGCAGAAAAAATTTTCGGGGGGGGGGAGTTTCTGAAAAATATTGATCCTTCGGGATTTCGTAATTTTTTATCATTGACAATATGGATACAAGAGAGTGGTTTTGAAATATTTTACATTTCGGAATTTGAAACTTATACAACTTTAGGAATCCAGAGTTGCACATTTTTCATGTTAGTGAATAATGGAATTGGATTTTTGTGATTTTCAAATAGTAACTAAAATTTCAATTTTTTTACCAATACTTTTTGTATTTATACCACATTAAGGATTATATGATATTAAATATAATTGGATTCTATAGAGCTTTCTAAAGATCGATGCTCTAGGAATCAAACTTCTAACAAATATTTATATTTGAAATGATTTTTAGCAAATTTTAATCACACAGATAAAAGGTACAACATTAATTTATATTATTTTCATATTGTGTGTTATTCATCAATTTTTGTAGTATTTTTTGGTATTTTTATATATTTCTAATACTTCTATGGATCGCTCAATAGATTTTTTAGAAATTGATGCTATAGTATTGAAACTTTTAACGATTTTAAGAATTTGAATTTATTTTTCAGACGACAGTTTCTTTTATTAGGATTTTATATACTTTAAGCCTATATTTTTTTAGTATTTCTACAATTAAAAGTATGTTTGAGTGTGTAAATTGTATCAATTGAATTGGATGTATTTTCATTGTTTTCTATATGCATTTCTAGGATAATTTCTAAAATTCTATATAATTATAGTATTATATTAATAATTATGCTCCAGGACAGAAGTTTTATAAGTTTCTAAGAAAATTATGTCGACATGATTTTTATGTACTGAAAGATATCTAGTGAACTAGTAAGCTAGTACACTAGTAAACTGGTAATCTGATAACTTTAAGCTAGTAAACTAGTAAGCTAGTTAAATAAAAACTAGTAAGCTAGTGAAATAGTAATCTAGTAAGCTCGTGACCTAGTAAACTAGTAAGCTTATTACCAAGTAAATTAGGAAATTAGTAAACTGGTAGGCAAATAAACTAGTAAATTTATTGTTCACATTTTTCTAGTATAATATACGACACGCTCGAGGATTTTTAAGTATTTTTATAGATAACTTATATTTTTGTAGATTGCTACATAGATTTAAAAAACTCGATTCTTTAAAATGCGAAATTTCGATCTATTATAAGTAATTTCAAGAATTAATGACAAAATCACATTCATATAGATTTTTTATGTTTTATATCGTTATTCTTTTTCCATATTTTTGATATTTTTACAAGATTTTGTTGCGTTTTTTGAAAATTTTAAAGATTTATAGTGTATCAAGAAATTGGCGCTCTAGAATCCCGTAATGTATATATCGTAGAGGCATTTGTCGAGACGTTTCAGAAAACAGTTTTTTCATAGAATTTATTTCATTTAATTATCATTTAGAGTATGTATGAATCGAAAGATTTTAGACACTTTTATATGGATTTTATATACATATATTTCTAAAATTTGATGGTCTAAGTTTCAAAGTGTTGTTAATTTTTAGCAATTTCGTAGATTTTTATTTTTCTTGATTGTTCACTGGCTTGCAACAATTTTTCTGATTCATATTTTCTACATGATACTACGTAATGATAATTTTTACTTTTTTTTATTAAATACCTACCGCTAAAGTTTCCATGCATTTTTGCGTAACTTACACTTTTATTGTTTATCGATGTAACTTTTTTCATTTTCACATGAAATATTGATTGAATTCATCAGGATTTCGAACCCCCGAAATCCCCTTCTGCCTACGCGCCTGGAAATAATTGATAAAATAAAAACCAAATTTTCATTTTCCCAATTGATTTCTCATCTTTAAACTTTTTAATAGTTGATTTTATTAAAAATCTTTAGAAAATTCTAGAATCTTATTATTTTCTAAATATTGTCAAATAAATACTCGATGGAACAAATATTTTTATTCCAAATTCAATAAATAATACGTTACATTCAGTTACTCTTCCATAATCTTATTTTTCATGCATTTTAAAACGCAGAATCAATCAATCAAAACGAAATAGATTCCACCCGATGTCCGCAACATTTTTCCCTGCTATGAGCGATCGCCCAAAATGAACGTAACTTGTGCGTCCTAGTTGGAGCAATAACGAATATTTGATTTATGCAAAAGCGCTGAAGAAGAAATTCGGCGACATTTGGAATCCAGAACTTTGTACATGGAAAAAAGTAGTGAAAAGTCTGGTGAATTGCTCTGCTTTTTGCCGGTTTAAATCAACAGCGCGCGTTTCGCCAACTTCGCTTTTTTTCGCTGGCTAACGCGTTTCTGTTGACTTTTTACTAATCCCCGTTTTCAATCATATCGAGCGAATAACAGTTGGTGCTGAACCGAAAAAGTAAATGATTTACCTTTCGGCCTTCAGAACTATTCGTCATTCCGGGCAATCAATCCTGCGATTTGTCCAAATCAACGACGATAAGCGTCAAATGCGAGAGAGAAAAGTATAAAAATCCGATGATGAGAAAATATTGATTCGACGCTGGTTGTGGTAGAGTATGTGAGGAATGAAATACCTGGGTTAATAGATTAATGGAGTATCGAGGAAAGTGAAAAAGAAAGAAAATCTGGAATCCATTTTTCTTATATGTGAGATTTGAATCAACATACAAAACAGTAATGCTCATTGTATTTTTTTTTTTAGCTAACGTAAAGATGATCAGTTTTGCAATAACTGTATTGTAAGGTAGATTAAATTGTTTTTTTTTTTACAGCTCAGGCTTAAAAAATATGGGATTACGTGATTAAAATAAGGTTTTTGTCTTGGATATTAGAATCTTTATACTTGAACTTTCAAATTAGAAAAACCCACACAAAAATTTAAACCTTTAAGGTTGCGATTTTATATTTCATAAATTTTTAAAATAATGATCTCTGGAATTTCGTATTGTTTGAATTGTGTTAAATAAATTTTTAACATTACTTCACTCATGGATCAAAAATATCTAAGTACTAGACAATTATTGAATTCATTTTCAAACGATTTGACAAATTTTACAACGTTAATATTATTTTCAAATTAAAAATATCTAACATTTGAAAATCCACATTTTTGAAGAAGGAATCGCCATAGAAAACTTCGATTGAAAAATACTATTTGACATTTTTGTTTCTTTTTTTTCATTGGCCAATTTTACTAACTAGTTTAAAATAGTTCTATACTGAAGATTTCATGTGAAATCTCGGTTGAAAATATATCAGTAAAAACTATAATAGACTCTATTTGGAAATTCTGTTTGTGTTAAAATATTCATCCTTGAGAATTGTTGATAAAATGGTTCAATAAAGTATCCTTATAAAATAATAATGTTAAGTTGAATAATTATATAAAACTATTGGTTGAAGATTGATGTAAAAAAAATTTTATGAAAACTTGTGTTTTTTCCTTTCTCTACGTTTTTTGAATAATATTTTATAAGGTTTTGTGCAGTTTGCGTTTATTTATCTATTTATACACTCAAAATTTTTATTACAAAGGTAAATTTCACCACTGTCATCACAAGTCTCGATGAATTATATTCGATTACATTTACGCTGGATGGTGGAGTCACAGGGGGTTTTTTTTCTTCAATCTTTTTATACATTTAAATTCAATATATTTTTCAATTTAATTATTTCAAATTTATTTTTATAAATAATGAAATTATTAATTTATTTCAATTTATTTATTTCAAATTAAATATCATAATCAAAGTAAAATACGATTGTATTAATTGTTATTGCCTTATCTCATGGATAATGAAACACATTTTTTCCCAATACCAGTCTTTTGATGTTTTCAAACGAAAAAATTAAATGAGTTTTTATTCACCTTTACAGTGGAAGGTGGAATCACACAACTCTTTTAATTTTCTATTCATTTTCGTTGATGTATCAGATTGAACAAATTTTTTCCCAATTTTGAAGTTTTTAATCAGAAATTTAAAATGAGTTTTTGACTTACCTTTACAGTGTATAGTGGAGTGACAGGATTTTTGTAGTATTCCAGTCTTTTTCTACTTTCAAATAAAACAAGAAAAATAAGAATTATTCTATATTCATTACCTTATGAGAAAAATGATGAAACACATTTTTTTCCAATATCAGTTCTTTTGATGTTCTCAATAGAAAGTTACAAATCAGTTTTTTGATTTACTTTTATAGTGGATAGTGGAGTGGCGGGGTTTTTTTTTTTTTTTTTCAATTTTCCAATGTTTTTTTTATATTTTCGATGAGAACAAGAAAAATACGAATTGTTTTTTTTATTATAATCATTACCATCACAGATGCATGATCAAGCACGTTTTTCTCAAATATCTTTTGATGTCTTCAATCAGAAATTTTAAATGAGTTTTTGATTAAATTTACTCTGGATCGTGGAGTCACAGAGTTTTTTGAATTTTTCAAGCTTTTTGTACTTGAAATTCAAGCATAAATTCGAATTGATTCATATACGTTTACCTCTCAAATAGATGACGAAATGAATTTTCCCCAATATCAATCTTTTAAAGCGTTCAATCAGAAATCACTGATAAAATTTTTGATTCATATTTACGATGGACATTGGAATCACAGGGTTTTCTGAAATTTCTATTTTTTATCCTCGAAATTCAAGCCAAAAATAAGTAAATCTATTCATTTTTTTATTCCTGTCAAATGGATGAAGGAACACTTTTTTCGCCAACATCAATCTTTTCAAGTTTCCAAACAAAGTTTCCAAATGAAGTTTTTGATTAGATTTGGTAGTTGGAGTTTGCGATTCCCAAGGCTAGTGATAAAAGCTTCTGAATTTAATTTCCGAAAGGATTTTTTCATGGAAAATACATTCGAACATGCTATCTTTATCAAGTGACATTTCAATCATCACTTTTAATTGAAAAATTTTTTGATATAACAACAGCTCTAAATTTGTTTGGAAAATAACAGCTTCAAAGAACCCTTCTACTTTTCTCTCAATATGTAATCAACTGCGGCACCTTTGTGATTATAAAAATATTTTTTTTCAGCTGAGTTAATTAAGCCTTTATGAAAAAAAATGAAATATGCTGGCTTTTGAATATAATGGCTGAGAGTACAATGGAGTCAATCACAAAAAATATGTGCAAGCTTTTTCTAAACAAATGCTTTGCTTACAAAGTACTTATCACAGAATTCATTAACATAATGTGATAACACATATTAAAATTTCCATTAACGTATCAAAAATACAGAAGTTTTTGAAAATGTAAGAAAAAAATCAACATTATCATTTTTACAATAGTAACATTTTTGAACCAACATTTTACTTGACCTAAACTCTCTTTCAAGAACCAAAAAACTTGTTGTTTATTTTTTCGATTGAAATCTAGTACCTTGAGGAGTGAAGCCAAATTGTTCCAATACAGAAATAATGAATGAGTGAAGTAACAAAAACACTACCATTCCAGAAAAACTGTAATATCATAAAACTATATCCTGATAATCAATAAAATGATATATTTTGATTATGGATGTATTTATTAAATGCAATAACACAATATTCTAAAATAACTGCATTAAAATGAAATCACATCCTCTAAAACCAGCCTTCCTACATACACGTGTCCAATTGCTTCCAGATTCATGCAAAATGCCACTGGGGATTCGGCGCCTTAAACCACCTCGGCACCACGAGATCCTCCGAAATATTAAAATTCGCTCAAGAAAACCAAATCTTCGAAGTCGATAATAAACCCCGGATATGACTGCGAAAGTAATATTTCCCCAGGCTATTCTTGAAGTAATGAAGCCAATACCTCCCATACCAAGGCACGAAATTCGACCTCCAAATTTCAAATCTGCAAAAAAGTGACTCCCATTCCATTCTTCGGAAAAGGACCTCCAAATGACCTTGAACAATTACGTGCTTTCGGGTCCGTCCATCGGGAAATAGGCTCAAAATGGTGACTTGACTCTGGGAGGAAAAATCGTGGAAGATGGAAGTTGAATCCCTGCGGGTGAATTTCACGAGTGACGACTTGGTCCCAACCAACGCAACGAGTCCGAGAAACGTCGTTTACAACCAAATAACAAGAGGCCTGACGAAGGAGTGCGGCCTGAAAGTCAAAGACGGGATTGAGGAGTTCGTCGTCTCCGGGGTACTTATAAACCTGGTGAGCTTGTTCGGGATCCTGGGCAATGGGATTTCGATAATCGTGCTCTCGAGGCCGCAGATGAAATCTTCGATAAACTACTTGCTGATCGCCCTCGCCAACTGCGACGTGGCGTTGGTTGTCTTATCGGTAAGATTGATGAAAATTGGGAATTATTTCTCGTTATTGTGGAACATATTGAAAGGGGTGATCAGATGAGTGGTCTTTTGGTGAGGTGTTATGTAATTAAAAAAAGTAGTAATAATATCTCTAAAAAATTTTTTTTACTTCTATGCTAGATAATGTGGAACCAAGTAGCAAGGTGTAACTCAAATTTTTTAGTTCATAATAGTAAAAATTCCAATTTGGAATATGAGAATACCAAGTTTTGCAAGTTTTGGACGTCTGAACAGAAGAATGAAAAGTTTACAACAGAATAATTTTGAGCGTTTATTTAGCTAACTTGGAAATTTTTACATAATTTCGAATTGGCTCTAAGTATGGTGCTTTTGATCCAACTTTTTTTCTCAGTGCGAAAGAATAAAATTTTTGATCATAAAACAATGGTTCAGCCTTATACTATTGAAGGTTTGTAAAACTTTTCTGAACATTTTCAAAAAAACATCATTTATATCACAATTTTCATATTAATGTGCCAATAGCACTAAAATAAATTTCAGAGATTTTCGGAAAAATTCATCTTCTGCGGGATTTCATAATTTTGAATCTTTGACCATCTGGTTAAAGCAGTAAGACTTTTTGCTTTTTCGAGTTTCAGAATTTTGAAGTTATTAAAGTTTTGAAATTCAGAGTCACACATTTTTCATGTTCGTAAAACAATTCGATTTCTGTGATTTTGACGTCACTGATTTTTGGATATTTTTTTTCTAATACTCGAGATATTTTTTATTATTCTTTGATATTCATGCTGTTTGTAGTATATTTAGGTATAATTATGGATTTCTTTTTGGCTTTCTAGAATTCGATGTTCTGGGTATCCAAGTTCTAGACAATTTTAATATTTCATTAGGTTTTTGAGAAAATTTTAAATACACAGATTTGAGGCACTTCATAGATTTCAAGAATTTTTTTACTGTATGTTGTTCATCAAATTTCGCAGTGTTTTCCTGTACTTTTTATATTTATAGTACCTGTTTCGTTAGAACGCTCTATAGATTTCTACAATTCAATGCCATAGTATTTTTGAGTATTTAAAATAATTTTTCAAGAAACAGTATCTTTCAGGTCACTAGTACTTTTTTTGGTATTTTTTTTTTTTTTTTTTTTTTTTTTTAGTATTTTTACAATCATAGGAATTTTATTGTACTTTTATGGTTTTTAGTATTATAGATTTCAAAAATTATAGTAGTATGATCTAGGATTTAAAGTGTTATAAATTTATTAGAAAAACAATATTTATGTTAACAAATTTCGAGGATTTCATAGATTTCTAGAATTGTCGTATTGTATGTTATTCAAATAATTTTGCAATACTTTCCGCTATTTTTATAAATTTTCGGTATTTCTGTAGATCACTTTATTTATTTCTAGAATTTAATGCTATCGTACTAAAACTTTCAACGATTTTGAGTATGCATGTGAATTGATTTTTCCAAATCAGTACATTTTATATTAGATTTCCAGTACTTTTAATAGTTTTTTTCCAGTATTTATACAATCGAATGAAAGTCATGGTATTTTTATAGTTTTATGTGTAGATTTATATGTGACTTTCTAGGATTTGATGTTCTGGAAATGCAAGTTCTAGACAATTCCAATATTTCAATAGATTTTTGAGATAATTGTAAATACACAGATTTGAGGTACTTTATAGATTTCGAGAATTCTTTTACTGTATGTTGCTTATACAATTTTGCAGTAATTTCCTGTATTATTTATATTTATAGTATTTCTATGGATCGCTCTATAGATTTATAGAATTCAATGGTATAGTATTAAAACTTTCAAGAATTTTATACAGATCACCAGTACTTTTTTTTCAAGTATTATTACAATTATAGGAATTTTATGGTATTTTTATGGTTTTCTGTATTATAGATTTCAAAAATTATAGTATTATCTGAGATTCAAAATGTTATGGATTTTTTAAAAAAATAATATGTTCACAAATTTTGAGCATTTCATAGATTTCTAGAACTCTCGTATTGTATGATATTTAATTAATTTTGCAGCACTTTCCGCTATTTTCATAAATTTTCGATATTTCTGTAGATTTCTCTATTGATTTTTCGAATTCGATGCTATTATATGAAACTTTCAATCATTTTTAGTATGTGAATTGATTTTTTCCAAATCAGTACCTTTTATATTAGATTTTCAGTACTTTTTATATTATTTTTTTAGTATTTATACAATATTGAAAGAAACATAGTATTTCCATGGTTTCATATGTAGGTTTCTAGGAATATATGTATGCTCTAGAATTTATTGTTTCTATTATTTTATGATTTTTGAAAAAATTATATTTACATAATTTTTGAGTATTAAAAGATTTCTTGTGTTTATCGCATTTTCTTTGGTATTTATGAAACATGAAAGGACTTGATATTATTTTAATTTTTTTAGTACTTTTGTAGACTGCCATAAAGATTTGTAGAATTCGATGCTCTTGATAACAAATTTCTATCGATTTCGAGTAGTTCTTAAATTTCTCGAAAAATGACTTCGACAAAGATTATTCATGTTTAATAGATTTCTTGTATATTTTATTATCAAAATTATGTTTGAGATTTTGTCGTGGTTTCTTTTAACTTTAGAGATTTCTAGTATATCCCCTAGTAATTTGGGTTTACATAAAGTTTTCATAAAAATCCTTATAAAATTTAGGTACTTTTCATAAAATTCCGCTTTTTTATAAAGTGACTTTATAAAAAAAGCAATATTTTATGATGTTTTCATTGGTTTTTATTAAGTTACTTTATAAAAACTTTATAAAACCTTTATTAAATGACATCATTTTTATAAAGTGGATTTTAAAACCTACTTAATAAAGATTCATAGATGGTAATTATTTGTTCAGTTTGATCAGGAAACACTTCTTCCTTATAATTTTATTACTTTTACTATTTCTCTTTAGAGTTTGTACGATTCAAGACATTGTACAGTATTCAATGTATTTCTATGTAGTTCCCTAGAATTAGTAGAATTTGATGCTCCAGGTTTCAAAATATTTTAGATTTTCAACATTTTCATAGATTCTTGTTTTTCTTCATAATCCACTGGATTGAAACAATGTTTTAAATTTTTATTCTCAACATTACCCTAGCCAATCATATATAATGAGAATCCTGTAAAAATACGTCTAAAGTCAGGATTGTTGTTCTTTTTGAGTTGGTGAAATTGAGAATTCTAAATTTCATTGAACCTCCAGAATATACATGAAACTATTTTTTTAATACTGTGATTCAGGAATTCGTAACTCTAAATTTCATACAACAGAATTCTAAAGCATCAAATTCTACAAATAAAATTTTCAGAGCCATAAACTCCAGAACTATCTCTTTTATTTCTATGACATTCGTGGTCACCCCCTTCAAACAGATATCTGTTTCCACCACTTAATTAATTTAGTTTTTCCGAAGGTTTTTATTCAATCACCTAACAAACATCGTAAAACTTACAAGAAGAACGAAAGTCTAATACAAAAATTTAATTTTTCACATCAAAAATTCACAACCAATCAAAATACATAATCCGAACAATGGATAATCTCTAATGAGAATATCCAAATTTACCAGATAATCCGAAAATCCAATTATTATCCGATAAAGGGCAAAAGCGCTGATGCTCAGTAATAGTAAAGTATCCTATGTTCGAAATACACATTATTATTCCCTCTATCGATCAGTACAATGCATGTGCATCTCTGGCATCCGTTATAAATCGGCCCTAGACGATAAATCAAATGAGCTCGCATTGACCACTGGATCGTTCATATTCCGGTGCAAATAAGATATGTTTATGAATTTGAAACTACTGATACGCGTTTCCGTTGTGATTCTCCGGTAATTTACACTCTTTTTATGAACAAGCTCGTTTCTGTTCATTTTACGACGCGAATGAGCAATACATTATTTGGCATCCGAACCTGAGCTCGTAATTTACATCACTTACGTTATTGTCATGGAGTCGTTTTTTGAATTATTTCCCTGCAACAATGAAGATGATAACAATGTGAAACAAATTTTTCGTGGAAATTGACACGATATTTATGGGGAAGCTCATAAACTTTCAAGGTAAAGAATATTTATGCAGTCTGTTTTGTTGCATCATAGTTGAGTGATCCCGAATTCATACATCGTGAAATATGAAGCAATTTTCCATAAAAAATTTTAGACGGAAATGTTTGACACGAGCCTGAGAATGAAATCTGTTGTTTTCCCACAAATTTCTAGTTAAAGGAATATAATAACTACTGTATGATAAAAATTCTTAAATTGTGCAAATGACAATGTGTATGTTAGTTAAAAATATTTAATGAATGTTCAGAATGCAAATTGTACTATATAGATCGTATATTCTACTATACCAATACAAAGATATTCAGATCCATGAATAGTAATATATGTGCTTAATTCTTTACATCTTTTTTTTTTCATGATTCCAGTGCATAAAATATAATTTTAGGAAAAAATTCATGTGATATCGTTTTATATCTGATATACTTCTATAAAGTATATAATAAATATTACACTACAATATATTAGAAGTACACAAAAATATACAACAAAAAAAACAATACAGGTTTACATATTGAGAAAAGTCTATGTCTTTTTCTATAATGTGAATATGTAGGAATAATAATACAATATTGCAGAAAGTAGGACATGATATAAAATAAAATTCATCTTGAATTTCTTGCGGTAAAATAGGGTTTGGAAAGTAAGTTTAAAAAAATGTAATGCGCTACGTTACTGCTACAAAGGTGTAAAAAGTAATTCGTTACGTTACCCTCACTTGAAAAGAAATAGTAACTCGTTGCCATTACCAATTAAAGAAAGTAACGTCCCGTTAATGTCACGTTACTTTTTTGAATAAATTGAATATAAATAACAAGACATCGAAAAATTAAGCCTGAAAAAAACAATATCAACGTACTCGTGGTTTTGTTCTACAGATATTGTTTATTTCAGATTTGATAAAAACTGTTAATTCGTACTTTTTCACCCTGAAAAAACATCAATCTGCTTATTTAAATTTTTATATTTTTTTCAAGTTTACAAAGTTTATGAATATGACATTTGATCCAAAGTTAGCCGCAAGGAAACATTCGCAAATTTAATAGATTTTTGAGAGATTCTTACCTACTCAAATTTTCAGAATTTTCGAATTTTTTCGTATTTTTCAGTATGTATAAAATGTTGCAGGATTTTCTAGTATTTTTATAAATTTTTACTATATTTCTGTACATTGATAAATAGATTTCAAGAATTTCGTGTTCTAGAATTCGAAGTTCGATAAATTATTTGTATTTAAGATGATTTTTCAGCAAATAGTGTCTATGAAGATTTTCTTTTCCTTTGATTTTTGTGATACTTTTTTTAATTTTTCTACGATTTGAAGGATTTTTCAGTATTTCTGAAACTATTCGTATTTTTTAGGATGATAGAATTTCGCAAAATTTCCTACTATTTTTCAAATTTTAGTATTTTTATAATATAAATTGTTATATACATTTAAAGAATTTTGAACTCTAGAATTTGAACGTTTTGAACATATTGAAATTTTCCGTGTTTTACAGGATTTCCCAGAAAATAGTGTTTCGATAGATTTTTACTTTTTCAGTACTTTTCGTATTTCTTCAGTTTTTCTATGATTTCATGGATCGTCCATAATTTTTATAAATTGCTGTATGAATTTCTGGAATTCGAAAGATTTTCAATGCTTTCTATATTTACTCGTATTTTTCATTACGTATGTTCTTTCCGTATTTCTAAGTATTTATAGAATGTTGTGGAATTTTCAAGTTTTTTTAAAGATAACTCTTTGAATTTCCAGAATGAGATAACATTGAAAGATCGAAATTTCAGAAGTATTTCAATCGATTTTGCAGAAAACAGTTTCTTTACAGATTTGGAGTGCCCTGAATATTTTTCGTATTTTTCACAGAGTTTGAGATTTGAAAAATTTTCTTATATTTCCATAGACTTCTCTAAACATATATTTTTAGAATCGAAAGCTCGAGAACTTGAAATTTCTTGATTCCTAGTATCACATAAATTTTTTAAGCATCAAATAACATGAAACTAATGAAAATCTAATATTTTTAATATTTTTTGTATTTTTTTGCCGATTCACAAATTAGTAATATTTAACTTTAAAGTGTAAATTAAATTAAACAATCGTTATAATAAAAATTACTAATACTTATTGAATTGTTTAGCCAAACATGTAGAAGTTAAAAGTTACTTACATTTCAGTTTCAGAGCACTCCTTAAAAAGTTACAAATTGTGCTAAAAACTTACCGAGACAAATAAAAGTACCGTAAAATAACGGGATTTTCGTTACTCGTTACCGAAAAAAGTGACTCGTTTCCGTTATCGTTACTTGTTAACTAATGTAATGTAACGTTATCGTTACAGTAAAAAATGTAATGTTAACCCTACAAAAAAATATATTCACTTCTACAGTACCTTTTGACAATGCTTATATTATATTCTACAAAAACTACAACATACAAATAGCAAAAAGTGCAATACTTCAGACTGATTCCACAGTACAATATTTTATTGTAATAATGATTACCAGATTTTTTCTCACAAGCAGAGCAGTAACATCGAAAATATGTGACATCGGTTTGAAATCATCAGATCCATACGAAAAATTAAATGATGTTTAAATATTAAAAGAGTGGAAAATCTCATTTTTTTTTAAATTTTCTGGTCCGTTAACGAATTCATAGAAATTCACGAAATTTTGGGAGTATGTTCGTGATGAATCAGACCTTATTTATCCGCTTGAAGGAATCAACTACATTGTTTTTTTACACAACAAAGAGGCAATTGTTATAAACAAATTGTAGTTACAAAAAATGGGTCTCTTTAAAATCGTCTTTTCGATTACTCAAATATTTGTCGTACCATCTAGAATAAGTGGTTAAAATTTCTAAGTGGACCGTTCATTGGTTTTAGAGATATGATTAATTATACACAGTCTTTCCAGCCGGAGCGCGTCGTAGCGCGCTGTCCACTCAGGCTGCGAAACGACATGCTCGCTTTAAATAGCTTTCATGCATTATGCTTGTGATTCTATCAAATTATTACAATTCACAAAATGCATATAATGAGATAAGGTTTTAAAAAAATAACATACGAGTATAAAAAATCAGAAAATGTGAAACCATCGGCTGCACGTTTTTATTATGTTCCAATATTTTTTAGAATACAACAGTAGACAAAATTCATATCGATGTAGACATTCGTTTATATTCTTACAACTAACATAATTTGCGCTAAAAACTAACGCGCATTCTGGGTGTGACAATCGTTTATTTTGTTTTTGGTACACAACGATACGCAACAATAATAATCAAAATTATTAAAGTAGAACCCCATTGATAATTTGCTGATTTAACTTCGAGAGAAAAAGAATACTAAATTTCATTTAAGCAAAAATTTTCGTACAACCATTATTTGGAACTGTACATCTTTTGTATAAGTGAAAAAAACTAATTGTGCAAGAATTTTTGATGATATGAACAGTGATTTCTTCACAGGAAAAAATTGTTCAAGAAGTTGTTCATCAAAAAAAAAATTGTGCAAACAAGAAAACATACAAGTTTTTCCTGTTTTTGTATCTGTTGAAAAAAAAAAAAAAAAACTGCACACTATGTGACTATTGACTGATTAACTTGACTAATTCATTATTTACCGAAGATTACGAGAATTTGCAAGAAAATACTAGTTTTTCGCGAATAAATACTGTACTGATGTAAAGTTTCAAATTTCAATACATCTCATGGTGCTCTAAAACGGGAAAACTCGGAGATCGTTAAAAAAAAGTACGTAAATAATCAGAAAAAATCACCCTGGAGTGTATTGATAACTAGTCTACGCACGGGAATAGTAGCCAGAATGTGTAAACCCCTTCAATATCGATAAATATCGCTTTAGCGAGATTAACAGACCGAGCTTCTAACTCGACTTTACGCGGTGGAATTCACGGAGACACAGTCGCGCTACCCTTGTATTTTTAGCTCATTTAGCTTGATTCTGGAATTTATGATATCGGAGCTTCGAAGGTATATAGAAACATTTTGTCGATCGTCACCAATGTAACTATTCTGTTCGATTTTTTTTGCAAGTCAATGAATTTTTTACTTTTTCCAAAAATGTTGTAAATTTTACAATATTATTGCAGGCCTTACGATATTATTGTTGATTTTTACATTTTTATCTTACGAATTACAATATTATACAGTGAAAAATGTATAATGTGCAGTAGAAAATAATATACTCATAACTTCATTTTATACGTTTGAAAACTGGAGTTTTTTAATGAGCTCTATTTTTTCATTGCAGTTTATTTTATTTCAGAAAATTTTCATGATTCCCAGTCATACATTTTCAGTCCAAAATTCGTTATACACATTATATTCTCTCTTCTCTGCACTGCATAATCATGAGAGTATTTTTTATGGTGCTTTGAAAATAATTTTTCAGGTATTGCTGCATGGAATCCCAGGAATTTACGCCTACACGGGCTACTTTTTCGACTACAAGTTCTACGTGTTCCCGAAGATTGTGCGTTATCTTTACCCTCTTTCTACAACTGCTCAACTAGCGACAGTCTACCTAACGTTAATCGTGACAATGGAGAGATACGTGGCAGTCTGTCACCCCCTCAAAGCCAGATCATATTGCACGTATGGAAGAGCTCGTTTGGCTGTTATCGTGATCGCCGTCTTCTCCTTCTTGTACAATTCAATCAAGTAAGTTCCACCTTTTCATAACTGAATTGGACCGAGAAGATATGACTTCGATTAGTCAAACTAAAATGTTTGCGATCAAGTTACAAGTAGAAAAAATTCTTGAAAACGTCCCGCAATAAAATATAATATTAAACTTGTTGAATATAATAAAATTTGATAGTAAAGTTTAGAAAAGTACTTGAAAATGTGACCTTATCGGATGCACACGTAGGCAGAGGGGGGTTTCGTGAATTTGAACCTCTCCCAAATTTGAATATAATTTATTCTTATTTTATGTTAAACCCAAAAAATCTATAATAATTGAAAATAAAAATACAACTTAAAGGTAAAAATTTAAAGAAATGTTTCCACTATATAATGAAATAAGTAAAAATTATCGAAAATTTACTTACTCAATCTAAAGCTCATAACAACAAATGATTTCATGTAAATTTTCAAATTTAAATGATAGTTAGAATCTTTGATTTTACAGTCACAAAAAACAATAACCTTGGCTTTAAAACAATTTGTTTATGGTAAATTCTAATCATAAATATTTGGCTTGGATAATGTAGAAGATGAAAAAGTCAAAATCTTGTTGAACCCATAAAGTTACAAAAAAAATTAGAATCTACGAAAACGCCAAAATTCTGAAAAAAAGAACAATAATAATCAATAAGAAAAATACAACTTATGGGTAAATTTACATAGAAATATTTGCACTATATAATTAAATAAGTAACAGTTATCAAAAATTTACTTACTGAAATCTAGAGCACATAATAAATAGGTCCATGTCAATTTTCAATGTTAAATAATATTTGGAATCGTTAATTTTACTAACTCAAAAATAACAGTGTATCTGGCTTTAAAACAATTTTTCTCAAGCGAAATTCTAATCATGAATGTTCCGCTAGGATAACGTAGAAAATGAAAAATTGGAAAATTGTTTGAACCCAAAAAGTTACAAAAAAAATTAGAATCTACGAAAATGCCGAAATTCTGAACAAATTTTGCATCCTGGGTCATCGAACTCCATGAATCTACAGAGGAATCCATAAAAATATCACAAAATTTCTCAGGTTATCCAAAATCTGAAAAAATACTGAATGTAATAGAATTCTTCAAATCAACTGTTTTCTTAAAAATCTGAACAAATATCAACGACCTATAGAATTTCTAATTCTAGAGGATCAAATTCTAAAAAGCGTATATAGCAATCTATAGTTATACAAAAAAATATTAAACATACTAGAAAATGCAAAAAAAATTATATGAATACAAACAAGAACTCCAAAAAAACACAAAATCTACAAAACATAAAAAATCTCTGTAGATGCAATTTTCCCAAAAATCCATGAAATCACTGAGAATCGATCGAAATTTGAATTCTAGAGCACACATTCTTGAAATGAATCTATCGAATATATTAATCTACAAAAGTACTAAATATCTATAAAAAATACTAAGAAATCCTTTAAGGTTTCATATATACTTAGAAAATGTGAGAAATACTAGAAACCTCTAGTGCATTAAAATTATTTTGATAAAGTTTTCTCAAAAATTTATAAAACTTTGAGTTCTCGAGCATATAATTCTATGAATGTTTTTACACTATTAAAATATTCTCAACTCAATTTATTAAGTTTACAGAATTAAACATTTTTTCGATCGTATAAATACAAAAAAAGAAAAAAAAAAATACAAAAAAAGTACTCCAAATCTATATGAAAGGTACTCTTTTCTCATAAATCAATTTAAATGCTCAAAATCGTTCAAAAATTAAGTACCATAGCATCAAATTCTAAAAAGCGTAGAAAAAAAACTATAGTTATACCAAAGAATTTTTAAATATACTGGAAAATTCGAAAAAATTATATAAATGCAAATAAGAACTACAAAAAAACACGAAATCTACAAAACATAAAAAATCTTTGTAGATGCAATTTCCTATAAATCCATGAAATAACTGGAAATCGATCGAAATGTGATTTCTAGAGCATAAATTCTAAAAATGAATACATCGAATATATCAATCTACAAAAGAACTAAATATCTATAAAAAATACTGAAAAATCCTTCAAAATTTTATACATACGAGGAAAATGCGAGAAAAAATAGAAAACTCAAATACAATAAAATTATGTTGATTCAGTTTTCTCAAAAATTTATATAACTTTGAGTCCTGGAGCATATAATTCAATAAATCTTTAGAGGATAACATTAAAATATTCTCAATTCAATTTATGAAGTTTATACAATCAAACATTCTTTATATCATATGAATACTACAAAAAATGACAAAGAAGTACTGAAAATCTGTATGAAGGGTACTGTTTTTTTGAAAATCAATTTAAATGTTCAAAATCGTTTACAAATAAAGTAGCTTAGCATCAAATTCCAGAAATCTTTAGAGCAATCTATAGAAATACTAGAAATCTATGAAAATACAAAAAAAAACTACAAAATCCTATAAATACCATACAATACTAAAATTTCAGAATCTATATGAAACACTGGAATTTGTGTTATAACTTTCTCAAAAATCTATAGAAAATATTGAAAATTTTTTAAACTTTAATTTCTAGAGCATCAAATTTTAGAAAACTAATTAGAAAATCCATGGTTTTAAAAAATCCTCAAAGTCGTTTAAATTCAAAATAATCATAAAATGTACCAGAAGTATAAGAAAAAAATCTCAATTTCGATTATTTGAAAACCACAAAAATCGGATTCCATGATACTATATTCCAACATAAAAAATGTGAGATTCTGAAGTACAAAAGTTGTAGAAAGTTGCAGAACTTTAAAATCAAGAATTAAAAAAATTGAAAAATCGTTCTCCTGTAATCACATCATCAAGGATTAAAAATTATAAAATCCCGAAGGAAACACATTTTTCTTTTCGAAAAACCCCTCCTAAAAATTTTTTCTGCCAATGCCCCTAGGCCTAATCAAACAAAACCCTCTTACCCATAAAATCTGGATGTAGTATATACTCTTTTTAAAAATATTTCAATTATATCAATTATGATGTTCTATTGAAGGAATTTGTCATTTAATGCATACTGACGTTCCAAATGATAATATATACCTGCTGTTCCAATTTTGAATTTATAATTCTATGGAAATTTTCGTAGATTTTTTTAAAAAAATAAAATTTTTTTATAGCAGAGAATAATTTATAATAGTTATTGAACTTGTGTAATTGTTAGTATAAATAGAAAACTTTCTAATATTATATAGTTCCTGACAAGGGCTGAATAAACGACCGAAAGCTCGAAAATTATATTCAAATGATATTTGATTAAAACCCAAAATATGAAAGAACATTGGCTCCAGAAAATCAATCATTTTGGAAATTATTCCAATATTCATTCTAACGAAATTTCTGCTTCTTGAAAAACCTACTCGCAGATTTTGGGAAGTCGAGACAAGCGAAGAGATACACTGGAAGTATAACAAGACTGTCTATTGCATAGAAGCGACTCGTTTGCGAGACAACCCATGGTACAAAATGATCTACGTGCATTGGATGTACTTGTTTGTGTACTACGCCTTTCCCTTCGTGGCCCTGGTCATCTTTAACATGGCAATTTACAAAAGGGTAAGGCAGCAAACCCGAAACTCCCTTAAAAAATAACCCTCCTTACTCGAAATAATTACTAAATCACATTTATCACCTCCAATGTTATTAGTGCCCATCGGGCTTTCCATTTAATCTTAGATGTACTCAGCTTGAAATGGGGAGCTGCGAGGAGTTTCCAAAAAGTCACGGATTCTCGCGATCAGTCACGAAAATATATCGCAACTGTATTCCCTTTTTCGCATCACTTAGGATTATCACGGAAAGTATCCATCGATTTTTCGTTGAAGAAAGTTACATGGAAAATCCCTCGATTAAATGGAAAATGCATGTGAGGGAAAATCGTGCAATTTTATTAACTATCTTAAGATAATTGTTACTATCATGGAATTGTGCAGATTTACACAGAAAAACTTCACGAATATATAAATTCCCAGTTTCATTACGAATAATTTGTGCTTCATTAGGATTTCCTCCATATATTCATAAATATTGAATAGAGCAATAAACAAAATCGAGTCCAAGACCAAAGCAACCAGTAAAACTATCACAGCAGTACTGAGAAAATTCAATGAGAGCTTATTTCGAACCGCAATCATGACGATTGATATAGGTATGATGGAATAATAAGCGCAATAAAATCACAGTTTGCTCTTCAAACCTCTCTGTTCTACTTTTTTTCTCTTTCATTTCGTTTGTTTCAAATAGAGGTCAGGTAAACCTAAAACACTGGTTTATGAAACCATACTGTTATGCTTCCTGTATTCTTTTCCACCCCAAAGATGAAAGCGAGTTCTTAATTTATTTCTCGAGGAATAAATCAGAGTCTGTGAATAAATCAACCTGCCTTGTTCTGCGATGTCAAGCGTTCATAATAATGCTGTTTTTCACTTTTCTTTTTTGCCACAATCATTTATTGCTATTTTGTTTTTCAAGGATGACAGAGATTGAAAGAGTAGATGGGGGCTATAATATTTCATTTTTTTAGGCAGCTTCCATGAATAAAATAAGTTTGAAGATACACTGTAAAAAAAATGGAAAATCTCCATGCTTTTGTATGGAAATTTTTCCAAACATTGATTTTTTCCATTTTTGATCGAATAAATTTCCATACGGTCTCCAAAATTTTCTTTTGTGTACAGAAAACTTCCATCGCGGTATGGAATAGTTCCAAACATGGAAATTTCTCATGACTGTATAGAAATACTGCCAATCGAAAATGGAAAATCTCCATGCATTTGTATGGAAATATTTCCAAACATTGAGGTCTTCTATCTTTGATTGCAAAAATTTCCATACAGTCTCTAGAATTTTCGTTCGTGTACAAAATATTTCCATCGCTGTATGGAATATTTCCGCACTTGCATTGAAAAAATGTCAAATAAAGAATGGAAAATCTCCATGCATTTGTATGGAAATTTTTCCAAACATTGATTTTTTCCATTTTTGATCGAATAAATTTCCATACGGTCTCCAAAATTTTCTTTGGTGTACAGAAAATTTCCATCGCGGTATGAAATATTTCCAAACATGGAAATTTCTCATGACTGTATAGAAATACTGCCAATCGAAAATGGAAAATCTCCATGCATTTGTATGGAAATATTTCCAAACATTGAGGTCTTCCATCTTTGATTGTAAAAATTTCCATACAGACTCTAAAATGTTCGTTCGTGTACAAAATATTTCCATCGCTGTATGGAATGTTCCACGCTTGCATTGAAAAAATCTCAAATAAAGAATGGAAACTCTCCATGCATTTGTATAGAAATTTTTCCAAACATCGATTTTTTCCATTTTTGATTGAATAAATTTCCATACGGTATCCAAAATTTTCGTTCGTGTACTCTATAGAGTAACTTTTTTGGCAAAAAAAAAGAGTGAGCTTGGGATAAGAAGAATGGTTGGAATTTTTCATAGCCTTTTTTACCCAACTAATTCTTGTTAGAAAAAAACAAATCATCGTTAAATTCATAATAAAAACATATCTATACACACAACGGTTTTCGTAAAACGATCAGTCCCCTATTTTACCTATCTGGTTCCTCCTAACCCAACTCTTCCTTAAATTTATCTGAAAAAAAAATACAAAGCAATAATGAAACCCAGTAAAAAAAGAAAAAAGCATCAAAAAGTGATCTCAGTAACTAGAGTCATTATCTGAGAAAGAGCCAGAGACATTACAAGCGTCCTATTTCGCGCGGGAGCAGTTCCAAGCCCCACGTATATCTCTGACTACTTTTAACTCTTATTGCCTCTTTTTTTTACCATTCTACCAAACTATTAAGAAAGTTACATAAGTAATAAGTTGCTTTAATGCCCGAGAGACCGGACGCACTTTTTCGTCATTTTCGTAGCCTCAGAGTTACCTATGGTTTCATATAATTAAAAAATTTTTTAAGCTACATGAATCCTCTCTGAAAAAAAGAGTTGAATATCGTATAACATACTTGAATTAATTTTAATGGATTTTTTCGATTTATTCAAAACAGCTTATCATGATATTTGGTTCTCTTCAAAGCTGTACAGCTATTCCTCTCAAGTTTTCGGGGAAATTTCATGAGGGGAAATGGACATGAAAATTTTCCTATAGCAAAATTATTAGAGGACTTGCTTTTTGATATTGACATGAATAAGTCGTCGTTTACATATAACGTCACTTTTTTTGAAGTAGATATCTTTCTATTTTTAATGTCCAAACTGATAATGTCATATACATATAGACAGTCTCTTAAAAATTACTAATACAAATTTGTGAGATCTTTTGTAATTTTGATTCAATTTTGGGAAAAACTAGGAAGGTTTTTCATGCAATATATATTTTTTTAGAAGTGTCATTTAGAATGACCACAAATAGTTATTATTATCTTTTATATTTACCAATCCAAGCCCACATGAAAAATAACGACATTTATAAATTTATTTTAAAGTAATGTAGCCTGTTTTTTTTTAAACATTATTGATCGAATTTTCTCAGAAGATTTCTTTGAAAGTTACGCAAGTTCTTTCAGAGTATCTGACACATATAGTGCACAATAATGAAAATTTATCCGTAATCGCCACGGTGCCATTGCAGTCTCCGTGATATCGCGCAGTTAGCCGAAAAAGCACACGTTTGATTATGTACTTTTGGAAAATTTTCACCATTTCGTGTGATTTGATGAGATTCTGGCTGGGAATTATTGAAAATATCAAACAAGTTGATTAAGAATTTAAGAACTATATTTACAAATTAAATACCGTACAATTCAAAAGAATTTTCAAAAAAAGGATGAGAGCGAGATAAAATTTTCGAAATGAGTATTTTAAAAATGTAATGGACTTAATTTTCAGATTTTTCAATATTCATAATTTTTTAAGAAATTTGACAGTGGAATTACATTAGAAATTTGCATAAGTCATGAAGTATTGCAGAGCTATATTCTTTAAAAAAAGTAACAATCATATCATTACAGTTCATCAGCATCTGCATCTTATAATTTTTTAAAATGAAAATCATGTCTGGAGTGAAATAATAAGAATTACCATCAAATTTGAAATTATCAATTTAATTATTCCTTCCTTTGTTTATTTCATGAAGTAAAATTAATCGTACAACTTTGCGCTATCCAGTTTAAATTAAAGAAAAAATATAATACGTTACTTATTTAAAATATTAGAAAATATCTTACATAGTTTAGGTAAGTTGGCATTTATCTATAAGCATCGTATTTCAATGATTTTGACAGGTAAGAAAAGCAAATCGAGACCTTCAACAACTGACTCACCATCAGCGGAAGGAAATTGGCTTAGCCATGATGCTCATTATGGTCGTTATAGTTTTCATCTTCTGCAACGTCCTTCCTCTAGTTACTAACATCTATGAGACTTTTTATTCCATGCCTCCTACATGGATGGTTCAGGTGAGCACTCAAAATTTTCGAATTATTCAATTTTAGAGTTCAAGTTTTGAAGTTTGTACAGTGTAAAAAAAAAAACAATTTCTGAAAGAATTTAGGAGCTGTTCTCCGAGTCTTAAAAAACAGTAAAATTGAAAAAAATTTTTATATGGTAGAGAATTTTACAAATAAAATGACTTGAAAAAATTTTTAATTGAATATGACGACCACGAGTTAAGTAGGGAACTCATTTTCTAGTGAAAATAATAATTTTTTTTCAAATCAATGATATTTTTATTTATTTATAAAAAATTTATGAATCATTCTGTAAATTGGTGAAGCATTTGTATCGCAGTTTCCACATTCGTCTTGTGAATTTTTATGTTTTTAAAAAATCATTCAGAATCTTGGCCATTTCAAGATATTGCGAAAAAATTTTTCGCAAATTTTTCAGGTTGAGTGTTCTCCAGACATTTAAAAAAATTTTCAGGAATACTACAACGTACTTGGGAAAATTATTTCTCAACATTTTTTTTTAGTCCCAACACTTTTTTTTGAACAAATCACTCCTTATTGACTTTATCTAATGTTAAAATATGCAGATTTGGACATTTGAGTATGTTTAATCTTCCGACTAAAGTGTCAACCTTTTTTTTTTATTTTCGGCAGTTTTGATAATTTTACCTGCTTTGTAACACTTCAAAAAATTTTAAAGGTTTTTTATACAATGCTGAGCAATTCAGAAAATTTTACTTTGGTCAACTATCAAAACTGTTAATCTTAACAACGCATATAACAAATTATATTGAAAGAGTTACATATTTTCAGATTTTCTATTTTCTAAACCTTAATCACTAAGATTCTAGAAATGGTATTTTTTTTAAATTTCTTGCACTAAAATTTTTTATTTTTCGGACCTTCAACTTAAAAGAATGAAATTTTCCAATTTCTGAAGTAAAGATACTCATACTTCATGATTTTCTGATGTAAAATTGAATCTTCAATAAATTCTATAGAAAAAATTTTTACAGCTTGATACATATGAATTTGAAAAATTCCAAATTTTGTGATTTCCAATCTTCAACTTCCCGAACCTTCAACACTACATATCCTGTTAAACAATTTCAAAAATTTTGTAACTGGAGTTTCAAGCACAAACACAGATGAATTTTTTTGTTTTCGTAAAATCCGAGTACACTCGTTAATGTTTTTGAGAATGCTATATTCAATTTCAAAACTTTATCAACGAGAATTTTGAGATTTCCTTAGTTTAGGTTTCTAAATTTCATGAACTTCCATCAACTGATTTCTTGATTTTTAGTCTATCAAGATAAATTTCAATACAATGTCAAACCCTTCTTATAAAAAAGTCTCTTCTTACAACAGTCAATAATTTTCAAAATTTTCACGTCAAATTTTGAATTTTTCCGTTCTCAGAATTCCTAGTTTCAATAAATCTTTTATTGTAACTGCCATTAGCTCACCAGGTCACTCCAAAATTTTACTGTACCCTACACCAAAAAAACAGTTAAACCATAAAAGTCTATCTTGCACCCATTATTTTTTTACCCATTCTTTTTTTACTCCTTTAATCCCTAAAGTGAATTTTTGCTCAAGATCGAGTTAAAATTCTGCTACTCAAACAGGGAGTGAAAATTAACTCTTAAAGAGTGAATCGTCACTCTTGAAAAGTTGAGTTTCACCCCAAGAGGAGTAACATTTTACTACTTAAGAAAACCTTTCACTCTAAAAAAGTAAAAAATTACTCCAAGTTTGAATGGCAGGATTCTAACTTAATGTGGAGTGAAAATTCACTCTATGGAATAAAGAGATTATTATTTAAAATTGCTTTTAATTATGATTCTATAATCGGTAAATACATTTTGTTAATTCGCAATTGATATGATCAAACTTAAGTTCCGTTGACTCAATTTCTTATTCCTTCCAGTAGATTTTCACTCTTCATCAAATAAAAATACTAACACCCAAACTTGGAGTGATTTTTAACTTAATATGAAGTTAAAAGTCACTCGAAAATTGTGAAGTTTGAAACTTAACCCATTCTTTAGAGAGGTATATCTGAATATAATTCAAGAGTGACATTCAACCTCTCTAAAGGTGGAGATTCACTCTTTTAGGTTGAATTTTTACTCTATTAGAGTGAATCTCCATTCCCAGTTTGACTAGCAGTATTTTTACTCAATGTTGAGTCAAAAGTCACTCGAAAGTAGTTAAACTTTACTTCTCTTAGAGTAAAACTTAACAAATTTTTCAGAGAGGAATCTGACTAGAATTCAAGAGTGACGTTCAACTTCTCTAAGATTATCAATGCACTCTTCTCGAGTGAATTTTAACTCTGTGAGATTTAATTTTCACTCCTTATTTTATTGGAAGTATTTCAACTCGATGTACAGTGACGATTCACTCTTTTGGAGTCAATTTTCACTCTGTAAAAGTGAATTTCCACTCCCTGTTTGAGTGGCTGTATTTTAACATAATGTCGAGTCAAAAGACATTTAAAAATAGTAAAATTTCACTTCTTTTTAAGTGAAACTCGACAAATTTTTCAGAGAGGAATCTGACTAGAATTCAAGAGTGACGTTGAAATTCTCTAAGATTAACAATTCACTCTTCTGGAGTGAATTTCAACTCTATGAGATTGAACCTTTACTACCTGTTTGACTGGCAGTATTTTTACTTAACGTTGAGTCAAAAGTCACTCGAAAATAGTCAAATTACACTTCCCTTCGAGTGAAACTCAACAAATTTTTCAGAGAGGAATCTGACTAGAATTCAAGAGTGACGTTCAACTTCTCTAAGAGTGACCATTCACTCTTTTGGAGTGAATTTGAACTCTGTAAGATTCAATTTCCACTCCTTGTTCGATTGGAAGTATTTCAAATCGATGTAGAGTGAAAATTCACTCTAAGAAATTAATGGGGCCAGATCATTCCTACTTTCACAGGTCGGAAATCTTCTGGTCACCATCAATTCATCCGTCAACTTCATCATCTACGTCATCTTCGGGCGCAAGTTCAAGCGACTCTTCCTCAAGCTCTTTTGCAGCTCGAGGTTCTTCGGACCAGGTCGCGACAGCCCCGAGTACCCCATGAACGACGAATCCGTCGTCACCAACACGACCAACATCGAGCTGAGGTACTCCATGAAGAGGAATAATCAGCTGAGTCTGCATCGGACGAACACGCTGACGAATCGCGGCAACGAGCAACGCTTGAGCAACGGACAATTCACCTATAGCATAAAGCGCAACCCCGGGGGTAAATCGAGCCCCGGCTTGGGGGTGTATTACCCCCGCTCGAGCCCCACGAACAGCGTAGAACTCCGCGAGTCCAAGACTTGCGGTGAGCTCAACGGATGGCAACATTCGGACGATGGTGATAGTGCCTTAAGATGAAACGTCCGTTTCGGGAAATCCAACACTTGGGGGAGAAGTTTTGTTGAAAAAACTGAGTTTGTTTGACTTTTTGATTTGTGGTTGCGGTTGTTTCAGTTACAGGTTACTTCAGTATAGGTTCATCAGGATGGAATTTGGACTGCCCATGGAAAAAACGTACTCTCTTAATTCTTTGGAGTGAATTTCACACTGCGTTGAGTCTAAAATACTGCCATTCAAACTTAGAGTGATTTTGAAATTTTTGAGAGTGAAAAGTCACTCAAAAGTAGTGATATTTCACTTTTTTCTAGAGAGAAACTCAACTTATTTCTTAGAGAGGAATCTAAATAGAATTTAAGAGTGAAATTCAAGTTCTTCAAGAGCGACGGTTCACTCTTAGGTATAGATTTAATTTTCACTCCATAGAAGTGAATTTTCACTCAATATTTAAGTAGTAATATTTTAACTCTTGTGGAGTGAAAATTCACTGAGTAGATCTACATAGATCTCAAGTAGATCCACATGTGACTAAAAATTTCTGAAAAAAATCAACATTAGATGAACACATTACTTGGAATTTTCGAAAAAAAATGATAAAAGTAGATGTACTGAGATCTTTTTCAAGTTTAATTAGACCGACAAAGATGTTGAAAAATTACTTAAATGATATAAAAATTTATACGAGCTCTATTTAAGTGCTCTCTTAATTCCTTAGAGTGAATTTTCCCTCTGCACCGAGTCGAAATACTGTCAAACCTAGAGTGATTTTCCTCTTTTTGAGAGTAAAAATTACTTTAAAGCAGTGTTATTTCACTCCTTTTGGAGTGAAACTCAACTCATTTTCTAGGAAGGAATTTCAATAGAATTTTAAGAGTTAGGTCTTTGAGAGTTCATTTTCATTTTATGAGGATCAATTTCTACTGGTTATTTAAGTAGCCGTATTTTAACCCCTTGCAGAGTGAAAATTCACTCTGAGGAATTAGGATAGGAGAACTACATGTGACTAAAAATTCGTGAAAAAAATCAGCATTTCATCTACAGGTTACTTGGAATTTTCGAAAAAATTATTACAAGTAAATATACTGAAATCTTCAGAGATCTGCAGAGATCTTTTTCAATTTCAATCAGACCTACGAAAATGTCAAGAAATTAAGTTAAATGATATAAAAATTTATACAAGCTCTATTTAAGGGCTCTCTGAATTACTTACAGTGAATTTTCATTTTTCATCGAGTCAAAATACTGCCACTCAAACTTAGAGCGATTTATTAGTTTTTAAGAGTGAAAAGTCGCTCAAAAGTAGTCAAATTTCACGCCACTCAACTCATTTTTTTAGAAAGGAATCTGAATAGAATTTGAGGGGTGAAATTTAACTTTTCAAATAGTGATGGCCCATTTTTTGAGTTTTATTTTCTTTCTACGAGAATAAATTTCCACTCACTATTTGAATAGCAGTATTTTAACTCGTTGCAGAGTGAAAATTTACTGTTAGGAATTAAGGGGTTATATACTTTTTTGTGCGGAAAAATTGAGGATGGTTTGGAGTAATTTTTACAGTATGTAGCAATAATACTATGTCACAAAAGTTATGATTTTTAAATAGTATATTGTTTATTTAAAGGAACAAGTGTTTGCTCTTAAAAAAATATCAACGATTGGCGGAATTTTACGGCCCTTTGCCCAACAACTTTTTTTTGAAGAGGCTTACGGTGACCACGATGCAAGTCGAAAAAGTTAAATTAAATCAGAAAATCCAAAAATTTTCAATAGTCTAGGAATACATCTACTTCTTGAACGATCGCTTTTTCATAGAAAAGTTTTTATTCTGCAGATAAAAATTTTTAACAAAATTTTCAGAGCTCGAAACATCGAAACCTCGGGGAAAACGTTCTTGCATACAGGAAAAACGTAATATTTATTTTTTCAATAATTAGATACATTACTAGAATAATGAAATTTTTTGGATTATTTAATTTAACTTGACGTGTTCAACTTGCATCGTGGTCACCGCAAGCCTTTTAAAAAAAAAATTTGTTTCGGGGAAATGGCCATAACTCCGCCAATTGTTCATATTTTCTTATCAACAAATACTTGCTTTTTTCAAGTGGATAATACACTATTCAAAAACAATAACTTTAGTGTTATAACATTATTGCTACATACTTTAAAAAATATTCCAAACCATCCTTAATTCGTCCGCACAATGTATACAACCCCTTAAGACAATCTGCATGTGACTGGAAATTTTTTTAAAAAATCATCATTAGATCTACATAGACTTATGTAAACCTACATGTTACGCAAAGTTTTTTTGAAAAATTATAACAAATATATCTACGGAGGTCTACAGAGATCTACATAGATCTTCAAATATTAAGTAAAATTATACAAAGGTTCCTACAAGATTTATCAAAGTCTACGAGTGACTCTATATCAATGAAAATTAATTCAGAAAAATTCATACAGTTAAATTTATCGCAAATAATATCAAATTGCCAACATTTATACCAATATGTATTGGATCAACTCTAAACGTATAATCTATCTATTTTATAAATTTCAACTTTTTCATTTATGTTGATTATGTAATATGTATATATTTTTGAGGATATTTTAAGATTTTTATTCAATACAGTTCCAATTATTTGATTTGATTTCAAGAATTTTTATTCGAAAATATTTTAAGATATAATTTTAAATTGACAAACTTTTTACGATCTTTGCAAAGTAGATCTACTTAGTTCTTTATAAACCTCTGTATCTATACATTTTGTAGTTTTTTGTAACTAAGTTTACTCTCTGTAGAATTTAAAATTGTTTTCATTTAATAACAATCGCAATTTTTTTCAGCATTGGCAGCAAATCGAAACTTTTTGTAATCTTCTACGTTGGTCTAAATTTACTCGCAACTTTTTTTTGCTTGGAAATTTCCGGTTAACCTACAATCTATTGGGATGAGGAGTCCAAGCTTGCCCAAAATCTATTGGAGCTTTTCCAAGAAATGTATGGAGATTTTCAATCGCAGATAAACCCGTGAACAAATGAACAAAAGGCAAATAAATTCGAATTACTACAAATGAACTAGAAAAATTTCATCAGTTGATATGGTACAATAAATCCCTAAAATAAAATAACATAATTATTTCATGATCAATATATTGATGTTTGGCTCCCATGGTTCTAACAACATCCTATCCTGCTGAATATTTATTGTGTTATATAAATTTTAACTGTGATAAAATTTGTTGATTATATTTATTCCTTCCAACGATCTTAAAATAAACTTGAAGCTGTGTAAGTAAATTTATTTTACAATTAATGGAAGTGATAATTCATTTCAATTTTGAACAAATTCAAAACACAACGTTCCCCCAAGTGTGATTTCCCAGAAACGATATGTCAATGTGGTTATTAAATGGTGCGCGAGTAAAATAAAAACTCCAGTGATAATAATCCTTCACTATGTACGTAATTTTTACCATAATATTCACGAAAAAATGATATAGTAATATGTGAATGTGGCTAGTGTTTTTTGTACCTATTATTACCGTAATCTTTTATGTTGATTGAATGAACGTCCAGAAAATGAGTGAAAATCGTTCTCTATTTTTTATAGTAACAGAAAAAATTTAATTTTAAATTGAAAATATTATCATGCTCTATGAAAAAGTTGTCTCTTGCTGTTGTGACAATAATTTTTTCGGTTTTAATATTTTTCTTTCGCTTAACCTTAAGATGCCATGTATTTTCTTATTTTGATTTTTAAAAAATGTAGTTAAAAAAGTATGTAACGAAATCACGTGAATAAAACAATTTCCTTTTAAATCAGAACCATTGAATGTATGACTGAATCAAAAGTGCCATTATCGTGTACGTGATATGCATAATGAATCCATACTATGTTTGTAAATCATCGAGTTCACGAAAGTTCAACCAATCTCAACAAAATCATTTTCCAAAAACAACCATCTACATTCAAAACGTCTTCAAATCCATTTTTACAACATAAAAATTCTTAGCAAAAATAATTGGTCTGATATCAAAACATGTACATAACAAATAAAAATTTCATAAGTAGAAATTTATTATTTCTTTCATTCAAAATAGTTTAAATAATTTAGATCTTAACATAAATCAAATCATTGACATCTTATTTTATTTCTTGTGATTTATTACATTTGCCATTATTCGTTACATTTACTATTGAGAAAGAATGGTCTATGTCGATAGTTCTTAGACTGAAACAGAATTTATATCTACGAAAATGACTACAAATGCATATAGTTGTTACTGTAAATATCGATGGAATAATGATAATTATAGAAAATGTTATTGATACGAAATCATATGTATACTATTAAAAAACTTCGACAATTATATGACTGCGACATCGGATAATTGCGTCCTTGAGAATTCAAGCATAAGCTGTGAATAATGCAGCTTTAAGGAATAGAATAAGGCATAAAATAGAATTGCACTCTACTTTTAAATCTTGTTATTCTATTAGATGTAGTTTTTTTAATCATCTTATGAGAATATTTTCTTTGAACAATGCAACAAAGTTCTGTAATTAATATCTAACTTGAATCTCAAAAAAATATTGCATATTTCTCTTCCCTTTCATTCAATCCTTTGAATTTTCAAACTAATGAATGAAATTTAGTACACTGCTTTATTTTTGCATGAATCAATTGCAATAGTAACTTAATTAGTGAATTTATTATAATTAGAAAAATAGATTTTACATCAACCATTAAAAGTAACAATCTCTCTTGTTAGTTGACAAGTTTCGATTGCATCTTCCAATAACTTGATACTGTGATAATTAATTGTAAAAAGAAAGCAGCAAATCCAGAATCACAATTTTCAAATAATTTTATTTTAGTCAATACAAATTCCTATTTGTTTCAGTCGATCTTTTTCATTAAATAGTTATTCATTCAATGTTAAATTATTCGTGGAATTGTAAATCCGATTTGTATTATTTCGTATTCTTTAACTTGTAGTAAGTATTTTTATACCGATGACATCCGTCGTAGAATTTTAGCATTAGGCTTCAATTATGCATCGTGGATCAATTTATTGACTCACAAATTTCTATAAAAAATGGTGATCTATTGTAACTGAATTCTTTTCGAAATTCTGTGAGATCCGAATTGAAGATATAAATTTTTCATGAAAATTTTATTGTATTTTACCTAATAAGTCTTTTGAAAGACACAGATCTAGGGTTGCAAATTTTCTTCATTCTAATCTATTTTTCCCAACAAAATTTATTCCAGTAACTTTTTTTTCTGATGCCATGAACTTTTTCCAAATGTATGAAAATTTCAAAGTAGAATCAGCCCTGAGAATTTTTTTTTCAATTATCAGTGAATTTTTTAAGTGTGATTTTTGAGATATGTATTAAGATTTTCATTAGTATTTTCCGAGATTTTCTTTATGGGTATTCTTCTAACTATATAAATTAAGTTTCAGTAATTTTTTAACTTGAAATATAAGAATAACAAAATATTTACACAAATACATTAGAAAAATTAAAATCTGAAAAGAACAAAAAATAGAGCCATCTTATGACAAATAGAAAACAGCTAATAAATTTTACAACTTGAATAACTCCTCACATTTCCAAAAATTTTAACAGAATTTCGGAAAGATGAAAGTAGTACAAGCATTGCAAGGGATGTAAATTTTTGAAAGAGAACCTTGCTGCTCTCGTGTATCTTAAATATCATAAGAAACGAAAAATAAAATGGGAAAATAAAACGCTGTAACATTCACTTGTACGTACAAAAAAACGTGTGAATATGAACTTGTACGAATAGAATTTCTATTCAGCTTTCGAATACTACAAATGTATAGGAATGAAATATGCAAATGTAGCCCAGCGAAAAATGTAAAGTGCTCATTTTCAACCACCGAATATCTCCGTGAACAAAGCGCGTTCGATCGAGAATTTCCAGCTTTTGGTTCATGCAGCATTTTGGAATTGTAGAATATGGAAATGCAATTTGAGAACCAATGTGAAACGGGGCTGAATTTATGATGAAAATTATTTTTATTTCCTTTTTTTGTAAAGTTATATAAAAAGTTTTAATCGTTGGAGCTATCTCCAAAGTCGTTCCTAAAAATGCTGAATTCTCGAACGATCGTGATATGGAATCAAAATTTTTTTTTTGAAAAAAAATCAGGTGGAATCATCATGTAAATATCAGTTAAGTAATAAAAATAATGAGCATGCTACAATCATGCAAAGCATAATTTTGTAGTTTTTATTTTTTTTTAAACTTGTGTTTTATAAAAATTGGCAGAATTACTGCCTGAAACGCAGGATATTTCAATTTATGTCAATCCTTATTTTAAATATCGTAAAATAATCGAAACTTTCTTGGTCATAAAAAAAGAATAATTTATTTTCAAATACTTAAAGGCATGACGGATTCGTAAATCATGTGATACATTTTCATAAGTTAGTATTTTACATTGTCTATCTTACAACTTTTATACAGAATACTACACGTCAAATTACAGTTTAACATTAAAATCTAAAATTTTGATACTGCGAAACTGAAGATTACTTCGTACAAAATTCGTAAAAAAAACTAAACCCTGAACTAAAATTGCTATGAAAAATCATTGCTCTTCAAAAATTTGTTAAAACTATTGTACATGGCTGGCTCTAATTCATTTTTCAATGCTTCCAGTTCATCCATTGCATTAAGGCCTCTATCATTTCGCAATTTGGGATTAGAACCATGCCTGATTAGAATCTCGACTAGTCTCAAATTTGAACTTCTTATTGCTATCAACAATGTTGTGTCACTGGAACAATCTTTAGCATCTACGTCGCAAGTTCCACAATTCAGTAGTTTTTTCACTACTGAAATGTTGTCTTCCAAACAAGCTAGGTGCAATGCTGTATAGTTTTCTTTTTTTGTTGGCAAATTTACGTCTGCTCCTGCATCAAGAAGAAGCCTAAAAGCACAGGAAAACAATGTTTGTCAAAATTCTAGTGATATTTTTTTTCATGTTACAGTAATTATCTTCATAAATAAACGTACTGAACGATTTCATCATGACCATTCGCACACGCCACATGTAAAGCAGTTTGGCCTTTTTCATTATAACTGTTAACACCGAATTCCGCCCTTTTTTCCTGATGACTTGAATATTCTTCTGGAGAAGCGCATTTTTCACAGTCGCAAAGTGGATGACACAGCTCGCAATCATCCTCAGAAACACTGGTTTTGCAAGGAGTTTCCAAACCCAAATAATACGAAACCAAATGAATGTCTCCTTCAGTAACCGCTGTCAAAAGTTTGTCTACGAAAAGTCGAGTTTGGCATCATCGTTTTTTTATTCGCTTTGACATTCAAAAACTTACCAATTTTTTTTCTCCTGGTGGACTCTTTCTCAGGTTCTGCAAACGAAACATTTTTCTTGTTTTTGGGATTTTTAAAAGCTTTCAATGTCGGAGTAGAGTGCATAAGGACTGGACTTGGAGAAGCTTCACGTTGCAAAAGCTTCATGATGTGGCAACTGTGGGCTACTGCAGAAGGACTCAGGCCTCTTCGGTTCTTGGCAGTTTCGTCGGCACCGTATTCCATAAGGATGGTAACTATGTTGGCGTAGCTCCATTTCGAAGCTTGATGAAGTGCAGTGTCACCATTGGAATTTCTCGAATTTACGTCTATTTTAATTCGCATTTGCTCGGTGAAGTATAAAATGGCTTTGACGCAGGCTTCGTGGCCGTGGTCGGCGGCGAAATGAAGGGCTGTGTTTTTTCTGCAAAGTTCATGAAATTTATTTTCCATCGCACTTGAATCCAATTTGAAATTGGAACTCAAAATTTAGAATTTGTAGAGTGGACCAGACATTTTTTGGCCTTCTTTCTACTGCTTTTGTACTGGGATTCCGTTTCTTGGCAAAGGGGAAATTTGAAAATTTTTGAGTGTTCAGGAAATTCAGGAATGAAATCAGGTTGAAGACAATTTTTCGAATTACAATGTGTAGTTTGTGTGCTCAGAAGAGACAACTTTTAAGTTTGATCTATGGAAAGTGTTGGAAGAAAATTTATTAGACGTTTCATAATAATTATAGACACTTTTTATACAAATTTATTTCATTATGGCATAACTAGTTGCTTTTTTTAATAAAATTGCAGTTTTTCTGTTTGAATACCTTTTATTGTTTGTGATTGCAGATTTTTATTGTCGTTGGTTTTAGTCACATCAACAATTTTATTGATTTTCAACGGGTTAAACTATTGAATGATAGTTAAAAACGTAGAATTTCTCAAAATCCTGCTTATTTACCTTGAAAATAATCAATAAACGTTGGTAAATAAACAGGATTTTGATAAATTGTCCGTTTTTGGCTGTTATTAAATTATTTAAACCATTGAAAATTTAAAAAAGAAAAACAAAGAAAGGCGAAATTATATTGTATATAAAAGAATTTTATAAATTAATCAAGTATAGACTATACTTCAAAACTGCGTATCTTATTCATTTATTGCAATGTTTTTTCTAGTGTTGGAGATGTACATGATCGTGGCCGTCATCTTTACATTTTTTATGTAATATAAGTTCTAATAGGAAAGGGATAATATAAGTCTTGAAATTTTATAGACATTTCGTATTGCCATTTTATCAATTTTTTCCTATTTTGTATAGCTTTTGAACTCAAGTATCAGAAAATACACTAGTTAACATAAAAAATGTTACATAGATTAATTTTGGGTTATTAAAAACGAAAGTAATGAGTCATTGTTTTTCATTACTTTTTCCGCTAAATTGTATAAAAAATGTAAATATTAGTTGTTTCAACTAAAAACAATGGCATTTTTCTAAAAATCATACTCTTTTTGTTGATGAAAAGATATTACTTCAGTTGATCATTTAAAAATTTCGTGAGTAGCATTAAGAAAGATATGAGAAAAAGTTAGATTTTTTGTTCAAAAATTGGTCTTTTTTTATTTACAATGAAAGATTGCAATAATTTTATTGTTGGAACTTTCGAAAACCTTATAGCTTTCAATCAGAGCCCAGTGAACCTGTGAGCTGTGTGTTTTTAAAGCTTTCGAGTTTCCCAGAGAACCTGTGAGCTCGCAGCGTTTTCATTATTTCCGCCCCTTTTCGAACACGCTGCGAACTCGCCACGAGCTCACAGAGTACTTCCAGTCGTTGATAATTAATAATATATATTTCAGGAAAATAAAAAGATAATTCATTATTTACAGTAAAAAGTAATCACAATGAAGCTGTAAAAACGATTATTTAATAAAAAAAAAAATTTCTCCCGGGTGGGAATCGATCCCGTATTTTGCGAAATTGAACCCAAAAAAGTATCATATTCATTAACATGAGATATGCACTTGATTTAAGCATTCTACACAAAACTTGAAACATGAGAAAAAAAACCAGCAGCCATCTGGTGAGCGCTTGCGGAAAGCGCGCGAATTTTCAAAATTTGAATTACTTTATATCCGAATTTTGAAAATTCGCGCGCTTTCCGCAAGCGCTCACCAGATGGCTGCTGGTTTTTTTTCTCATGTTTCAAGTTTTGTGTAGAATGCTTAAATCAAGTGCATATCTCATGTTAATGAATATGATACTTTTTTGGGTTCAATTTCGCAAAATACGGGATCGATTCCCACCCGGGGGAAATTTTTTTTTTATTAAATAATCTTTTTTACAGCTTAATTGTGATTACTTTTTACTGTAAATAATGAATTATCTTTTTATTTTCCTGAAATATATATTAATAATTATCAACGACTGGAAGTGGAAGTACTCTGTGAGCTCGTGGCGGGTAGTCTGCGAGCTTACAGGTTCTCTGGGAGACTCGAAAGCTTTAAAAACAAAATTATTCCGACCTTGAATCGATAACTGGAAGTAATATATTCTAGAAGATAGGTAAAAATCTGACTACCTTTCAACTTCTTTCGCTTGCAAATCAAAAAATGTTTATTCTTTTGATGAAAGAAGTATATTTTTATCGACAGGAAGAATATAAACGAAATGACGATCAACATTGCATAAAATAAAAAACAAAATAAGTACTGAAAAACACATTTTTTCTTCCAGAAATCTCAAAAACTACTCTTCGGAAAAAAATGACTGACTTTTTAGTTTTTAACGACGCAAAATAAGCTCTAAAGTCTCTTTATCATCGAGTTGTGCGCGACAAACCAAAAATTTGTTAATTAATGTATTCTATAATTTTCCCAATTACCTTGAGTCCTCGACCATTGGATTTGCATTGGCATGCAAAAGCAAAAGAACAGTGTTTTGATGTCCTTGAAAAGAAGCACAATGTAATGGTGTAACTCCTTCGACGTCAGATTCGTCAACCTTTGCTCCCTGAGTCTGATAAAAATATATTTACAATATTGAATACTTGCATATTTTCAGTACTACATTCAATAATCTTGTGGAATATGAACATTAATATCAATTTAAACTATGATCCATACCACTAAAAAATCAATGATGGACACTCGGTTGTGAAGACAGGCAATGTGCAATGGACTCAATCCTCGGTCATCTCTAGAGTGTATTGTTGGCCAGCCAGATCTTCCTCAAAATTGAAATAATAATTTCATGAAATTAGGCCATTAATCAACGAAAAATATTACATTAAAGTTTGAATTTTCTTTCTAGAATACCGAAGACTACGAAAGTTTTAAATATAACATAATCTAAACGAGTTGGAAAAATGACTCTTCACGAATTTCGGTATTTTTTTAACACTGCGAAGTTTGAATGCAGAAGTGTAAATTTGTTTCTCGTGAAATTCAAATTGAAAAATTTGCATTCTTCGACTATACTCGATTTCTCGCGATTTCTGAATTTCACTCATGAATTTTCACATCCAGAATTTTCTTAATTTAAAATCCCGAAAACGCAAAGAGTACATCAAAATATTTTATAATCATACAAAATAAATTCTGAGAATTCTATAAAAACCAACAAACCTAGATTTTTTGGCCAAACTCCTTTCACACTCCTCGCAGCTGCACAAAGGATGACAAAGTTTTCCACTCTCCACCATGACCTCCTCCTCCCTCACTAAAATTCTCCCCACCTCCCCTAAATCATCCTCCACAATTTTTTTGAATAAATAGCCCAAATTCACACTATCTCCGTCTTCCAATCCCCCTACTACTTTTTCAGAATTTTCTTCCTCAAAATCAGCTTTTGGTTTCGTGTTCCCAACCAAAGTTCCAGACCTGACATGTTCGATCGCAGCCTCCAAACTTGTAATCAAAAATTCAGCTTCGTCCGCTTCAGAACCCGAAGTTTTCGAAAATCTGAAAATTTTAAGTTATTTATAATGAGTATTTTATCCTCCTTCCAAAATAATTGTGCAAAGAATAAAAACTCAAAAGAAACAAAAAAATACTGTATTCAATGAAAAAATTTTCCCCCAAAACCATCAGCAATAAAAAAACGTGTAAAAAAATCACCTGAAATGTTTCATAAACATCAACTGAGCCAGCCAGTTCGGTATCCCAGACTTGATCACCAGGAAAACGAAAATTGGTAAAAGCTCGTCAGACGAAACCGAGCATTCACCCTGAGACACTAAACGCGTGGTTTTCTTCAAACAACCAATTTTCCCAAGAACAGTGTCAAACCCATCCAGATGGGAAATTTCGAGTTTGCCCCAAACAACGCCATCCTGGAGATCGGGCCTTATGCCCAGTTCCTGAGGTTGGAAATCGTGGAGATTTTTTATGACCTTGTTCAAATGAGCGTCTTCGAAGACCGTGCAGGACGCGATAGAAAAAGGCAGAACCGTCCTGAGACAGTACAGAACGTAGGTCTCGACAGCGACCTTGACAACCTGCAGAAAATATCGAGACCTGGAGGTTTTTTCCCTCAGCTTAGTATCCTTCAAGATCATACGAAGACACCTGGCGTAAAGGGCACTGGCAAGGTCTCTTTGAGTCTGCAACGACTGGTAATTTAGGTTCTTGTGGGACCTTATGAACTCTTCTGTTGCGGTCTTCAGATTCTTAAGGATGCTCTTGTTGGAGACTTCGGTCCAGAGGACGTCCATGCATTCGCTGAGGTTTGTAACAACAGAGACTTTTTCGTAGATGGAGTCAGGATTTTGCTCCAGGGGTCGTTCTATACACCTAGAGTGTAAGGATTTGAAACCATGAAAATTATTTTTCATGGTGATGTAAAGTTAGAAGCCACTGTCTTTCTGGATCCGAATTCAAAGCATTTGGAAATGTCCAAAAATACGTTTCTGTCGAGTTTTTACTTTAAGGGGTTATATACCTTTTTGTGCGGACGAATTGAGGATAGTTTGGAATATCTTTTAGAGTATGCAGCAATAATGTTATGACACTAAAGTTATTGTTTTTTCAATTGAGCAATACACTATTAAAAACTATAACTTTTGTGACATAGCATTATTGCTACATACCTTAAAAGTTACTCCAAACCATCCTCAATTTTTCTGCACAGAAAGGTATATAACCCCTTATTAATATTGAAACATTTTTTTTTCAAAAACAATTTTTTATAATATACTGCTGTAATACACTATATTATAATGCCAAGGATAAAAATGATTCATTAGTACCTATAGAATTATAGCTTGTGATTTAACAAAGATAATATTACATTATTTTTCCTTATTTTGTAGTCATTATTTTTGTATGAAGAGTACGAATAATATTCCCCCATTCTTAACGAAAAAATATTGATCAATTAAGCTAAATCAATCCGCAGATTAAAAATTAGCAATTAACAAATTAATGGTCAAATATATATTGTCACAAACCATATTCGATATTTCTTCTGATCCTCCAAATAAAAAATTTCTTCGAAAAGTAAATGTAGAGAGCACGGTTTGGCAATGCTATATTCGATTGTCAATACTTTGTTGATCATTTTCACTTTCTTATTCGTTATTGTGCGGAAATTTTCTCCTTAAAAAAAAGAAACTATTCTTTAAAATCCTAGTCCATCAACTGCATATAACTAGGGTTGCCACTTTTTAGGATTAAAATTCAAGTCTCTCGTTTTCAAGAGAAAAATTTTGATATCAAAGTGTCTAGAAAGCAGCTAATAAAATACTGAGTATCTAGTTTTTGTATAAAAAATGCTCTGCTGAATATTCCAGCTAACTTTAAAATTTACTAAGAATTATCTACAAAGAGTTGCACTAAGGGATTAAAATTTTTTGAATCGTCATATGTTCATTATAATTTTTGTAAGCACAGGATTTTTAACGATCGTTGTTCAACTCAGAGAAATACTCAACAATTCATGAAAATCAGAAAAAAAGCACTGCTGAAACTTTACGTCGATTTTGTTATTCAATTAATAGAGAATATTATGAATGATGTCAACAGCCCCCCCCAAAAAATCTAAAACTAACAAATCGTTATGAGAAGATCTAAAAATAAAGAGGTTTCGTGAAAAAACTCATGAATAATATAAGAAAATTCCAAAGCACTTCAAAATTTTTCTTGTTACATGTGTGGAATTCTGGAGAAAACTTGAGAAATTTACAGCTTCTAAATCTATACTTTTTCAATTTGTACAATTTTATTTAAAGGATACCAACATTTTTTTTAATAAAAATTATTAAGTAGCCCTCTAATTCTGACAAAGTTGTAGTTTTCTACAATCAAAATATTCTGATGACTTTAGCTAACTTAAAGTACTACATACTTCTAAAATATCTGCAAAAGATGTTTTCAATTTTAAAATTTTTTTTTCAAAATTATTACAAAGGCTGGTATCACTTTGCTTTTCTTATGATAAATTTTATTTGAGAATTTTTCATATTTTCAAGACGTTTCTTTGTAGATGCTATAAATTAAAAAAAAAAATATACTGTAGATCCACAATTTCTTGGAATTTAAATAAATACCATGAACCAACAATGTATAATAAGATTTATAAATTCAGAAGTTAAAATATTAAAAAAGTTTCTTATCAAAGACATTCGGATTTTTTTCTATTTTTGAAATGAAAATAACGATTTTTTATAGATTGTTGACAATTCTTCAAAAATTCAAGATTCAGCAGGCTGATGAAAAAAATTTTAACATGTTTTCTTTGAAACTGCACAGAAATTTCAGAATTGCTGATAAAGTTCAAAGCATTTATGGTAAGTTTGTTATAAATCATCTGATCATACAAGTTAAATGAAATCTTCAAATATGGATCCCAATTAAAAAAAAAAAAAAAAAAAAAAATCTTGGATATCAAATAAATCTAGATTTCGACTGTTGAAATTGGTTTGAAAACTCTAAATATATTAGAAGAAAATGATTATGAAATTTTTATGAATACTAGAGTAAGATTTTAAATCCTATGGTTTTTTCTAAATTTTTTTACAAATGAATCTAAATCAGCAATATATGAAAATCAGATGCCACTTTCTAATATTAGCAAATACTAGGTAAAAAATACAAAAATGATGTATCAATTAGTTGAACACAATTTAATAATGTATATTCAAAAAAGACAGAATAATTTTCAAAATTGCTTAGAAATTCTGAGATACAATAATATTTTCCATGGAACTAAACTGATGTTCGTGTATATATATAACATTTCAGAAAAATATCTATAAAATCAAAAGATATTATCTCTAAATCATAAACTATTCCAATAAATTCTTTAAAACACTCTAAAGTTGGAATAAATTTTTCAAAACTGTAATACTTCTCCAACATATGAAAACTGTTACAAAAAACTATAAGGTACCAGAAGATAAAAGTATTTTACAAATTCTCAGATTACGGTACTTTCTATAAGTAATAAAGTTTTAAAGTTTAAAAAAACTAATACATTCTTTAAAGAAAAAAACCATAACTTCTGTACACTTCAAAAATTACAAATCATTTTCCATTACTTTCCCAGCAATCTTGATTATCAAAAATCCAACTTTGTAAAAGTTTTGTTATTATATAAATATTTGACTCAGAGGTTCAGCAATCAAAAAATCAGGAAAAAAATCCATTACTGGAATTTAGCAACAAAATAATCAGAAATGGAGTTCTATAAATCTTTAGGTTGGAAAACTTTACCAGTTGGCAACCCCAATTGCAACCATTATCCAAAAAATCTCAAAAACCATTTGAATTTTTCTCAGGAATCAAAATATGCCCCAGGAAGTCATTTATAACGAAGGCGCCCGTGGCAAGACTCCCACGTCGAGGAACACAAATAATCCATTCTTTTTCGATCGCCTCCTGGAAAATAGTCAAATACTCCTGGCGAAGTTCCTGAAGAAATGGGTTTTGAGAAAGATCCTCGTCGTAGTTCACCTCCATGATAATTAAACTTTTACACAAAAACACAGATTTCTGAGAGGAAAATCAACTTCATGGCACATGAAAAACGAAATTTTGGATTTCCATAGCGAACTTTACATATTACCGACTTTTATCAGATCTGAGTAGATGAAAACTGAAATAAACATTGATAAATAAAGTCAACAGATAGGAACTCGACGCTCCCATGGTCTTATTAAAGTTCAAACATAACCTTCGTATTTTGTAGAGTAGGATGTATTAAAGTTTGATTATTTTTCTGTAATATATAATTGTTATGAAATATATGAATAAATAGTGGCAATATAGGTGGGGTACCTCTTTATGATAAACTGTTTTAAATGTTGCATTGGGGGCCTCAAAAACTCTTAATCCGCTACTAACATTCACTCTATCTGTATATATGCCCGGATTCCATCATATCAGAACTTTCTAGAGTTCTTCATGTTATCGAACAAACTGACCTATATCCTCAAACTCCCTGAAAAAAAATACCATTTTCGATTAATTTACAACTCAATACACGAATAAATAATAAAATACTCATTAACCATGAACCTCATAAAAAACTCATGCAAGCCTTATAAGGATCTGAATTTCCTTAAAAGATTTTCAATTCCTTATAAGGTGACCTTATAGAAATCTTAAATGTAAGAACTTCGATTCTTCATTAGATGACCTTAAAAAACCTCATAAGAATTCCAATTCCTTTTAAAAGAACCTTATAATGTTTTCAATTTTTATAGACAGATTTTACAGTTCTTTAAAAGGATCAGCTATTTCCTTACAAAGACTTAAAATTTCCTTCAAAGGAAATTCAAATTTTCTTATAAGCTCTGGTAACTTCGATTTTTATAAGTACCAGATTATTCCGCTGCATTTTTCTTTTTTTTGTCATTGTCCCCTGACAGTCAAACCATGACAAATATATCATTTGAAATTCCCGCACTTTTATGTGATGCGCGCGCATTTTATCTCTACATAACAGCCAACTTCAGGCAGTGGACATTTTTAAAAATGATAAAAACATGACGTTACAGGATCTGCAATTCAAAAATAACCGAATTGTCGCCAATTATTTATTACTTGAATCTGATTCAATTTACATGAATACGTCGTATTTGCTAAGAAATATTAAATTTTTTGTTGCAATAAATTGTGTATAATCGTTTTCACCGGGATGTCAGCTTAGGCTGTTTTCGCACGAATAGCAGCACGTTTACCAGTGACAGCCTGAAAAAAACCAATACCATTGTTATGTAACATTCCACAAAACGAATTATTTATTTAAATTTCAATCAAGTCATAATAAATTACCTGGAAACCGGATTTGATGCTAGCTACAGAACATCTTGACCCGCAACTTTCACACTGAAGGAAGAACAGTCGAGTATCTTTTTGAAGAATCGTCTCTGAGGAACGACATGTATGACATGTTACGTATTCCTTGACGTATCTTTTTAAGACGTTTTCCATTTGTTTTTGCTGGAAGCGACCTCTAATTAAGAGCTTAGCGTTTCCGTCAATGGAACCGCTGGTTCCCAACTCGGCTAGAAGGTATTGTAACACGTGTTTGGGTTGCCTGTGCAGTGATTTGCAAATCTGTTGAAAGAAATACAAAGATATATGTATAAGGTCAATTTTTCCATTCCTCCTCGAATGATAAAAAAATATCCTATAGTTTAAAATTACCTCTGTAAAGTTAATAAATGCTGTTTTCTTGGTTCCAATGCGTACAATTTGTGGTGGTCTCATGACAAATTTCTGTCTTTTGCCGGCGACCATGTCCGGATTCTTTTCTCTCATGGTTATAAAAACTCGTTCGAGTAATTCATCGTAAGTGTAATCTCGATCCGATCCGGACCATACACTTGATTCTTCTACTGCGGAAAGAAAAACTGTTTAAAAACATGTAAGGCTTGAAATTCTTGCAAAAATTAGATGTGGCTTCGAAACTGTAGATTTAAATTTTTCATGAATACTTAAATACATTTCTCACCATACTCTGAACTTCGCTCAGATTCAGTGCAGCATGTTGACAAATAATGTAAAAGGTAAATAGCCAGACTTTTGCAACTTATTAAAACACTTTCTATATGATATTTACCATTTTCCTTATTTTCTGTCTCTTTTTTTTCTTCTACTGCTGCGAGTTCGTCCAGGTCTTTCTTCTTCTTTTTTTTCTTTTTCGATTTCATAAAGTCCATGTCCAAATCCAGAGTATCATCTAAAGCAGGTTCGTCTGCCTGTTTTGAAGATTCCTGTAAGTAATGCTAAATTATGCTTCGAATAATAGATTTTTCTATTAACAAGTATGACTTTATGAATATTTTAAAAAGATCATTATATCTTAATCCACATTGTGTGATGTCAAGTTATAAATTTAAGAATGAAAAAAGTAACATATCATGCATGAACTGAATCTGTAGGAGATATTATGTCATCGACAAAATCAAAATTTATCATTTTTTTTCTAATGATACAACGAAATTCCGAATATATCAGGACGTTCTCGAAATTCGTGAAATTCGTGTAATTTTGAACATGAATAAAATATGTTTCTAGAAAAATGATTTTTTCTTTGTTAGAATATTTTTTCATGGACGAACTTCTTTTTTCACATCAGGCAAAGCTGCTTCAAGTTCCTCTAGGTTGAATTTCTTTTTCTTTTTTTTCTTCTTTCCAAAGTTTTCAAGGTCCAAGGTTTCTTCGTCTTCTGCAGCCTCGAGTTCTTGGTTTTCTTTGTCACCCATTCCTTCGCTCGCCTCATTGTTGCCACTTTCAGCCAAAACTCCATCGATGTCAAAATTTATCTTCTTCTTCTTTTTTTTCTTTTTAAGACTAGAATCGAATATCTGCAACTAAAAGTCATCACCAAAATTCATCTTCTCCACTCATGAAAAATTTCACTAAAAAACAATGTAAATGATGATGGATGATGAAAACAAAATTTTTTTTGGTGGATAAATAAAAGGCAAATAGCAAATTTGTTAACATAAAAAATCAATGAATCAACAATTTTTATTATCAAAATTCAACGGCTTCCACAAATTTCACAGTAACACACTGTACATAAGTTGGTTTGAAAATATATCTTTTTTTTATTTTGCGCTAAAAATCAGTTTTTCTAAAATTTGTCATTTTATATTAGGCTGTCAAATTTAGAGTACCCTCACTTTTGTATGAAAATTTTTTCAAATCTTTATTTCTCATCGGATAAACGATGGATTTCGATCATTTTTATATGAAAATGTTTGAAATTTCACGAAATTTATAAATAATGAATGTAAATATTTCTCGTAGCGTTATTGAATAGTTATTAACGTAAATAAAAAATGTATAAAAAAATCGAGTCAAAAATTTTCATGTTGAATCATTTTTTTTTTTCTTCCCGTTTTTTTTTCCATAAATTGGTAACGATATAAACTTCATTCCGTAAAAGTCGTTACATTCCAAAACGTTTTGTTCGCAAGTGAGAATTTTTTTAAGTGATTACCAAAATTTTAATATATTTTCACTTTTTTTGTAATTTAGACACTGTAATATGTTTCAGTCAATAATTATATATATTGTGAACGAAAAATTCCTTAAAATATTTTCAATTGCTTGGAATATAACATGAAATCAACTTTTCGTGCTTATGTCTTAACAATAACTTTTTATTCATATCAACTTGCGTGGACCTGGTTTTACCGTTACATTTCTTGGAATATTGTTTAGAGATATAGACTAAATTAAGCTAAGAGATTGAAATTAATAAAATGCATTTTAAACGCGAATATATTTAAGAAAATAATGAAATATCACACACCGGATGGTATACTTTTGGACTTGATTGGTTAAAAAATACCTAAATTCAAGAAATTTCTTTAATAAGATTGCAAAAATTTGAGATCTCTAATATAAGCAATTCGAAGTATCTATATTTCAACGAAATAGTATAATGACGAAACGCATCATTGTTTACATAAAAAACATTAAAACATGAGCACGTCAAACATGTGTAATGATTATTTTGTTTTTAAATAAAATGAATATTTTTTAAGCAAGAAATATTGTTTTTATATGTATTTGCTCTGCTTCAAACTGTAAGGGAATTTTTTAGAAAATTTAAAGTATTGAATGAAAAAATTAAAGACTGTATCGCATTATTCCAGAAATGGAAATTTTTTCAATACCTACATAATAAACCTAGGTTCAGGATTCTAAATCAACATTAAAATGTGATAAAGTGTTTCAACGAAATAAAAATGACAAAATTTTAGTGAGATATGTATGACTTAAATTATTTTAGCAACCTAGTGATCCTCGCAAAAACTTGATTTCAAGTTGTATTCTGAGCCGTTTAACATATAGTTAGGAATTTTGAGTACAATAGTATTTTCGTTTAGAATAATATATATCATCGTCAAATAGTATATATTACAGTGTGTTGAGATCAAGAAAAGTGAAAATATATAAAAATTTTAAAATCACTGGGTAACAACAGGTAGGAAATTCGAGAAAAAAATGATTCTCACTTGCGAACAAAACGTTTTGGCATGTAACGACTTTTACAGAATGCAGTTGATACCGTTACCAATTTATAAAAATAAAAAATGGAAAAAAAATGATGAAATAAAAAATTTTCATTCAACATTTTTTTTACACGTGTTTCATTTACGTTAATAACAATTTAACAAACACTATGAGAAATATTTACAATTCATTATTCATAAATTTCGTAAAATTTCGAACATTATCATACGAAAAAGATTGAAACCCATCGTTTTTCCGATGAGGAATAAAGATTTGGAAAAAAAATTTTCTCCAAAAGTGAGGTTACTCTGAATTTGACAGCCTAATCAAAAATTACAAATTCTGGAAAAAAAACGATATTCAGCCCAAAATGAAAAAATGCTTATATTTCAAAACTAATTTATGTATTTATTTAAAAAATTTGAGAGAAATTGGTGATTTGGTTAGTGACAACCATACGATTCTAAATAAAATGACCTTATTAAGAAAATGAATAAATTATTATTATATTTAGAATAACAAATATATAAAGTAATAATTATATTATAAATAAATCAATATTATTCCTCAATATTGCTATGAAATATAAATACTGTTAACAAGTTGCTTATGTACATAGCATAGTTTTTACTTTTGAGACTTATTATATTTTTCACCAGTAACAACCGACTAGATGGAAATCTTCTATATATGAAAGGCTCAAAGTAAAAGTCGGACAAGTAGAGACAGAAAGCATGGAGTGTCGCTTCTATCTGTCTCTTACATTTCCCACTTTTGCTTTCAGCCTTTCGTATGTGAGGCTCTGCGAGGAAAGGCATTTAACTTAAAAAAAGCTAAAGCCTATTTTCGATTTTGCTCTGTTATAGTCAAGAAAAATGTCACCCGTCCCAGAGGGGCACTACCTCTGGTTCAAATTGTTCGAAAAAAAATGATTTATTTTTTTACTTGTTCACGTTTAGTTTCAAGTGGTCAAATGTTATTCTTCAGTCCATTTGTGGACGTGTTGCACTTTCGAAAAGACATTTATTTTATGATGTGACAAATCGCTGTATAGGACTTGGCGTCTCGAGCCTTTCCAGTATCTGCAGGGGCATTTTAGTCGACTCTACGGAGCAATCGAAAATAGACCTTAGCTCTTTTTGAGTTAAACGCCTTTCCTTGCGGAGCCTCACATATAATTAATATATATACTCATAAAATCATCATTACTGTATTTGAAATAAAGAATGGAATATAATAATAAAAAAAATAATAAAAGATAAAACAATAAATGTTGCTCTGAAATCTAAATATTGGTAACATCTTCTTGATGTAAATAGCTAATTATTGTATTTTTGGGATTCATCAGGTTTGTGGCTAGTAACGACAGACTCAATATAAATCCTTAATAGATAATTATATATGTTGCTACCAATAATAATAAAATAAATAAATAATAAATTGGAAATAATATCTATAATTTAATGATCATTATGGACAGTAAAAAAAATTATACTCAACATATCTCTGGCTTCCCGCCATAATCGAGAAAGTCACTTGTGCCATAAGGCTGAGTTTACATGATATTCTGATACAATTTTGAACGTTGTGGCATGTGTGACTTTCTTGATTATGGCTGGAAGCCACAGATATATTGTTATTAAATATAATTATCACTAAAATGTTAATCTAAATAGATTATTTTTGTATTTATGGGACTCGTTACATTTTTTGCCAGTAACAAAACTAGATGGAAGTCCTGGGTATATATCTATATACATATATCTGTATGTCTCTTAAAATAATTTAAAAAAATAACGAAAATACAGAAAAAATGTTAATGATTTTCAGGGGTTACTGAGGAGTAAAAAAACAGTAAATGAATGAAAAACCACGAATTTTCACCTCACAGAATTTACATACAATCAAAGCCCATGCATTTTTTGAACAAGTAAAATTAAATGTGCATTATTTTTACACAAGCATTATAGCTTCTAAATCTTTAAAGTGACACTGTCACATGTTGGGGCATAACACAAGATTTTGCACTCACATCTTCTTCCTCCATTTCCGTAAAATTACCCAAGGGTATGAGACACCGTAAAATTGATTACCAGCTTTTATAATACGCGGAAATCTTTGCAACGTTAAAGTCTATTGCTGTCAGTCAGAAATGTCAAAATTTTCTGATGCAAACATCTGAAACGTCATGGTCATGGAGAATACACTTCAGGAGTGGATTTTTCGGGGTCGAAAGGGGTGCTAAAACGTACTCGTAATATGTACTAATTGTATGTACATAGATTTTGCATGAATTGTACGAATATTGCGGAGACGAATCTTAACTAATGAATAGTATAGTTTCAATCCGTTCATCCCGGAGGACTTATCAGGACTTATCTACAATGAGTACTTTCAAATTGTATACCGATAAAAAAAAGTATTGCGCACCAGTTTGTACGCGTTTACATCAGAATATCAACTACAATGCCCTGTAAATTGTTATCGTCTGTAAAACTTACAGATTAGTGAACTGTGAGTTTGAACAACGCTGATTTTAACCAAAAGAAGAATTTTGATCCGAGGCGAAGGCGAGAATGCGAGAATCCCTGTCGTCTAGCATCCCTGTCAGGCAGGGGACAATACTCCCGCAATAGACAATAGTCATCAATAGTCAGATCAGGTCAGGAATAGTCAGTCAATGGTCAGGAATATGTCAGCTAAAAGATAATGGATGTAGCCGTGAACATCGCACATGATTATGCTGACTTCCGACTAATTGCTTGCAATTGTTTTGGTTTCATCGGTTTTATTGATTTTACAATTTAATTACTAAAAATTTCGCGCAGCGAAGTTTCGCGAGTGTCTGATGTGCTTTCGTGCGCCTTCAAGTGCTGAGGATATATAGACTTCGGGAAAATAAACGGCCCTTTATTGCCCTGCGCGGGACCTGAGCACCCGTTTATTACCCCTTCGATCTATAATAAAATATCTTTTAATTAAATTGATTAAATTTTAATTAATTAAAAACGCGACAGTAATTACAATTTACGCTAATAATTTTTTTAAATCAATCTGCAAATAATTATAAGTGATTAGAGTCAGCAATAACAAATTTATCAACAATGCTGAAAAGGTTTTAATTTCCGTCTCAATCACTTTTATCCCAGTGTTGATAACATTGGTATGTCATACGCTCGCTGCCCGTTGCCATGGTGGTAGTAATAACATGAATATCATCAAGTCACATTACCTGACTTCGGCTGACACGTTTCTGACCTGACTATTGTCTGTCAATGAGTATTGTGTGAGTATTGTCCCCTGCCCGAGAGGGATCGTGTACAATATTTTTTTTTATAGCAATACTGGTATCTAGTGTACTTCAAAATGTTTCATGTTAATATTTTAGGTGTTGTTAAATGTTTTTTTGTTGAGTATCGTTTGTATTTAATTTCACAACACTTTACAAATCAACCCATTGTCAGTATCATGAACCACCGGAGTGGAGCGTGGCAACCGAAATTGAGCGCGGAGTTCAAAACTCCGTCTCAACCCCGGGCAAGGGATTCGCAAGCAAGGATGCGGGAGGAGAAAAAAAAACAGTAAACAATATCTCAATTCGTTAATACATCATTTATTCATAGAAAACATATATGTCCATATCCCAATTCCCTTACAAGTCCACTTATAATCCATCCATTCCTTTTCAAAACTAACGGAATAATACAATTAATCGCGAAAGATAATCAGTAAAAGAGGAATTAATTCTTAGTCGAAGATTTTCCGGTCGGCGCACGGTAGGGTCGTATCTTAGATCCCCTCTTTTCTGGATTTTGGAGGGAACGTAGGTGGGGGGAGATGTGATTTCTGTCACCACGGGGGGCACATACGGTTCCGGGGGAGCGGGGAGTGAGGTAATAGAAGAGGGTGGAATGGGCAAGGCGGCGGGTACTGGTGGTGGAGTATGAGGTCGGGGGGCTGGTTCGACTTCCTCGAAATCCGAACCCTCCGACGTAGTTGGAGATAAAGGGGGTAATATCTCGGGGTCAGGTGAATAAGGGGGGAAACAGTCTGATCTTGGTGAGAAGGAGAGGTCGCTGTCCCCCTGAACAGTGTCAGGAAGGGGAATATCGGCGACCGGGAGAGGAGGCGGAGGTGGGGGAGTATATCTCCAAGTGGGATAACAGGATGACGGCTGCAGAGGGGGATGAGGGGATGAGGTTCTGTGAGGTGGGGGGTTCCTCGGCGGAGCCCTCCGAGGGTTGACGAATGTTTCGATTAATCGCGGGGTGTGAGAATGGAGGTTGAGGCGCCCGCAAGCCTTGCCCTGTACCCGGATCTTCTTCGGGTATGTATATATCGGCACGCCGTAGGCAGACGATATATACCAAGTCACGATGTCCTCCGGGTCAGTGTGAGGGTGATAGGGTCGGAGGGCGAAGCGTCCTCGGGCCCACTGTAATTTTACCCACAGCCACCCCAAACCCCTGGCTGTGAAAGTACTCTCGTGGCCGTTCCCTCTCAGTCCCTTTTCCCGGGCCAGGCGCCCGCACTCCTCCTCGAGAGCCACAGCCTTAGGGTGCACTAAGGTAGAAGGGAGAAAAACGGAAATGAAAATCCCGCGTGGGGTAATTGGAATTGAAAGAAAACAAAATAATAACCGAAAAATGAGCTGCCGGTAACTGGATGACTGGATTTTTTCGAGACAACAGGATACAAATATTATAAAATCAAGTGGACTCACTTTTGCGGCTACTAGAGCTTTTCGTGGCTTCAAGAGCGTATTTGTGGCTACGAGAGCGTTTTCGTGGCTCCAAGAGCGTTTTGTGGCTTCGAGAGCGTTTTTGTGGCTCCAAGAGCGGTTTGAGGCTTTAAGAGCGTTTTAGTGGCTATGAGAGCGTTTTTAGGCTTCAAGAGCGTTTTTAGTGGCTACGAGAGCGTTTTGGAGTTCGGAAAGAACTGATTTAGTGTCAAAATTCACGGGTTTATATATTCATCTCTAATCTATAAAAAATGGGGGTTCACCTCTATGAGAATTGGACTAGAAAATAATTCGGCATGTTATCGCGCTTCTCTAATTTCGAAATTCGACGTGTCAAGCCGGTCGAGCGATCGCGTTGCGCGGCCGATTGTTTGTTCGACCGACTTGTCGATGTGTATCGATGATATCTGCCGCTCGAGGCCGGCGCGTGATTTTACGCAATTTTACGTGACGAGATAGAAATCCCATAACTGTTCAAAAAAAAAGAAAGATTCCGGAATCTCGGTGAATCTCGGGAAATTCAGGAAAAAGGAAAAGGATTGTTCGTGGATCGTCACACCTCCCCCATTTTTTGTCGGGTTCTCGGAGATACATCGTTTGACGAGAATTCGACATGTATTCAGGTAAGTCCGCTGTTTCCATCATACTTCCAAAAACATAGATAACCTAGCCCTGGTATGTTCCAGGTTCTAATCCATTCACCGTTCGATAATTCCTCTGTTACTTTTTATCGTATTTAAATCAATGGCATTTTCCCTGTTTTCCTTTTTCTTTTGGAAAAAAGGGAGAACATATTCAGAGTAAACGATTTTGACTTCCCGATCTCAAATAATTCATCGCCTCTTCTTATTTTCTAGAATTCTGTGACCCAAAAAAAATTCTCGTCTGCCTTAGATCCCATATATCCATTATCACTATTAAGATCCCCATTATTATAATTACCATCGTTCCCGTGAAAGGGAAAAGAAAGGAGAGGAAAAAAAAAATATTCTGTTGACCGAGAATCTTTCTTTTGCTCTAGGAAAAAAGTATCTGACATCCCGCTGGGATCTATTTCTGCCCCTTCGTTTCCGTGCTCGAGGTAAAACGAAGCGACTGGGGGTATTACATTCCTCATTGGAGTTGTCAACATCAATGATTGTCGGTGATCCGTACATGCATATATTTATATCTATATATATATATATATATATCCTCTTTGAAATCATCGTCATGAAATCGTGTAGAATTACAATTTTTCTCTTTCTTTTTCCTTTCTAGCATACTATTCAATAATCCATAGGCGTAGCTGAGACAACATCATGTGCCACTAACTTCAAGTGAAATCTCGCAGGTTACAATTCCTAATCATGGCCTGCTGGTCCGGCTGATGTCTTGCGTCCCGGGGCTTGTCGGGTTGCAGGGATGACGGGTTCCTCGGTGATGACCTCCAAGGGGATGCATTCTTCGGGATCCTTTGGTACTGGATGATGCGAGTGCAGCAACAAGTTGGTCAGTGCTCCCCAGCAACTTGCCAATAGGTAAAAACTAAACCCGAAGGTTGCGTGTAGGGCGAGCAGGTGTAAGATCAGATTGAATATTCCCTTCACGAATTTCAGGGTCAGGTATAATCCGAGAAAACCTGCAGTTCAGGTTCCAAAGGTGACGAACCCAGCGAAAACATGGTTCCAGGTGCCGCGTGCAATTGTCTCAAGGGTATTAGGGTCCATGAATTCCATGAGAGAGAGGTTTCCCATGTCTACTTGTTCTCCTATGATCCGGCGGGCGATGATATTCAGAATACTAGGCCGGTCGATTGGGAATAGTATCTGCTCACGATATTTTTCGATATCTTCTTCTGCATATATTCCAGAGTTGGCGAGATCTCCAGCGTTCTGGTATTCCCAGCTAGGCCTGGTTTCTGGATCCATTGACTCGGGGGCCTGGCTCTCGACTCCTTGTGGGATAAATTTATACCAGTGGCCATCTACTACAAACATGGTGGGCATGAGTGGGCTGCAGGTGACCTCTGTTCTGGTGCGCTTCATGATGTGGGTACGAGGCGTGAGAAACAGGCTGTCGTTTCCTCTGATTACTGCCAATTCTTGGTAGCAGCGTTGTGTTTGACGAACTTTTACCTCGACTGGCACGCATTTGATGAGCTGTATGACCTCTCCAGTGAGTAGGGCCATGTATCCGGGTCCTTTCATCAGGTTATAGGTGAATTCATCAGCTTGGAAAGTGGCGATGCTCTGGGCGTTACGAATTACTTGTCTCTCTAGCTCACATTTTTGTGTCAGAAGATCGTGGTAGAGATTTCTCGTCTGGGTGCGTAAGTGTTTTTCCACATAAACGAATTTGGAATTCATATATGTAAAAATATCTATATTATGGATGTCCCAGGAGGTGCGTGAAGTGAAAAATGTGCCTTTCTGTCCCTCCAGTACATAAAGTTAAGGGTGTTCGGTTTGGATCAGCGTAAAACCGCATGTCTGTGTCCTCCGTTTTCCTGAGAGCGCGAAGGTGACGTCATCCGCGGTGACCGTGTATACTATACTGCTCCTGTCGGCGTCCGTTCCAATTATCTTTGTTGCAAACCCCTCGAACAACACCCCGTATTGTTTAAACCTGCAGAGATCAGTTGGCGCCAGTTTCCAAAATGTAAAACCTCCTTCGCTGTCGAGACATTTCGTTTTTTCGACAGGACATTTTTTCCCTGAGGGTAGTACTAGCTGCGCCCCTTTTCCTTCGATCTGAGCTGTATAATCCTTCAACGTGATTATGACGAGAGCTTGCACCACAGCTTTCTTCCAGCTACCATATGAGTTTGAATAGAATTGACCTTCGCATTCCCCGTCAGCGTTTGTGGATTCGGCTAGCGTCACGTGGTGAGTTCGTGACCCGTTCCTCGTGTTCCCGTCTAGTGTGGCCCTGCCTAGGTATAGGGTCCCGGTTTCCTGTAGTTTTTCACATTGTTCCCGGCTGGTCTCATATAAATACTCGGTGTAGCCATAGGACGTCGTCATGATGTGATCAAACATTCCGCATATATAGACATGTCTTTTGATCTCGATTTTGCATTCCATGACGTGCGTGTTATCGAAATCCAGGTACTGTAGCAGCTGCACGTAGACACGACTTTGGTTAATCTTAGGGATCGGGATGTCGCAGTTTCCGATGTCTTTGATGGAGATCCTGGTCAGGTTACTCCTGGCTGTAGCGCAGTCGTATCCGACAAGGCCCGTGACTGTTTGGATGCATAATCCGAGCAAGACCAGCAGGTTATACATGTTCTATAAATTTCAGAACAGCCCGATCAGATAAAATATTACAATCGTCTGGTCCTATTTAAAATCCTGATTAACAGCAATTCTCTGAAAAGGAAAAAAATTAGACATGATTCTCGTTTTATCCTGTCATCCATGCTACTCTAGCATCAATTAGAAAAAAAAATTCCTTTTCCCTTCTCTTTTCCCCCTTCTTCGAGCCTTTTTCTAAAAAAAAAATTCAGTAATGCATTAGATCAGGGGCCTGTTCTGGGTCGATCTGAGTCCTAATTAATCGATCGGCCGATACAACCTTCTCGTCGCTGCCAATTTTCAAAGATATTTTATGGTCATCTATAACCTCTGAAATTCTAAAAGGGCCCGTGGTTGGTGCACTTAATTTCCCACTTTTAGCTCTTTTTCGAAGAAATACGTAGTCGCCAGGCCGAAAGGGAAGGGGATTGGCATGGCGGTCATATAGTCGCTTTGAATTCTCTTTAGCCTGTATCAGATTATCACGTGCAGTGAGCTGCAGGTCGTGCAACCTGGCCAGGAGCCGTATAATATAATCATCGTAAGTCTCCAATCTCTCTTCCTCAGGCAGGGTCTGTGAGGAGGGCAGGAGAGCGACCCGACCGAAAACTAGCTCAAAAGGGGTTTTTCGAGTGGCGCTGTGTATGCTCGTGTTGTAAGCGTGTGTAGCGAGCTCCACCCACTGGTCCCAGTCAGCATCTTCCTTTATGAAACTCTTCAAATAATCCACGAAGGATGTGTGGTACCTCTCTAAGCTGCCATTCGTTTGAGGGTGAAAAGCTGTGCTTTTCAATTGCCTAATTTTGAAAATTGAAGCCAGAACTTTCATAACTTTGCTCAGAAAATTGGTGCCCTGATCGCTCAGGATTATTTTGGGTGTCCCATAGACACAGAAAACTCTTTTAACTAGAGCCTCAGCTACCGTGGTGGCTGTATAATCTTCTAGAGGCACGCAGATGGCGTATTTGCTCAACAAATCCTGACAAGATAGCACGTATCGATAATTATTCCTACTAACTTTAAAGGGGCCTACAATATCTATACTCAATTTCTGTAAAACAGTACCCGGGGTGTCAGTAATAGTCAGAGGCTGTCGGGTCTTAATACGTGTGAGTTTCTTCAACCTGCAGGTGAGACACTGTTGAACGAAGTCCACGACGTCATCTTTAAGTTTTTCCCAGTAGTATTGACCTCGAATTCTGTAATAGGTGCGAGCAATGCCCTGGTGCCCGCCGACGGCGGAGCAGTGGTTTTCTTCGATGATATCATGGCGCCGAGAAATTGCTGGTATTTCTACCAATCCGTTACAAATCGTCACCTTGTAGGGCTTGCCCTTGAAAATGTCACGTACTAGTAATGATATTTTGTCCCATGTAAATCCATTTATTAACGGGGAGCGAGGTATACTGATGCTTTTCAGGCCTCGGGGCGCCAATTGTTTCTCTGCATCTTCGAGTGCGGCTTTCAAAGTTTCCCACCCTTTCGGTGTTCCAAAATCGTCAGGATTTCCGTCGGTTATACATAGCCCGACATGGCAACGCGTTTTTCTCTGAATTATAGTTGCAGTGCCAACTTGTAATCGTCCAAAGTTTCCTATATCTATTTTCTGTGCTGCGGCTTTTGTCGCTGTATCCGCTGGTAGCCCATTACTTTTCAAAAATAATATAAAATTGTCTTTTCTCATTGATATTTGATCTCTGGATTCATATATATTTTCACCGTATACCAATTTTTCTAATAATTCTCTGACATCTTTGTCTGTTTCCAGGTAATCATATAATTCCATTTTTTCGTTCTCGGCGTCCGTTTCATTCGGCGCCGGATCAAATTCATTTGATTCCTTTTTCTTTTTATTTTTATTTTCGAGCAAATGCTGATTTTTTTCATTTCCTTCCAGGTAACCTGCATTTTCTAATTCAGACTGCCTGCCTGCAGCTTGGTCATCAACTGGTTCGGGGCTCAGGATTTCAGGATACTGGTTTCGGACTTCGACTTCGTCTTCAGATTCAGGATTCAGGATTTCATACTGGTTCAGGACATCGAGGCCCACGGGATTCGGGATTTCAGGATTCTCGATCTCAGGATTCAGGATTTCTTCGACATCTGGATTCTGGACAGGATATTCAGGATTCAAATCTTCAGCTTCTTCGACATCTTGAGAATACGAGTCTCGATTTTTAGTGTCTAGAGTTTTCCTCTCTGTCTTCGTCTCTCGTTCTCCTTTTCTCTGGTTTCTGTTCCTTCTTGGCTTCCTTAGATTTCAATAATTGTTGGAAATTCTTGCCTTTTTCTGTCAGCGTTTTCTTACGGCTCGATCGCCGAGGTTCAGTCACGATCTTGACGTCTGTTATTTGATGATTTTCTGTTTCTTCCACGGGGTTCCTTGATAATGCGTCGGCATTTACATTCGTTTTTCCCGCTTTGTATATGATCTCAAAATCGTGTTCCTCCAATTTGAGCCGCCATCTTGCAAGCCTGGAAGTTGGATCGGCGGCATTTCGTAAATGTACAAGCGGTTTGTGGTCGGTACAAATTGTAAATTTCCTGCCATTTAAATAGGGGCGAAAATAAGAAATGCAGTAAATTATCGCCAAGGCCTCCTTTTCGTATGTGCTGTAGTTCCTTTCTGCCGCGTTCAGTAGTCGAGATACGTAGGCGCATGGTCGATCCTGGCCAATCCTTGGTCCTTGGGATAAAATTCCGCCGATGGCATACCCGGAAGCGTCGGTTGTTACAATAAATGGTTTTTCAAAATCAGGGTATTGGAGTACTGGCTCTTCACAAAGTCTCCTTTTTAATTTTTGAAAAGCTTCTTCTTGTTCTTCTTTCCATATAAAATCAGCTTCCTTTGATAATAATGAGGTCAATGGTTTTGAAATTTTAGCAAAGTTGTGTATAAATCACCTGTAGTATCCAGCTAGTCCCAAAAATTGTTTGATATTTTTTTGATTTTTCGGGCGCGGAAATTCAGCTACGGCTTTTAGTTTATTTGAGTCAGGATATATGCCTTTTTCCGTAATACGATGTCCCAGATAAATGACTTCTCGGCGAAGAAATTCGCATTTATCGGGCTGGAGCTTGAGGTTAGCAATCCTCAATTTTTCTATAAATTTCCTGTATTTCTGTCGATGCTCGTTCAGTGTTTTTGCGTAAATTATTACATCGTCCAAGTATACGAATAATTCCTCGTCGATCATTCCTGATAAGGCGAGTGACATGAGACGAGCAAAAGTTGCTGGTGCAGTACGGAGTCCCATGCTCATCCTGGTATACTCGTAATGGCCTCCAGGTGTGGTAAAGGCGGTTTTCGGGGCGTCTTTCTCGGAGAGGGGTACCTGGTGAAAGCCTTGTGCCAAGTCGAATACACTGAAATATTTTGCATTTCCAAGTTGTTCAAGAATTTCATCAATGCGTGGTAAAGGAAATTCATCGTCTATTGTTCGTTCATTAAGTTTCCTAAAATCGAGAACTAGCCGCCATCTTGGGTTCCCGTGACTGTCAGGCTTCTTCTTGACAATCCATACAGGGCTATTGTAGGGACTAAACGATGGGCGTATTATACCGTCGTCCAGCATTCCTTGTATTTGTTTGTTAACTTCTTCTTTTAGTGCGTATGGAAATCTGTATTGTTTTGTATTTAATGGCTGATCTGAGGTTGTCCTTATTTCGTGTTGTAAGATATTTGTTGCTGTTAATTTTTCCCCTGGCAAGTGATAGAGATCGGCACTCTCTTTAATGAGCGTGTATACTTCTTTTATCTCCTGTTGATCGAGGTGTTCGAGTCGTAATGAGTCCTTAACTTTTTGTACTTTATCTGGAGTTTGAATTATAAAACATTTCCTTTTTTGAATTTTCTTCTCTCGACGTTTCTCCCATTTCTGGTAAAATATTTTTGACGGTTCTTTCTCTGGAGGTAGAATGTCGAGGCCAACTTCTCGGATTTCCGCTACTTCTTCTAATTCAACTGTAGGCGTGTGGAACTCGACCGTATTTTCGGTGGTGTTGATGATTTGTAGGAACCCTGATCCCTGGTTGTTTGTTATAAGCGCGTTTCCAATGTAAACGCCTTCCTTCACTGTTAGCTGTGGAACAAATCCATACTCGAAATTATTTTTTATATTAATATATACTATTGGCCTCGTTCTAGGCTCGACGAGCTGTATTTTCACAGGTTCGGGTTGTACTGTATGAGTTTTGGCCAAAGGTGTAAATAATATTTCCTGCCCATTGAGTTTCAGGCAGCGCTCGGAGTAACTTATTTGAGCCTTGCTTTTTGTGAAAAATTCCGTACCTAGTAATCCATCTTGTTCTATTGGAAAATTATCTGGTATGATGTGAAAATCTGTATAATGTCCCAGGAAGTTGACTGTAATTTTTCCCAAGGTCTCGACAATTTCGTCGGTTATGCCACTCAGGTGTAAGATATCTTGAGAGTTTATTTCTTCCTTCGGGTGAACATATCGCTTTTTAAGTAAAATTGGCCCGGCGCCTGTGTCAAGTAGAAGGATAATTTCGTTGTGTTGGTGGCAGTTGACACTTATCGTTGGAGCCGGCGTCATCTGGTTTAGGAGGACAGGGATGATTGGCCGACGTGGTTGACCCCAATCATGGTTGAGCCTGCCTCCGCCCGTGTACTGGAGTTGGCCTCCCGAGTCTCCGGGAGGCTCTGGAAGTTTCCCTGGTGCCCGGATTCCTTTGCTTGTCGAAGTGCGTTATTTCTTACCCTTAGGGCACAATCCTTGATCCAGTTCCCAGATTCTTTACAATAATTGCACCTGGATTCTTCTGTGCTCGGCGCACTAATGCCTGGCAGGCTGGCGTTTCGTGGATTCAGCCTTGGACAGTTTCGGGCAGTATGCGCTTGCTCTTTGCAGTACTGACACCTGAGCTGTGGCTGTGTTGGCGGCCGAGGGTGGCAAGTTCCACCCGTATGTTCTTCTTGAGCTCTTCCGCAATCCCTGCATTGTAATGAGAATTTACATGCATTTTGTGGGTGTCCTGTACCTTTGCAAATGTTGCACCGAGGGGTGACGTAGTTCACTCGGTTGCTTGGGAAAAATCGGCACTGGTTGGCTCGGTGACCCCTTTTTGAGCATATTTGGCAGGTGTCGTTCCGGAAGTTCTGATTGTCGTAGGGTGCTGGAGCTGCTGATTGAGGTGCCAATTTCTTGAGGAGGTTACATTGAGCGGTCGTGTGATCATGCCGCCCACATAAAACGCATGCCGTTGGTGCTGGGTGACGGTTGCTCTGGGTGCCCGTCGTTCGTAGTGCATCTTGGGCCAGCAACTGATTTTCAATGCGTATTGCGCTCAGACCAGCTTCTGTAAGGTTGTTGGTGTTGTTCATGAGTGCGTAGATTTCTCTCTTCAAACCGAGGATAAAAGCCTGTGTAATTTCGGACTCAATTTCCTGTAACCTGATGTTGTCAACAGCTGCTTGCTGGTCTGGTGTAAGCTGGTCGATGGGCTCACTCGTGTAGGCTTCCTTGATTCAATGTCCCAATTCCCGGGCTCGATTTAAATAATCCGACACCTTCTCGTTGTACCCCTGGCACAGGCGGCCAAGATCTCCTCTTAGGGCAGTGGGCGACTCCAAGGGAGCGTAAATATTCTTCAAAGAAGCCAAGAGCTGGTCCACAGTGTCCACTCTGTCACGGCGTATAATCTGCCGGGCTCCTCCTTGTAACTTGGCTCTGATTAATTGAGTTAATCCGTGTTTGGCGTTTTCTGGCAGTAAATTTTTAGCATCGATGCAGCCTGCGACAAATTCTCGAAAGGTAGCTCCACTCTTCGGATCGCCAGTGAACGTTGGTACCAAATTAATGACATCCCGGAGTTTTACTGTATATGCGTCGTGGTTACGGCCTCCTGCGATTTGAGGTGCGGCAGCTGGATTGATAAAGTTGTTGTGGTTGTTTTCCGGCGCGTCATTGTTCGCGTTGTCATTGCCTTGATTCTGGGCGTCCATTTCTGTAGAATGGCCAGATACAAGTTCCCTAGGAAAAATGGGGGTCCTGCAAAGTTCGCTGCCCCGGGTAGGGTTTTGTCGTAATTTCAAGAATAGGGGGAGGCCGGATCCTAGGATATCCTTTCTAGTGCTACTGCTCAATACTCTGGTCTTATTCCTTGTCAAAGGTGTGTTGAACATTCCGGCGACATGTTCCAACGAAAATTCGATCAATAAGGATATAAGCCCTCAAAAAATATTCCAATTTCCGGATCTCTCAGGATTTCTAAGTTCTATGAAAAATATAGGAATTAATCAAGATCCCAAGCCCTATAACTCGAATTAATTTATAAAGAATTCCCTCTTTCTTTCCTCTAATTCCGATAATTCAAGACAAGATCATAATTCTTCCATTCCTCCTTTCTTTCAGATCATGGGAAAAAGCCTGCATGAAAATGAGAAATTGAGTAAAATCTATTTCAGAAGGAAAATATGGTGTTTCTATTCCCCCTTTTCCTCTCTCTATATTTCTTCCCTTCTTTTCCCTTTGAAGGTTTTTCAGGATCTGGATAATAATTCAGTACAGAAAAATCCGCGTACGAGATTCCTCGAGGGCCGTACGTGCCTATCGAATTCGGAATTCTGGCTCAGTAAGGATAAAATGAATAATAATAAAAAAAATAAATAAATAAAGTTCTAAAGTCGTATATTTGAACGTGCGAAAAATAAATGAAACGAAATACTTATTCAATTCTGTATCCTGGAAATTAAATCCACGCATTCATTGCTTGTTCATCCCTTTCCTAAAATGCAGTCCTGCCGTGGTCGCCAAAATTTATGTCACGAACCACCGGAGTGGAGCGTGGCAACCGCAATTGAGCGCGGAGTTCAAAACTCCGTCTCAACCCCGGGCAAGGGATTCGCAAGCAAGGATGCGGGAGGAGAAAAAAAACAGTAAACAATATCTCAATTCGTTAATACATCATTTATTCATAGAAAACATATATGTCCATATCCCAATTCCCTTACAAGTCCACTTATAATCCATCCATTCCTTTTCAAAACTAACGGAATAATACAATTAATCGCGAAAGATAATCAGTAAAAGAGGAATTAATTCTTAGTCGAAGATTTTCCGGTCGGCGCACGGTAGGGTCGTATCTTAGATCCCCTCTTTTCTGGATTTTGGAGGGAACGTAGGTGGGGGGAGATGTGATTTCTGTCACCACGGGGGGCACATACGGTTCCGGGAGAGCGGGGAGTGAGGTAATAGAAGAGGGTGGAATGAGCAAGGCGGCGGGTACTGGTGGTGGAGTATGAGGTCGGGGGGCGAACCAGCCCCCCGACCTCATGCAGGGGCTTCTGCAGGGGCATTTTAGTCGACTCTACGGAGCAATCGAAAATAGACCTTAGCTCTTTTTGAGTTAAACGCCTTTCCTTGCGGAGCCTCACATATAATTAATATATATACTCATAAAATCATCATTACTGTATTTGAAATAAAGAATGGAATATAATAATAAAAAAAATAATAAAAGATAAAACAATAAATGTTGCTCTGAAATCTAAATATTGGTAACATCTTCTTGATGTAAATAGCTAATTATTGTATTTTTGGGATTCATCAGGTTTGTGGCTAGTAACGACAGACTCAATATAAATCCTTAATAGATAATTATATATGTTGCTACCAATAATAATAAAATAAATAAATAATAAATTGGAAATAATATCTATAATTTAATGATCATTATGGACAGTAAAAAAAATTATACTCAACATATCTCTGGCTTCCCGCCATAATCGAGAAAGTCACTTGTGCCATAAGGCTGAGTTTACATGATATTCTGATACAATTTTGAACGTTGTGGCATGTGTGACTTTCTTGATTATGGCTGGAAGCCACAGATATATTGTTATTAAATATAATTATCACTAAAATGTTAATCTAAATAGATTATTTTTGTATTTATGGGACTCGTTACATTTTTTGCCAGTAACAAAACTAGATGGAAGTCCTGGGTATATATCTATATACATATATCTGTATGTCTCTTAAAATAATTTAAAAAAATAACGAAAATACAGAAAAAATGTTAATGATTTTCAGGGGTTACTGAGGAGTAAAAAAACAGTAAATGAATGAAAAACCACGAATTTTCACCTCACAGAATTTACATACAATCAAAGCCCATGCATTTTTTGAACAAGTAAAATTAAATGTGCATTATTTTTACACAAGCATTATAGCTTCTAAATCTTTAAAGTGACACTGTCACATGTTGGGGCATAACACAAGATTTTGCACTCACATCTTCTTCCTCCATTTCCGTAAAATTACCCAAGGGTATGAGACACCGTAAAATTGATTACCAGCTTTTATAATACGCGGAAATCTTTGCAACGTTAAAGTCTATTGCTGTCAGTCAGAAATGTCAAAATTTTCTGATGCAAACATCTGAAACGTCATGGTCATGGAGAATACACTTCAGGAGTGGATTTTTCGGGGTCGAAAGGGGTGCTAAAACGTACTCGTAATATGTACTAATTGTATGTACATAGATTTTGCATGAATTGTACGAATATTGCGGAGACGAATCTTAACTAATGAATAGTATAGTTTCAATCCGTTCATCCCGGAGGACTTATCAGGACTTATCTACAATGAGTACTTTCAAATTGTATACCGATAAAAAAAAGTATTGCGCACCAGTTTGTACGCGTTTACATCAGAATATCAACTACAATGCCCTGTAAATTGTTATCGTCTGTAAAACTTACAGATTAGTGAACTGTGAGTTTGAACAACGCTGATTTTAACCAAAAGAAGAGTTTTGATCCGAGGCGAAGGCGAGAATGCGAGAATCCCTGTCGTCTGGCATCGTGTACAATATTTTTTTTTATAGCAATACTGGTATCTAGTGTACTTCAAAATGTTTCATGTTAATATTTTAGGTGTTGTTAAATGTTTTTTTGTTGAGTATCGTTTGTATTTAATTTCACGACACTTTACAAATCAATCCATTGTCAGTGTCACGAACCACCGGAGTGGAGCGTGGCAACCGCAATTGAGCGCGGAGTTCAAAACTCCGTCTCAACCCCGGGCAAGGGATTCGCAAGCAAGGATGCGGGAGGAGAAAAAAAAACAGTAAACAATATCTCAATTCGTTAATACATCATTTATTCATAGAAAACATATATGTCCATATCCCAATTCCCTTACAAGTCCACTTATAATCCATCCATTCCTTTTCAAAACTAACGGAATAATACAATTAATCGCGAAAGATAATCAGTAAAAGAGGAATTAATTCTTAGTCGAAGATTTTCCGGTCGGCGCACGGTAGGGTCGTATCTTAGATCCCCTCTTTTCCGGATTTCGGAGGGAACGTAGGTGGGGGGGGATGTGATTTCTGTCACCACGGGGGGCACATACGTTTTGGAGTTCGGAAAGAACTGATTTAGTGACAAAATTCACGGGTATATATATTTATCTCTAATCTATAAAAAATGGGGGTTCACCTCTATGAGAATTGGACTAGAAAATAATTCGGCATGTTATCGCGCTTCTCTAATTTCGAAATTCGACGTGTCAAGCCGGTCGAGCGATCGCGTTGCGCGGCCGATTGTTTGTTCGACCGACTTGTCGATGTGTATCGATGATATCTGCCGCTCGAGGCCGGCGCGTGATTTTACGCAATTGTATGTGACGAGTAGAAATCCCATAACTGTTCAAAAAAAAAGAAAGATTCCGGAATCTCGGTGAATCTCGGGAAATTCAGGAAAAAGGAAAAGGATTGTTCGTGGATCGTCACATCAGTATTAATAAAGTGTGGTCGTTTGCAATCATTTGGCATCATCATTCAGCATCATTTGGACTTATAGCTGCTTAGATCATTTTGCCTGATTTTGCCACAGAGTTTATCAGTTTGAATATCGGCGGTTTTCGGCAGTTTTCGGCGAAAAGCAGACAGCGCTATATTAAGTAGTTCGGATAGAGTGTCGAGTAGTTTCGGACAACTTCGGCTTCATAAACATCAGCTGTATACTATATAGCCAATTAAAAGTGATATTAAATTGATGTTGATGTTTATACTGGTTTATACAGTTATCAGCTTAATCAGTTGTTATCAGTTATCCAAAAACAACTCTACAATCACAAAACTATAACATTGGAGTGCAACAACAATAAAAATAAATTACAGGTAACTTTACAGAATCTTAAATACTTTATCACAAATTTTCTTGCTTCTATTTAAAGCACAAATTTTAAGTGTATATTTCATGAAATGATTGTTTTTAGTTGTACATTATAAGTTTTGCAACAATTTTTGCTTCGAATTATTTACCTGTATTTAACTCGAATTCGGTGATTGACAGTTCATAAAACTTATTATCAATAAAAATTATTTTTAAAATTTTTCTGGGTTTTACGATTTTCTAGAAAAGTTTTTTTAAAGAAACTGTTACAAGAAGTTTTTTAGGATATATGTGTATACCATTCTTGTCCTTTTTTTTTCGTTGAATAATTTGAAATTTTGATTTATTTTATAATTGAGTAAAAAGGTAATTTCCAGTAATTTTTTGTCGTGCTTATAATTTTTTATTATTTATATTTATTTTAAAAGTCTTGATATTGATTTGAAATTGACGAATTTGAAATAAAATAATGTAACCCACTGCACCATACGAACAATATTTTAAAATAGTCTGTATCTCAGTTTTTATCATTTACTACTATTTATATGATTTTTATAATAAAGTTTAGATAATCAATAATATACTAGGGAGTTATAAATAAAAAAAGTAGTAGATAATGATAAACATGAATATCAAACCATTTCTAAGAATCATTTGAATGTTATAAAAAAACAATAATAATATAATAAGAGTTTACATCGTTTGTTCCAGTTTTAACAGAACGTTAGTTAAAATAATTTACATAATTTTCATAGCTTTATGTATCATACATTTATTTTATTTCATACATTTTATGTAACTACAAATTACTAAGGTTCAGAATTTAAACTTGTATAAAAGATTGTAAGTTACTTTTGAATTTTTTATGATGTATTCATAATTTAATAAAAAAATTCAGATTATTCTATTTACATGTATTTTTATAGTTTGGCACATTTTTTATGTGTGATATAACTTTATAGTGTAATTTTTATCAATTGAAAAAGATTGGGTGTATTCAAAAATAAAAACGGATTTTCAAAACTTCACAATAAATAATTAGGGTAGTTATAAAATTTGAAATTTTTGTTTTTTTGATTTATGTAACAAAAAATTGACTTTATTTCTTGATTTACACTCAAAATAATACAAATTTGGTTTAAAAAAAAATTAGCGATTTCAAGTTTTTATAATTGGAGACCTGTGAGAATATCTAAAATAAAAATTAAGAATTCTTTGGGAGGGAAAAATTAAAAAAATTAAATTAATTCCCAAGTATCAAATACTACTTCCGTTTATACACCTCAAGAATTGATGTGACATAATTTTTATAAGTACACATTTACTGTATTTCATGTAACTACTAACAAGTGAAGTTCAAAGATTGAACTGATATAAATTATTGTACTTTGCATCCGAATTTCTTATATGTAGTTTTACTTAAGAAAAAAATTTTGTTTTGTTCTTTTATACGTATTTTAATAGCCCGATGCCTTTTAATATGTTAGAAACTTGATATGTTGCATTCGAAAATGAAAATGTATTTTTTAAGCTTGACAGTTGAAAATTGGGGTACATTTTGAAATTTTTATTTATTTTTTTTTTTGATTATATAAAAATTATCAACTTCATTTATTGATTTACTGAAGCTCAACACTCAAAATAATGCCAATGTAATGTAAAAAATTTAGCCTACTAAAGTTTTTATAATTAGAGTCCTGTAAAAGTATGAGATATAAAAATTAAATCAGTTTATTTTAAATACTGCTTTTGTTTACACGACGTAGGAATTAACCTGCAAGTAAAAGGTCATAGATACTTGAAAAAATTATTCTGATTTACAAACACAACATAAAAATTGATCATTTTCTGAAATATTTTACAGATTTCATCGAAATACTCTTGCAACCAACTTTCATTTCCTAATTTCTCGATCCTTATATGTAATACTAATGAAATCCAAATTGTTTAATTCAAAAAAACTACTGTCCAAAATTCATTTTTTTTCTGCAAGATAGAAAATGTTCTTTTTACTCTATACTTGAATTATATAATCAAGAAATTTGATAGTTAAAACAATGTTTTCGATTTTGCAAAAAATATGTTTTTATAATATTCGTATACTAAAATATTTGTATATAAATACTTGCACTCAGTCATCAAAAAATTTCAGAATCATTTTCATCCGCTTCCACTTTCATTGCATAAAATCTTTGTTTCCAGAAATAAAAATGACCGCACGTGTATTTCTGACCATGCTGAAGCAAAAAGAAAACGCCACATTATCTCGACTGATTAATCAGACAATCATAAATTCCTGCTCCAGAAAAAATTCCCCGTGTACAGCTAACCAAGCAACAGTTGCTAAATTTTCCAGTGATTTTCCCTCCAAGTGTTGGAAATGCGAATTTCCTCAGAAATCAAAACTATTCTGCAACCAGTGCAAAACCTTACAAAAACCTCCAGAGGATATAAACTTTTTCGATCTCATTGGGATCAAAATGGATTATGATGTTGTCACTGAAGAGATACAAAAAAATTATAGGCAGCTACAAATGCTGTTGCATCCTGATAAATTTGGAAACAGGACAGATGTGAATTTTATTTTGCTAAATCATCTTGAAAAAAAAAAAAACTTAAATCTACAATGCACTTTTAAATATTTGTAGGGAGAAAAACGAATTTCGGAAAATTGTTCATCTCTCTTGAACAAAGCGTACAAAACTTTGTTAGATCCTTTGGATAGAGGATTGTACATGTTAAAACTGCATAATGCGTCGATATTGGAAAACATGACTCAAATGGATCCAGAATTTCTAATGACGATTATGGAGAAAAATGAGGAAATAGATGACGCCGAAAAAAATAAAGAAAAAATCTTGAAGCTCATGAAAGAAAATCGAAAAATGCTGAATACCTTGACTAAGTAAGAATTTTCATTTATGTCCACACAAAGAAAACTGAAATTATACATTATTTTCTGTTTAAGCCCAAATTCTTGAAACAAACATTAAAACAGTAAAATTGTATTATTTCAGGGAAATATCTAAAGCGTTTCGTGATGATAATTTGGAGAAGGCAAAAGCTCTGCTAACAAAAATGAAGTATTACTCAAGCATCAATAGCAGGCTAAAAAATTTGAAAAACGAACATGGGATTGTTGACTAGTTAATTGAAAATTATATTGTATATAATAATGAAAATTTACTACCAAAGTGATATCTAATTTTTTGTTTTCATGATAGGTAAAAACGAATTTTTCAAGGATTGTAACATATTTATATGTAAAAAGTTAATGTTTATTCTAGATAAATAAAATTCGATTCTGTTGATTGTTTCGTTACGAAAGTATTTTACATTTATTTATTGTCAACCTTCCACTGCTCGATCCATTGGCATATTCGGTCAACGTTTTCTTCTAGTTGCTCCAGAGTATTACTTTGTAATTCATGCACTATTTCTTCATCGTACGACTCTTTTGCTTCTTCCAAAATCACTTGGAATATTTCACAGTCCATGTTACTTGTCAATTTTTTGCCTTCATATCCTCTTTTACTTAGTCTGTCGTAAAGAATTGTATTGTCGGCTCTTAAGACAAAAACTACATCAAACCATCGTTCGGGAAACATTTCAGCTCCATGGTAATCAACTATGACTCCACCTTTTTTCATTTTACTTTCCAGCATGTCGAGCAACTGAAATATTGGCAGAATCGAAAAGTTTTTTTATTGATTCAAATGAAAAGTTTAAAAATTTAAATAATCAATAAAACTTTATATATGTATACATATTTGTCAATCTTGAAACTTTTTTGTACCCAATCCTACAAATTCAAACTTCCAATATGTATTTATTTTTGAAAATTTTACTGAATTATCAAAATCTTTTGGAATTTTCTTTAACTTGTAGAATATTTTCTAAAATTCCAAGTTTCTCTGATCTAAAATATTTTACCCTCATGTTGAAGATTTATTTTATAATGTGAATTTGAACTGATTTATAAAATAATATAGATATCAACATGCATTTATACATATTGTATTATTGCCTAGAAAAGAAATTTGGTTGAATTACATACCTTGTCTTCATTTAAAACGTCTGATTGGTATTCCTCATCATATCCTTCGATGCAATCATGCTCTGTGGAAAATTTGCTTATGTCCAAAGAGGTAAAGCCAGTTTTTTCTGCCAGAAGTGAAGACATTTCACTTTTTCCCACACCAGGAGTTCCTAAAATTTTTTCATTTCTGAATATAACATATTGTTTCCAATATTTAGAAAAAAAGTAAAAACATAAAGCATATTTTGAAATATATAACTTTAAAAATTATGAACATGTTCTGAAATCATAAAAATTTACAAAAATTATTTAGGATTACTAAAATTCTCAAATATGAATATTTTTGTACAGGAATACACACTTTTTCAAACTGTTCAAACTCAATAAAAATTCATCAAGCACGTTAGTTTTTCATTTTTTTTTATTTTCAACTACTTCCATGATATGAAGAATTGTTTAAAAAAAAACTATTTTGCATATTTCAAAGTAATTTAATATTATACATCCCCACCCTTGTGTTTCAACTACTACCAATTCAAAATCCATGCGTTCTGCTGCCCCTAAAAATTGCTATAAAATTACCGCATATAAGAATATTCGGTGATTTTCTCATGATTCTTTATCCTCGAATTCACAAAAAAATTTTTGATTGCGTTGACGGAGAATCACCTGGAAAAAATTATGAATAAATCTATCAAAAAAATGTAACAATGTGGAGAATAAACAAATGATTTATTGTGGATGAACAGACATAAATAAAATAAAAATCTAGTCAAGATTTGAAGTGAACTTGATATTTTTATTATGTGTAAATACAAATCATAAAATTTCTTATAGAATGTATAAAAAAAAAATAATTGTTGAAGTTTGCTCTTCATAATCAAAAATAAAGTAATGTAATTTTATGTATCACAATAACACAGTGAATAATATTCAGTGCATGAAAAATTATTTGCTTATGGAATAATAAACGGTAACAAATTATGATTGTTATAACATAGGTACCTCATTCAAAACTTATTGTCAATGTTGAGTGTGGGTGAAATTGGGTTAAAACTAATTGTAGTAAATTAAAGCGGAAATTCAAAATCTATTTTATATATCTCTATTTATTATCGATAAATAGATCGATATCTTTTTAATTGTTTTTCAGTGAACAAGTAGTAACATTTTAATCAGTTTAAATGAAATATAACAAATATAATTGCAAAATGAAATAATTTAATTTTTTGTGACACATGAATACTGTAAAAATTCATTGCATACAAAATTATTTGCTTATGAAAGAATTCATAGTTACAGATAAATCAAAAGACAATTCTGAAAGTGTCTCGTTCAAAACTAATTATTTACATTTGTTCAAAACTATGTACATACTTTTAATTGAGTTGGAACTAATTTCAATAAATGTAAATGAAATTTAGTATCTCTTTTATTCATATCTACTTATTATTTGAATATATTGATTAAAATCTATTTATATTTTTTCCTACTTTAACGGGTAGTGATATTTCGATAAATCAAAATGGTTTATAAGGATTAATTTATTCAAATAACTAAACAAAAGAACATTAAAAGAAATATTTACCAGTCATAAAAATTACAAAAAAAAATTTTTCAATTGTATCTTACAAACATAATGAAACCTCAGTTCCTGGAAAAATGAATTTTCTATGTTTCTCACATAAGAAAAGAATTATGTTTGTTCATGATTAATAATTAATATTCATAATGCAACAAATTCGTACTGAGATTTAAAGGATTACATTGGATAGAGTGAAAAATGTAAGGATTTGGGCCTAGAAAAATGGAAAATTGGAACTATTAAGTAGTAATAGTTATTTCACTTAAAACACTATACCAAAGTATACCAGGTTTTGCCAAGTTTTCACAAGTTTTCGAAGCAAATTGTTTTTGTTGATAGCAGCAGATAGCAGAAACCATAACATCAGTGCATACCAGCCAGCAATTTCCAGCAATTTCCAGCTGATATTAACTTCTTATGGTGTCATTGGTGAGCGCTGATTGGTTGTTTGGAAACTGGACCAACATGGACGTTGCTGGTTGATAGTTGAAGTTAGTTCGGCTGACTTCGACTACCCTCGGTTCTCTTCGTTACGTAGCCACATCGTCCACGATGACGTCACATTGTCCACATGGTCCACATATAAATATAAACTGATATAAACTGATGTAAACGATTGAAGAACAGTAAACAGAAACGAAAAGCATAATTTAAAAAACGAATTAACAATGTTCGCGAGAAAAACAAGCAAAATCAACTCGGAAACGAACATTCCAGTGAATTTAGATGAGCCTTTGACTACTGATTCCTGTTTAACTATTGTAATGGAGTTTTTGAAGGTAAAAAATGCTTTGAGTATTTTGCACAATTACAATTTCTTTCTGAATTACAAAAATCATTTTATTATTTTCAAACCCAATGCAATTTTGTTATTTCGGAAAATTGTTTGAGAATCAGAAAATAGTGAAAGTATATATTATGTATGAAAAATTTATTGTACATAGTAATTAATCTTAAGCAATTGCGATTGTAAATATTCTATTTTCCTAAACTTTTTCAACTTTTATTTCGTTTTTTCTCCTCCACAATTTTTCTCGAAATTCCAAACAACGTTTTTGGAATGAGTAAACAGTAAAATTACGCTAGTATGTATGTTATTTTTTTTTTTCCTGTAGTAAAGAATTTTTAACAATATTAAATATCATTTTATTGCATTTTGGTACTCAACATTACTTTTTTTTAGTCAATTGCGATTTTATTTCTTCAAAATTTTTTAACTAAATCGCTGAATTGAAATTTCTTTTAAAAAGACCAATATTAAATGATTAATTTAAGACCCAATGTAGTGTCAAGGAATTTTTCATGAATTCTTACAAACTCTAAAAATTTACCAATTTTTTTCTAAATTTTTTCTGAATATTTTTTTAAAATTATAATTATTGGGATGTGTAACATTCAAGTAAATTTTAAGAAATAATTCATAACATTTTTTGACAGTTTTGAAAAATTATTGAAAATTTCGTGAGTTTCAAGAAATGATATAAGAATCTCCAGATATAGTGTAAGTATATATTATCCATGGAAAATTTTTATTTATTGTACATAGTTATAAATCTTTAAGAATATGAAATATTCTATTTAACTGTTTCACTGAATTCCACTTTTTCAGTTCAATTTTAATTTTTTTTTTCGAAATTTCAAGTAATGACTTCGGAATGAGAATACAGTAAAAATATACATAGTATATATGAAAAATTTTTATTATTTTACATAGTTATGAATCTCTCCCGATATTAAATATAATTCTATTAGTAGTTTTTCATTTAACAACACTTTTTGAAATTCAATTACGTTATTTCTTCAAAAATTTGTTTCAGCAAAATTGCTTAATTGAAATTTCTCAATTTGTCTGAAAAGGTCAATATTACTTGATTATTGAAAAACCCAATGAAGTGTTTTGAATTTTTCACAAATTCTTAAGAAATTAAAAAATTTACAGATTTTTTCTTCAATTTTTCTACATTTTTTTTTTATCAGTATTCGCTGAAATTAATATTTTTTGAGTAAATCATTAGGGAATAATTCTTAATTTTTTCAGTTTCCAAAAATTAAGGAGAATTTCGTAAATTTCTAGAAATGATCTAAGAATCAGAAAACGTAATGAAAGTATATATTGAATATGGAAAAATTTTATTCATTATGGTAACAAATTTTGAACGATATAAAATTTTATTTTACTGCACTGTTTAAGTGAATTTCATTTACATGAAAACACAGTCAAAATATACATAGTAAATATGAAATATTGTAATTATTTTACATAGCTATAGTTTTTAACAATAATAAATATAATTTTACTGCACTGTTCCATTTAACATCACTTGTTCAAATTCAATTACGTTTTTATTTCTCCAAAAATTTTTTCTCTGTTAAAGATCGATTTTATCAATTTTTAATAACGAAATTGCGGAGTTTCAATTTTTTTCAGAGATCAATATTACTTGGTTATTTACAAACCCTATGAGATTTTGTGAACTTCTCAAAAAATATTAAGAACTTTAATAATTTAAAGTTTTTTTCTGGATGTTTTTTTGGAATATAATTGTCTGGGATTCATAACATCCAAGTAAATATTGGGACTAAATTAATTACCTTTTCAGACATTATTGAAAAATTAAGGAAAATGTAAATTTTTAGAAATTGTTCGAAAATAAAAAACGATTATAGTATATTATGTATGAAAATTTTTTATCTATTGTATGTAGTAATGAATCTTCAACAATTGTACATATAATCATATTGTGCTGTTTTATACGATTCCACTTTTTTAAAATTATGTATAAATCATTTTTTTTCCTTGGTAATTTTTCAAAATTTTAAGCAATTATTTAAGAGTTAGGAAATATAATTAAAAAGATTGTCCCTTACTGTATGTAGTGATGAACCTTTAACAATACATAAATATCATCTATTAAAGATACTGTTTAAATCAATTTCACTTTCAAATTCAATAACATTTTTTTTCTATATTCAAGTTCCATTCTATATATTTTAATTAATCAAATTTTTTTTCATAGTATTTGCTGTACGAAAAACAACAAGTGCCATTTTCCTGTGATTCCATGCGAATATACTGGAACAATATAAAATCTAATGACAAAAATGGAAACCTAATAAAAAATTTGCTTGATTCACTTCAAAGCATCTTAAATGACTTGGAAACTCAATTTCACATCGAAGGCTGCAATGTACATGAAATAGTAATTGCAATGGGAGCCACAGTTTTTTCTCCAAAAATTTTATTTCGCCTGGAGTTGCCTGCCACAATTTTAAACAGTGGCAAGCACAAGGAAATTCAGCACCCTTCAAGGAGACCTCTGTTGAATTTAATGAAGTTGGTTTACTGATTTTTTATTGCATCTGTTTTGTTGGGATGGTTAGAAATAATATTCAGATATGAAAATTTCAAATTTTTCAGTATAGATTTTAACTAATCTTTATTGTAAGTTCATGTTTTCCAAATTTCCAGCAATCTCCTGATTTATTAACTTTCTTTGATCACTAAAAATATTGCTTATTCGTGTTTTGAATAAAAGAAAAATTCAATTCTTAAAATGCAAACAATTTGAAACTTTTTTTTTTCAATTTCAAAACTTGATATTTTTTAGATTCAATATCTTTTCATGCTGAATTTTATTTTTTCCACAAAAAAAATGTAATTATTGATTTTTTAAATTCGTCATTGCAGATCAATATACAGCTGCGAAGAATTACAAAAAACTATAACCACTCCTGTGGGACTGACAAACACATTTATACTTTTGCAAAAAAGCGACCCAAACGAAAAATCGGAGACTTTCATCCCTAAACCGGATTATTCCATTCCAACTCACGTCAAAAGTTTTCGTATAAAACTTGGTTATTGCGAAGAAACAATTTCAAACTGCAGTTGTGAATCACTGATCATTTACAATGATTTCGAGACTGAAAAAATGGATAATCCAAGCCCGAAAATTTTAGAAACGATGAAAAATGAAAATGAAACCTCCCGTCAGTGGTATCAGTCGCGGAAAACCATCAAAGGTTTCAAATCTTTTAGATGATTAGAGTGCAGTTTTTAGACTGATGAAGAAAATTTTCTAAACTTATATATTGACAATTTAGAATTATTTCATTCACTTTTTATTCAATTTAATTTTATACTTGAAATTGTTTACAAGATAATAAAAATATTGATAAATAAATCAGAACTCAAACGTTCAGAAATTATTTAACAGCAAGTGAAAATGTATTAGATCTGATTAGCTGATAAATTTTGTTCTATAATGTTCATTCAAAGATGGAACTGTTTGTAGGATATGAATTCGTGTTTGATTCACACGTATTATTCAATTGAAGTTGAATAATTTATTATTTTGCTATTGGCTATTTCTAACTTTGAATTTGAATGTATCGGATGACTGTTTTTTTTTTTTTTTTTTTTGTGAGATGCGATTTTTATAAGACTTAGTAGGTTAAACAATCAGTAGTTTTATAGTGGAAAAAAATCGTTCTCTGAAACTCGTGTCTTATTTGTACAGATGATTCTACAAGAATAATTTTTTAATTTCTAAGCAAAAGTGTAATATACTTATTAGTAATAAAATGCAATTTTATTTGATATATAACAAAATGTTTTTTTTTCTGGACCATATTTCTATTTTTGTGCACTGAAGATGTTGATTTTCAGTATTAGATTATCTACTATAAAGAAAATCGACTACACTTTTTTTCGGTTTTTTAATTTCTGCTTTGAAAGTTTATTCTGTCTGTTTAGTGAAAAATTTTAAGTATACATATATTGAAGTTAATTATTGTATCTATTATTTTTACATTGTTTTGTCACAAGAATAACAAACTTGAATCGTGAAAAATTAAGCTATTTCGTTGTATGATCTTATCTGTTTCCAATCATAATTATTATCACCAACGTCATTTGCTACACATTCGTAAAGAAGTCAAAAGGTCCCATTATCAAGTTCAAAATTTCCGTTCGCTATACTTCCACACCAGTAGTTTCCAGATATTTTCATACTTGCAAACGTACACAAAAAAAATATTGATAAAGAAATATTTACAAAAGAACTATCATTTATAATAATAAAAATTTATACTCTAAAAAAGTATTAAAACCATCAAAGAAAAAAATGTGCACAATTTTCCCCAAAAAACCTGAGAAATTAATAAAAAATTGATGTATTTATCAGAATTAAACCTGATCATATAGATATTCATTATAAATGATTCTTAATATTATGAAGAAATTTGCTATCATTGAAAAAATGTTTCCCTCATTTATTCAATTGAAACTGATTTTTTGAAAAGTTGCAAAATTATGTAATCACAATCAGAGTATAAATGTAGTCAGAGTTTCGTGAAACTTGGCAGTTGATCTTGAACTTGTACCATGCATAAACTCAAACTTCTGACTCCGGAACAGAAAAAGTTCTGGCAAGATAATGGATTCGTCAAAATTTCGAACATTTATTCGACAAAAGAAATAGAGGAAATTTTCGAGGCTTATGATGATTTGTTTGAACGCAAAAAAAGGGAAAATATGAAAGGTTTGGAATCGGCCTGGGTTGGGGATGACATGAAAAAAGAAGCAAAAAACATCGATTACACCGTGAGTTCAAAAAGCAGTTTAATCATTTTTCAAAATCTCGAAAATCCATTTCATTTGTTAATTAGCGAGTGGAAAATTTTCCAGAATTTTAGAATCAAAGTTTTGTTGATCACAAAATAGAAACTTAGGATTTTTTGTTCTAAAAATTCTTATCGAATTAAAAATTATGATAGTATAAATCTATTTAATTTTAATTGAAAATCTCTTACATGTTCGTAGAATGCATGTTGCATTCTACGAACAAATTTTTGACTGATTATAAAAATTATAATTTCGATTATGAAAAAGAGATATTGGAACAAAAATTGTCTAGGAAATATTGGAAAAAGTTAATAAATTAGGGTAAAATAATTTTTACAATTATTTACTTTTTGTTGAACAGGTCAAATCTATTCATAATTTACAAATGCATAGTGCAGCTTTCACTCGAGCGATAACTCACCCACGATTACTTGACGCTTTAGAAGACATTATGGAGACTCCAGATATACTTTTGCATCATACAAAAGGTTTGATAATGAATAAATTTTATTTCCCTACATTTTTAGTTTATAAATTTAATAAAACAATGAGAACTGTGATTTTTTAGCCCACTTGAAACCTCCGGAAAATGGTGCTCCTTACTTGATGCATCAGGTACTTGAAAATTATTGAAAATCGATAGTGAATTTATGCATACAATTCAGAATTTATTATTTAATACTAATTTATAATGTCATTACGTAATATTATTTTTTTACGATTCTAGAATGGAGTAATTAGAAGAAATTATTGAATACTTTAATGGATTTAAAATCCTAGACAGTATTGTATTCTTTGATAGTTTTTTTTAGAAAACTAGTTGATATTTTTTTAGTTTAAGAGTAAAGTGCATTTTAATTTTCAAATAATTGCTTAAGTTTTATGAAATAGTAACAAAACGGAAAAAGTTTATGTCTTCATTTCCTTAATATTGATCGGAAAATTTTTCTTTGCTAGGATTACGCTTACTTCCCTCATCGAAAACACACGATGCTCGCTGTTTTTCTGCATCTCGATGATTCTACACCGGAAAATGGTGGTTTAGCTGTTTATCCTGGCAGCCACAAATTAGGACCTCTTAAAGATCACGGTGGTTTTAGCGAGGAAACTGGCCAAGCTTATCACTGGGCGGTAATAATTAATTAATAATTAATTATCTATACCTTGGTAGCAAAATTGAATGTTTTGTTTTTTCGAAATGCCGTAAAATCGTTTGCGTTGCCAATTACTAAATAATTTACCTGTTTTGTACTTCAAAATTGGATCCGTTAATGGAAATTTCGAAATTTGCTAGTGTTACGTTGAATCGTTAGTTTGCAATTATTTTTGATTTTCTCAGATTTGAAGTAATATAAAATAGTATTTGAAAGAAACTTTCAAATACTTAGTATCGCAATTTCGAAAGTAAAGAGGTTTTATTTTCATCGAAGTTTGAACTTTTTAACTAACTCATAATTTTTTGGAATCAAAGACTTTAATTATGTATATGAAAGCTTTTGTTTACAAAATGATAGATAAATAATTGTTGAAATTCTCGAATGATTACCCATTTTTCAATCAAAAATTTTTTCTCAGATTCGAAATTCTAAGTTCTGCATTTCGCAGCTTCAAATTTTACAGTTAACGTATTTTGTCTTTTGAGAATATTAACCTAAGAACCTAAATTTTTCAAAAAAATTCTAAGATTATTTGATTTAAATTGGTTTCACATGGTGAAACTTTAATATCTTGTTATTTGATCGGTTCGATAACTCTTTGTTGTCTATGACACAGAAAGAATATTTTTGCCAATTTTTTGTAATTTCATTTTTTGAATCTAAATAAATTTTCTTTCGCTTATTTCAAATGCTAGTTATAGTCGATGCTTCGAAAAATTTTAAATAATACTTAATACATCGAATTTATTTAATTATTTAGCAATAAACAAAACGTGAGAAAATTTTTTTCACATATAAAAATCTTTTGCACGGTGCTAGTTGATAAAAAGGCACAAAAACTGAATTTCGTTTCTGATAAAAAAATCGTTGGGTCTTACTCATCCCAACAATATGACAAAACTGAAAATTTATGATATATAATATTAAATAATATTTTATAAACGAATTATGATCTCTACTTAATTCATTACAAACGTCTTTGTATATTTTTATATTTTTGTAAAATTCCCGCGGAAGAAACTGTGATTCTTTAAAAAATGTTATGTTTCTTGGCGTTTGGCTTAATTAACGTCTCAACTGTTTTATTATTGTAAAAAAATTGAGAATCGGAAAAAATTGCCCACATATAAAAATAGGTTTTTGAAAAAATTTCGCAGTTTTCGTTTATTGCTGGATGAATAAACAAAAACGACTGAATAAATATTGTGAATAATTCATTTTAATGTCAATTATAACAAGTATTTAAAAAAAATAGTTGCAATCAGTTCATTTTTGAGCGTGTTTAAAACATAAATCATGGAATAAACGAAAAAATCAATATAAATCAAAACTACAAAATAACGAAAAACTCGGGAAAAAGATATTTTTGTGCCGAAGAAAAAGTACGTGTCATATCAAATCGATCAATAAACAAAATATTAAAGTTTCACTGAAATATAAGATCATATCCCAAAAATACTAGTCAATTTGAAATAGAAAGGACCAATTGTAATTTATTTTCAATTCTCTGAAAGTTATTTACAATTGCATCATTTGCATTTCCAAAATTTAAAAGTACATAGATTTTATCTTTTCCAAGTTCAAATTTTTCTGTTTGGGTTGTAAAAATTATTTATTCATTAACACGTCCAATTTTGAAATTATATTTCATTTCAAACTTCGAATTCAATTACTGACGCCAGAAAAGCATAAAAATAAAATCCTTCAAATTTGAAAGTTGGTAATTTTTTCAAACTTTTTATTATAATTTATTTTACTCACCAAAAAATCTCGATGTTGATTTCAAGCCCTACGAAACAATGATTAAATTTATAAAATATGTGATGACATATTGAAATATACTTCCAATGCTTGAATTTTTCTCAAGCAACTTTTCTTGTCTTCATATTCATTTAAAACAATATTGAGAGTACATACCAAAAAAACTATCTCTTATTCCTCATCATCAAATACGAATTTCCAATCATTATTTCAGGACCCAAAACTCTACCCTCTCGAAAAAGCGACTCCAGTTTGCGCAAAAAAAGGGGAGGTCGTGTTTTTTTCGTACCTTTTATTGCACGGTTCATACTTGAATTTGTCGACAAGACCTCGGCGCATGTTTTTGATCCAAATCCGGGCAGCTGACGATGAACCAACTGAAGACACTCACAAATCGCCCTGTCAGAATATTGTTCTTCGTGGGAGAAATATTCTGAGAGAAGCTTCAATGGACACCAGATTCGACCATTAATCATATATTTTATTGCCAACGAAAAAAAAGATTGCAAATTTATAATAACTCAAAACGAAATCCAAATTTTGTCAGTCAATTCTTAAACATAAAATGATCTGCTCTTATTATATGGAAATAAAAAAATTCAATCTAAAAATACCCCTCCGACATAAGTTTCAAATTTTGCAAATACTGTATCAAAATTCAGGGTTAAATAAATGAACTCGACTCTCAAATATCGTAGTTTTTTGTTTTATTGTTTGTAAATTTGATTTCTCACGTGTCATCGAACGCAAGGTGGTGAGTTTTCAAAATCTTACGCGCTATTCCATACATTTCCCGACGATGGGAAGTACACGTAAGGGTACGAAGAAATACACAAAAATCATTCAATTAACAGGATTTAAAATCCTACTTAAAATAACACGGATCGATATCCTGAAAGTAAATAAAAAGGAATCGATCCGAACACTTATTTTATTCGAAAATAATTACAGAAATAGCCTCCTTGATTCCTGAAGAAAAAAGTACTTCAAGCGAGTATTCGTATGTTTTTTACGATGATGACAAAGAAGGGAAAATTATTGAAACAACAAAATCTGATAGGACATTGCAGTCGTACATATTTTCGGACCAAGATTTGGAAGAAAATAATTCATTTGATGGAAAAATACATTCAGTGACTGATTTTTTGATCGCAAAAGGACAAAGTCAAATTGATGAACAAGATGAAATTTCGTACGAGTTTTTGGATGAAGAAAATGAAGAAAATTTTGTAGAATCTGCAGCGAGTACAATATTTGATGAAAAGTTGAAATTATACGAGCTTTTACAAAAAAGCTACGAAGAACATGAAAAGTTAACATCGGAACACGTGCATCTTCATGGTTACATTGTGAGGTTTTTTTGGAAGAAACAGAAAATACATCGTTTGGATCCTGATTTAGAAGATTTCGAAATATTCAGTGATGAAAGGTTGGCCAAAACTGAAAGATACATAGAGTATGGAAATAAATTTTCCCAACAAGTGAAGAAAATGCGTTTTTCTCCACGGCTTGAATCGTCGAAAATCGCATTTCCTCCACTTAGTTGGAAAAAATATAGTCCTCAACTTTTGCAGAAGGGCTTTTTTAGCAAATATGTTTGCAAAACTCGCCTTCGGCTGGTCTTGCAAACTTCACATTCGCCAAACAAGCTCATTCTACACTCGTTGAGAAATATACTGTTAAAACCATTTGAAATAGGAAAATCTACGAAAGGTTTCGAAACATCAAAATTTTTCGTAGAATTCCTAGATCTCACGAAGTTACATTCAACATTTATAATTTGTTGATAAAACGTCAATTTTTCTCAATTAAAAAGAATTTCTATAGTTTTGAATGAGATTCTACCAATGAAGTTAAAACCTGATTAATTTATTTAAATAATTGTAAGTTTTTTTACAAGTTGTTTTGCCTCGCAAGAAATATCAGAATAACAGTTTTTATCCAATTTCAAGATTTTAATTCAAGCTGCAATGTTCCAAAATTTTTGGGTTTTGTTTTTAGGTGTAAAATGATCATACTCAAGCAGTTATCTTAAGATGAAAAGCATCTGTGTCAATCTTTACTCCAAATTTTCCTTCAACCAAAAAAACCATTTCATTTGAAAAACGCGAATTCTCGTACTGAGAATAAATGTAAAACCGAGGTATTCATAAAGACGAATCTTAAAAAATAGAAAAGTAAAAAATTGATGCAATTAACCAATAGAGATACAAAACATATGATCATGTAAAAAAATAGATGTCGTGATCAGACGAGTCAATCGGATTTTTTGGACTCGATCCAGTTTTTGCAATTTTTCAAATTGTTTCGGAATCTATATTTTTTTTGCGAGGGGTTCAAATTAACTCGACTATTCCACAGGCGATACTCTATGAATCCGCGTTTGGTCTTCGGGTTGAAATAATTGTCCTGAAAAATTATGCATAATTATTGAAACGTATCTAGGAAACCAGAGACGTCATAATGACGTGATTATAATATGAATAATATTATAATTTTTCTTATTTGAATTTTAATCAGTCAGAAGTGCTTTTCCAAATTAGAAAAACAAATTTCATTGGAATAGTAATTATGATGTTTAGAGATTCGAGGTCATGAACTTTCCAAGTTTTGGTTGATAGTTTTGATACTTCATGTTCGAATTTTTATCGTTCGACCAAATAGTTCAGAATATTAATTTTTGTTACATTTTAATTATTTATCTTGAAAATCAACATTCAACAGTTAATAATAATATGAAAATTCCAAGTTTGTAGAATTTTTAGAGCGAATAATTTGTTTCCACTTTTTAACAATAAGAAAAAAATGTTTATAATTGATTTTGGTATACTCACAAAACCGCTGCCGCCAGTTGTATTGTCCTTCAGAAGTGGATATTCAGTGACCAGAGCACTTGCCAACGCTGTTTTACTGTCGTCAGAAGGATAGCTAAATAATGAAACAATCATGTTGAAAATATTGAAAAATTCATAAGATTTAAAACGTCATATTTGAAACAGCAATACACATTTTTAAAAACTGAAATCTACATAAAAAAATTGAAAATTTCGCATAATTAAATTGAGAATAACGTGGGAAACTTCTTCTAGGATGAATATTAATTAAGGGGTTATATACCTTTTTGTGCAAAAAAACTGAGGATGGTTTTGAGAAACTTTTAAGGTATGTAGCAATAATGTTATATCACAAAAGTTATAGTTTTTTAATAGTGTATTGTTCAATTGAAAAAACAATAACTTTAGTGTTATAACATTATTGCTGCATACTCTAAAAGATATTCCAAACTATCCTCAATCCGTTCGCACAAAAAGGTATATAACCCTTTAAAGTGGTTGCATTTTTCATATTTGAACCCAGTTATGTAGAAATTTCGGATGGCTTGGAAGGACATAAAAAGTTTTTCTGAATAATTTAAGAATATCGAAAAATTCGGAAAATGTAGACAACAGTATCTTTCTGATTTTAAAAATTTAATAAAAATTGGTAGAAAAAAGATCTGTGAACTTTAAAAAAAGCTCTTCAGAACTGCAAAAAATCATTAACGAAAAAGAAAAAACTTCAGAACTTCACATTAAAATATTAAGTTTCGAAGACAGTTGAAATTCACGGTCCGTTTTCCCATTTTCAAGAATTAAAAAAAAAATTCATATGCGTTTTTAGTAACTAAATTGTTTTCTAAGTATTTCACAAAGAATTTGCATAAGCTGTAATATTCTAAACTATTCTTAGGTTTTAGTTTCTCCTAATTAGGCTTCATATAATTTTTATTCTTCGTAACGTTCTCAAGCACGATTAAAAAAAAAAAAAAAACGAGAAGTTCATTAATGTTTCCTCAATCACAAAAAACCCAAAAAACTCTAGATATTTCCAAAAACTTGACTGATTCCTAAAAATTTAAAATTTTTACGAATCTCCTATGAAAAATATTCAAAAAGTTTATTCTAGTTCGTGATTTGTTAATTTTTCTCAGTAGATAAAACAGTGGTCATGATATAAATAGTGTGAGAATATAAAAAAATTTATTTACTAGTCATCTCCATTGGCAGCAATCAGTTCAGAAACAATAATTCGAACCAAATTTTTCCGATCTCTGTCGCTGAGTGGGCCATCAAGTGCAGCTTGGTGAACATATTGCCCCATTGGACTTTGCATCAATGTTTGTTTCACCGAACCAAATCGCTGAAACGATAAAAAATCGAATTTTTTCGACTCCAGGAATTCCCAAATTCAGGGTTGACCAATGTCAAATCTTACAAGGGCGTTGGATTTTTTTTTAAATAAATAATACAGTGCAGAAATTCTTTTTTTCAAAGAAAAACTATGTGTTCAAAATTCAATAAGTTTGCATATTTATATTTATTAAACAATAACGTGAAATTCCAGTTCCGAAATTCGTAAATAATAAAATATTTCTAAATTTATTTATTATCTGTATCAAGTTCAAAATTGCATTGATCGTATTTCAAATTTCAAAAATAAAAAATCGTAAGATCAAAAGAAAGAAAGTGATGCAAAATTTTTAATCTACAGTTTTGTGAATTTGATAAATTTATAAGGTCAAATTTTTTCATACACTGTGAAAAAAAATTTGAAATTTCAAACATCTTTCATAGACTTTCTCTTAAAATCGTGTTTGAAATTTCATGGACACGTATATGAAAAGGATTTCAAAGAAAGTTATATTAAATTTATTTTTTACATATTAAATGCATTAATTTCAATATTTTTTATTATTAATAATTTTATTTTAAGACACTACGTGTTAAAATATTTTGAAACATCTTTTGTATATTATCGAATATATAATTTTTATTCTACAATTTATATTTCATACAATATAAATTATTTGTTTCAATCAAATAGTGATAAATTAAGGAAAATCTGCTCCAAAAAAATGTATTATATCGAAATCCACTTGAATTTTAAAAAAGTCCGAATACACATTTTCAATAAGAAATCATTTGAAGGTAAAATGATTTTAATGCCTGCTTTATATTAGATAAACACTTTGGTTTCATAGAAGGTTTATAATTTTCATAGACAGTATGGGAAATCTACTCAAAAAGAGTCTAATTGAATAGAGAAATTTCTGAGAGTGTAGTTACAGTTGAATGCTAAGATAACAGTTAAGGTATTAGTTTTGTAATAAAAAATTAATGTAAATGAATAATTCACGTACTATACATTTAGTTCACACTATAATATATTATAAAAACTAAATTAGATGTGGCTGGTTGTAAGTTTGCTGATTTGATAAATATAGTGTCATAGGTATCTATAGGATTTCAGTACCTTTCTGCAGAAAGAATATTTCAGACATTCTTTCTAAAATACTTTGTTTTTTATGCTGTATCCACCTATATAATTTTTAAAAACTATTCTATCGTTTTGGAATGTATTACAAAATTATTTCAAATTTTTATTTTTCTATTATTTTCAAAAGTAAAAAAGAGATCTTACTGTGAAAACTGGAGTCTCCCCAGAAGATGATTGCGGTTGAGCCACTCTGCTGGCTCTTTTTTTTCGATTGACTGGTAATTCAGATGATTTGACATTCCTGGATGTTGACGGCACAACGTTCAAATAAGATAGAGGATCAGTATCACCTCGGTTTTCAGCATCTTGAGCGTAAGAGAGCGATTCGTTACAGAAAACTTGATAAATTTTTTTCTCTGGCCCAAGTTGATCATTCCATAAACCCTGCTCCGTAAACTCCAGTATGGCAGCGTTGTCCAATGACTGATCTGAAAATGAATTAATCATGTCATTAGCAATTACAATTTTGTAATATGACAAGTTTAGTATGGATTTTTGTAATCTAAGGGTGAATTGAAATGTTTGGGATGATTTTTCAAAAAGTTTGGATGTGTATAAGCATTATTGTCTTTTGGATACAGTCGAATCTTTGACTGCATTCAACTTTCAATAAATTTCCTTGTGTCCTTTGAATACATTAAAATATAAATATAAGTTCTTTTATTACAGTTGCTTTCGATACATTGAACTCGTGATATAAGTCTAGATAATTTGTTTGATATTTTATCAGTATTTCAAAGACTAATTGTACTCTGTAGAATTTCACTCAAAGTCTTGCATATTACAATCACTCATATTAGGAGTTTACTGTATTTGATAGATAAAAGTTATGGAATCAACTGAATATATTCATCATAAGGTTAAGCTTGTGTTTCAAATACAGGAATCTCTTGATATGTGTCTTTGTAATACACTTGAATCTCGATACAAGTTCTCCATATACAAAGATTCTCAATTTAAGTCCCCAAAACACAGTCGACAAATTCGAGCTTTTTAATTTGTTCAAGAAACATAAAAAATTTGATTATTTCTGTTCCCTTTGTAACAAATATATGCAATAAATAAATAAATTTCAAAAAACTCAACAGGTATCTACAAGCACTACATGACTACAGAAAAATGATGAAAACAATGGAGGAAAAGCGAGAAAGCTACAAAAAAGAAATAATGAAACTCGAGAAAGACTACCCAAAATGGGAACAAGTTTTCGAAAATTTCACAAACTACCAAACAGGAATAAGCCAAAATTTGTCATGGGAAAAGGGCAAAAAACACTGGGATATAGACGTGTATAGCAAAGAATCAATGTTGCGAAAATTAACCGAATTGTCCAAGATTAGAGTGAAAAACATTCAACTACAAAAAGATTTAGACTCATTTGTATTTGATGACATCTCAGAGTGTAAGACTGAGAAATATCTGAGGTTGAAGAAATTGAATTACTTCTCGGGCAAAGAAGTCAAAGAAATTAACGAATTAGTTGAACAATTAAGAGCGAAATATTCCAATCTCAAGAATGTAAGTTGAAACCAAAATCTTACATAAAAGAGAAATTGCATAGTAATAAGTGTAATAATATATCGAATTTCAGATTCTAACCAACGAAAAACAAAAAATGCAAGAACTTCAACACGACATTACAGAAATGAAAAAAATTCTTCAAGAATCTCAAGAATCTTGCAAAAATCAACGACTTGTTACCTTAGAAGTTTGGAAAAGGAAAAATTATTTAGTCAAAGACCTTGAAAAGCTGAAAAAGAGCTTTGCTTCAATCCTATATTTCGACCTTGGACAACGTGACTTGATACAAACCCCAAAAAATTAATAAAAGATTTTGTAAAAAATTGATCAGAAAATGGCGAATTCCACAGTTTGTAAAACAATGAATCAAACTGAATCATGTTTTCCTATATATAAAACTTGCATAATTGAAGTAATTAATATTTAATTTTCTTCTGTTTCGATTATTTCATTAGCTTCTTTTTTTTCATCTTGCAAATTTTTCATTACTTCAGCTGGCGATGAATTTTCTGGGACTTGGTATATTTTGACTCTCATTAAACGAAAATCTACCATGAATATGACTCGTAAAATTAGAGTTACGAAAGCTCCGATCCAACTACAAATCATCACCCATGTTGATAGCTGAAATGGTACAAATATTTTGTCTAGTGTTAAATATTTAGAATTTACCCTCTTCATTTAGAATTTCCACTCTTAATCGAGTAAATATACTGCCACTCAAACAGAGAGTAAAAAAATTACAGCTACAAGTTACGCCAATAAAAAATAAAATTTTACTTGGATTATTGAGAAAATTGTGCAAATGTCATGTCCATGAACGTTAAAACGAGCCAACAAAGTCTCCATCAAATCACACGGTCTGAAATTAATCTATTTGTCATTTTTGAAGAATTATTTTACAAATACATTTCAATATTATGCATGTAAATTTTTACCTTCTATGCAATCTTGCTTTGAAATCGTAAAAATATTCTTTCGTTAGATCGTTAACTTGTTCGTTGAATTTCACGTAACCCGTTTTTAAATCATTCGTGATCACCAAAATCGCAATAACAAATATTGCATCGAAAACCAGAGCAAAAAATACTATGTTCCAGGGTTGGTTGTATCCCCTATAATTTTCATAGAGTGAAATTTAAAAATGTATTTGAAAAACAAAGAATTCTAATAAAAGAAAATAGCATCAATTTTCAATTCGAGAATTTTATATTGATAGAAACTATTAAGTCGCTGAATCTGGAAAATTTTCACAATTATTGTTATTGTTTATAACTTGATCGAGGGAAAAAATTGTAGTTGATAACACTTGCAATGACGTGTTATCAGTGCCTCCTCTTCCACATATGGTAAAGTACACGACCCACGTAATTCCAAATATGCAAGAGCACATCGTTAAATAAATATAAACATTGCAATAAATCGGTTTTCCGAACATGATAATCGCATCTGTTGACCAGTCGAGTTGGATTGGAAAATTTTTTCGGAAAATGGGAGTCCGGTGCTGGACCAGTTTTATTGAGGCCCATAAGGGACAGTTTCCATCGCATATATCGTACTTAAAAATAAAAATTGTGAAATTCAGTAATTGAAAAATCTTTCGTTATTTTGATTTCAATTCAATTCTATGTTCATTAAATTTTTTAAAATTCAGTTCAGAGAAAATATATGCTTTTCCAGAAACAACTGACGAAAATAGAAATTTTTATTTGCGTTAGAGTACATTTGATTTTGATGTAACAGCATTATATAATGTAATATTTCATTTTCTTGATGAGTTTGTTCTACTAAACAATAATTTATTCTCTTTTACCCAAAACGAGTGAAATGCTACAGTTCCAACATATCCCGAAAAAGCAGCTGCAGAGTAGCAAGCGATCGAAACAATTTTCCACAAAACAGAAATTTCCGTTGAATCGCGTTCCACTAATGTCAAATATTCTTCAATGGGTTTCATCGTTTCACAAACTTCAATTTTTCAAATAATTTTCTGGACTTGCGCCAAAAAAAAAAGATTCATCAAAACAATTTCCGTAAAAAAAGACAGTCGAATTTTCTCGATGACATTAAATTTCATTTCTTCATCTAAGAAAATTCGAAGCAATGAAAAACTTTATTAAAGTTCTCAATTTTCGAAAATGAAAGAAGCGCAAATTTAAGTTCGAAAAAGATATCGCAAAAAGTCACTACAGAATTCGAAGAATTTGATAATTTTGGGTATTTTTGTAATACGTAAAATAATACACTCAACATTCCGAATCAATAAATTTATTACGTAATATTACACAGTTGTTCTATGAGTTACACGTGAAATTATGAACGAAACACTTTTGTCTTGAAGAAAAAAAAACTTAAATGATAAATGATGATTTTCAATAAATGTTCGTTACTATGCACTGTGTCCTTGGTCCAAGTCATCTGGAAAAAAATGTCTGAATTAAAGACAAATTTTATGAAAGAATTTATGAATACGTTACTATTCTGAAATTATCAAAAAATGAATTGCCAGAATGTTAAAATAAGTTAAATAATTGATTACAAGATATACTTTTTATTAATTATGAATCAATCGAATTTTTATTATTTACTTAATGAGGATGAAAATGTATTACAAGCTTTTTTCTGTAAATGAAACAAATTTATGGTAATTATGAGTTTTTCTGTCCATTTATTCCACTTCTATTATTTTATTTTTTTTGATATTGCAAAATCTGGAAAATGCTTATTATTTTTCAAAATTTCATTTGGATTTTATTGAAAACCACCTTCAATGTCGATGGTTTCAACTTTGAATTCTTCTGTTACATTTGTTTCGGGCTGAGTATTCTGGAATCGCTCCAAAACTGCTTTAGAATTACAAGGTGTTCTTTTCATCTTGTATATTATTTTTGACTTTTGTTTCTTTTTTCCTGCTAAAGAATGAAGAACCCAATGTGAAATGAATATAAATTTCGAGGTACATTACGAAACCTTACGAAATTTCGAATATTTCAAGATTTTTTCGTGAATGATCAAACATTACTATTTATCAAATCAACTTAATAGTCCTGCAATCTGCCACTTTTATGGAATTTTGTGAATTCTTTATCGAGTCTCAAAATTTTCAGTTAAACCTTCACTTTTAATTACGTCCTTGAAAATTTTTGCAGCAGGATTAGAAAGTTCTTGAGAAAAGCTCATGAAAATTTGTGGAAACCTTGCAAAAATTCTAAACTCTTTTCAGGCTTCCATAAAATCACCAGAGTTGATAAATTAGTTTAAAAATTCCTATTGCAGAAACTGTCCTGTATATAATACAAAAAATAAAAAATTATTGATTCATCGAAGAATAACAGAATCTCCACAAGGTCTTTCATGTTTGATCTCATTGTTTTGCTCAAGTTTTATTTTTTGGAACAAAAGTAGTACAGAATAATTATTGAAGTAACTGCATAGAGAGATCGAATTCCTAATGAAATTCAATGAAAATTCGAAATTTCGAAAGGATTGTAGAAATTTTCCTCCTCTGCAATATTCGTACATCCTTTCAATTCCGATATTTGCTTCGCTATTGTTCTGCGTAAACAATTTTTCCAGTTGTGAATCACTCCAACGGCAATATCTGGAAACTCCTTACGGAAGTGATATTCAAAAATGGCTGCAACAGTAGAGAAATTTTCGATTAAATCTACAGAACTTTGAGGATTGAAAATTTCAAAATCTAATTTAATACACTTTTTTGAACAAGTTTTATAAAAATTTATATTATATTAGCTACAATTCGATTAAATAAGAATAACTTGATTCTAGTTTTGCAAATGGCAATCAAATTATATTTCCAAATGGAAAACTAATTGTATTTATGAAAAATTTTCCAACATGACAAATCTATTGGATTTTATAGTGCACATATATTTGATTTTCCAATTAGGAAATCCAACTTCCAATCATGTTCATATATTTGAAAAAAAAAAATATTGACACAGGCTTCAGAAATGTCTGATAAAACATGATTTTTTAAAATTTGGAAGTTCTCATTACAGATCATATCTGTTCTGAGATTTTACCTCCGATTGCCAACAATTTTGTCTCATCCAATTTTCGTGGTTTTATTATTGTCTTCGCTATTCCTGCTTTTTTTTGCAACCCAAGTGTTCTATTGCTCGGATTTCCAGAAATTGTACTGTTTTTCAGTACCTCGGTGCCAAAAAAAATAGTTGCCATTTTTCTCTGGTAATCACCTGCACTATTTATGCAGGCCGTGACCAAAGAATAAGTACCTATTGTTATCCACCAATAGTGCCCAGCATATATCTATATAAAAAAAATTTGAAAATTATATTTAATTCAAATTTAAAAAAAATTATAATAGTAAAATTTGTAAACAATCGAAGTCATAACTCAACTGATATTTTTTAAACGTAGTTTGAGAATTATTTGGACTTGATTCAATCAAATTTTGAAATGATTGAAATATTTTGAATCATTTTATCGAAGATCAGAAAAACGATTTAATTTGATATAAATCATAACTCAGTATTATTTCGTATTTTTTATTGAAGTCTTGTACTTTAAAATATTGTAATTCAAGTATTATGTAATACTGCTATTTAGTGTCAGTCAATAAAACTTCCTTCGTGTCAAAAAACTTGTCACAGTTTTGAAAAACAGCTTCGATTATTTAAAATTTGGGTGCAAATACATAATCCACGTACAATGAAAAATTTCGAACTACTTTCAAATATCTGAAAAAAGGTGAAAATAGGTATAAATCAAAATTTTTTAAACAGTTTAATGAAATATCATCAGATTTGACAATGATTCTCATCTTTACATTTGTCTATGATTTCTGGATTCAACTTTTTGGAAAATCCAGACTTACTTCAATTTTAGCAACATTCTTATCAATATTTTTTATTCATAAACTTTTTTATAACCTGCTATGGAAAATCACTTTTCGATTAATTTATGATTTCATCGCATGCAAAAAATCGATGTTTCATCTATTTTTCTTACTTTGTAGTCCTTGATAAAACCAACTTCGGGTTCCATTTCATTTTCTTCAGGCGGGCAGTAAAAAACTCCACGACTTTCATCATCTGCAAAAATAATGTTTTAATTAGCGTCTAGTTTTTCCTGGAAACAAATGGTAGGATTGTTGCACAAAATGTTTAGTCGTAGCAAAAAAAAGTGGGAAAATGCTAAAAAAAATTGTCCAAACATAAAAAAAGGTAAAATTTTCATAACCGCAAACTGAAAAATTGCTGGGCAAAAATTTTTCTACCCAAAATATAACAAAAATGATATCAATAAATAATTTTTGTCATCTCGTATTCTCTCAATTTTAGAACTGGCGGAAATGAAAGAATTAGTGTTGGGTCGATGTATTAAAATAAAAATTTCCACGCCATTGTTTCTTCGATATGATTATTTATTCACAAAACTTGCGTTGCCCAAAAAATTTTTCGTAGTAAATGCACGTACAGTGACGTTCAATTTAATTTAATGTCGAAGTACAATTTTCAGTACAAAAATTTCGAGGGAGAAAAAACTCGTAACTTAAGAGATACTTAAAGAATGCAAAAAATTGTCAAATTCAGACGTTTCTTGAATCAATGCTTAGAAGTAAACATTCGGATCCCTAGATTTTTTCCGTAGTGTTTGGAATTTTGACTTGAATGTAAGTTTTTTAACAGTTCAGAACTTATACCCAATACATTAGTTTTTCAGTTCTATAGAAACAATATTTGAATGAAAAAAAAATACTGTGGTACTTTTCAATAAATCGAAGACAGTTTGTAAATAATTCCTGACGCCTACACATCTTATCTATCATACCATGCAAACATGTATGACTAATTATACATGGGAAGTGCCATATATAATAACTTTCAACAATATTATCAACGCTGGCTCACACAAGAAAAATGAAATTGCTCCACAATTTACATAAAAGTTCGACAGTTTTCATAGTGTCATCAATTTCCACAGGAAACTCGAGTTAAATCTGTCAACACTTGTTACAATCTGTTTAACTATTTCAAAAATGAGAACTTACAAAATGTACAGAAAAACTTTTTTGTGGTCAATACCTCATTATTTTACTCTGGGCATAGTGTATAAAGAAATCAATTATCCACATATAAGAACAAATTTTAAGAGTTAGAAAAAGAATCGACGAAAGTAAACGATAAAGGATCTTCTTGCATATTTGAATTCTGTTCATTCCCTTCTTTATTCATTCGGTTTTTTGTACGAAAACTGCGGCCATTTATCCAATCACCAGCTCTTGGCAAAATTGTTGAAAGGGCTCTGCTGTAGCTCATATCTTTTTCGTCTTTAGCATTTTCCTCGTAGTTCCTAGTAATGTAAGCTGCAAAGAAAAATCAACTCATTATTAAAAAAAAAAGAAACCTGCTGTTTTTTCACTGGACTTCGATATTTTACCTTCAAGCAATTTAGAAAGATTGGTTCTCTTGAAAATGTCTTTATTTTTAACCGAGGTACAAGCAGAGTATGAGAGAGCGACAGTTGGGCTTATCACTTTTTTCAGCATGTGACGTACGCAAGCTCGTATGTCTTTTTTGTCTCTCGATTCTTTAGGAATCATAAAGCACATCTGAAACGACAAAAATTCAGCTTAGAGGAAATTTTGAAGTATTTTCGGAAAGCACGACGTAAGTGAAACTTCTTATTTTGCTATTTCTAAACAATTATCACGTTTAACTCTTGTCATTAAAGTAAATAGGAATATTGCGATTTGGATCATCAAATTGTGCAAGAATAAGATAAAATTACAAAAATATAAAATTTTTTCAAAGAAACTGCAAAGGTTCAAAGTAAATGAACTTCCAAAAAAACATACAATGTCAATTTGTAGCTGAGGATCCTCTCTCAGAATCTTATCGAATTTTTTGAATTCCTCCAAATCTTGAATTGGGAATGTGTAACCATATTTTGGAGAAATGTGGTCCAATGATTCGTAAGAGGTCAAAATATTCGGAATACGGTCTAACCATTCGTTCTCGCTTTTTTCCACTGATGACTGTCTCATTTCTATTTTGATGGATTGAAATTCTTTTCTATTTTTTTCCTCATACCGAGTCAACTGCTTTTTAAGCTCCATGAAAACGGCGAACAATAAGGAAAATTTGTCTGCGAAAAATAATGAAAAATGTAATGCTAATGATTCTGACGAGAAAAAAAGCATTCCACTGTCATTGTGAAGTCGCACCTACCCTGAGATGGTAGTTTTTTAAAAGATTTTCCGGTTCCTTCAGCTACTTCAAGGTACTGCTCAAATCGTTGTCCATCATTTCCTTTAACCTCCGCAATGATGATGTTGGGAAATTCAGACCCTGCCACTGAACCTGAAACAGTGACAAAAAAGGTTAATTTTTTGTTCGAATCATTACGTAATTATGAATTGCTGTTGATTCTTAATCAACTTGATTTTTTTAAAATCACTTCCTAGAGGATCTGAAGGATGTGTATATTAAAATTGAATTAATATCTGTTTATACATTTCTTATAACCTGCCACGTACAATCTCTTTGTGTAATGAAAGTACAAGTGAAGATTAAAGAAACGTTTGGTTTGAACCAGTTTAAATCTGGTAAAACTTGTTATCAGTTTGAACTGTGATTTTTTCAACTAATCCAAATAAATCTACAAGTGTTCAAACAGGAGCAATTGAGAACATTCAGGTTGAACAGATACAAATGTGTTAAAACCTGTTGACAGTTCAAACTTTTCAAAACTACATGTTCCTGAAATTTCCAAACCTGTTGAAATACGTTCTACACACTTAAACATCAAATATGTTTGAAACTGTAGAACCTGTTAGCAATTCGACAGTTTATTGTACATTTTTTCATATTCACATAATTTCATAGGAAATAAATACAGAAAATCTAAATAACAAGTACTCAGTATATTTCAAAAATCGCGTTATTATTACATGAATAAGTGAACGTAAAGTAGAATATTGTTACAATACAAATAATTTTTTTTCATGATTACAATACGTATTACGGTATGATTAACGAAAAACATTTTCGTCACGTTCTTTACAATGGGAGAAAAATGCTGATTACCAATTGTAAATTTTTTAGATGATCGTCGCAGAGAATATTCTAGCTATCCGATGTCTAAAACAAAGATGAGTGAGGATACGAATTCATGAATACAGAGGATTTTAATCAAAAACACTAATTTCTCATTATCAATTATATCCAGGTACTGAATTTCACATGACTCAGTCATTCCGGAAATGCAATTACTTCATTACACGTGATTCGTTAATCCCGATGAAATCAATTACGAGTAATCTGTATGTAACCTATTTTTCATGCCCATTCCTGATTCCAATACTCCGTATCATCTGTAAAAAAGAAAAATTTCAATCAATTCTAAATGTTAAAAAAGACTATATCCTCTTGATCATGAAAAAATTATGCAGTTAGAGAAAAAATTTGTGAAAATATACGTTGACAATTTTTGACGTGATTTTCAGCCCTCTCTCCTAAAGCAATGTTAAGTCAATCAAATTATTAGAAATAAAAAAATTCAAGTTCTTATAAGTCAAAAATGGATTATCAGTTATTTTCACGAAAGCCATTTTCACGAAAAAATATTTCATTATTAAAAAAAAACATTGTTAATCGAAAAAGCCATATATTTTTCCTAGTTTTCGTATTTTTATACAAAAAATTCCTGGTAAAAATCCATAATACAACATTGCTGGAAATCATTCATGAATACTGAAAAATTTTGTTATTTTTTGTATGTCACGTAATTTGACACTACAGTTTTTATTCTGCTTTAAAGCATAACCTACTTTTTCTTGGGGGCTGCCTTTACTTTTCTTTCCAAATTGAATTCTTGAAACGTGATTTCTGTGTCTGCCTGCTCTTTTTGAAATTCTGTTACTAACTTGAATAAATCAGGGTGATAATCAGGCATCGAGACTCTCTGGCATAATCTCTGTCAAAGAATCGAAAATTTCTTCAATATCGTTGACAGGCACATACGCAAAGACCAACGTTATTTTAACATGAATTCTGATATCACGATCTTCTGGATTACTGTATTATGTTTGAAGAACTCGACGATACATCGATTGGCCAATATGAGAAAAGCAACAGGATACGGGCATTTCTGGAAATACCAGTCTACAAGCATTTATAATTGACATCTCAAAATCGTTCATAAATCTTCGAAGCTGGCAGTTTTCTATTTTGTATTCTTGGGCTTTTTCGGTAATTGCACGAAGGACTGTTGAATACTGACTCGATTCTTAGGAAGATATTAAAGCAAAAAACGAAAGGCAGAGCTAATTGGTCCGTTTCTTGTGGTTCTTGATCATCTTCTTGTACTTCCAAATTTCTTTCATGTCGCTCAACTAGACTCAGTATAGTAAGAACTTGTGTGTTCCATCTAAGAACCAAATCCAGCTTCGGGCCAAACATTCCAAATTTCTTCTTGTTCAGAATACCAAGATCCGGTGTCATCGTGTGAGTCTTCAATTAAAAAAGTCTCTCCGACCAACGTTTTTCTATATTATAGATTTCTTAAGATCCTCTCGTTCTGGTAATTGTGCGACAACTTCCATAAGTGACATATATGGGTTATCTTCTGCTTTCCTCTTTAAGACGACTCGCAAGACCTTCTCTTTTCGTCCTTCTTTCTTTCAATTGAATCCCGTTCTAGGCGTCTTTCTCGCACTACAGTAGGTTGCGAGTCGTCTTAATCTACGTACATCAACTCTGATTTTTTAAGTAATTTCAATTTTCGGTATTTACTTGTAAGTATTTCATAAAATCACCTCATTTTGAAAATGAAAAATAATTAACAGAGATTGAATATACATGAACATATTTCGATGCATGATATTTTGATGAATTTTGACATTATATTTTAATTACCCTAGCAAACGCACGTTCACCAAACTTTCACCGAAAATTGGTGAATGTTCGTTAAAGGAACGGAGAAGAAACGGCGAAACCATCCGATTTGAGATTTTGGAGTGCTTAAAATCGTGGAAAAAGCATTACAAAACGTAGAATGATTTATTTGATGAATTAAGCAAAAGTCAGATATACGAAAAGTTGCTTACTTTTTTCATTTGATGCCAAATTGTGATTTCCCAGAGAACCTGTGAGCTCGCAGCGTTTTCATTATTTCCGCCCCTTTTCGAACACGCTGCGAACTCGCCAGCGAGCTCGCAGACTACTCGCCACGAGCTCACAGAGTACTTCCAGTCATTGATAATTATTAATATATATTTCAGAAAAATAAAAAGATAATTCATTATTTACAGTAAAAAGTAATCACAATGAAGCTGTAAAAACGATTATTTAATAAAAAAAAAATTTCTCCCGGGTGGGAATCGATCCCATGTTCTGCGGAGTTGAACGCCAAAGAATATCATAATAATTAACATGAGCCATGCACTTGATTTAAGCATTCTACATAAAACTTGAAACATGAGAAAAAAACCAGCAGCCATCTGGTGAGCGCTTGGGGAAAGCGCGCGAATTTTCAAAATTCGAATATAAAGTAATTCAAAATTGAATGTGTCAGGAATAAAATCATAAAAACAATTTCCGGTGAACGTTTGGTGAAAGGGCGTTTGCTAGGGTATATTTCTGGTTTTTTTCACGACATTATATTTTCACAAATAGACGTTTCCAGGCATAAAATTTGTGCCAGTGGCATAAAGAGGCTCTACCCTACTTTCCTCTTTAATCTATGTACACCTATTCTTAGTTTTTATGTAATTTTGTTTTTCGGTATTTATTTGTAAGTTATTCATTAAATAACCTCATTTTTAAAATTTCTGCATCACATTTCTCTGGATCAGGTGGATGTTGATGTTGAGAATCTTGCGGACCCTTGATAACTGTTACTATTTCACCGGGTTCAGTATCAGTGGTTATAGCGCGAGCTGTGCATCCTCCATGTCGAAGCTTACTGCAGTCCCAATAACATCTGTCATTTGCCGGTTTTTTAGATCGTTGGTATACATAACCGCCAAGAATCAATTTCGTTCCAAGATTTTGAGCGTCGGTATATTCTGACATAATAAATATTATTTTAATCTATAAAATTATACGTATTTTTAATGTATATTACATTATTTATACAAATTTCTACTAATATGACCATTCGTGAAAACGACTTCGTGAAAACGGCTTCGTGAAAATGGTAGGCTACCTCAAAATTGAAGGTGAGTATTGTATCAAACTATGAAATTTAATTTCCTATAAATTAAACTTCAAATTGTTCTTGTACAATTTTTTACCTTGAACATTGCCGCATTCGTTTTTCATCACATCTACGTAATTGGTTGCCACCTGATTTTGCTGGCTCTGGTTCAAAGCTTCTTGACGTTTTTCATGTTCCATAGCGAGTTTAAATTTCTTTTGTTTTCTTCTTTCCGCTTAAAAATGAAGAATAATATAGTATTTATTGCATTATATTTATTATTCTCTTAATTCCGAGTGATATTTCAGAATTATAGCAAATGCTTTAAATTTCCAAAAATTTCTTCGATTTATCTTAGAAAATTACAAATTTCTTACAATTATTTCAAGGTGACCTCTGAACTTCAAGGCCAAATCCATTATGTAAAAAATTCATCTCAGACTTCATGAAACCTTTTAATTTTCCCAGGGTTACTCTCAAATTTAAGAACAACTTTCGATTTTTGCTAATTGGCTTAAAACTGAGAATAATAAGGGAAGTTAATGAGAGTGACCTTAAAAGTTGATGGTAACCTTTAAGACTAATGAAAGTGTTGAGGATTGAATGACCTTGAAATTCTCGATATTCAAATAATCCCGAAAATTTTGAATCTAACACTGAAAGCTTAGTGTATGTATGAAAATTCAGTGATAGGGACACCTCAAAATTATTCAGAGTAAAATACTGAAAAGTTAAGTGTTTTTTCGTTGAAAATATTTCTATAAAAAGTTACAAATCTAGATTGCAATTTTAACTGCAGCTATCTGTTGCAACGTGAAACATCCATACCTATTTTCAATGAAGATATCTGTTCTGACAAAACTTTTGGTAAGCTCATTTTCCATGTACGAATTGTATCCAAGTCAACGTCTGGAAATTCCGTACGGAAATAATACTCAAAAATGTCTGCAACCGTTAAAAATTATCAAATTAATGATCATCTAATTATGCCAATAAAAGACTTTTATTTTCTAAAATCCAATGAGTAATAAAACCATATTACTAAAATAAAATAAATTTAACTGAAAAGTGGGTGTTTTCTGGTTAAATATTTGCAATTCCTAATTATATTCATCATGGAAACGATCTTTGAGAGCCAATATCAATGGGTTATAAAATAAAAGACTTCCTTCTTTCTAACTTCCCATTTTCTTTCTCGAGCTTTCGGCTTTCATTAAGCCCTTTTCAGGAGCTACCAAAATTTACAATAACAATTTATCTATAAATATTAATATCCCATTTTAACTAATTCTCTTTACTTACATTTTTCACTTCCATGAATTCACATTAACATTCAAGAAATTGATTATTACAATAATTCGTCATCATAGACTTAGTCAAACTTTCTTCACAATAAATTACACCAAGAAACAAACTCAACAGCTTGCTAACAAGAACTGAACTTAATTTTACAAACGTCGGCATCTGTAAAAGTCATATCTAAAGAACGAACTGATAATCATATTTTCAAACATCCATCATAAATAGAACACAAAAATCTAGTGTCATCCTGCTTATTCAACGTGTTTTCAGTTCCCTTTATGAACACCGTTTCAGAAACCATTCTTTTCTTATAATTTCCTTCTTTATTCAGAATTTTTACATCTTTCCATTTAAAATCATGATCATTTTCTATTCTATGATTAGTGGGGACTGAATGATTTCCAGTTAAATGACGAATATTGCTCTCATGTTCAGATATTCTGGTCTTTAAATATCTTTTTGTCTGTCCTATATAGCTAAAATTACAATTTCCACAATCTATTTTATAAAAAACATCCTGTTGATCCATTTTCATTAATTTATCTTTCCCCCTTTTAATGATTCTTTCATTTAATTTATTATTCGTCTTATAAATTATTCCTATTCCATATTTTTTAAATCAATTGTAAATCTGAGGATGCAAACTATCAATATAAGGCAAAACTAAATTTTTCTCTGTATCAATATGTCTATCTTTCATTCTATTCATTCCAAATTTCAGAAAATTCATCCTTATATTAACATTCTTCAAAATAAACTCAATAGGGTAATTATTCATTAACAATAAATCAGCAATCTTATCTAAATTCTTTCGATGAAATCTCGGGTCAGATAATTTTAGAACTTTGTCCACCAAACTAAAAACAATTGCTTTTTTCTGATGTAGCCGGGAAGTTAGAAGGAAGTCTTTTATTTTATAACCCATTGATATTTGCTCCCAACGATCGTTTTCATGATGAATATTTAAATTGGGGGAGTGTAAAGAATCTATTATCAATTCCTCATTATGTAAATAATTATGAAATGTATGTTGGGCTCAAAATGAATATTTTTTTCCTTTCCAGTCTTGAAAATTTTTATTATTGCCTTTCTTAAAAAAGTATTAGTATAATGTTTTGAAATCTTTCGGTTGATCACAGTCTTGCGTTGACATACATTCTGTCCAACTGAATAATGAGTTGTAGAGTATAAAACACAATTATAAATAAACAAATACAATGAGATATAACTTAATAAAAGTATAAGATATAATTAAAAAATATATAACAAATCAATATTAATATTGAAAATGATGAAGTAGAGTACAAGAATTAGAAAACGAACAATTGCCTGCAGTAAAGTATTTAAGCTATCATGAATTCGATAATTGAAAGATTTATAACATTAAAAAAATTTCCTATAAAAGGCAATAAAAAAATTGCTAAAGCCAGAAAGGAAAAAACTTTCATCTTCATATTGTCTTCTAGAGACCAACATATATTTTTTAATTTAGGTAAAAAAAAGTCCAATAATTGTGTTTGATTTACTGTTTTTCCATATGTTAAAAAATAACTTCTTGGAGATTTCAAAAACTAAACATTAGGAATTTTTTGAAAATATAATAATTGTTCAATGAGGTTTCGATGATATTATATTACCTCCAATGGCAAGCAATTTTGATTGGTTCAGTTTTTGTGGTTTTGCTGTCTCGTAAATGCCAGCTTTTTTCTTTGCCCCGACCGTCCTGTTGCTTGGATTACCAGATATCGTGCTATTTCTCAGTACATCGATGCCGAAAAAAGTTAATGCCATTTTTTTGAAAAAGTGTGTTGCACTGTCTACGAAAGCTGTGGACGTTTTGTAAGTGGTTCTTGAAATCCACCAATTTCCTCCAGCGTAAATCTATCAATAAACAAATAAATAAATTATTTTTGATTTTGATTTACAATGAAAATGATAAAAAGAAGTAAAAAATTTCTAATTCTGATATAAATCGCATGATATTTGATTTTATTCAACGAAAATTGCAATAATAAAGAATATTAATGCATTAAAATTTTTTTATTTTTTCAAAATTCTTATTTTAATTTTCATTTAATCCTTTAACTTCAAATGATTTCAAATAACTGAAACTAGATAAAGAGAAAACACTTCATTCAGAATAAAAATGATGTTCTTCAAAATCCATACAAAATTGTTTGTTTCTTACTTTTCCGTTCTTGAAGAAACCAACTGCAGGTTCCATCTCGTCACTTTGCAATGGGCGATAAAAAACTCCACGGCGCTCGTCATCTAAAAAAAAATCACTTCATGTTAGTGTAAATTTTGTTTCAAAACAAAATATAAGCGTTGGCAATTATACAGTTATAATTTTATCTACAAATAAAAAAGAGGAAGTACAGCTGAAAAAAAGGACAAAAATAATATCTCATAAAATAGACAAAGCGCAGGGGACCATTCATAGACATGCAGCGTAAAAAAAAATTGTGCAACAATTAATTTTCAAGCATTTTTAATTGTTCAGCACGAAAATAATCAAATTGTTATTTATAACATAAAGCAAATATTTCAGAATAAGACAAGTTTTATTCTATTTACTTAGATTCATAAATTTGACATAAGTTTCCAAATTTTACTTATTAGATGTATTTAAAATTTTCACGAGTTTGACAGGTACATTTTTTTTTTTTCATAACGACACATTTTCTATTGATAAATTCGATAAAAATTTATTTCGCACATCTAAGTAAAGTTTTTTACATTTTTCACTGAACGTTTGCTTTACACTTATTTACTAAACCTATTGAATCAGTAGTTAGTATAATATACAAACACGTAGAGATAAAAATGATCAGTTCATTCCGAATTATACGGAATTTTAAATAATCTAGTTTTTACAACGCCATCGACATTTTCGCAATCGAAAGTGATTGAGGAATACTTTATTGCAACAAATTTTGTCTTACATATCTAAAATATGTATGCATATGTGAAAACACTCTTACATGTAACTTCGACGTTTTGCATAAAAAATTATAAACAGACGAGATACAATGGAAATATTAACAATTCGTGGGTTATTTAATTCAACTGTATTCTACACAATTTAAAATGTCAAAAAGTGCATCTTTATTACTTCATAACTAGTAATAACTTTTTCAGAATCTTGCTGATTCTCTGTCTTCGTCATTTCCTCGAGAATTTCCGTCGTCGAAACAACTGAAAAGTGAAATCAAGAAGATCTTAACAATTTATTCCAATCGTCATTTCAACCGTATAGTTTTTACGATTTCTATTTCTGTAAAATTATTTATAATTATTAGAAATTGAGTTCAAAAGAACATTTAATTTCAAGCATTTTTCTATGTGAATAATATCTACAATTTTGCAACGGTATTCTCAAATTCCATAATCCTATGAAATTTTCGAAATTGGAGATCGAAACCTAGAAAAACTGCAATACCTTCAGTTTAAGAACGAAAATTTGATGTTATCTTAAGAACAAATTTTCAAAAAATGCTACTGAAAACAAAACATTAAATTATAAAATATTACTGTGCCTGAATTAGCAAACAATTTTCATTATCTTATAATAATATACCTATGTGAATAAATATTTATAAAAATTGTAAATACCTGGCACTCAAAGGATCGCCTTCAAACAAATCAACATTTTGCAACGTCGTTATCATGGCTATGCTGCAACCTTTTGGAGCATGGAGTTTGAAAATGCAACCAGTAATGAAATCATAAAAATTCACCAAGTCCAATGAAAATGTAATGTTGAAGGACAAATGGAGCTTCAAAAGAGTGTCAAAGGCCACCATCGCATTTTCTCCCATGCTGATCAAATTTCCATCTATTTTTACATAATATTCATCCTTTTTGAGTTTTTCTTTGCAACAAATTAAAAATGGTCTCGAGTCGTCACTGAATTCGCTCATAGAATTCGCTGTTTCCAAAAATTCTTCCTTGGTTCCCTAAAATGAAAAATTCTTTGATCAAATCTAATGATTCTTCTGATCAAAAAAGTTTATTGGAAATGACTTTTGAATTCAGTTTTTAAATTTCGAAAGACTTGAGTTTTTTCTCAGTTTTGAGAAAGATTAAGGGGGTTGCTGGAGTTTTTTTAGAAAGAATTTTGCTACTCACGTAGAAAAACCGAAGCAAACTTGGACAAGGTATTTTTTTGTGCCAGACATCACTTGAACTCATTTTTCCTTTTTGTATTTCCTTTTTTTTGGATTCGACATCGTGTTTTTCCTGAAAAGATTTTCGTTACTTTTTGGTACTTTATGCATTGAATTAGGTCGTTATTCAATGTATTGGAAAATATCTGTGTGCTCAGATTTGAAAATTCAATAAATCGAATTTCATTAATATTGAATACATTTGAAAATTACTAATCATCCGTCAATTTTTTGTGAACTATACAGTTTTTTTAAGATATGATGCAATTTGTCAGGTTTGTTTACAAGTGAGCACATTTACCTGCAATTCATAAAAATTTAGACTAAAAATCATTCACAAAATTCGAAACATGACTTAAAATGATGGAGTATTATTATTTTAAGATAAAAAAAAAGAAAATAAAAACAATGTTAAAAAATTCATTAAATAGTTACTTCGAACGATCAAGTACTTCAGTAATTTATCATTCATGTCATAGTTGGGGATTTCATTGAATATTTTATAGTTAAGTGCATCTTATTTGAATCAATTTTTTTATATCAAAAATACAGAAGAAATTTTTTTCTGGATGTTTGGATGAAACTGGAAAATTTAATTAGGTACATCACAACGAAGTTTTATCATTATCAAATTAAATGATAATAATTAATAATTATAATTATTATATATGGAATAAACTAATGATAGTAATAGTACATTGACAATAATCATTACAGTGTATTCAAATAAAATTATCATCATTAAAAATCGTAATATATGATGATTGCCATTAATTACTAATGTATAACAAGTACCTAATATGGTTGGTTTAATTATCATAGTACATACTATAATATGATAAATAATAATAATTATGATGATATGTTATAATTCTGCAGTTTCGAAAAAAAAAAAATTGGTTAACTCCATTATGCCATTATGTTCATTTCAAAAGATATTCTAATACAATTTTGAGCCTTATGGCAAAGAGGAGCTAAGCAGTTTTTCAGATAACTATTTTTTCAATTTATTCATACAATCATAATTATTATGGTTCACATTAAACAACAATTAAGAATTACAATGAATAAAAAACTGTGAGATTAGAAGTTTCTTAATTTTCGAATAATTAAAGAACTTCTTAAATCCATCCAAAAAAGTTGTCAAGAACCGCAACTTGTAAAATTTGAAGTGATAAACTTCGAACTGTAAAACTGGAATAAAATATAGCATAAAAACTGAGATTTTCGAAAATATTTCAATTCGCATCATTTTCAAAAAACGAATGTATGAATATAATTACAAAATGTATAGTATACATATGAGGATTGTTAAATTAAAAATGATTGTCTTTGAACTTTTATCAAAAATACAAAAATGGAAGTTTGGGTAAAAATTGCATAAAAAATTAAAAAATACCATGTTTATAAAAATTCCAATAAATGAATTATATTCATGATGACTTTAAGTGAATATATTCACCATGAATACTATATCATTGTATTAAATCATATTGTTATATAATTAACTGTCTCAATATCAAAGCTTCATAATAATTAATTTTTTACTTTTGGTACCAATTTGCACACTGATAGATTAACTATATGATTAAATAATATATCAATAACGTTTCAAGTAATATTATATTATCAATAAGTTAATTAGAACATGCTAACGTTTTCGTATTGTCATTTTTTCTTTACTTTCCCATTATTGATATCAAATTTCAACTTACGATTCTGTCTTTCCTTCTCGCATAATTCGGACTCGGGAGGATTTCCGGCAACAAAACCAGCGCTTTGAAATCATCTGTGAAACAGAAAATTCCTCGTCAAAATACGAAAAATTCATGATCTCAGAAATCAGAAAAAACCAACCGCCATCAATGTCATCGACCGTCTGCAACAATCGAGGCTTCGCTTTTTGGCAATATTTCAAAATTCGTGGTGCATAGAACGAGGGGAATTTCTCCATGAAACAGTCCGTTCCTGAATACTTTGCCGAAAACAATTTTTTTATCTGAAAATTTCCATTATTACCGCACATGACCCTGATAAAAAATTTTTCTATTTCTGAAAAAGTGAACTATTTCCTAAAATTTTTGAAACTTATAAACAATTTACCGTATCAGCGGTCAGATCTTTGAATTTCGAAACTTTTTCTGTTTGGGTTTCCATAGCTTCTTGTTCTTCTTCAACATTTGAGTTGTCCGGAGTTTTGAATGACGATTCCGGAACCTGTAAATCATTTATTTAGTCAATAATAATTTATTCGGTCGTTAAATGTTGTGAATATTTACATCAGTCAAATTTTCCTCGTTTGCCAAATTTAGCTGAGCTTCTCTTCTTTTTACTCTGCTTTTGTTTTTCATTTCAGCGTATTTTTGTTTCGTTTTTGGATCGTTTGCTCGTCGTAGAGTTTTGAGCCTGAATTCAATGAATCCTGAGTTTTTCTTGATGTTGTAGAAATGTTCCTGTGATTTTGAAAACAGTTGGAATAAAAGAAATGGTTTTATAAATTTTGAATGAACTCTGAAGCTTTCATTATGAGATCGTTATAATATTCAATTCTCCAAAATTTCAGTTTCTTATCAATTTTTTTAACAATGTTGAACAGGATACACAATTTTGGAGCATATAAAAATTTATTTAAGAATTTTGTATACAGATCAGTTTTCATCAAATTGAATGTTGTTATGAAAATTTTTTTCAAACTTTTATTTGTATATTTATTTGTCAACTTGATACATTTTTAGAATCGATTATAAGTTCTAAAAAAATTCTGTAAAATACTCACGTAACCACTGACTCCTTGTTTTGATCGCAATTTAGGAAAAGCAGTAACAATGTCTTGAGCCAATTGCAATTTCATTCTTGCTGAGGGATACCTTGAATCAGAAATTTTCCTCATGAGAAAATCAACAGTATGATAAAATCCAAGGGTTTGAACAATTTTTGTGAAATTTCAAATTTATTCTCTACGTACGATCTAAGAATCAAAAGTTTCGAATCCTTCTTTAAAAATTTGATATTCAAAATAAAATGTAATTTATGAATTTATGGGTAAATTATTCAACCATTCAAACGTTTTATTAATTAATAAAAAATCAAAAAATTACATGTGGTGGTGCGTGAGTTTCAGCATCCCAGCAACAGCTATTCTCACAAGTTCTTGCCTGTGTACTGGCTGAACAATACCAGAATCCAAAGTATCGAGAAGTGGTGTAGCTAAATAATTTTCTGAGTCACGTCTTTGGACCCAAGCTCTCACATTCATAACACATGGAAGCATCTGAAAAATCACACAAAATTTTTATTCGACTAGTGTATTTAATATAAACATTTTTAATTTATTTATCAGTTTCATCATACATCCCTGTAAGAAAAATCATTATTATGGCACATTTTCGTGGGTTGAAAATGAAGAAGTATAAGCAAAAATAAAATATTGAACTTGACATTTTCTAAATATTGTTGTACTTGCAAACAGCTCGAAATTATACATTTTGAAGGCATGGGTGTGCACTTAAGAAAAAAAATTTTCATATTTTCCAGATACTTCAAGTATTTTATTTTTTACAACCAGAGTTTTACAATCATTAACATTTTTCTGTCGCACTTACTCAAATTAAGAAATTGACGAATTATTAGTTCAAGAAATGTGATGGAAAAAAATGAATGCTGCTGGTGTTTCAAGAGATCATTTGAAGTTCTTTGATAGAAAAAATAATTCAACTTGTTTAATTTTTTCTTTTTGAAAAAAACCGTTTCTTAAACCAATGAACAAGGAAAAATGTGATATTTTATATTCCCATGTTACTGAATCGATGAAAAATGTGGCGTCAAAACAAATTTTTGTTTCGAGTCTTAAGTCGTTCAATTGGAGCGTTATATTGTAATCTTAAGACTTGAAATTTGTTGATCAGCAATTTTATACACATGAGGAATCGCTGTGACAATATTATTTTTTTATGAATGTATGGTACAATACACATACAATATAACTTACATTTATAAAACCAAAACTTTCAGTTGGAATCAAAACATACAATATTTTTGGATTTTTCAAAAAACCCTACAATTTTTCATGTGAATTAATATCAGCTGATTTTCAATCATCAAAAACAACTCTTGCTATATTGTAAGAGAAAAACTTTTTTCTTTTCTGTTATAAATATGTAAATAGATTCATTTGAAAAAAAGTAATTTTTGATCGAATGAAATTTTCGAGATGTTTATTTTTGAAAATTTCTGGGTTCCGTAATTCTAAGTCTTACACTTCTCAATTACCTAATTTTCACATTAAGATTTTCAAATATCGGACAATAATAATTTTTAAATTTTTCCGTTTCTAAATTCCAAATGTACATATAGCAAAACTAATCAACTCTCCAAACGTTTTGAAATCGAAATTGCATAATGTACTATTGAAGAAGCAAACAAAGGCAAACTCTAAATTTTGCAAATAAGTTAAATACATTCTGCAAATATGAGTGAAAATGTAGTCCTTCGAAAAAAAAAAAAAAAACAAAAAAAGAAATAAAATAACTTCTGCAAAGAATTCACAATAATATGAAAACTTTTTTTTTCTCTACCCCCACTACCAACTACTACCTAATGCACCAAGTGGGGGAAGGGGCCTAAAAAAGAGAGTATACTGTATAATAAATTTCTAAGTCGAAAATTCACTTATTGATTTTTTTAAAAAGTATTTTTCTTAGGAAAAATGTTTCAAGTGAATCTTTTTAAATTAGTTCCGGAGTCGTAGGACTCAATTTCGATGTGACTCGTCGAAGAGCAAGACCAGTGTACGCATTCGGTTCTTCCAATTTCAAAAAACGCGCAACTTCTTTGGGCATGCCATTGAATTTGTTTTTCCCAATAACTTGAACCGAGCATCTGCCTTTGTAAAAATTCAAGAAAAATCGGTCGGTCGTCGTGTGCCGTGGACGCAAATCTCGATATTTTTTCACGATTCGAGCACAATTTTCGTCAATCATGAAACGTCGGGTTTGTCGGCCTGTATCGTTGGGGACTTCGACGACGAGCGATTCTCCCTGTTCTTTGATGTTCTGAATTTTTATCGTGGTTATTTCAGAGGCGCGCAGAAACCCGTATATCCCGAAAATGAGAGTCACCTGGAAAAACAAAATTTGTTTTCGGGTATTTTGAAAAATTTGTCCTTTATAAGTTGGGGTTTTTTTTATTGTTTTTGAGGAAATGTTTCAGTTATGATTATTTTTGGAATTTTTTTCTATGTTACACCTAACTATCAAAATTTAGGAAATAGAATTATATGTATCACTGTCAAAAAAAATTTTAAATTCCAAACATCTTTCATAGACTTTCTCTTAAAATCGTATATGAAAAGGATTCCAAAGAAATTTATGCATATCAAATATTATTGTTTTCATATTAGATATAATAATTTCAATATTTTTTATGATTATTGATTTAATTTCAAGACACTACATGTTTGGATTTTTTTAAATATCTTTTGCATATTATCAAATATAAAATATAATTTTTTTTCTACAATGTATATTTCATACAATATAAATTATTTGTTTCAATCAAATAGTTGTTGATAAATAAAGGAAAATCTGCTCCAAAAAAATTTATCATGTCGAAATCCACTTGAATTTTAAACAAGTCCGAATACACATTTCCAATAACAAATTATTTGAAGGTAAAATGATTTCAATGCCTGCTTTATAATAAATAAACACTTCGGTTTCATAAAAGTTTTACAATTTTCATAGACAGTGTCTATTTTTTTCATAGTTGCGTCCATAACTTTATTAGAAAATTTAATAGACAGTATGGGAAATCTGCTTCAAAGACAGTCTCTTAAATTTAATAGAGAGATTTCTGAGAGTGTAGCCAAGGGTGTATGCAAAAGAAATTTTTGTGAAGTTTTTGTAAGAAAAATGTACACTTTTCAGGATTTTCAATTTTTAGATCTTCGAGGATTTAGTTTCAAGAACACAGTTTTTCAATTTTTTTGGATCTTTGAATTTTCTAGTGATATAACTTTTGGAACTTGGAGTTGCATATTTTTCGGTTTTTCAATTTTGTGTAAGTACATATTTCAATCATGGAATATAATTTAATGACTTTCAGGAAATTTTTTTATAGATGGTTGTTATTTTCAAGTTATTGAAATAAGAATTTCGAATTCTGTTTAAATTTAAGATTTATAATGAACTTATTTGATCGTTATGTTCGAAATGTCTACTCATGCAAACTTGAAGGAAATGGAAATTTCGTCTCTATTTTTAAAAAACTTTAAAAGTTTTCGTTTCTGCTTTTTCTTTGCTATTAAATCAAAAGTTCCTATTTTTAATAGTCAACCTTTCAAAAGTCAGGATAAAACTCTTCAAAAGTACGATTCTTCCATTTTTGTAGCACCATCTTTAAAACTTTTTTCATTTGAAATTCGTAGGATTAAAGTTTTGAAGTTCCCATATTGAATTGATTAGAAATAATACAAGATTAACGTGAAAAGACTTAAGATTAAAAAAAAAAAACTTTGTATGGACTTTTCGTGATTTATAAAAAAATTCTTTGAACCCATTTTTCAAGCTAAACAAAGAATCTTTATAAGCGAAAAATTGCGATCCCAAAATTGCTCATTCTTAAAAATTATACTGAATTTTCAAGTTCAAAATGACAAGTCCTTAAAATTTCAGTGTGTACTCTTTTTATTTTTAAAATTTTTACACCTTTTTTTCAAAATACTTAATCAAGAATTCCGTCTAAAATTTCGAGAAGGGTTTACACCCCTGGAACCTACACTCGTCTACATCTTTGTATGTACTGAAATTTCTGAATGTAAAAGAAAGACGAAAAATTCGAATTACAAAAAAAGTAATAACTGATAAAGCAAAAGTCAGAATTTTTTAATTCTGCGTAACAATCTTTACATAAATAAGAAACCAAAAAAATGATAGTTGTATAACAAAGTTCTGGAATTTAGAAAGTTCAAAATTTTTAAATCTAACAGTCCAAAACTGTTCATTACTGAATAAAGTTAAGAATCAGAATGTCGAAACTTAAAAACTGAAAGCTCAAAAAATAGATATTTCAAAATCGGAAGTGTTGCTAGCTTGAAAATTCTAAAATTTGTAAAATGAATATGGAGATATTTTCCAGTCTATTCTCAATGACGTCAAAATTTGTGGGAAAAAATATAAAAAAATGGAATTGGAGAATAAACCTCAATATAATTACACATTATGTATTAGTTTATTGGATTCTTTATTCCATTTTTTTTCTCGTTGTTTTCATGTGCATGAATTTCTGAAAATTTCTACCTCAGATTAATGTGAAGAAAATTTATATAATGTTAGTAAAAAAACGTGAGATAATAATATTCCAATATAAATAGTTACTTATTACTTCAATTATGAGAGATGTAAGAACAGTTTTTTTGCTTTCGTTTGGAACTTCAGAAATATTTGTTTTTCCCCTTTTTTATGAGTTCATTATATCGTTTACAAGAATTTTGTTTCAATTATGTATTAGGAGTATGGTCATCAATTTATTAAAATAAATAAATAAATAAATATTCCCACCTTCTCAGCCAAATACGTGTCATCCGGCGCCTCGATCAAGAATTGTCGCACTTGCTCGTTGGTGAAAATTTTCGACTTTTTGACTTGTAAGTCCTTCGTTTTGGGCAAAAAGCGCACCAACTTGGTGAACCTCTCGATGTCCACTTTCTCATAAGCCGCCAAAGTCGATTTGAGAATGGAGAAGTAAGTCCACAAACTCGAAGGTGCATATTTTTTCTTTAGATCTTGGAAATATGCCAACAATATTTCTTCATTCGAGGTATCGAATTTTCGGGCTTTTTTCCAATGGAGGAACTTGTTATAGATCGCCTGATAATACGATCTTGATTTTGTGGACAGTAAGTCCAACTGAGCTTGTACTTCTTCTGCTTTGATACGGGCCGTGAATTCTGGCTGAGCATCATCTTCCGGTGTTTTAGGAACCTCGAAGTGGGAAGTTTCGTCGCTTTTATTTTGACGCTTCGTTTTCACAACATATCGATTACAACAAATAAAAAACAACACGGAGTATGAAGACATTTTTCACGGATTTTCCACTCAGTCTTTGGAAATCGGGCCTTGAGAGCGTGTTAATATGAAGTTTATGGAAACAGTTTCCCTAAATTTTATGTAAATTTCGTGTAAACAATGGTGTAAGCAGTATTTGCAAAAGTTCGTGTGGGTCGTTTCACGGAAGATTTTCAGATTTTGTTTAAACAATTTTTTTTCTTTTCTACATCAATAAATATTAGGCACGTGTTATTTCTTTTCGTTCTATTTTTGAAATGATGATTTTTCGCGAATTTCAAACTCGTAGAAACACTCAATTTTTGAGTGTTAATTGCTAAAGTCTTTCTACATTGATTATGATTTTTTCAAATCTACAAAAAAAAATTTTACTCTGGAAGAAGATGCTAGAAATTATTTCTTTTTATTAAGACAGTTTGTCATACGACTGATAAATTTCGAGTAATCGAAAATCAAGTTATTCTACTAGCTATCAAATTTCAAAAAATCATAATTGCAAAAATAAGCTCAAAAAAGAATAAGAAAAAAATAAGCTCAAAAAAGAATAAGAAAAAAATTCGCGTCGAATATTTTTGGATGTAAAATAGCAAAAAAATTGTTTTAAGAATACGTAACTGTTAAATCGCTATGATCAATACATTTGTGGTTATTTTGTTAGATAATTTTCAGAATTTTGGAAATATTTTTAGTACCTACTTAATTTTCTACATACGAGTTATGAAGAATTTTATGATTTTTTCAATATCAGGTATTTGCAATACCTAGAATCTAAAGAATATAGAAAATTTTAAAAGATTTAGAATAATCGTCAGATTATAAACAATTATTTCAGAATGTGGAATGCGATAATTGTTTTATTCTTTTATCATTGAATGGAGTTATTTCATTTCCAAAAGTAAAACATTTGGAAAAGACTTAAAAATTTACAAAATGAGAATGAAGGCTGAAATAAAATTTTCGAAAGTGAAATGAAATTCTTGACTTTTCCAAAAAAAAATGTTTCAGAGTTTTTGTTGAAAAAAGGCTTTCAAGTTGTAATAGATTTTCAATTTCAGAATATTCTTATAAATTCTTAAGGATTCTTTAGAATCATATCCAAGTGTTTCATATTTCAAGATTTCACCAAATTCACGAAATTTCTGAATTCTCTACAATTTATGAAAATAAACAGGAATTCTTTTGCAACCTTTACTATCGCAATTTTCGGATCAAAATTTACAAGTTATTCTATGAAAAATCATTTATATATGGGTGATTTTCATGTATTTTTTTTTTTCGCCATCTTATATATAGGAAAAAAAGACTTTTGTAAATTTATTGGCGTTTTCTGCTCAAAAAAGCTCTCTGAGACAATTATGACTCATTCTAAAAAAAAAAAGAAAAAATAGAATTATTCACCATTGTTGCTACAGTACGGACATAATTTCTATGCTATTGAAATTTTTCGATTTCTTACATTTAAACTTGTTTTCCGTTTGAAAAAAGTACTTAAAGTTTGCAAGTTATTTTCTAACGATCTGCCTAGCTATTATTTTCCTTGAACTTCTTTATGTTAGGAAAATTTTTAAAAATTTTATCTACTTCAAAGCTTCAGTAACCGTAAAAATAAGTTTCAGACTAACATAGAGAACAATGAATTCTGCCTGAAAGTGATATCGAAATTTCATTTTTTTTTCTCGAAATTTACTGTATACTTTTATACTTTTTTTCGTGAGTTTACTTTTCACTTTTCTTTAGTGAGTTTTAAAATTACTCCTTTGTAACAAAATTTTTGAAATTCCACTTTCATTTCAAACAATCTTCAATAACTCACTTATTCTTAGAAAATTTTTTGCTCTCTTCCTATTCGCTCAATCAGCAGTACCCACGGAACTTAATGGGTAGTTTTAAATCAGCTGAAAATCACCCATTTTTCTGAATACTCGTCAAAAAATGATGACAAAAATCTTAAAGACAAACTTGTATGATTTGATTTGAAAAACGTACAAGAAGACGAAAATTCATTTTCGTCCTCGTCTATTTTAAATTACATTACTGCACTTTCCGAAAAAAATTCAAAATTTTTCGAAAACTGGTGAAGAAAGTAAATGCTTTATTGTGAATATTTTTGGAGTTCATTCAATCCTAACCTAACAATTATGATCATTCAGGTATAATCCATTCAATCTTGATTGGAAAATCCAAACGTCAGATAACGTTTGATTTACAAGTTAAATAATTTTCAAAATTTTTTTAATAAATTAATGCCAGTAAGCTACGCAACATACTTGTCAAAGTTTTGATTGTCTCAAAAGAATATTTAATTCTCAAAAATAGAGCTCAAAAATTTTTTTCAGAAATCGTTCTCTTTGCAAGACCTACTAAAAATAAAGAAATCCTCACAAGATTTTAATTTTCCTAAATTTTCTGAAAACTACGTCAAAGTTCATTAGTTCTTCCAGTCAGTAGTGTGTCCAACATTTTCTGTCACCTAAGAAAACCTCAAGAAATTCACATTTGGTAAAGGCTCATATACACAGAAATATTCAATCTAAAACATAGCAAATTTAGATTAAATACCACACACAAATACTGTAGATATTTTTTGACATCCTATTTTCACTGGAAAATATAAGGCTGCATTTTCACAACCCCCCACTAGACCTTATAATCATGAATCGGACAAATTTTTTATTTACCTCTGAGCTTCTTCCCTCATTTTGCAAGTGGTAATACGGTCCTTTAGCCTGTGCTTCTTCCTCAAACGTCAAAGACGATTCATTCAAATTTGAGCCAAACGGATCAAACTCCATACTTTGAGCACTTGTTGATTCAAGGCCTCGAAAATCGTTCAGCATAACACAATTCTGAAAAAAAATTATAATCGTTATTTTGAACTTTTAAAGTGATAAAAATAAAAAGTTGAAATCATTGCATTGAGGAACTACCTTTGTTTCTTGGAGTGAATTTTCGCTCTGCATAATCTGTTGCTTAAACAGGGAGTTAAAGTTCACTCTTAAAGAGTGAATCTCCAAGTTCAAGTAGCAGTATTTTAAGTCAATGTAGAATGAAAATTCACTTTAAGGAATCATAAGAAAACTACACATTTGACTTTTCCTTCATTTTTCGTTGGAAAAAATCATTCATTGGGAAAAAAATGCTTGATTTCACTTTTATTTTTGATAGGGATGAAAATTTTATGAGTACAAAGAAGACGTGAACTGAATTACTTTTTCGTACTTATTTTTAGTGATTTATGGAAAAACTTTGTTTCGGTTTTTTGAATAAAGAAAAAATTATGTTTCATCAAGAGGTTTATCACTCATTTTTTGAGTATATGATGGTCGAAAAATTTGATCGATTTCCTAATCAGCGTATCCATTTCATAAAAAACAAAAGGATCCTTTTTTATACTTACTTCTTGTTCGACACAATTTTATGACAGAACTAAGGAACGAAGTATCTTTTCATTAAAAAATTTTTTTGCAAAAAGACACAAAGATTTATAACATATGTTTTTATTTCAAGATAAATTATTACACTTTCAAAGTATTTTACCAATCTGCTTTGATGTTTGTTCACTACTTGTTTTTATTTCTCGATATAATTCTAATTTTTTCGTCACTCGTTGGGAAAAAAACTTGGAAAATAATCACGAAAGATGCTTTTATATACTAGATGGAAGAGCTTTGAATTCGGGACATTCTTTCAAAAATGTTAACGTTGCAAAAGTATTTACAAAAATGAGATCTAAAGGCTGTAGGCCGCTGTATAATGTAAATAAATGCAATATGTATCGATAATTCGAAGACTTATAACATTTTATATACACATTGTTAGATTATGAACTAGCATCTTATTTGTAAATTTTCTAGCATTTTTCATTATCGAATTATTTAGACCCAGCGGCCATAGAAAAAAAATTGTAACAAAAATTTAAAGTATTGCACCTTTGAATTTAAAGACATAAAAAATTGTGTAAGATACAGAAAATATATCTAAACTCGAACATTTATAAATTCGGACACATGAAATAAAAAAATCAGGCATGTTAAACAAATTGAAAAAAGCTGAATCAAAATGGAAAAATATATGAATACTTTTACAAAGCAATCGAAAAGTTTATTAATTTCTCCATTTGAGAATATAGTTTAGGAAATGAAGAAACTCACAATGTTAACATTTGAAAATATAAAGGATAAACAAGTCATGAAGTAAATAAGTAAATTCATGAGTATCAAGTGCAAAAATTAAAAATAAGCCCAATAAATGTTTTTAACTTGAAATCAAATCTAATTATTTATTTTGTTCGGTTCCGAAAATTCTAACATGCTTTTCGAAATACCAAAATAAAAATTTTTGAAATTGAAACGTCGGATACTAAAATTTCACATTTCAAGTTTAACAACTCATAAATTTTGACAAAATAGAAAATTATCCAAAGCCTTTCTTTCTTTGCAAAAAGAATCATGTTTTTTCTAACAAATTCTCGTTCACAAGTTTTCTTATTTATCTCAATTATGCTTTCTAAAATGTTTTCGAACATGCCTAGTATAATTCGAGGGAATCCATCTGGACCCACAAATTCCAATCTTCCCACATCTAGCAAGCTTAACAATAAGAGAGCACAAAGGACACTTTATATTCGCCGAATACGTGTAACCAACCGGAAAAACATTTCCCTCATAAACTTCAGTGATACTAACAATTATGTCAACTTCGTTAAGGTGAAGTCTCCTTACATCAGAATCCGCGGTTTGCGCATTAATTTTGTTATTTATCGCTGTCAACATTTTCGCCAAAAGTTTTTGTTCGCGCTCAACGTTGAAGTTTGGCAACTTTTCAGCAGATACTGAACTTTGATTTTTCGAATATGAATTTTCCGCGTTTTCCGACAATGCGCCTTTTTGAAAACTGGTATAAGACATTTGATTTTCGGGATTTTCGTTTAAGTAGAGTATTTTTCTTAAATGAAGAGGAATTTGGAGGTTTGATTCTGGTTCGAATTGGGGCCAATTGGATGTCGAGGCGATTTCTTGGCTCGTGGTTGTCTGGAACAAACATTTAGAATGTTTGTTACCAATTTTGCAGAGCGTTGAAATTAAGTGAACATTTGTTTTTTCAGGGTGTTGAGCAATTAAACTATCAGGAATTTTTAGTAATTGAAAGCTACTAATTGGTGAAAGAATTCGAAATTTCATTTCCATAGAGGAAAAATGAAAATACATTTTTGCACCACGATACCATTTTTCTGTGTCACATGAAAATATTTTGCGTATATGAATTTTTTTGTAACTGAGCATGTTTTTAGAAAACCTTACAGTAATTTGTAGAAAAATTTGTAATGTATTTTTTTAAATTTTTATTTCTTCTCAGTTGTAATTCGAGAATTTTTGCAACATTGAACGAACAATCAAAAGTGTAATATTTGTTTTTAATATTTTTGAAATAACTTTGAACTGTGTTTTTTTCTTACAGTTTGAGGATTCTTTGTAGATTTTTGAATCAAGCTTTATTCTGTTTCGAGCAAATATTTTGTTTCCTAAATAAAGCTACACTTTTTCAACTTTGAGATTTTATAACAAATTTAAAATATTTATGCGGTTAAATATTGATTAGAAATGCATGAAATCGCATTGAATATTTAGAATTTTTTATAATTTGAAATAAACATCTTTAAAAGCTCTCGAAATGGAAATTTCAGATTTTTTCTTTTTTCCAAGCGAATACAGAAAACCTTATAAACTTTTAGTTTTACGTGAGCTTCGAAAATCTCTTCAATTTTCGAAATTTCACTGACAATTTTACCTCAGCCATGAAAATTTTCGAATTATTAAATTTTTTAAGAAATTCTTACATAATCCCAACTTTATATAATTTCAATTAAAATTTTTCTTGAAACCCCCCTCAATTTTTCATAATCTGTGTATAATTTTCAAGTTCACTGCACACCCTGAAAAATAGTTCTCGATGCACGAGCGACCAAAGATTTAAAAATACAAAAAATTAAGCTCGTGAACAAAGTTCTCAATCTTCTGTATGAAAAAGTTATACTGTTATCAAAAAAGTACGTAATTATTTATTGCGAATTCACAAACATATATGTATTTTCGGATATAGTGATTAATTATTTTTACTTACTATTAATGAAGTATCCTCAGATTTTGTTGAGAAACACTTGCAAAACGTACGAAACACACTTAACCTATGTAATGATTCGAAATAATTTCACGTAATTAAGAAATCGATCGAGAAAAACGCCTACTTCGAATTTTTGAATTTTTTCTAGGGTTCTCAATTTTGTATGTTTTTTGAGCTTTGAATTCCACAATATACGTTCGAATTCAATATCATACGATTTGATCAGCTGATAAAACTTCAAACATTAAATAGATTATTTGAAATAATCATTACATTGATATTATTATTAATTTGTATAAAACAGTAGATAACTACATAACTAAAATCATCTGTCATCAAATTTTTCTATAATTGACTGAAAAATACAGTAACTTATTCGAAATATTTTAAAAATAATGAAAGTTGCTATAAAATTCAATAAAAAATTTTATTTACTCGCAAAAAATTGACTATCGATCTTAATAAATTGAAAAAATATTTACTTTTAATAATCAACATTTAACAAGGTATCGATTTCAATGAATAGACTTTTTCGACATGATTTTCAAAGACCTCCACCAACAATTTATAATAAACAAATTTTAACATAGATCCACAAAAACACGTGAAAAACCCGTCATTGAAATTTTCAATAACTTTATACTAAAAAACTGAAAGATGCAACAAAAATTTTCCGACCTTCATTGAAAAAATTGCACTTATCCTAAAACTCATAGTGATTGAAACCTCTCGAAACATTTTTTCATAAATGATACAAATGCTGTGATATGACGATTTTATATACTGCTTCTTAAAAAAGAATGAATTTGCGATAATCGGTCATAAGTGAATAACTCGTTGACATTAAAAAATAAAAATTACTAGAGTCAATTAACAAATTTTTTATCCAATTCATGTAAATTATTACGACAGAGCAGAAATAATCCAAAATTTTTTGTCTACTTACGAAAGAGTCCAAAGTTGCACTCGACAAAATATCACAACCTGGCTCAGTTTTTACATTAGCGAATGCGATTGGCTCCCTTTGAGTAAACTTTCTTGATTTTCTACCTGAAACACAACGAAAAAATATTATGTTACTAAAATATATACAACAAAGAATAATTCTTAGACAAGTCATTTAAAACTTATATTCTCGATTTGTGAACAATTACCATTTACAGGCACAAACATGCTATGAAAAAAGTACACAAAGAAAAATATATCGTTAATGGATGAAATAAATAATTTACTTGTTAATCACGTAACTAAAACTTACACCAATGGATTATTAAATTCATTATCATACAAGTTAGTAAGGTCGTTATGTTACAGTGAACTACAATTATTTATTAAAAAGATTATGAGTTACAAAGTAAATAAAAAAAAAAAAAAAAAGAAACTGTTCATCAAATTTCAGGCACAATTGTTTATTCATATACCATTAAGTACAAAATGTTATTCCATTATGTAGAAAGTATAAAAACACACGTGCTAGTTGATAATGTAAACTTTATTAACAAACTTCATGAACAGTTGACACAAATCTCGTGTGAACTTGGAATATGGAAATTTATTGCACTGCATGTGCTACCCTAGAAATTTATGCTATTTTATCACGTAAAGATTACAATAAAAAAGTGTTTCATACAATTTACATAAAGTTTATGACAACTTCATGTCAACATGTCTGCAAGGAATGATCTTTCATTCAATACTCAATTCATCAATATCATTTCTCAAGTGAAGTTGCAAAAAATCTTGTTTCTGTAACACGTCCATCACTTTTTCGTTTTTTTTGGTGGTCAACTCTGAAAGAAATAAAAAATTAGAAAAAATGCTTATTTCAATTTTTTATTTGAACAACATCAATTTTATCTGATTTTTAGACTTTTTGTCAGTTTTAAATAGTAATTTTTTTACAGTTTTATGAAATATAGTAAAGTCACGAGCTTTATTGTAGTAGAATAAAAAAATATCAAAAAAATTACAATACTAATAATAATTATAATAAATAATAATGATAAGATATTCTTATGAAATTTTTCAATGATATATAAACATTATTCAAAAATTAATTGAATTATTTGAGTATTGATGATAATAAACTACCCTAGGGATTTCGATCCTAATAAAAACCTTATAAGAAGCTGAAATTTCTTAAAAAGAATCCATCGAGAAAATTTTGTAAGGTTTTCTTTTTATAAAATTTCATCAATAAATTTTTATAAGGAATTTTAGTTTCTTATAAGGTTTTGTAAGGATCTAAATGACTATTATAATATTATAATTATAATATTTTATTATCATTATTTCTTATTTAATTAATCTTCATGTATAGTACATATATTAGAAATGATGTATTGTATATATTATTTATAATTCATCATCTAAAATATGTCATTATTCATAATTTAAGCGTAGGTATCTATAGTTATTTATGATGAAATAATTTTATTATTCATTATGTATAGATTTCTTTCGGTTGAAATATTAAAATTATGATTTTTTATAATGAATAAAAATAGAATGTGAATTATAACTTTAGTAAAAATAGAATAATAAAAATTATTAGGGTAAGAATAATAATTTAACAGTAAACTATTGGAAAGTTAATGAATTTGAAACAGTAATTTATTACGTTTTCAACAATAATTATTATACAGATAAATTTCGTTTACAGCCAACATTATTTTTTTTTCTTTTTCGATCTGAGTTCAAGTCAAAAACAATTTTTCGTTTGAACTTCTTCTGGCCACGATTCAAACTTTGAATTTATTTTTTAACTTGTATATGGAGTTCTTCGTCCTCAATTATTAATCATGATAGTAATTTTCATACATTTCCAAATTCGTCAAACCTTGTAGAATTATGGTAAATGTATACTTATTATATATTTTCATAAGTATAAAATGATATCATACTAAATGAATGTTTTGAAATAACTTTTAATTGCTTGCAAATATTTGGACATCAGTTAGAAAAGAATCTGGTACATGAATGAGAGAATTTTTGAAAAATGGCTTGCTTAGGTTTTTAAGAAAAAAAAAATTAATAACCTAATCATGACATAAGAATACGTAAAACAATTACATGTTTTACTTGATTTCTATGTATGTATCAAAATGTTTATACATATTCAAACAGAAACCTTAAAATTCGAAACTTCTATAAATGTTACTATTAGTTTAACCACAAAATTATATGCACCTTTCAGTCACAATATGAAGAACTTTCGTAGTTGTTCCGTCCATATTTTTTTTCAAACTAGAAGCATTCAGTTAGAGAATGCCATTTCGTCAGTCAATACTTTTCATCTAGAACCAGGGGAAACCTCACATCTGATGTAGTAAACGATTTTCCTGTAAAAAATGCAATAAAAGTATTAATAAAACTGATACTTCTATCTTTCAGTATTTTCTATTTCTGCTTCAGATTCTCCATTCACAAATTCGTATTGAAGTCGATATCCGTCCACCCAAATTTACCTGAAAATAAATTCCCTAATCACTATCTTTTCTTTTTCTAAACAATAATATAAAGTGACAGAAACCTTAGCATCTGTCATCTGAAAAAAGAAATTGTCATTTAGATTCATCGTCTAAAACAGCATATCTTCTCTTGCCAAATGCAATTTACGTAAATTTTAACTCTTATCAACTAATGCCTGACTCATCATTCACATATTCATCGGCTAATGCTGTTTCAAGGATCACATCTGCAATGTATCAGCAGAAAAAGTATTTAACAAAGTTCATTAAAGATTCATTTCCAACATCTACCATCCACTTCTAGAACAAAACCATCAAAATCCATGTTCTTTCTAGAAGCAAATTTTTTCAATGGATTCTTCTGAATAAAGATACACACATAATTCATGTAAAAGGTCTAAGTAAACAAAAAAGGTATAAAAACCAACCTCACACTCCTCACCTCGAAAACTCTATGAATTTCAAACCAAACACAGTTTCCCAGTTGAAACCAAAAATTTTCAAGGCTAGGCTCTTCATCAATGAACATATAACACAACGCGTCAAAAGAAATTGAAGCAAAACTTATTCAGCATTTATTCATTTCAAGTCAATATACATATCTAGAAAATTGTCCTTCGTCCTTGATGTTTTTGTTTATTTGAAACATGCGTATTGAGGTGATTGCGCAATTCGTACGCGTACTTGAATTCTTTTAAACATATGTCGCAAGAAAATCTCTTCGCTTTGTTCCCGCATTCAACCCTCTTGTGTCTTCGTAAACTGTCGAGCCATTTGTATTTTTTGCCACAAGAACACTCGTGCATCTTCTGTTGGAACCGCACAAAACCGTAGGTATCAGGTAAAGGATCCATCGTTGAACTTCCCTGAAGGTGCTCTACGCCCGAATTCCTTTTGCTTCTTTCGTAGATCAGAGGATAACCTTGGTTCGATATAACACTGTAATTTTCCTCCATTATATCTAAAACAAGAAAACACATTGTTAGTAACAATCTTGAGATGTTGAAAAGTTGACGAGTTTGAGGATTTGAGGGTTTTTCAAGAACTTCGAAGTTCTTTTTGTAGTTTAGCTTTCTCTTACTTCTGGATTCAATGAAGATTCAAGGATACGTTTGTGGTCAGGAATGGGAATGAAGTGAAGTTAAGTGGACCTAGTGTATCAATGATTGATTTGTCAGTCTTCGAAAAGTGTCAGCCATTTTTTTTAATTACTTTTGTAGACTCTTTCACTCTTGTTCTCTTCAAGTATATGATATATATATATATTTCAATCCACTTCACATGCATTGTATTGGTATTATTCACACTACATATTGTTAGTATTCAGCACGAAAATTATTCCCTTGAAAATATACCGAAGAAGAAGGATTGGTAGACAACACAATTGATGGAAAAGATGATGTTCGTTTTTTGTGAAAATGTATGCGTAAATTGATGACATGGTTGAAAATTATTTAAACTGATGCATCTTGCTGTTCCAGCCCTGAAAAAATCGTTATTCATATCGAACATTCAGTGTTGGTCGTGAACAAACAATGTTTGAAAAATAAAAAAAATGTCAAATTTGGAATAATTGACGAGATTTTGGTATTATAAATTAAAAAACCCTGAAAACATTTCATCATTTTGTTATTAAGGGAAAGGAAAGAAATAGAGGTTTTTTTTTTGTATTTTCAAGTTTCGTTTTCAATATTTATTTATTACTCACAAACTGTCTTACCACATCATATACAATACAAAAAAGAAGTGTTCAGAAAAAGACGAAAAAAAACGACATTTATTAAAACATTATATACATCCTTTTACAGAGATGTGGAAAGATTACAAACGAATTTCACAAGACTTACCTTTATTTTTGGATATTCTCTCTATTTTGTGTTGAACATTGTAATTAATGAAATTCATGAAAATCGCATTGAAATAATATTTGATGTTGTTACTTGGAATTTATATTAGCCATATTACTTTTTACACTAAAATGTCACGAAATATGGCAGAAGGAAATTTAAATGTATGCAGTACAATAAATAAAAACATGACGATAGCATTAATTTCTGCGAATTTTCATGTCTTTCATTAAATTGTGCCAATTCATGTGCATTTTTTATAACGATGAATAAACTTTGTTTCATGCCCTAATTTGTCTTACTAATTATCGAAAAACCGGTATTGATTCACAAATTATAAATTTCTGTGGATCATGGTACGTCTTCAATGAAAATGATTAAAATTATAACATAATATAAAAAATATACATTATCTGATAAAAATTTTCTTGACTTGAGAAATAATACACATGAGGAATATTTTCAAACAATGTGTGGATATTGTGAGAAACATTAATTTCTAAGCACTCAGTATCATTTACAGATTAGAGTAGGGTAACTTATATAAATAAATATCTTCAAAATAAAATTTTTTCGATACTCCCATCTGAAAATTGATTATTAAATTTCTGTCACAGAAATCCAATGATTAATTTTCAGTTGGGAATATCGAATGGATAAAAATTTGAAAAAAATGTTGCAATGCAGCGAATGATACAGAAAAAATTATCACCAGAAAATTTTCGAACTGCTGAAAACGTAAACCAAATTTCGAAAAAGTTTTTTTTTTCGAAATACTAGAATTCAGAACGTTTTCCTTTTGAAAATATCCTAGTAAGTAAAATTTATCGACTTACTGTATGCTCATATTTTAACTGATCTTAACAAGTTTAATTAATAATACTTGACATTTTTTTATTGTTCAGGACGATCAGAAATAATTTTCTTATTTGTTTGGTACTACATTTTTTTTCTAGAAATAACGCTTAATTTCCAGGTCATTATTATAAATTTACACTCCAATCCTAACACACGAAATATTAAGTACATATAGACGCAGTAAAGAAATTGAAGTAAAAAATGATTTTTTTTGTGGTATCGTTCAGGGTAAATAAAATACTTCAAAATTAACGATTGCATGTATCCAACGAAATATATATAAAATCACAAATTTTTCCTCTATCAAAGCCTTTTTAATTAAGAACATCATTGTTAATAAAAAGACCTAGATAGAGGATAAAACTGAGGTCTTATATAAATTTCCTTGGATTCGAAAGATCGTTGATTCTGAAAAATCTTTTTCCGAAACATCACGTAATTTATTCGAAATTTATTTTTGAAACTAGTTACTTATTTCATAATTCAAAATCTATTCGTCTTTTGAAATTTAGAGTATCTAGCAATCGGATGCATCAAAAATACCATCACCAGTAAAAATATTAAAAAAACTTAGAAATTCAATAGACATTGACACTTATGTGCAAGTTCTGTGAGGATGGTAAATAATTTCAAAAAGTTTTCAAATGTTCAAATTTGAGAAGAATTTCAAGATTTTCACCAATTTGAAATCTAGTAAGAAACTTTTTTTGTATTTTGAAGATTTTTATATCATTTTTTAATTTTGAGTGCATTTCGTAAGCTTTAAAAATTTTAGATTCGTAGAATAGGAAAAGTCTTCAATTTCATAAATTCGTGATAGTATATTGAACAACAAATTTTCTGTCATTCATATTTTCAAATCTTCTGAAATTAACCCATGTGAAAATTTTAAACTTTATGCTCATACTTTTCACTTTCCAAAAAAGATGCCTTCTATTAAAAAACTGTTTCAGACGTTTGAGTATTCCAAGTTTCTACAATTTATCTATTTTTCAGATCTATTAATGTTTTATTCAGAACACAAAAAGAAACTTCAACGCCAAAATTAATTGCACAAAGTTTGAAAATTGCGAAGTGTTTGTCTGATTTAAAATATTTCTCGGTAATTATGCAATTTAACCAATTATTTATTATTTTTTGACTTTTTGTATATTTCTCAACAAATCTATCATTAGTTTTTGCGTATTTATATAGTTTCTAAATTTTTTTGAATTCTTGCAAAAAAGTTCAAAATATTGCGAGTTTCAGACGAAATTCTTGGTTTTTCTAAAATATATAAAATTCATTTCTCGTTCTATTCGATTATATTAATCTATAAATTATTTCCTGTTTTGTTTTTCCAGATACCCCAGAAATTTCAAAACAACCGAAAAGTGTAATTTCGGTAAAAACAAAAATACTTTTCAAAATATTAGGTAATCATTATGATAACAAAAATTCTTGTGTCAAAAATAAAATACGAGAAATAATTTCTGTACACAATTTTTTCGAGAGTAGTTACACTCAGTTTTACAGAACTATAAATTTTACACAACCCTAGTATCTTTGATTTTGAAAGAAGTGTGTCCAAATTTTTTATTTTCATTTTACTCTTATTTTTCATTGGAATAAACTATTTAAAACAATTTAGATTTTTAAAATCAATCCAAAGAACACTTGAATTATTTCAAAACGAATTCTTCGTAATAATAACAAAAATTAACAATTTATAATCAAATTTCAGCAGATTCATCATTAGTTACTTAACTCATTCACGAATGAAAAATCGAATACTTTATTGAACAATGTAGATTTTTGATCTTGAAAAAAAAAGGTTTCCAATTTTTTTCAATAATTTTTGAAAATTTCTCAATACTTAAAAGACTAGCAAAGAAAGTCACAATGATCGAATTCCCAGTAATCCTTATGGAAACTGAATACTCTCGACGCCCAAAAAATTTCTCGAAATCTGTAAATATCTAAGTTACAAGGAGCGATACATTATATATACAAGTATGCTAAACCTGGTTTTCCCTTTACTATTTATACAGTGAAAATTCGTTTATCGTAGGCCTTCGAAAACGAACACAACTTTGTGCGTTCCTTCATACTTCTGATCTTTTGATAATTCTGTCACATCCTCAAAAAAAAGCAAAATCCTTTACGAAATTCCCATTCACTATTCAATCTTCATTTAGATTACGGTTGAAACGAAAAATTCATTAAGCACCAAGTAAGAGAAAAATCTGTCAAGGAATTTAAAGAAATCTAATGAGAAATGGGAATTCAATGAAAAATTCCGAAAATTTCTCAGAATTTTCTCAGAATCCCTGAAACTTCCGATACTCGAGTTTCTACTGTATTCCTATATACCTTTAGAATACTACTGAATTTGTTCACTTTTTTCTGTTTACACAATAACTTTTTTGGTGACGTCGCAAATTATCGACTCTGGAATAACGTCGATGGCAACCGTCACACCAAAGTCGGTCCTTCGAATCTTCATTTTTCACATATTTCTGTAGTTTCGGATCGCTGAGTTGCAGTGGGTCGCGTTTTTTCTCAATTTGTTGCTCCGGAGAAAAATCCCAAGAGTACATCAAGAATTGTTCCGCAGGAACTTTTTCGTAAAAGCCGTGTTTTAATTTCCCAGCGTTCGTCGAGTGACCTGAAGAAATAAAAAATTCAGTGTCAGTGAAAATCAACAACTTCCAAAGTCAATCGAAAACAAAAAACAAACATCGACTACAATGCATGAAAATTTGCAGTGTCCTGAAAAAGGTGCTGAATGCACAATTTTGGGCAAGTGAAAAACAGCATAACTGAAAGGAAAAAATGAAATTTTTCCACTTAGAAAATCCGAGGAAGACGTGTTTCAGGGAAAATTTGTTTTAATGAATTCTGCACAACACATGCATACATTGAACAATACAGTCAAAATTTTTTCGGAGCAACCACAAACCGAAGAGCTAGGCTAAATACGTAATATTCGTAGAAGAAAAATCGTAAAATCTTACGCTCTATTTATACTGTTAATAGTCGAAATAGTTACTGTAAAAGGTGAAGTTTTCAGTAGCTATCTGGAACTATTATTACGAGATTTTAGAGTAGAAAAAGTTCAGCGTTGACATTTTTACAGCTATTGTTATTTCGAGGCTTACATGGTATATCACGAATTATTTTGAATACATCTGTCTACACACAAATATCAATCAGATGTTTGCCGTATAGCTTATTATTTGTCGGAGCACTATTCGTGTACTTAGATGAATAAGTTGTTAATTGAAAACAATGAAAAAAAATGAGTACTTCCTTAGAGTCACGCGAACAAATTTTTTGGGATTTAATTAAGTTAAAAAATCGGTTGCATAACCATACATGTAGGCTAATTTGATTCGACTCTTTGAAAATGATGAATAAAATAAATTTTCTTGATGGCGAACGATTTTCAATCCATCTGATGCACGATAACTTGTTTGACTTTGCAGTAGGCTTTTTGATGCCTTTTCAGGGAATCCAGTCGACTGTACTTTTTATTGCAACCTGAAAAATAAATTTACATTTATTTAAAAAATATATTTTCTTGAATCTAAATCTATAACATAAAAAAAAAAAACAATATTGATAATGAGGATTGAATTTCGATGATAATTTTGATCTTTATAAATACTGTTTTCCACTGACGTCTTGAAAATTACATGATGATTTTACATATTTTGAGTTTTTTTTTGTCTCATTTGTTTTTCTTATAAATGTATGGATTTTTGCTTAAAAATAAAAAGATTAGAGAACATTTCATATCAGAGATAAAATTGTTTTAAAGGGATCTAAAAAATTCTTATTCTACAAGTCCTTATTTCTCAAAGATTCTTTGGTATACAAAATATTAATGAGAGTTTGAAAATATCAGTCTAAAATTTTTTAGACTGTAATTCGTAATTTGAGTTTCATATTTCATTGATAAAATAATCATATATTAATAAGTGTTATATCAACTGACATAAAAAAGAAAGTATGAGAAAGAAACTAAAATTTTTGATTGAAAAATATATCCAAGAGATTTATTGAGTGGGATTTTATTTTTGAAATTGAAAATTATTGGCAGAATTAGAGATGATGTGTTATATAAGAAATACTAAGTTATAAAATTTCCATGTGAAGAGAAAAAAATTTGATTTAATTGTTACGAATTTATTTCTACTTTAAATTTTCATATGATAATTTTTTGGATTTCTAATAAGGACCATAAATATCCATATTTTTTACTGATTTTTATAAGTTATTTCTATTTGAATCTAAGAATCGTTATTGCATTGAATATTACATTTTACAAAGAGGAAGAACATCGAATTTTTTTTTCAGAGACTGACACAATTTACGATAATTCGAAATTTTGTATTAACTTTTGAAAATTTATTAGTATCATCCAGCACAAAGATACTGTAGCTAAAAACTGTTTATTCAAAATGTACAGGCAATTGAAAAATTTTTGAAAATTGATTATTGCTAATAAATCTTAAAACAATGAATTTTGAAGACATCGATAGTTTTCAAATGAGATTCAGGAATTGTGGTATGTGAAAAATTCAGAAATTTTATCAATATATAAAGACTTTTCATTTTTTTCTTTTACATAAAATTCAAAAAACTTCGAAATCATGTTGAATTTCATTTTATCTTTTTAAAACAGAAATAATTTTTCACAATTATTCGAACGATTTTTTTTTATCAAATTGATTGTCAATGCTTTATTTTTTGTATTGGGAAGTTTCATTAGATAACATTCAGATTTAATGAAAATTCTAAAAACTTTGCATATCAGTACTATTTTTTCAACTTCTTGTTAATGTTGAGAAAACGTATAAATCTGTTGAAGATTACAAAAAAATGATGGAATTATCGAAAGCCCAACTATAATCAATATATCAATGTAAATTAATAATATGCGTAATCCATCAGTTTCCAACATACGCGACATTATCAAAAAAAATTGGAAAATCTACAATGGCATTTCATCAAGTCTTTTAGACATATAAATCTCAGTAATTATGAACTGTAAAAGTATGCATCAATCAAAAATAATTAAAAGAAAGTAGCAGTATGAAATCCAACAAGCAAAACCTCTTTGGAAAAAAAATAGACGTCAGAAGAGTTGAGATTTCTAAAAAACAATTACTAGAAAAAGTTTCACCCTACAAATAACAAATTTGAAAAAAAATTAAATAATTGATTCTTTAATAAGGAATATGAACACATTTTTCCAAACCATATATCTTAAAACCACAAATAACCCACCAGCAAAACCTCTTTGAAAAAAAAAATAAAGACATCAGAAGAGTTAAGATTTCGAAAAAAACAATTACTAGAAAAAATTGCAGCCTATGAATAACGGATTTGAAAACAAAAAAATTGAATAATTAATCTTTTTATAAGGAAAACGGACGTATTTTTCCTATCCATATTCAAAAAACCACAAATTAATCACAAATATTTTCAAAAATTCCACCTCATGATATACAAAAACGACTCATAAATAAAAAAAAAGTACAAACCAGTACAAATTAATCGATCGTAATTGTTTTTCCAGGCTTCTGGCATCGCAACATTCGATACAGGGTAAAATTTCAGAGGTTTGATGTCTTCCAGTTTTACGGATTTGATGTCATCTATTTTCAGGGACTTGATGTCACTGTACGTGACAAGTGGGTCATCTTCATAGCTTTCATAGTAAACGGTCTCCAAAATAAGATCTGAAAATGAGGAAAAAAATTTGCAAATTACATTAATTAAACTTCTGGTAACGTTATTGAATACTCGCTTTGTAATGATTTTCACAGGAATTAATAGAATTTTTCGTGGTTCCAGTCAACACAATGTTATGCAGTGTCAATAACATAAAAATAAACTGTTATGTTTATTCAAAAGAAAGTTAAAGCGGAAAAGGAATAAATTTCAAAGGGGAAAAAAAACAGATTCTTCCATTTCTTAGTGATTGGCAATGCAGAAGGATTTTTGGGTAATTTTTATTGAACATTTATTCATTTATTCAGATGGTACATGTAACTCAAACACATCGTTGATTGTTCGTAGACTTTTTCATAAAAAAAAGGCGTAGATTATTACATGAAATTAAACAATAACTGTAACTTAACTTATTTGGTCACACGTTATATGGTATTTGAAAATTGGTGTTTATTGCATCATTGGTTTATAGATAATTTCAAATGAAAGGAATGCTTGTTGTTCGAATTTATAACATCGATCTATCGAAATTCAAGTGATGGGAATTTTGTGTCGCATCGAAGAATACCGAGTGTTTCAGTCTATAATGATTCGTCAATTCATATCGTCTGAAAAAACTTTTCTCGCATTGGGTGCACATGTATTTCGGCTGCTTTCCTCCGCATTCTAGTCTTTGATGCCGGCGCAAATTGTCCTGAACAACAATGTTTTTTTGATCATTAAACATGTTTGAATGAGTTTAATTAAACCGAAACTTGCAGAAATGTAGACTTTGTAAATAAAAAATTTTAGATTTTATCATGTTACTTATTTCTGGTTTGGTTTGCATTTCGACAAATTTAAAGGGGAACTTACCATCCATTTGTAACCTTTTCCACTGAAATAAGAAAATGATTTTTAGGGTTCGAATTGTTTCAGAATTCACTTTATTTTTGTAAAAAAATCTTACCACTGTCCGCAGAGAAAATTTCGTATTTCCATTGGAGTTGTTTGTTTTCTTCCGTAATTGAATTTTAAACCGAATGTTTCCAGAGGATAAGATTGGACCAGATGACCTGGAATAAAAAATTATTTCTGTCAGTAAGAACTTGATTAAGCTTTCAGAAATTAAATCTGCTTTGTGCTAAAGACCTGGAAGTTGGTAACAGTTTTTTGGGCGCTTTCTTAGTGGAAGAAAAAAGACGATTTCCGTTGAAAAATATTTGTATATTTATCAGTACATTGTAAAGGTCATGAAAATGATTTTTGTACAGTCGTATTTTTTCCTAGATGTTTGATTTTGAAAGTAAAAAAAACTATTTTGAAAAAACTTTTGGTAGAATGGATAGAAATAACTGAACGTATCAAAAAACTTTCAATTTTATTATGCAGTTCATCAAACTTGTAAGAAAAATTTTTCAACTCGTCAAAAAATGGACAATGATGATTTTTTTTGGAAATACTAGTAAATTTTTTCACTTTTTCCCAGTTGCTTTAAGATTGAACATTTCTTACAAAAATAATTTATGAATAGTTTTCAAGATTGATATTATGAACATTTTAAAAAAATTTGTAAGATTTTTCAATATTCACAAATTGCATGAATTAGTTTTTGATCTATACATCTATTTAAAATTTTCCAAGATCAAAAAATGCTTGCATAAAAACACTACATCCATTTTTCCTACTCCCAAAAATGATACATTAAAAATTTAGACCTTCATTATGTTTTCTGTGATCTAAAAAATCAATTCAATCCTCTCTAATTAACCTTATATTCATCAAACACATTTAGTAAGATTTAAAATGAACATTATTCATGTGTTCGTTCAGTCGATCTCGCCGATAAAACCTTTTGAAACAATGACTACACTGATATTCTGCTTCAATTTGTGGAACGCCGCATTGCTTTTGGTGCCTTTTCAAAGACGAACTCCAGGAGTAGCTTTTGTTACAAACCAAGCATCTAAGAGTATTTTCGCTATGACACTTTTCCGTAGAATTTTCAAACCGGCTCGAATGATTTTCAGGATGCATCTCTGAAACAAAACCCAAAATATATAAGAATCATCGAAGTCAATAAAAATCCTTCATCGGTTACTTAACAAACGTTGATGCTCTCGTACAAAATACACAAAAACTACGAAAAAATTCAAATTACAAAAGGGTGCAAGGATTAAATGAAAAAACAGGAAACGTAACTATAAATAGGTTTATTTCAGCTCACAAAAATAGTGCTCTAGAAAATAGAGTAAAATGTTATCATTGAATTTTTAACAGTTTATAAAAGTTTGAATATTGATTAAACACATGAAATAATAATATTTCAAAGTCTTTTAACGAATATCACAGGTTATCCGTATACCTAGATATAATTATTCAATATTTAAAAAAAAGAAAATTAGAATTTGGGGTGTTCCAAAGGACTTTTCTCAATTTTTTGGAACTTCACATTCATGACTTTGTAAAAGCGGAGACCAGGTGTAGGTTTTGTTGCAATTGACACATCTGAAAGAAGTTTCACTTTGAACCTTGCCCTCTGCATTTCCGAACCAATTCATACGACTGCCAGGATGCAATTCTGGAACAGAATTTAGGAAAACGTACGAGTTATGAAGGCTGAGAAAGTAATAAAAAAAACTTAATTAATAAACCTTGATATATAAGGAATCAATTTGTTCCAAAAAAGGAATAAAGGAGAAAATAAATGAACAACGAATTCATGAAGGCATTTATTTATTCAAATTTTATTTATTCTATTTAAGAAATAATTTGAAAAATGTTTGAAAATGAGAGATAGACAAAAATACCAATTTACAGAAAGTGAAGATAATCTAAATATTCGAAAATCATTGTCATATCATCTATAGATGACGATTTTTTTTTGTATCATCATATTCCACATTTTTTTGCATGTTTTCTTAAAGATTGAGGCCAATAGTAGCCTCTCTTGCACTTCGAGCATTTATATGGAGGTGGATCGCGTTCACGTTCAGCTGGAGGTTTGTTCACGTCCATGAAAAAAAAGGTAGGAACCACTTCTGGAAAAAAACAAAAATATTCAATGTAAATTATATAGAATCCTCAAACTAAAAGCATGTCATTGTTGTTAACATAAATAAAAATCGGATAGCACAGAATCTTGAAAAATAAGACAAATGTTATTGAAATTTTTTCTATTAGTCTGTTTTTTTTTATTTTTTTTTATTCGTCGTTATTGTTAGATACAAGATGAACCATCCTGAATAAAAACTATCCCATAAGTTTTTGTAAACAAATACTTCTGAATTTAAAAACAAAAAAATGCCAAATAAATAAAATAAAATACTTGAGCGTCAAAATTTGGAGTATCATGGTCATTTCTCAAAAAAAAATTTTCACGGTCGATAATTAACAACGTACATTTCTTTAGGTTATAAAATTTATTGTTGGCATGATTCCACAGTTGATAAAACGCAACAGCTTTTCGAACAATTTTTTGTTGCTTGCAAGTCAACATGTTTAACATTATTTTACTTCATCTCACGTAATCAGGTATATTCTGGAAGTGCTTTTATAGGATTTTTACTCAGAAAAATAAAAATCCGCATCATAAAAATCAAAATCGAAATTTAAAAAATCAAAACACATCTACTCGCTGGAATAACCGTTGGTAGTTTTATCTTACATCTAAAAATTTTCGTGAATTGGAGTCAATTTAAACACACACACAAAATTCCAGTGGAAAAAAATGGGGAAAATAAGATCAAAATAATACAAAAACAATATAATAATATAAATTCGTAGGTGTTACAATATCATTTTCTAACGACGTTTTGGGATTTGAAATTTTTTTCTTTTTGTTTCATTCAAGTCGAAAATGTTTGAACGTTCTATTCGATCTGTAATATAACTTGAAAAATTGAAATTTCATAAATGCTCATGTTTTTAATAGATATTTCCAGTAAATATTATTGTAAAATTTCAGTGTGCGAAGAAATCTGACGAATTTTCCCTTATACAAAAATTTTACAAGAAAGTGCAGCTGTGTAATCGAGAAAAAAAAGTTGTTTCAACCTTGCCAATGATAAAGAAAAATTTCAACACAATAAAAATCTCGGAACTGGATCTCGATGAAATAAAAATAAATGTAGAGAGTTTAAATTACCTTCTTGATTTTAAGATTGGTTTGGACTACAGATAAAAAAGATTTCACTATGCAAAACAGTTATTCTTATACTTCCAAATCTGAGTTAAATACTGAATTAGAAACCCAAATTTTAAATTTTTTAAGTTTTGGTTTTCATTGAAAATTTTTTTCAAAATTAAGTAGAAAAATTTTCAAAATATAACTTGCTTTCATAAAACGTTTTTTAATTACATTCCTTTTTGATCTATTTCGAATTTCTGAGAAAACATGTTATTAAAAACAAAAAATTACTCCTGTCGTTATTATTTTTACCAAAACACAAGAAACGAATCCTTTTCTATTCATTAAACATAATTCAATTCTATGCTAAAACTTATTAAAAAAAAAAAAAAAAAAAAAAAAAAACACGAAACCACATAGTCGGTTGAAAAATTCAGAATATTTTCTTACTCTCTGAAAATTAACTCAAGTAACTCTCATTATTCTAAATTTAAAAGTTACGTAAAACAAAATTTAAAAGAAAAAAACGTGAACCAAATTCAAATAAAAACTCTTAGCCTTTTTTTTAATCAAGATCAACGACTTCAATACGAGATTCGGGTTTACTTTTTTCGCTGGGTTTCATTTTTTCGATAGGTTTCGTTTTTTGTATTGATTTCATTGTTTTGCTTGGTTTCAATTTTTCGCTATTAGAATGTTTTTTCGACGTTTCCTGTTCTATACTCAAAGGATCTTTCTCGTTATCACTATTATCAGGAATCCTGCTCAACACAAATTCCCCCTGGATATCGTTCGGGTTATGTGCTTCCACCATGTGTCTTTTGCAAATATAATTATTTTGGAATTTTTGTTTACAAAAAACGCATGTGAACGCGAATTCGTCGTTGAGTCTCGCGTTTTTGGTGCATTCGATCGCATGTTTCACGTAAAGTCTGAAGTTATCGAACGGTTTCTTGCACACGTCGCAGGCCCACTTGTTCGATTGTTGGATCACAAAACAATTTTGTAAGTCACCTGTAAGCAATTGTTTATTTTCAATCAATAACAATTGCTCTCGACAAAGCAAACGTTGCAAGTCAATTTGTTCTGTAAGAATAAATTTGATCTCTTCATATATAAATATTTACGTAAATTTTGTGTAGTGTTTTCAAGGATCAAATTAAAATCTTCTAAAAAATATATGCATGTATTTTGAAAAGGTAGAAAATTGTTACGTACTATCTTTTGTCGAGCTCCTTTTTTTAATGGTCCACGTAGATCCAATTTTCAACGAGGAAAGTGGATCTGAAAACAAATATTTCAATGAATTAGAAAAAATAGACGAAAAAAGCAATTTAGAAGTCAGATCAAGATGCTTATCAAGTAACTAAAGTGTAAAGTTATATCTATAAATGAACTATAATACCAATAGTTTCTTTATTTTTTTTATTCATTCTTTCTGAAGTACATCAGTTTTTCCATTAATGAAAGGTACCAATATGTTGAAATCAAATTGTAACAATGTATATTAAGATATGTGTTTTTTATTATAAATTTTTTCTGTGCGGTAATTCTGGGAAATTCGTATAAAAATTTTTCACCAGTAACTCATTAAGGCATTTCATTTTATGGATGTTGAAAAAGTAAAGCATCTTATATTCTTTATTACAATGCTGACAGACAAATTTTCCTATACTGTTCGTCGAAAAATCATCACATTCTTCTGCATTGGGTTCCTTGATTTCTCCAAGATTCTTTTCCCAGTCTTCTGGAACAAGAAATATTCGAGGTGAATTTCAAGTTGCTTCTCAAACAATATTATTAAACATTGTTTTATGCAGATGCAGAAAAAAATTATTGGCTTTCTACGTTAGGTTACATTTGTATCGAAGTGGTTTCATCTGAAAACAAATAAAGTTAAAAAATTAGAAAAATACAGAATAAAAAAATTCAGGAGCACACCATGAAACCAGGAAATGAATTAATGAACTATAATACCCGCAGTTTTATTTATTTTTTTTTTTTATTTATCCTTTCAGAAGTACATAAATTTTTTTTATTCATGCAAGATATCAATCATAATTTCGATAATCCATGTAAGGAAATTGTTACCCGGAATATTTATGATTGTATGCTTTCCATTAATTTGAATGAAAGTTTTTTCTTCAACAAAGACACGTTCAGACAATTCATTTGATGTTTTTTGAAATAATGAATCCTCTCGTACACTTTATTACAATGCTCACAGACGAGTTTTTTGATATTACTCGTCGAAAGAGGATTAGATTTTTCCAGAGTGGTTTCCTCGACTACCTCGAAAATTTCCTCCAAGTCCTCTGAAACAAGAATTATTCGTAGTGAATTTCAAGTTGCTCGAATAATTTTTTTACACTGAAACACAGATGCAGAGAAAATTATTAGCTTTGAATTGTTGATAAAAAAAAGTCTATAATCTTACTTTTTCTATAAAATAGTATAAAGTTGATAATCAAGGGAAAAAAATACAGCTGAAAATTTTGTTTGGAATTCAGAGCTGTTTTTATTGATTGCAACGGTAACACAGGTTTTAATTTTTTATTTCTTGTCATTTCTATAATTTTATTCTAGCCCACTTCTGTTACAAATAAAATTATGAACTATTGAATACTGTAGAAAAATTTGATTCTCCATGTTTCTCAAAATAAAATTTAAACATGCAGCATCGTTGGGAATTTTACAGTATTCATGAGTATCGTTTTGAAGGGTAATTACAAACATTTAACATAATGAAATAACTCTCCAAGTTGTTAAATAATAATATCTATCGCCGAAAAAAGTGTTCTGAATCAGTACAGTTCACACAACATTACTACAGTGGATCAATATTCAGTCATACGTATTTTCGTAGCTTTCCGTAATATCACTGGGAAATTGATCGCCACATTCAAAGTTAACGATGTTAACATGCAGCGAAGAAACACAACCTGTTGTTTTTTTTTCAGTTCCGTATATGTAATAAGCGAGGAAATTAAAGAAATTTGCGAGTGATGGGGGAAAATTCATATGAAAGGTGTAGAAAAGTTTGAAGAGCAAATCCAGAGCCAAAACAGCCCTTGGAAGAGCCAAAAACCACCCATCTCCTTGAATGAAACAAGAGTGGTTTTCTTCTCCTTTGACGATCACCAAATATGGATAAACGTGAGTTTTGGACATTTCTTCCAGTTCCTCATCGTCCAAGGGAAGACTGGTTCCTTCCTGCAAGGAATGTGGAATTTGGTTTTTTTTTTAGAATTTTAAAGAGCCCATTAGTGAAAATTGATAGAAGATCGTCTGTACTAGACATAGTATATAGTTTATACATAGTACGTATGCTGTCATACAGTATATATTAGAGCATAAAATGAATAATATACAATTTTTCTATACACAGAGTAAGATTTTTTACATTTCAAAGCAATGAGTTCAAAGTTCTTGTGGCACAATAATGAAAAAATTTAAACTGGATTCCCTGAAAAATAAAATTGAATACAATAAAATTTGGGACATTGTGAAATCCCAAAAAATGAATTTTTTAACCTGAATTTCTGAATTTTTTAAAATAATACAACTTCTTGAATTGTTTGTTAATAAATGCAACAAATTTCACAATGTTGTAGTAAGAATTCATCTTCCTCAGAATTCTAAAATTCATCAATTCACAAAATTTTTAGAACGTATAACATAGAATTCAATTTTTTATCTGATAATTTGGAATTTCAGATCCGGAATTTCATTATGATGAAAATTGTGGATTGAGCTACCAGTCGAAAAAAATTCTTCAAATTTACAAACAATCGTACTTACAATAAAATAGATTCTGATAACTTTGAAATATCTAAAAATTAGTTCCTTGAAATAAGTAGAATCTCAGCAAAAACTTAACAACGAAGGATAAAAAAAAATCGTCTTCGATTCAACCAAACTCCTCTAACTTCCTAAAAGATAATAATAATTCTCTATATACAACGATCGTCTATTTTTAGAACGATTTTATCACACAGGAAGCTTAAATGAAAAAGAAATAACAATTGGAAAATTAACAAGGTTCATTATTTCACATAACTAAATAAAACAATGAACCTTATCAAAACAGTATTTCATACTTTTGGAATATTGGAACCTACAGGCAAAATAACCAAAAGTTCTGGATTTGGAATTTGAAAATTCCAAGTTGCTTGATGAACTTCCGAAGATTCGCCATCATTTTTTTCTTGTAATTTTATCTGTAATTAAACCAAAAATCATTAATATTCGCAATAAAGAAAAATTCTTTAGTAGTCCTTTAATTATCTGCAATCAAACAGAAAAATTATTAAACAAAGATCAATATTTTGCTTAATCTAGAGTCCTGGTACCTTTTTTTTTGCTGCAAAAGTTTTTCCCTTTGTATTTGGCATTGGAAGAAGAGTACTCAGGATAAGAGCTGCTTTAAGGTCATCTGAAATATAAAAATTTTCTAGATTAAAATATTTTGAATATAGTCAAGAGTTCCTGGATTCGAATGCTAGTTTCAGACAAAATTTTCCCAAGCAGAAATCAAACGATGAAAATTTGGAGAGTAATATCGATAAAGAATATTAAAAAATTTATTTGAAATTTTTACTAGGTTTTTAATGATACGTGTATATCTTGATATAAATTTTTTAATTCATGAATGTTTCTATGGATGAGACTAGACTTGAAAGAGAAATTCTTAAAAGAATAAATTTTTATGTTTGGTCTATCTTTCAATATTTTTATTAATTTTATACTATTTTTTGCCACGTATGTTGATACCCTGGAATTCAAAAAACAATGTTATATTTATTATTTAGACTGAGTCTATTTCTTGATAATGTAAATTTATTATATATTAAATTTATAGTCAATTATAAATTTAATGTATAATATATAAATCTATTCCTCATAGGTATAATTTATTCAATAAATATTTCAATTATTCAACCTGGAATCTGAGAATCCTGTAGTTATATATATTATAAAAAAAAATGAAATATCGAAACATATAAAATGTATTATAAAAATATCTATAATACATCGCACATTTTGTAAATAGACATTTTTATTTTTGAATGAATCGGAAGGACAACAATATTTTGAAAAAACTAAAAGTACGAGTAGCACTTAGCTTTATAAAAAATCTCAACTCGAGAAAGTAAAAAAAATAAAACAAAATTTTTAAATAACCGAAGGAATTTCAAGCAGAATGTTCTTTGTGACTTACCATCTTGAACGAGGTACCCAACTTTGTTAAAAACGTCATTTCTGTATTTTTCGCAGTACCTCAAAATTTTTTGAGTGTAAAGGCAAGGAAATTTCGAAAGAAAATTGTCCTTGGCATCTCCGAATCTCAACGAAAAATCGAAATCAATCTGGAAAAAACATAGTATTCTCGATTTAGGTTAAAACATCTAATCGAAAACGTTTAAGACAAAACATCCAAACTGATACATCTAATGAAAATTCTAAAACATCTAAACTATAAAATTTTCAATGCACAAAACGTCCAAAGTTATTGCAAAATATTATATATTTTCAAAACATTATAAAAATGATATAATATTGATTATTTTCTTCACAATTTTATATGTATAATGTACTATTGTTTTGAATAGTTAAGTGTTTTCATATATATTTTCTCGTATATATGTATATTTTTTTTGAATATTTTCCAAGATTGAACATTATCGAATAGTTATCAAAAATTTAATAATAAGTAATAAATAAGTTGCAAAAAATAATTTGTCAATACACGGCTAATAACAATGAAATATTCGTGTTACGATATTCTGTGAGTTGTTTCTAGCCATAAAAAAGCGACGAAAGTCAATGGAATCCGAAAAAAATTTTGAATTCTATTGGTTTTGGATTTGTTTTTATTCATCGAACAAATAGATTGTACCATTTATGCTTAATCCATCAACGTACTCATTTGAGAAATCTTGTTGAAGGTGAACGTTTTGTTTATGAGAAACCTTCACAAATTTGACCTACTATTCTATATTTCATTGGATAAATGTTCAGAATTTTCAGTTTTCCAATATTTTCGGAATTTGAATATTCTCATAACAATTTTTGTCGAAATAGAAAAAACTACTTATGATTATTGATTGTAAAAGAGTCCCAAACATCTCCTTTTGACGTCGTTCAGATTCATAATGTAATTTTCTTGCAAACGATTTTCAATAGACGACCAATGATTTACATTATTTCTACACACTGTTATACAATCTGTAACAAGTTTACAAGATCATCAAATAACAGCTTAATATCAACCAAATTTCCTAAACACAATCCCTATGGGAAATCTTGTAATAGTCTGTAATTCATGAATTAAAAAACTATTACAATCGGCAGGGTAGATCCCTATTCTACCAGCTGATCAACCCAATCATTTCTTCGCGCGAAATATATAATTTATATTTTTTTGACATCTTACTTATTAAATTTCCTTTCAGTGATTACAACTATGAAAGATTCATATCAAACTTAAACTCTAACAATGTGATTTTGGTAATTGTTCAAATGAATACACAAGGGAATTTTCGAAATCAAATTCCGCGTGAAATAATTGTCTAGATGATCAACTGGTAAAATCGAAATCTGCCCTACCGATTGTAATAGTTTTGTAATTCATGAATTACAGACTATTACATGATTTCCCATAGGGATTCTTTTCTTTTACTATCTAGCTTCAAAATACAATTTCCATCAAACGATTCTTCAAATCACAACCTACATTGACCTTCAGACGATTTCTTCAGAAAAAAAACAATCAATTTGTCACGAACCATTTCGCCATCGAAGTCCTGCAACCTAGGATATTTCTCCAGAATAGCTCTAATGGACGGTCTCTCGTTCTGAATCCACACAGTGCGATTGTAAAAAGTCTCTTGAAGGCAAGTCTTTATCGCATTTTTGTTTGCTTCGCCAGGAATTTCATGAAGCATCCAAGAAATCTGTAAAATACAAGAAACCCACAACATGTTAATCAACGTTGGACCAGATCAAATCAAAGTGCTTTCAAAGAAAATTAGCAGTCGTTACCTTTTCTTCGAGTTCTTTTTGTGGCAGCATCATTGCAGAAAGAGCAATTTTTTGACTCTGGAACATTTTTCTTTGCTTTCTTTTCAGAGCCGCGTTGGTATACTTTTTTTGCCACGGACTCAAGCCCAGGCGAAGAGTCCAAAGGCGGTATTCTATGAAGCCACGTTTGGTTTTTGGGTTGAAGTAATGGTCCTGATGGTTTAAAAACATATTGTTTGTTTAATAGGTAGAATTTTGAAATAATATATACTGATAGAATTTAACAATTGAAATCGTAATAGCGGAATTCAAGAATATAATAAGAGACTTGTAAATTAAATGTTATTATTATTGATAGAGTTTAATTTGAATAATAAAATAGGTAGAGTTTCATACATCATATAATTATAAATCAAATATCCATTTGATTTTGATAGAAATGAATAAAATGTCAGTTATTGAATTTTCGTAGTGTCAAATGTAAATTGATGCCGAGGTGACGTGCAAAAAAAAACTTCATTTTATTTTTTTCATTGTTAATGTATTTTAGTAATGGAGGGCAGTGGCGTGGATAGAAGAAATTTCATGCGAGTTTTATGGTTTATTGAAAAAATATATTTCTTTTTGGATTTATTAAAATATCTTCATTGATTCAAAGTATTTTTTTGATTTTCAAAGTTTTCGTATTTTTTTTAGTACTGCTAGGATTTTTTTGTATTTTCTGGTATTTTTTAAATATACTGTTTAGTATTTCTATGAATTTTCTATAGATATCTAAAATCTAATGCTCTAGGAATTGAGATTTTTAAGAGATACAGTATTTTTAGAGATTTTTAAAAAGGTTATATACACACAGATTTTATGTGTTTAATGGATTTTAGAAATTTCGTATTTTTTAATCAAAAAGTTTTATGATACTTTCAGATGTTATTTAAAGGTTTCTGAAATTTGTAGAATTGAATGCTCCATTATTGCAAGTTTCATGAATTTCAAGAGTCTGAATCGATTTTCCATAAAACCATTACTTTAATAACCATTCTAGTATTTTTGGAATTTTTCGTTTCCTTTTAGTATGTATAGAATTTGAAGGATTTTCCGGTAGTTTTATGAATTTCTATGGTGAGTTTGAGAATTAAATGCTATAAGTTTCAAAGTTCTATAAATTGTTTTATACCTAGCGGGCTTTGCTCCGCGTTTACCACATTGTTACACCCGGTTTGGTCAGGAAAAGTCAATTGTTTAATTGAAAAACAATAATTAATAAAAAATTTTTTCAAAATCTTTTTTTTTTATTTTTTTAAACGATTTCTAATTTTTTTTCTCACGAAATATGAATTACTACGAAGAGATATTATACCAATATAATGGGTACATTGGTCAAAAAGATGTTATAAGTATTTAAAAAAAAAAAGTTTCTAATGATACTTTCTTACAATAAAAGTAAAGAGTAAAATTGATGAAAATTTATTCTTCAATCAGAATGAGGATCATAATAATAATTTTATTATGACTTTTAATGATTTGTGACAATGTATGATTTTGTGATTCATGGAATTTTGTGATGTTTTACCATTGTGACATTTTGTGACTTTTGTAATAATTTGTTATTTTTTCTGGAATTGTTTATACAGGGTGTCTCAAAGTCAGCGGATCATCAGAAAATCATCGATGCCTCATTGCCGATGAGACATTTTTCAAGTTGGATTTCTTGTTTGCATATATATTTTTATTATTTTTACTAGAGAATAATTAAAGAGACTTATTATTTTTGTTCTTTTTGTACTCACAAAGCCACTGGTGTCGGTTGTATTGTCTTTCAAACGAGGATACTCGGTGACAAGAGCATGTGCTAGGGCAGTTTTACATTCGTCTGGAGGGTAGCTAAATCAGAAAAAAATGAGAGTATGAAGGGAAAAATGTATTAAAAAAGTAAGTTACCTTTGATCATCATACTATTTCATATACATTATTAAACACCGATAGTATAATAACATAATACTAAAAAGATTCACAATTTATGATAAGGAAACTTTATATTTAGTGAGGTTTTTTTTTAATTTTTACCATTCAAACAAGTTTTATATACATGTTGAAGCAACGAAACCATCTAAGAAACCAAGGCATTTTTGTTGGTTAATTAATTCCATTTTTGATTGATAAAATCAATATTATATTAATAATATTTTATTTGATATGACAAATCTTATTCAACTCTTGAAAATAGTTACTAGTCATCTCCATTGGCAGCAACCAGCTCAGCAACAATAATTCTCACCAAATTTCTCCGATCATTTTCACTGAATGGACCATTCGTGGCTGTCAAGTGTAATGCTTGGCCAAGAGCATGTTGCAACAATGTTTGTTTCACTGAACCAAACCGCTGAAAGTATAAAACAAAAATACCAGTGACCTTGGGAACCCAAAGTTGTCCAAAAAAGAGAAACAAATCTGTGCATCTTACAAACTTTGCATTGACCAGTACTGGTTTCTTGCACCTCTTCACTGCAATACACACATGACATTTGGTACATTTCACAAGATTTTAGAATGGCCATCATTCACCCTAACTCAAGGTGAACATTTACATTGAAAATGTGCTGAAGTTACCCTGAAAATTTTCTTTTCGATGAACAAAAGTGGAGCAAGAAGAACCACAAAGAACCAGTGTTGGTTCTCATGTTTTGGATTCAGTCAGTGTAAGTAAGTGACCTTGAAAACTCACTGTGAATTTGGGCTGAGAATCCATGACTGAGCCAAATTCTTGTGCCTGAAAAGACTTAAGTTGTACAGCCCTGTATCCCAATGTAGTACGTTTTGGCATTTCGACCCAATGTGTAATGGTTGGCCCTTCCAAAATCGAAGGTTGGCTACCTCCAGATGTCGAAGGCAAGTGACAGGAAAGTGGGTCCATTCTGTTTTCGCCTTCTTGCATTGGCAAGTTCGATTCATCGCAGAACACTTGATAAACTTTTTTTCTGTGCCTGCGTCGTGCATTCCACGAACCCTGATCCACCATTTCGAGCAAAGCTCCACCTGTAAAAATATGGTTCTCACTTGAAAAAAGTGGCAATCTGTAAGTTCCATCGGATAGTCCGGAACAAAAAATCAACGTGACAAGCAATAACCACAAGTTGGTAGTTTAAAAACTCAGAATATTTTATTTATCCCAAATGAGGATACAAAATAATAAGCTTCCATTTTTGCACAATAATAATAATACATGAATGCACTCTAATGACGAGTAAGAAAAGTTGATTATGTAAAAAAAAAAAATCATGGTAGAGTGTATGGCTATCTTTGAGTGACAAAACTCATGTCTAGAAAAACACACTGTAAGTGCTTTTCGAGATCGCTATATTTATGAAAGTTGGGATTATTCTCCTTGCAGTGCCATCATTTCACGAAGCTTTTTCTGGCAATTCGAGAGGTGAGCGTTCAGCACGAATTTGTGCTTGAAGCGTCTTTCGCAAATCGGACAAACTTCGGCGCCTTCGATGCCGCATTCCAAACCTGGAAAATAGTTATAAAGATGAAGTCAGATGATGCGTTTGATGTTAGTGACTGGACATTTTTTTCGGGACGTAGATAAAGAATTACAAATGAATTTTATAGCAAAAACTTTCTATATTAAATTTGTTTCTTTTATTACCATGAAAGAAAAATCCTTAATTTATTTTCAATTTAATTTATGGTAAAGTAAAAACATGACTATAAGTTATGGCTAAATTACAAGAAAATTTTTTTCAATACATCAAAGACATTTGAATATTTTGATGTTGAATTTTCAATCTTAAAAGTTGTATTATTATAACATCGATAATTAAAATAGTGTCCTTGATTTTTCTGATGAACAAAGACTATTAAAATTTGATTTTATTTATAATTTATGTTTAATTTAGTTATGTAAAATGGGAACGTCAATATGAGTCATGACTGAATAATTGAACGAGTTCTTTAAACATAACAGAAGTTGCTTTACGTAAAAAACTAAATATATTTCAACGTTTGGATGTATTGATGTTGAATTTTAAATTTTGATAGTTGTACTATTATAATATCGATACTCAAAATATTTTCCTAGATTTTTCTGATGAAAAAATACTATCAAAATTTAAATGTTAGACAGCAAAAGTATACTTGCATCATTATAATTTTTCAAAAATTCATACTTTTGTAATTTTGAGAATTATGAGATTGTTCAATGCTTACGTATTGAGAAAATGTCATTAAAAAATTAAAAAGAAATGTAATAATATTCAAAATCGAACTAAAATTGTAAATTAATAAAAATTTAGATAAATGTTACTGAAATATAATATATAGTACTGGAGAGTAGAAAAAAAACTATACTGGATTTTCATTTGAGGTTAGTAACTTTTTTGGAAGGTTCTGCATCAATTTGCGATCATTGAAAACAATACATTTATTTATGCTGTAAATATAGCCTTGAAGTTAATTTTTTCTAAAAAAAAATCACATTTTTTGAGCATAAAGATCGATATTTTTTTTTTCATGACAAAACTTTCTGTGATCAAACTAGTGCAATAAAGTGTTGAAAATGAAATAAAAAATGTGGATAATAGTGAAAATTTAGCAAATCAGGAAATATCAATTTTCTATATTTTCTTGAAATAGTACATATTTACAATTACATTGATAAGTTCCATAAATCAATGAATCAAAAGTATCCTTGAAAAATAAGTTGTGTGATAAATAGTAAATATTTATCTAATCACATTTTTTCATGAAAATCATAGTTACTAACGTTATAATAGACATGAACAAAACAAATATTTTATATCAAGTCTGTTTGAAAAAATTTCTTTGAAAGAAGCTTCATTTTTCCCTTGGTGAATGTTAAAAAAAATACTAAAAATTCATTGGTATTGGTTATGATTGTAATCATAGTACGTGTAGAATAAAACAAAAATTTTGATAATGTCACATGTTAAATTTGTTTTCACATGAATTACAATAGTAAATAAAAATGTTAACAAAAACCATACTGTTATCAATAGTTCCATATAGAAAAAAAATTAGTTAACGTTCAAAAATATTGCATATCGTTAAGTTATACAGTTATTAAGATGTATAAATTACACAGTAAAATTGAAAAAAAAAAACGCTTAAAAGTTTAATTTTTACCCTTGACTAACGAAAAATTATTAAAAAATAAGATACTGAAAAATTATTATCTTTCAATATTTACGTGGAATTTAACTTGACAATTTGGAGAACCAATGATTATTTTTCATCTACTTAAATAATTCCGTAATTTGAAAAAAAAAAGATCGAAATACATTTACCCATAAAGAAAGAGCAAAATAATACACTATTATGAAATACAGATTTTCGTTATCAGTTGATTTTCGCAACGAACTTACTTTTTCAGGTTTCTCAATTCGACAATCGAATTCTAAACTTTTTTAAACATCACGAAGAAAATTTTTTACTTTTGAAAATTCGTGTATAATACTCAAGTAAAATTATCGTTTTTCACGTTTTGCGCAAGCTCGATTCTATTTTCAACAATAAGAGCAACAATAACAAATTTCTTACTTGAAGTAGATAGTATTGCGAAAAACTTGCATTCCTTATATCCAAAAACAGACATGGCAAATACTGACACGTCAAACCGAACAGACAGCAAAACTTGTGAGGAACGTTATCAAAGTAGAAGAACAATTTAACAGTAATGACGTGTCTATCAAAGTGTTTGTCGTCACTCATAACTCATTTTCAATCGATACTTACTCATTTTATGATTTCCAACTACAAAAAACCACGTCCTTTTTTTTCAACACTGAAAACTTTCTTTGAAATATATTCAACATTATAAAATCTGAATAGGAATAATTAGAATATTGTAGATTTCTTATCATATAAAATGTTCCTACTTCTCACTCCAAATGAACAAACTTCACTCCACAAAAAAAATTGCCCACGTCCCTGAAGCTCCATTTTTGTACTCACGAATATGACGACTCAGAGACGTCGCCGCGATGTATGCTTTCCCGCATTGACAGCAAACATGTTTTTTCTCACTTTTCTTCTCCTTGAGATGCGGTTTACGATCAACAATTCTGACCGGGATATTGTACAATTTCCCATTGATGCTGGCCCTCGCCCAAGTCACGTCATCCCCAACATCAGCCACTGCCTTCAAATATGCCTCAGTTTTGTCTGAAAAAACCAATTCTCCGCATGAGAAAAATGCAAGGGACCTCCAAAACCGATTATTCCACGACATGCAAGATATTTTCAAACGATGCTCCCAGACTCTTCCATTAGAAAAAAATTAGTAATTCGACAAACAATGATTTATTCTTAATATCATCCAACAAATTTTTTCACTCCCCCCTCCTGCCCCTTATATTCAATTCAAAAGTACGGTAACTTTGGGGGAAAGAAGAGAACTCATTAAGGGAGTGATGAAATTTTTGAACATAAAGAAACTAGTTTGATGGAAATATTATAACAGCACTTGTAAAAAAAAAGGTTTATTTATGTAGCAATACAAGATTTTGTCTATAGTCTACAATCTTTCAGTCGCAAATGATCACGCAGCATGTACTTTCTTTTGAACATAGTGTTGCAAATGTTGCAAAAGTATGGTATTCTCGTAGGGTCGTGGCACTCGTCGTAATGGCGCTTCCAATTTCGACGGTGCATGAATGTTTTCCCGCAATCCCCGCAATAAGTGAGGTTGCTGTCCAGCATAATGTACGGACCTGAAGTGAAAAGTAATGATATTCTAAAAAACGTAACTTCGGCGCCAGTGCTAACGACTTTGCAAAGTCAAACAAAGAATCCGAAAGAAGAAAGGTCCAAATGAGGTCTAAAATAAGTGTAAGGTGTAATTGTGTGTGGTCATGGTCAGGTTTGGAAGAAGTTTGATGTGTTCTTTATATACGAGTTGATGTTGAATTCAGACTGAAATAACGTTCACAAAATTGTTTCAGTTGGTCAGAAAAATAAAGTCACAAATTTATTTGATTCTGTACATTTACGATGACCAATTACATTGCATCTTGCCTCGTATAAAAAAGTTTACAGTCATTCATCATCATCATTTATTCACCGACGAATAAATGTTTTGTGAACATTTTCTAGATGCTTCATCAGGTGATGCTTGTAAATAAATCTTCTTCCACAAATATGGCATCCATGTCTTCTTCCAAGTCCGCAAATGGACGTGTGGTTCGAACACGTTCTTTTGTTGACATACAATTTTCCGCATTTTCGACACGAGTACGTTGCATTTGCTGTAAATACTGAAAAAAATTCCGAATTTCATAAAAAAAAATGGAACGTTGCTATGTTTCAGACACAACAGTTATGAGGAACAATGACGGATGCAATGATTGGGGTACGAATGAAATGTTTTTGGTATGCAAAAAAGAGATATATTTACACTCGTTTGTAAAAGTAGTTACAGAGTATCTTTTCATGTAATACAGTTTTTATTATTAGAAGAATGTAAGTGGAATAATTTTTTAGCATACAAAATTATCACACATAAAAATTTTCGCCAGTGATCGGGATTTGAGGATTATAATGATTTTGAGTTAGTTTAGACAAAGTTATCTAAATGAAGCTTTGAATAACTTTACTTCCCAAAATATCATTGAATATATCATCTTTTTCTGCAACGTTACTTGAGAATTTTTCCTCCAAAACACAATTATCCAATTCCAAAAAAATTCAAGTTTAAAAAATCAATTAGTACAATTAAACCCGTATTTACGAACCAAAACACGTCATACAGTAAACATTGTATAATTGGTCTTCCATAAAATTACTCTACACAAATAGAGCCCCATGAAAGCTCAAATAGTGATTTTTCATGTGGTGTTTGTGCTTGAATCTTCGACCGCAAATGTCGCAGGCGAATTTGGGAATCACGCCTATGCAGGCATTTCGTTTGTGCAAGTTCAAACTTTCTTTGTATTTGTATTTTCGCCCACACGTCTCACAATCGTATAAGATTTGTTGCGGAAGAGCCCCGATCGGAAGGTTGCTTGTTGGATCTGAAACACAAAAAATACGTCTCTTTCTTACTCCCGAAATTCCGGATTTTGTCGAAAAGCAGAATTTTCTCAATCACAAAAACGAATGATAAGTTAAATCAAAAACTCATTCGTCGTACAAAATTTTATCACTGGTATGAACCTTTTTACCCGGATTTGGGAGTAAAAATAGAACAAAAGAATTCATGGTTTTGTAGAATATACAGGTAAAGAATTTGAAACATTGATATATGTTTACTTTTGTCCATAAAAAAATCAACACTTTTTCATTTTTGGTAGAAAGTTTTATTTCGACATTTTTTTTGGGAAGTAACATATTTTAAGTCTATAATTTTGAGGGAATTCTAGAATCTCAAATCACATTTGAAAAATAGATGTATGAAAAATCAACTACGAATCGAAAAAAATACGTAATCTAGTTTATATAAAAATATGATGAACTTGGAGATACATTGAAATAAAAATAAATAAAGCTACGTTTATTGCTGGATAGAATTTATAGCAGTTTGCTCGACAGAGTACGTTGTTCTTTGATATGGTGACAAATGATGAACATCCATGAGGTGTCTGTTAAGTCTCCACTTGTGTCTGATTTTAAGCTGACATATTGAGCAATAATACAATGGTTCTTTCTGACATTCTTCTTTTTCATGTCGGATCAAACTTTGAAGCCATTTGTATTGCCTTCCACTAAAATTAAAAAAAAAAAGACACATCTTTAATCACATCAAGAATCAATAATATATAAAAAAAGATAAACATTTTCTCGCATTTGATATTTACCATTAAACTTTGAAAAATTTTATAAAAGTTTCATAATTGAGAAAAACTACTTACCAAGTAGTGCAAACATGTCGTCCTAATCTTTTGTAGTAATCAACATCTTGAGTGCCCCTTCTGGAACCTGAAAAAAAATCAGTATTATTATTAAGTACACCTAATTGTTTTTCATTTTTACACAAATTATAACATCCAAAAACGAGGAACACATTATCAAGCGCCTCATGAGCAAAATAGGAACATTCTTTTTCAATACATAGAAAGTTGTTCGATCATACAATATTACTTACTTTATTCACAGTACAAGAAATCATACATTTTTTCGTAATAATTTCTATCTAGTAAGTTCAAAAAATGTATCAATAGCGTATTTGTAAGAATTATCAAGGTGTCTCGTGGTTTGAAAATTATCGTTTAATTGCACTTGAAATGCAAATTTTGGGAGTTCACCGGTATGGAAAATTCGGTACGAATTTTTATGCACGTTTTCGTTTCAAAAGATGATATGCTTATTTATAAAAATAAAATTAATAACTATTCAGGTATAATGAGAAAGATTATAAATTCAGATCATTTTTTTGAGACCAGTTTTTTTTGGTTAAAATGAAATCTTGGATTTCACGAGAGTTTCAGATCATTTTTGACGTAACGAAAATAAAATGCAACAAATTTCACAAGTTAAACATATTTACACTCCTGTGTTCAAACATTTTTCAGCAAAATTGAATTTTTTTTCCTAGACACCGTGATGATCCTTCAATTTTTGTTGAACTGTCTCAAGATATCATCCGATTTCGAAGTGACAATATTCGCGTGAACCGTCCAAACATGTCTCTTGCAATTTCCGCTTTGCTTGAAGGCTCTCGGGCAATATCTGCAATAGTATTGTGCTTGTCTCCCAAGAACTGAACACTCCAATCTACAAAAATCAAGTTCACAAGAATACAAAATCGTGTTCAAATTTCCACATGCGATATATCAAGGCTTGAAACTTTGAAATTTACCGAATGTGTCGAGTCAATGTGCTGCGATTGAGGTACGATTTGCCGCATTTGTAGCAAGGATAAGGCTTTTCGGAAATCGCGAGTTTTTCTTTGCGGGAAAGACCTGGAACCGAAAAAAAATGTTTATTTACAGGTTGGTTCGATACATAACAACTATGGGTATTAAGAAATTAACGAATTTGTAAAGCTGTCGGACCATGCTTTTGCCAAAATAGTTTGGTACTATGTTTTTACTATTTCCGAATGAAATATGCGTGTTTTTGAAGAAATACATGATAGTTTTTCACATGGTGTATTTTTGTGGAGGTGAGGTTTTACAATATTTATTTACATACGTTGGGTAGATCGTTTATAATTTGTTACAGACGATGTGGGTGGAAATGACAAGCATGTGTGGAAATGGGCAGTACTTTTTGAGTGGTTTTTGACAAATTTAATGGCTGAAATAAATGAAATTTGAGAGTTATCAATTGGGGTTGTACGAGTCTGAGCTTTTCAAAGACTGGAAATATAAAAATGCAAGTTATTAAAATATTTAATGAGGAATATTTTTTTCATTTTCCAAACTTTAACTGCTTTGGTTCAGAAACTTGAGACTCCTTATTTCGAAATTATTGAGTTTAGAATAACAAGTAGAAAAATTCTTACTTAATGATCCAATAATTAGGATTAAAATTGTTTGTTATAAAAAATAATATCTAATATTTTTAATTTGTTCGATCGTTGATGATTCTCTTTCAATTCCTGTCAGTGAATTTTCACTCCACATCTTGTCGAAATACTGCAACTCGAAATTAGTAGTGATATTTCACTTTCTTAAAGTGAAGTTCACTCGAAATTAGTAAAATTTTACTTTCCTTATAAACATAGCTTATGTTTTACACAGGAATCTGACTAGATTTTAAGAATGAAATTCTATCTCTTTGAAAGTGAATTTTCACTTCCTATCTAATAAGCAGCATTTCTACTCGATGTAGAGTGAAAATTTACTCTAAAGAATCAAAGGAATAAATTTATATTTGTGAACTCCACTGTAATAATAAAAACTTAATTCAGACTTTTTCAGAAACATTGAAAAATCTTAGAAACCTAAATAGTAATTTCATTTGACATATCTACAAATTGATTACCATAAAAATTTTGTTGTCATTGAGGATTGGGATGGAGGTTTCGAAGATAATTGACAAAGTACCTGAAGACGAACTTTGAAGTCAACAATATATAGTACATACATAAAGAATGTAAAATTTTAACAATTTATCATTAATTTACAATATAATTTAGGTACATTCATTTTCAAAAAACACACAACTTTCACCTTGCACAATTTCATGGTAAAATAAAATCTGTAAACATAAAAAAAAAGTGTAAATATATACACTTACACACTCATTACTCATGAAAAAAATTCAACATTTTTTCACCTTCTTTCAATAAATAAAATTTAACGAAAATACCCTAAACATTTTTCAATTTTTTATTTTAACTTTCAGTATGCATAAAAAATATACTCGAATATGGAAAGAAATATTGAACAAACTGCAAGAGTTTGAAGAAATTGTTTGTACAGTAGCAATCATTTTAATGATTCATGTTCGCTCTCTTTCTTTGATACATTGGCACGATTTTGTGCACAAGTAACAAATGTCTATGAAAATTCGACCTCTGCTTAAACCCTTTCAAACAAATATCACAAAAATATTGCGGGCTCTTCATACATTCATCTCGTTGATGGCGGCGAAGTGTGTCAGATCGAGAATAAGTCCTGCCACAGTCAGGACACATAAATCTTTTCACTCTCATTCTTTGCATTCTTGTTTCTGAAACACATAAATCCCATCAATCAATGATCGATATAATAATCAAAATCATGAAAATCAAAAGATTTTACGAAATTCGATGATCATCAGAAGTACACCCAAATCACATAAATTTACATCTTCTGAACTCGAGTAGAACACAAAATATACCGTTTATTCACAATAAATAGATTGAAAATACGAAAAAAAAAAAAAAAATTACAAAAAAGGGAGGATATTGTGGGAAATCGTCCATCGCACCCGGCATACAATAAAAAAATCTTTATTATAATATTCTCAAACGTACATAAAAAATTTGTAAGAAAATGATTCGAATAAGAATTTCGATAACAGTGGTAGTTTGTGAGTTTATCTAATAAAATTTGTGGCTGTTTTATTCAATTTTATTCCCAACTTTGCGCAGCTTGTTGAGGAACAGATCTGTTGTTTCTTCGTGAAGCGATGTTTGTTTGGTGCTGCGTGAGCAAATGCCGCAAGAAGGAAGATCTTTGCTTGAACTGCCTCCCGCAGAATTGACAAAAATGTGATGGCAATTTTTGGCACTCTTCTGCAAAAAAATTCCTGGCGATTAGTGATGGATTGAATTGTTATTTTTTTCAACAGGATGTCCAGAAAAAAGGACGTTGAGGACTTTTAAAATTCAATACAAATGGTTGGAAAAATTACTTATTGATTTATTTATTGAAGAATGATTCAACAAATTATCTAATTATTCGTGTATGTATAAAATTATTCAATCGAGAGATATAAGAAGACTTGATACATAAATCGATTGAAGAAATTTCGTCGAATTTTTGTAGTATGATTTGGGGTATGATTTTCTTTTTTTTGATGGCGAACACAACTCGGAATATTTTTCAATGTTAGAGCATTTGGGAAAAAAATAGAATAACGTAAAATGTGTGCAGAATTTTAGAACTTTGAACATTAGGAACTGATTACTGTTCTTTCTGACATATAAATTACGTGTAATTTACAAGAACTCATGATTGAGGGTAAAAAAAATCAATATTTTTCCGATACAGCGTGAAAAATCCAGAATAATTTAGATGCATGAAATTTAAGAAACATTTTTTTTTATTGAAAATTTGCGAATATTGCAAATTTCGAACAAAAATTTTCCAGGATCTTAAGAATTTTGAATTCAAATAATTTACAAAAAAAATTAGGAAATTCTGAATATTAATAATGATAATAATAATAATAATAATAATAATAATAATGCAAGTGATTATTTCATATAAAGAGTAATAACATTATAAATAATATGAACATTACTTTTTATAAAAAATAATATAATTATGAATATGTATGTAATTATTATTAATCATGTTACATATACTGTAACAAAAATATGAATGATAATATATATAATTATTGATAATATATATAGTAATAATACTGTTAACAACAGAAAAAGTAATATTCAGATATTTATACAAATGTAAATAATGATATTATTGTTACTTTATAAAAAGTCTAAAAATACTGTTTACTAGAAATAATTACGTTTTCCTATAAACTTTTCAAAGTTTTCTAAGAATTTTATAAAAGTTTGTTTTCAAAAATATGGAGCTTGTAACACTTCGTAAGCCACAGAAATTTCAATAAATTCAAGTAAATTCTACAATCTGCAACAATTTTTTAAACTTAAAAACATTGAAATTCTCAAAACACAGTTTATACTTGTGAATTCGTGACTTGTAAATAATCAAAAAACTGAAGTAAAGATGTTTTTCATATGAAATGTTTTTTTTTTACATATGAAAAATTTCATTCTTTAAGACCCTTAGATTACGTAGGATATGGAATATATTCCTGAAAAATTCACAAAAGTTATTTTTTTAGTTTTTAGTTAGATTTTTCGACTCATAAGTGCCAGCAGTTTTTTTAAATTATCATGTTATAGACATTGTTTGAAATGTTTGAAATTGTAAGACTCATGTATTGCTTGATAACACCATTCCTACATTTTAAAAATTTTATTAAAATCTCTCCTTGATGGATTTTCAAGGAAAAATTGAACCTAAGATAACGAAAATTTTCTATTGTTTTCCAGTTTGCTGAGCACCCTGATACCACGAACTTTTTCAAGAGTCTAGGCAACAAAAAAAAAAAAGAAATATTCGTGTTTTACCCCATAAAAAAAAATTCATGAATAAATCAATCAAATAAAATAAAATGTTGAAATAAAGTACCATCACTTTCAATTTTATTTTATTTCACCTTATCTCGTATAAACTTTGAATTTTTGATATTTCGATTTAATTCAAGAAATATAAAAAGACAAAAAATTTGTCACTTATTTCAACTTCAAATTCGTCTAGACAACCTGAAATTTTGAAAGACCTACATTTTCCCAACATTAAAATCCTAAAAAATGAAATTTCCTAGACTCTCAAAAAAATGCATCTACCAAAACAATAAATTACCACGAAGATGCCTCGACAACGAAACTTTCCACAAATATTTCTTCCCACAGGTCGGACAAACAAAATGCGTATTCACTCCTCCTTTCTTTCCACTTCTCCTACATCGCTCATCCACTGAAAAAAAAAAATGTGTCACGTCAAAAAAACCAACAACCAGTACAAAAAACTAATCAGCAATGACTATGCAAAGTTAGTACCTACGTTCAAAAAATACTAAAAAATCCAACATGTGGCTAAATTAATTTTATTGTGCGGACTGTTAGCGCCGTTAATAACCTTACATACACAACGCCACGTAATATACGAATAATAATGTTAATAAGATTTACATTTCTACCCATTTACAAAAAAGTATCAAGTTTGCGAAAGTTCGTCACAAGCTACAAAAGTCGTGGGAAAATTTCTCATGTCGACATCTTTATGTACCCAGTGCAAATGACAAACGAGATGGTGTTTGTGCTTAAATCTTTTTCCACAAACAGGGCACAAAAATTGCCCCACCGAATGTTCAAATATTCTGTGTCTATTCAAACTCCCTTTCCACATATAACTTTTCTTGCAAATTTTTCCGTCGACGATTTGGTTGCAAACGAAGTGACTTTTCCCGACTCCTCTTGCCTTCTTGACACGTCGACGACCTGCGAACAAACAAAAACAGTGTCAATAAAAATACGCTTACATTTAAACAACAACCATCCATTTTGTTAATAGAACATGTGTTTTAGCAGATGACACAAAAAGTGGCGACAAAGAATTTTCCCAGCAGCGAAAATGCAAATGGGTGGGAGAGTAGACTTTGGAAAATTCATTTTCCAGAGCTTTTTATTGCAAATTATGGTACATGTATTTTTGGTATGGGTAATTCGCGTTTTCTTGAGGTGTCTTGTGTCGTCGTTTTTGGTGGCGAACCAAATTGGAGCGAACTTTGCTTTTGTAGGGACAATATTCGCAGAAATATTGTGGCTCTTTGTTGCACTCGTCGCGAACGTGACTCCATAATGACGATCTTTGTTTGTATCTTCTATGGCAATTGTTGCATTGGAATGGTTTCTCCCAATCTGGAAATAAAATGAACATTTTTTATTAAAACAAAAACAATGCAAACATGAAAAATACGAGCACACATAACAATTTTTTCCAAGTAAAACAAATACTATTGTTTTTTACAAAAATATGCTTTCGATGTTTTGAAAAATTATGTAGTTGGGGCAGAAATTATAATTTATTAAACGGGAATATATTTTATTTCTTTCCAAAAAAGTACCTAGTCCAACAGAGTTTTTTGCAGTTTCGATGTTTGTCATTCCAGAATCTGAAATTTAATAAATTTGGTTTATTAAATTAAATAATTTTCTGTGCATTACAAATTGATTTCAAATTTTATTCCAAGATCTGTAACATGAAAAGGATTAGTAACAAACAATTTCGGAAAATTTGCAGGTTGGATCGAAAAAAGAATTGGGTAAAATTTATTAACTTCCATACTTTATTGAATTCGTAATTCGTTGATAAACATAAAAATTGGTACATCGATCAGTTATGAGTTAGCACTTGTGTTTTCAATTTTAAATACAAGTTTATGTTGTATATTAATCTACATGGTTTATATTCATTCTTTTTCTCACTATCTCTCTATATCTTTTCTTACAATTTTACGTTTACAATGTTTTTTTCATAGCCCTCTATGAGAAATAAAATTCCCTCTCTATGTATTCAACTACTCATATATTAATTATCGTTACTTACGAACTAATTATTATCGTGATTTTTCTTACGAACTACTTTCTTGACATTTTTTTCAAGTCGTCAATCCTAGTATTACATTACCCTATAAAACTATTTATTTGTTTGCTTTTTGGTGATGCTCTTTTTTTTCGCAGCAATCATTTGCAATAGCGATTATAGTTATTGTTATTGGTGTTGGAAATTTCCTGTATTTCAATTTCTTTTCATGTAGATTCTCATTAGTTTTTCTTTGCGATTGAATCATGAAAAACTGAACAATTGTTATGGTAAAAGTTTTCATTCAATGTGAATTACATTGATTCAACTTTATTATGTTTGTATCAGTCTTTGTGTTGCACCTTTTTCATGTTTGATTCCATTTTTGACTTATGCTTTTTTACATACCAGGATTTCGATTATTTGAATCAATCAATTTTCACAGATCTTGAGTTGAAGAGAAATCGTTGTTGATTTTATGACAGTTTTTTCTTAGCTTGGAAGACTCAGTGAAATTCAAAGTTTTTTAAAAATTAGGGGATATGGGAAAGTTTCTGAATTTTATGGAAAAATTACGAAATATACGTCGAGCAATTTTTGTGGTGATATAAATAATTTATTTTCATTCTAAAAAACAAAAATGACAGAAAACTTGGAAAAAGTACAATTCATTAGAAGAAAACACAAAACGTAATTGCAAATGAAAATTTTTAAATTTACTCAGCTAAACGAGTTACGTAAACCAATTGATTTTTTCACGGATTTATTAATATTTTTTTTCTAATTTCATGATTCTTCCAATTTTCAAGTATTTAATTTAGAATAATCTATACAAATGTGAGATTATGACTTCTGAACTTTAAAAATCTTAGCTCTGTTTTAAGATTCCCTATTATGAAAAAACCAAAAGTCATTCTTAAGTTTTTAATTTATAACCATGTTTTGGATTATGACAATAATTAATTAAACCCCTCAAAAGGTAATATTTTTGAGTAACGTTATTTAAACAATCTTCCTAAATTAATTTACCTTTTCATAATTAGTCAGAATGGAGCAAAAAAATAAATAAGTTCATGCAGATTAGAACCAAAAAATTTTCCAAGACAACTGTCGAGTCAGTGCAAAAGTTTTTGAAATTTGACTTTTCGAGTTGAGGTACACCTCTCACAGTAAAATATTATCACATTTGTAACAGCGCTTATTTTTATCTTTCTAGAACACACACTCGAGAAAAACACTTAGACATTAAAAAGTCAGTTATGGAAGCTTGTGTTAGAAGACTACGAGTACACATAGAGAGCTGAAGACAAGTCGAAATCCGACTAGAATTTAGAACTAGACTTAGATTCATTTCAGAAGCTATAGGTATGTCCAAAAAAAGTTCATAGCTCTATGCTACACTTGTTTTACAATAACATTCGATACATATAATATATTCTACACTCATATAATAAAGACTATGTGATTGGTTACATGACTAAATAGTATATTATGCTCCATTGGGTCAAATCACATCCATATCAAATAGACTGTCTCAGGATAAATTGAACATCCTCATAAAATTGTGAGACGAAAGTTTTTTACCTTTTTCATTCTAAACATTAAAATGATAGGATAAAAAACATTTTCATTATTTTTAGTTTTAATAAAGGTGCCTAAAGAATTTCCATCTCAGAATTTTTCGGTGCTTCACTTATCCTGGAACATCTTTTTATGATACAATTTTACAAATCTTTGGATTATAGATGTCTAGAATAGTTCTGCATATTTCAACACAAAAAAATAGTATGAAGGGCCCTAAGATTTAGGCCCAGTAATCAGACATAGAATTTTTTCACGTCTTATAATTAATGCTCCCTGACTGTGTATCAAAATAATAGAGGTTAGATCGTTTAAATTATGGCACAAATCAATGGCAAAGCGTTCACTTTATGACTAGTACAAGAGAGCTTTTCGAAGAATTATTGAATTTTTCATTGCAAGTGTTCTCAAGGTACGATTCTTAAACCCGGAATACGTTTTTTGTGTAATTCACCTGATTGTTCGTCGATGTAGATGTGAGTAGAAGTAGAAAATTGAAATTTGAGTTCAACGATTTTTGGGATTTCGGAAATGGAAAAATTTGAGATATTTAGAAATCTAGAACGAATTTAGGATGTAAAGAGTTTAGAAATTTCGGAAGGGCACATGTACATTTTTTGAAGGAAATTAATGTAGGTGAAAAAAAGTGATACAAGTTATTTCGCATCCTCGTCCACTTATGGTTACAGCTACATCGACATACAAATGTAGTAAAATTATTTTTTTTTTTTCAACGATTTTTTCAGTCGTATTTCAATTCATCGTTTTTCGATCATTTTATGATGATTGAAACAATGCTATTAGATTCACTAGTTTCAGATGTGAACGAAAAAAATGTTAAATTTTAAAAAACTTGAATAAATAAACTTTTCAACCTAAAAGATAATTAAGATATGAAAAAATTTATTATTAAGAAAGAGGAAAATAAAATTTTTCTTTTATGTATCATTTTGTTTTATGGAAAATTGATTTCTATAGATTTTTTAATGATACATATTGAAAATATGAATAGAATTCACTAATCAGAAAACAAAAATTCCATGTTTCCGAACCTAATTGAAAATATTACTCAATAAATCAAGACTGAAAAATTGAAATTTCAACCAGCACAAAATGACTTTGGTAATGACCTCTAAACGACCTTCAAGATCCTAGCACGCTATGTTTTTCAATAACTGTTTAGTTAACTGTATCCTATGTATATATATATGTATATATATATATTAATATATATTTTTTATGCATCTTGTAACTCGTATAAAAATAATGGGGCCATTTTACAACTGTCGTCCTCGGGAAAATCCTCTGTAACCGGAACAAAATTTTTCCCAACCACTTTGAAAAAAAAAGAAAAAAAAAAAAAAACCCCACAAACCAAAACGCGAATCTCCCCGAGAAACAATTGATCAACAATATTACCATTTTCAATATTTTTCATCGACTCCAAGTTACAGAATAACGAACGCTAGCCATTCTAATCGATGTATTTATATGCATTATCTGCAAGCTGCAAATGACACAATTTATTCTAAAATATTTACTTATTTTTTCGTTCCCATAAACACGTCAAAAACTCGTCACTTGTATAAATTCAAGGCAAGACAATTTCTAACGAAATCGGAATATTGTCATTGCTCTCGAATTTCGTTGGCACTAAGGACAAAATTCATCAAAAACGATCTGTCTCTTTTTTGCTCCAAAGCTTTCGTTACCTTAGAGATTACAAGTTTTTTGGGGAAGGAAAATTGTTCAATAAACGTTTCTTTGTTGCAGTATAATTTAACAGTGAGATTTGGTGGGAGAGTGGGGAGTGCTAATAACTAACGTCGAGAGGAAGAACATTTTTTTTCTTTGGCACTGCGCTTCCGGAAAACAGCCGATGTGATGTTTGACTGTAAATAAATGTTTACTTTCAGTGTTACCTCGAATAAACGTGATTTTTTTAAAGCTTCGAATCTTTGGTTTAAGCGCGTTGGTTGACAGCGGAATTTGACTGGTGCTGCGATTTGATGTGGCGATGGTTGATGTGCGCTTTCAGGTTCCTTTCGTATTTGGAACTAAAAGAACAATAAGTGCACCTGAACGATGGGGCGATGTTTCCGCACTGGAAATGAAGAAAAGAAAGAATACATTATTACGATTCCCTTAGTTCTGTTTTTTATAAAGATTTTCAACTACCTAAAATATCTGTTAGGAATTATTTTTTAGACACTCTGAGTCCCAAAATCATAAGCTCATCAATTTAATGAAATTCTCAAGACAAAATAAAGCGAGATATCTCTAGAAGTTTTTTAGAGCAGATAATTAATTCGTGATTACATTATAATTCTTTTACTTTTTAAAAAATCACGATTTCTCAATCTTTGGATGATGAAATTCAAAGATAAAAAAAATCTTGTAATCAAAGGACAAGTCTTTGGAATTTGTAAAAAGGATTGAAATAAAAAAATCTTAAAACCTATGAATTTCTCTGGAATTTTTATACTTGAAGAAATTTCGAGTTTTACTATAATTTAAGAGACTTATTTTTGCGAAATTTTCTAATAAGTAATTTACTTTTATTTTAGAGAGAAATATTTGCATTATTAAAATAACTTTTGAAATTAATTTTATAAAGAATTATAGTATTCATGAGCAAAATTGTAAAATTTATATTTTATGTTTTTCGCGTATTTATTTTTGTACAGATAAAATTATTATATTTGATTAAAATCATGTTCCTTTTTAGGATGATCGATGTGATAAATGTAGGTGAATATGTATTGAGAATATAATTTGAAAAAATTTTGTGACGTTGGGTTTAAAATGGTTGTTTCTAATAAGTGCACTCAAAAACCAGTTTGGTTGACTCAACCAAACGTTTGGTCGATATATAACCAACCAAATATTTGGTTAGCTCAAATAAATTTTTGGTTCGAGCAAACAAGTTGTATTGAGCTATAATATATTTTTGCTACTGACAAACATTATATTTAGCAGTCATTATTATTTGTGTGACTAAAACAAAATTGGTTTGCCCATATAAAACATTTATTTGAGTCGACCAAATTTTTGTTTGATCATATATCGACTAAATTTTTGGTTGAGCCAACCAAATCAGTTTTTGAGTGTGTTAAATTAAAGCTAAAAGCTAAGAAACGATTAAAGTTGTTCGAGATACATTTAAAACAAAAATCTTGGCCCCCAGTAAACATAAGTTTCACATTAAAAATGTATATATATAGTATTACAAAATATTTTCGACTCATTGTCAGATGAGGGCTTCCACAATTGAACCTCGAATTTTTCGAGGTATATATTTTTTTATAACATTTGGCAAGCATTGAATTTCATAGTTAAAAAGTAGAAATTTTTATTTGGTTGACAAATTTTAAATCGTTATGTTTTTCAAAAAATTATCAAAAATTTCCCAATGTAATAAAACTTCATTTTTTCTTTGAAAGAAATTGCTCGAACAAAACAATTTTTTCAAGACTGTTTGATGAAACATAACTATAATAAATAAAATTTTTTCCCTATCAAAAATTTCTCTGTTATCTTTCGTGATTTTTTCAAACACAAATTGAATATCAAAACAAATCTTTTACCTGTATGATAAAAAATTTTTTTTGAAAACTTATGCTATAAACATTTTTGCAATTACACTAATTTACATGAAATATGTACCTCGTAGGAAAATGTTTTTTAGACTAATTCTGAGTGGTTGAGTGCGAAAATAAGTGTTATTTATTTTTTGAAAGGAGCGTTTGCAAAATATTAGCAAAAAATATGTTTTTCGGTAATTTTCTCAGTTATTGCTAGAAACTTCAAGAACAATCGATTCTATTCGCATGAAATGTAATGCCTTAAAAAATTCTTCCCTAGTAAATTGGGTTTTTATAAAGTTTTAATGAAACTCCTTATAAAATTTCAATATTTTTTATAAAATTTCGCTTTTTTTATACAGTCACTTTATAAGAAGAGCGATGTTTTATAATGTTCTTGTCAGTTTTTATAAAGTCATTTTATAAAATCCTTATGAATTGACAGAACCTTTACGAAGTAGATTTAAAAATCCACTTTATAAAAATGCTGTCATTTAATAATGATTTTATAAAGTTTTTATAAAGTGACCTTATGGAAAATGATAGAAACTAATAAAAACTTTATCAAACTTTGCTCTTTCAATGAAGTCACTTTATAAAAAAGCGTGATTTTAGAAAAAACCTTAAATTTTATAAGGAGTTTTATAAAAAGTTTATAAAAACCCAAGTTAATTCCCTATTTCTTATAAGGTGACCTCATAAAAACCTTATTAGAAACTGAAATTTATTATAAGAATCAACTAATAAAATCTTATAAGACAAAAATCTGATATAATTTTGTCGATAAATTCATTATAAGAAATTTCAGTTTCTTACGATGTGTTTATAAGATCACCTTATAAGAACTGGTAAACTTACAAGAATTTTACTAGGCCCTCTTATAAGAAATTCCGTTTTCTTATAAGGATATTAGAAAATTCAAAATGACTAGGGTTTTGAAGTTACAAACGTTCAAAGTTGAAAAAAGTGCATTCTTTGAGCTTTTTTGGTAACTTCTCATGTTCATATATGCACTTTTTTCAACTTTCAACGCCTGTAATTCATAAACTACGATTTCAACTAGCATAAAAAGCATATCACCGTAAAGCTCACAAGTATATATTTCATAATAATAATATAGACTTTTTTATATTTTTGGAAATAACTAAAAAAAAGTAAAAACCATATTTTCTCCAATATTTCAAAAACACTTCTTTGGAAAAATAAATGACAGTTACTTCCGTCCTAAGCAACCCAAAATTAAACTAAAAAGAGTATTTTTCGTATCAAGGGGCAGAAACGAGTGAGCAAATTGCACGAGTTAAAACACTAGTATGCACCCTGATACGAACAGTGCTTTTTTTATCGAGAAAATTAAACAAGCATTTTCGTTTTTCACGTGTAGAAACTCAAGGCCGCCTTTTCGAGTCGATGAATCGGCCGTCTCTAAAAACCGACATGAAAATGGTAACCTCACACCCTAACACCTTTGTTTACCCACGGTTTCGTGCTTTTTCATATTCGAAAATAAAAAACCTACGATTTTTCCAGGCGCTCCAAAACATCGTTCGAAAACGTAAACATCAAAAACGCGCGTTTTAATGTAAGAGATATGAAAAATATTGTAAGTAACTATGTCAGAAATTTTTTATTCATTACTGTGTAAATAAACCTCGGCTTCGTCTTGGTCTACAAACTCTAAACTCGTAAATGTTGAAATAATTTCCCTGCTACGACATAAAATATTTTCACAATAAAGACGGAAAATTATTTATAAAACCCTAATTCGTAAAAGTACATACCTCGAACATGACGTGGCGTTTCAAAATGTAGGCGTTTTTGTAGCTCCTTCCACACTTGGCGCAATCGTGGCGCCGGTCGTGTCCGGACATGGCCAATGGTCGATTGTTGTTGCGACTCGTGTGGCAAAGTCGTGGCCGTCGCTGGGGCGTCAGCGGGGCTGGGACTTCCCTGGAGCTGCGCCTCGAGACCCCCCCAGTCCAGCCGAGGCCGGCAAAATACCCTGCAAAGTTTAATGAAAAATCGCACGTAATTAGCAACAATCGGAACGTCAGTTATCAATGATCACGAGGCGCGGGCCATGCCAAACATTCACTTTTTCCAAGCTAGCAACAACGAACAAAACTGGGTTTTTTACGACGAACAAACCTCGATGACTTGTTTTTTTGTGAGTTGGAGAGTACGTACAATTATACCTGAGAACTCAAAAAAAACTTGTATGATGGCAATGCATGTCACTAATTAAGCGTAACACATTGTTGAAATTCGTATGGAATCGTGTATAATGATTATGAGAGGCTGAATATCACCATGTGTTTCGGGTGAATATCAAAATCATTGTTTTTTATTATTCATCACAATATACATAAAACATCGTTTGACAAATTTTCACGCTCATATAATAAAAAACGACCTTGTATTTTGCAACCATTTATTGACGTTTTGTTATAACATTCTTGATTCCCCACGTTCCAAAAAATGGTCCACGGCACCTGTAAAAAAATACCAAATTAATGGGGGAAACCGGAAAAATTTGCAGACACTCACCATTTTCCTCGAGGTCATCGTCTTCATCGACCGAAAAGGTGCCAGTGAAAAAAAACCCGCTGTAATTGCCTTTCTAGACTTTATTTTGCTCTAAATTGAGTACAAGGCTTTTTACAAATCGACAAAATATGACAGAACATGGAATAAAAAACAAGCATTATGGAATGTCAAAGAGAGTTGGAAAAATCATCGCCGTCATCACACGTATACAGAAAGGGCTTTCGTAGAAATGAGCTATTGTCTAGATCAAAGAAAAAAAAAAAACAAAACAAAACAAAGTACATTTTGGTTGCGAACGTGAAAAGGCGTTCTACAAACAAAGATTCCGCACATTCTTGTCTCGCGATAAGCAAAAAACCGATCTAGAAAGATTATGACAATTATGTAGGTGTATACGTTAATAATGAGTGTTCTCTAAATAATATTAATATGTAGTTGGAGACAAGGAATAAAAATTATAATATAATGTTCGTCCGTTGGCAAATACATGGCGAAAGAATCATGATTACAATTATATATATTTTCCTTTTCGAGGCGCTGAGCGGTAGTCATAAATGCACTGTACACTTGAGTTCGTTTTCGAGTATCATGATCAGTTCTATTCGCGATCTACGACATATGAACGCAGATTTCCGGTGAGACATTTTTCATGTAGGGTTTCGTATCTTTGTACATGAAGTTTCATGTGGTCTTATTTAATTGAAATCCATATAAACAGGTTAGAATATTTACGTATTTAAGATATTGTTTGCTAACTTTGAGGTCAAACACGAAAACCATCAACTACAGTGTACGAAACTCAAAAAATTGTTCAAACAATTTCCACAAATAAATTATTGCTTCAATGGTTTTCTAGGGAAGGATTTAATTTTTTCAAGAGTAGGCAGAAAAAATTTTTTTAATTGATCAATGTTCAATAATAAATACGAAAAAGTCTGATGATAAATACCTTCCGGAATAAAGGTTATTTTTCGAAATCCTTTTCAATGTGAAGTTTCCTGAACTTTATGATTTATTATAATCTTTTTTCGTTGATACAATCACAAATTTGAAACATGTCCGACTTTACTGATTAAATTCTGGAAATAATGGCTTTGTATACATAGATTTCAACATACTTGACCCAGTATTCCCTTACACGATGAACATCTCCCCGGATTGTAGGAAAAAATAAATAAAAAAGTAAATGGCGTTGAAACAAAAACAATGAGGATGAGGAAAACAGGTCGGCAGTGAGAAATACAGTCCGCTCGGTGAATAAATATGTAACAAAATATCACTGTATCTGGAAAATGCGCCGGAACAACGCAAAAGGCACAGGAACAATTGTTTTTCCGCTCGATATTTGGTGCCCCGGTCTATTTCCGGTCGCGATAATACCATTTTAAATTCATTCACAGCTGGACTCAGCGCCTCTTCTCTCTATCCTAAAATCTAAGTCGTACTTGAAGGCACTTAACGCAAGGCTGTCTCGGTTAAAACCTACATTTTCCTGGTTTTTTTTTTTTTTTTTTTTTTTTTTTGTCGTGGATCTATTCGTAAGTCGTAAAGTACAAACAAAAACAAGAAGAATAATGAAAACGTGGCCCGGTTTGACAAAGAACCCTAATCGATAGAAATATGAAGCCCCGATTCGTTCTCGAAATTGCGTAATATTACATCTATAAAGCTAGAAATTGAAGCGAAGTTAACGATAATTATGGGTGACGACTTTTATGGTAATTTTATAACCCGCGCGAAGAAAAATATGCGTTCTCGAAAAAAGGAAAAAAAGGCGAAATTCGGCATACTTTTCTTCGTTCGCGGAAATAAGCAAAAGTTTGCGAAACAAACTAATTGTCGTTCGCCAATTGTAATCCGAGGTTAAGAATGTCTTATGAGCTACAATTTCTAAAATTACGAAAACAAGCTTGGTAATTCTAAACCGGGCCACGATTTTTTTTGTTGTAAAAGTAAAGGTTCCACCGAATTCTTTTTCTCTCCCTATCGCAATTCCTTTTCGTGAATCGCACGAATCGTGGCAAGAGTGTGCTTGAATGATTTTTCCCTGTCGCACACTCACAAACTTACCTGGATATAAAAATATCGCAGCCCAAGTTTTACTTATTTTTTGTTTTTGAGATTTTTTTTCTTATTCCCTTTTTTTGCAAGACTCCGCGATTCGTTTCCAGACCATCGACGGACCGGAAATGTGGGACTACTGGTTTTTTTTTTTTTTAATAAATTTTTGAATAATACAAAATGAAATGATACATGTTTTTAGTTGTTTTTTGAAATTAGGCAAAACAAAGTTGAAGATTTTTTAAATTATTCGAACGAAATGAATGAACCGAGTCAAAAGTGAACTTTTCTTTGAAATTTCAAATATTTCATTAATGATGTATGAATACAATGACGTTTCAAGAGTTACCCAAAGTATTATTGATTCTCCTAATTTTAAGTATAAACAATTTTTTATTAACTTCTAATCTCTGAAAACTTATGAATATAACATATATTTTGATGAACATTGCAAGACTAAAGTAATCGAGAATCTTGAACGACGATAATCACTAATCACCATTTTTTTTAAATCTTGAAGATACTTCTCGAATTGTGAATGTTGCAGCTATCGAGTGTTATAAAACTAAATTTTGCCGGACATTTGTAACGTTGATCAAATTTTCAAACAAATTTTGAAAGTGACTAAATAAACTTATTTTACATTTTCGATTATTCGTAAGAGATGTATACAAATCAACGAATTTTGATTTTTTCGTTCCTAAGATCAATTTATCATGACATATCATACATCATAGTTGATTTAATTTTTAAATATTTTCCTATGACCTATCGATAAAAATTCCTTAAAAATACTTCTAATTGAACCTTCAAATTTTTTCCCACTCTCCCGATTCGTCCGACGTCACGAAATTTCTAAAAAAATTTTCCCTTCCTCACTTCCTTACTCTACCATTGACTGTCGCACCGTAACAAACTATATAATATATCTTCCCCGACCTCGGAACGTTATGGTTTTTTTTTTTAATTTTCATCATCTTCCATTCAATTTATTCATAATATGTTTAGCGTACTTTTTTTTCTTCAAAAATATAAAGCGCTATGTTTCCTAAATACGCGAATCCATGTACAACGCTCGCGACGCCATTTTTTTAGTCTAATCCCTAGCCCACTCTCGTTTTCCTGTCACGATTTGCGGCGAAATGTCGCGATCGCCGTCTGGATGTTTCACGCCCAAAAAACAATAAAATAAACCTAAATATCTCAATCCAACAAATTTGCCGATGAAACAATTTTTTAATAAAAATCTCTGAAACAATTTCATAAAATCAATTTCACCCCAACGACGACTCTAAAAAACGCCCGTGACCGCGATCGTGAAAATCGTGAAATCGCCTTATTTTCCGGTGACGAGAAAAAATCGACAACAACACTTCGCGTTTAAAATTTTGTAATTGGAAAAAAGCATCTAAATATCACGAAGCTTTGGCAGTCTCTTGCCCATTCCTTACCTTCGCCCTAAAACCACGCACGATAAATTCCTTAGTCATTAGGGATAATAGATTTTAATCGCTAAAAAAACATAATCTGATTGCATTCAAGCTGTAAAAGCAAAAAATTACCTACATCGAATTAGAGAAAACAACTTAAGAAATATACGAAACTTTAGTGTTTTGCTTCGATTGAATAAACATTCCTTCCTCGAAAATTGGTAAACTTCCCGTATGAACCGACACCAAAGGCGATATAAAAAACAAATAATTTTGTTACCCATAGCCTTATTCGTACTAAATACCTAATTTTAAAAAAGAAGAAACAACTAAATGATAACGCCCGAATTTCCACCATCGAAAGGGATAAATTTTTTTTCTTTTTTTTCTTTTTTTTCTTGCTTATAATTTGTAAAACTACGTAATTCTACGGCTTCATTTGTAATTTTTATCGCCACTGAGTTGAGAAAATTCCTACCTTTCTTTTTCCTCCCAAAAAAATCAATCGTTTTTTATCACTTGGCGTTTAGACCTTGGAGCTCCGTTATCATAACGTTTCGAAGGCACATGTTTCAAGATTTATAAATCGATCGATCGCAGAGAAAAAAAGCATTTTTCTCTCATTGAATATCCTTCTAGAGTCTCTCCCGTGCAATATGTAAAAATGACCGTTCTATTAGTCTCCCAAAGTACGCGGAAAAAAGTTTATAACCTAATTTAAAAAACTACCGAGTGTAATGAAAAACAGTAATAAACATCATATCGAAAAGTCCAATAATTAAAAATAAGGGTAGGTCTAAAATTGAACCTTATGATAATCTTGTGAGGAATTTTCCACAATTTTTGAAACTTGCGAGAATGACTTTGGAGTTTGAGGGAAAGAAATTGAATCGATTGGCAAGGAATTCGGAGTGTTTTTGTAATGATGAATTTTGAAATTTCTTCAATGCATCTATTTTAAAAATAGCTAAAAACAAGTTCTAAAATTTAAAGAAACTAATAAAAATTAATTGCAGTCAGACATGGAAGGATCGGAATACAACTTCATATATTTTTACAGTATCAGTATTCGGTATTGAAAATATTGTGAAAGTTTTTATTTTGGACCAGTAAAATGATCCACAGATCTTCAAAGGCGATATTCTAATATTACTACGGTTTTCACACACAAAAATTAAGTCATAGTTTGCAATACCAAAGAATTTAAAGAAATTATCAGTCTTAACAACCAATATATGAAATATCTTCAAACTATCCTACCATTTTTACACTCAAATTTCTCAAAAATAAAATTATTTCAAAAACTGAATCAAACATCTGAACTCTACGAAATTCTAATCCAACAGTTCCCTGAAACTCCTAAAGTTACTAAAATTCCCAAGACAAAAAAGTTAAAACCTTCCAAACCTCAGGATTTGATAGAAAATCCTCATATCCTCATAAGGCTCAAGTTTAAAAAATATTATCAAAAGTAAAACAAACGATTCCTGGCCCAGCGACATAAAACGCTCATCAAAATCATCATCCTCAACCAATCAGAATTGTAATGCATTGGAACCCTAACCTAACCTACTCGCAATTACATCACGTAATCTAGTAATCTCTGTTTTTTCGACAAGCGAAAAGAAAAAAAACGAGCGGATTTTCGCCCTGATCAAGACCTCGCGAGGCACTATCCTTACCCTACGTAAACTATGGTAAAAAGTCGACCGAATCTACATTTATCGTCGACGTTTTACAGCCTTAAAAATTTACGTTTTTTTCCTTTAATCCTAAATTGTTTTTTTGTAGCAACTATCGGGTACGACCTATTTGTTTCGCCCTGAAAATAGGCTTTGCATTTGTTTTTTTCTTTCGTCGAGGATTTGTGTTCTTTTCTTTTTTCCAAGGTTTCCGAAACGCGACTTGGCATTAGAGCAGTGACCGAGGGCGGAGTCCCGAAATTCGACCACTTTTCTCGTTGAATTTTCTTGAGATTGAAAAATTTTCTGTACTCCGAAAAAGTTGCTTAAAATATGGAAAGTGAATTTAAAATGAATTTCAACGAGAATATCAAATAACATCATATTGTATATTGTTCACATTTACAAATTGGCAAAATTCTTTAAAAATGTTTACAAAAAAAATGTAGAAAACTGGTCAAAAATCAGGCCCGGCTCGCTCAAAGGGACGTGTCGCGTTCGCATACTTATTTCGTAAATTATCGAGTATAATCACGAATAGTTTAGTTTTTTTTTTTTTCATAAATATTGTCTACAGTATGGAAAGTTTGGACGGCCGTTGCACGTGCTGTGTGTGGCATAGGAATATGGGACAAACGCTGGGGGGCATCTCGAGTACGGTCAGTATCATCGTCATTATTTAACGTAAACCTATATTTAGTACACAAAAAAACCAAACGGTTCTCAATAACGTTGGCCAGGGCTGCGCCCCGAGTTCCCCTTCGTCGAACAAAATGAGCAGAACTCAGCAGCGCTGCCAAGACCACCGTTGAAAACGTGACTTATTCTTCTTCGATTGTACGGATTTTTGATTCATCGTGTGTGCATGTGTACAGTGGATCAGAAAAAAAAGGAATTATCGTTATTAGGAACAGCATTAAATCAAGTCTTATCCGTACTCTCACCCCGCATTCATCGAATTCTCGGCCCGGTCCCGAAATGCAGTCGTAAACAATCTCTTTTGGGCTTAACTTACGCTATGAAAAACTTGATCATTGTCCTGTATAAAACTGTCTATTGTTAATTGCACGAAATACTTGTGGGGGGGGGGGAGGGAGAGGGAAAATTCGGAGCCACTTAAGAACTATTGTTACGGTTATTGCTGTACTTGTGGAATATTGCAAATTTGTACAAAAATAAATAGTTAGACTTTGTTATTTTTCTTTCCATATTATTTCTACTTCCTTAGCTGTGTAAATACTGTAAAAAAGTTACGCGTCTAAGCATTTAAGGCAGTGTCGGTTGGTTTGTTTTAAACGGTATATGTTGGGGAGGGGGTAGAACCGGGCCGAATCGAAATCGTCGTTGTATGTACGCGTGTGTTTGTACGAGTGTGCATGTGTCATGAATTGACGATTTCCCATTTTTCTATGTTCATCGGAAACTAAATGGAATTTCGCAAACCGTGTCCCCAGTGAGCCACACGTGAACGGCTGCGTCCAGTTAAAAAATATGGAACCAGTGTGACCAGAATGGTTGCTATGGAAGAGCTCCGGTTTGCCGGTTGGTCCTTGGCCCGACTTCAGGTCCCGTTTTCAGCTCGATGGATCGCGTTCGCCATTACGCCAAAAAATATTACTAACAATAATAAATATACAAGCCGAAAAAATACGAAGGCCTTGCTCCTCCCAGCGAAGCAGATACGACGAAATATCGAAAGAAATGTTCTCAAATTTTAATCCTACATTAAATAATGTAACAAATTTAAACCGAAAGTAATGCCTAAATATTTGTAAAAAAAATAAAAAACCAGAACGATTTTCTTTTTGCTTTTTACATAAGTATACTAGAGCCGGGAAATTTCAAAAATATATAATTTAGAATTCCTAACTAGAAAACTATTTTGAACATACCGAAAGATCGTTTGAGAGGTAAATTTCTTGATCGAAAGATTCAGCCGATAACGCGTCGCTAAATCCGACCACTCGCGATAGCTAAGTAAAAAATCACCTTTGTTCTGATAACATATCACAGTCCATTGGTCGTATCCAAATACTTGGAGCCTCCCTTTACCCAACCCCTTAATTTTACAAGTATCTCTTTATTTTTTCATTTTTCTGAACGCGATCCACCGGCAACGGAGAAAAGTCGGGCTCCGGACGCTTTCTCTCGTATAGTGTGTAACTTTGACACGCAAAGTTTTTGCAGTTAAAAAAAAACAATAAAAATATCGCGATCCGTAATCTAGAGCGATAGTGTCGTTTAAAAATAATCGTAAATGTAGCGTAAAAAAATAAAAAAAGAAGAGCGCTTCTGACATGGTGGATGCTGCGACGTCAGTGATGTTCCGTCAGGTTCGATCAACGATTGACAACAATAAAAATGCTTTCGCGCCTGCTCCATTGAAAGTTGCACTTTCCAGACCCGTAGAGAGGCGCGAAAGAGGCCGATTCTTTCCTCGATCGCAAATTGGGTTCAATTTAAAAATAGAAAAAAAAGGACTATTTCGTGTAACTTTACGGATGTGGAAAATGAAACAATTTCAATGGAGTGTTATGGAAAATAAAGTTTGGAATGGGGGATCAAACACGTTTCATCCCTCATCAGATAATGTACTATTCTGTCAGGAAGGCGCGGAACTTCCCAATTAGTGTCGCTCGAAAAATGCATTATTTCAGAAAAACATTTCTATGGAGGTTTTTTGTTTCGTACTGTTGCAGTGTGAGGAATTGCCACGGACGGCCAATATCACCGATGTCTCTGTCAAAGCTCACGATTGGTCCATAAGCTACACCTTCTCCTGCTTGTAGATTTTCTCTTTGTGCATTCGCTCCATGTGACGGGCAATGTGCATCTTTTGCTTGGCTTTCTGAAATTTCAACAATCACGAACGGTGATTGGTTAGAAATTGGCTTCGATTGGGCGCAAAATCCATCTCTTTAAAATTTGGAAGCACCATTTTGACACAAAAAGTTATTTTTTCAATATCTGTTGTATGCAGTCAGGTATCGACTCACCTAGCAATTTTACTTTCAGAAAGCTTTCGGGAAGCTTTGAAGAATTTTTTCCAGGTGAGAAATTCGTCAATTCAACCAGTTGTCACAAAAGTGATGCTACCAAAAATGATAGAATATAAAGAAAAATGTTTATTTTGATATTTCTTTTTCTGTATTTTATTCTTTTAAACAGGGAAGAAGTTTTTACATAGTATACCGTGTATCTAAAGAAACCTGATCAATGTGTTTTCTGAAATTTTCATGATAGAATCATACAGACAGAACTGATTTTCTATCCAAGATAGAAATGTTGTGTTTTGATTTTGAAAAAAAAAAAAATACACTTTTCAGCTGCGTTTTTTCATGAAATCTTTTAGACAAACGACTTAATATTTTTTTCAGTATAGTTTTCTCAATGATTCTGAAATATAAGAATGATTTATAAATTTTATCCAGGGAAGTCAGGATCTTGGATTTGACAATCAATCCTCGATATGATTCTAATAATTGCTCTGAAATAAATAACCTTCATAAATGTTCTATTTTTATACAATTAAATAGGTTTCACTGATACAAGTTTTTATTGACAGTAACAAATTTCGAGATGGATTTTGGAAGTTTATTGTTATTTAGTAATTAGAAATACTCACATAAACGCAGTGGGGGCACTGGAACGCTGGCTCTAAACAGTGATATAACAAATAATCCATCAATAATCAAAAAACAAATTGCAAGTCAGTAAAATCAAAGGGTTGAATTTAATCGCATTGTTAGCAATAATAATTTGCTATTTTTTAATTTCTCTAGGTTCTGAAAAATTTTTTTTTCAGATTTAAAGTATTTTTGAATTTTTAATACAACATGAAAAATTTTCTAGACAAAAAAAATGGTATAGAATACAGTTGAAACTATAATTGTCTGCAAAATGTTATCTTTTTGGTGAATCTTTCAGAACATATTGTACTCGAAAAATTATTTTTAGTAGAGAAAAATTATGCCTGGAAACCACGATCCGATTATAAAGTTTCAAACCTATGGTGTAAATGTAAAAACTTGGAATACCAGAAGGTTCTTTTGAAATAACCTATCGATTCATATTTTAAATGTTTGTTATTAAAGATCAAGACGAAACATTTGTTACAAAAATTAAAGGCATTAAATAGATTTTGATCATTTATGTAGCCTTTCACCAATAAAACGTTAAATAACAATTGAATGATTTTTTTGAAGAATTTTAGTAACAATCTGACTATTTTCGACTAAGTATATACTTTCTTTCAAACATATACTGAAGATTAGTCAAAGGTTTAAAAATTTCTGTTAAATTTTGCTTTGAGTTTAACAAAACAGAAGTTCTTACGAATATTTCGAAAAAAACCTTAATTTCCTCAGACTAAACATAAGAAGGTGAGTACCTTGCGATACCTGTATCTCATTCTGAATAAAAAAATTCAGAGAAATTAGCTGAACAATCGAAGAAACAGATAAAAATTTTTCTAAAAACCACGGATCATTCCATCAACTTTAAAGACATTTTTTTCTGTGCCTGATGAACTTTCGGAAAAGTTAGAGAAGTCTCTTGTCTCGATTGCATAAAATTCAAACTGGTCGGCTTTCATTTATAAAATTTTCGGATACATTCTGAAACCTAAGAAAATTTTGAGAAAAAAATTCTCTTTGTTTGTATCTGTAATAAATAAATAGTATAGCTTGTTCTGAAGTTTCAAACGTTAAATAAAGATAAATATGTAATAAAATTTGAGAAAAAATAATACTGTGTATTTACTAGGGTTATATTTGTTTTCTTTAATTTGTAGTACAATTTCTTGAAATTTTTGGAAAAGTTTTCCAAGGCTTTATTAAAAATTGTAAATATTTATCAAGGATTTGATAATCTTTGTGTCAAACTCTGAAATACTTACAAAACAATTATATGTAAAATTCTTAGACAATTTTTCCTCGACTTAAATTTACAAAAAAGATGGCAAAGCTTAGAGCATTTTTTTACAATATTTCTGAGAAGGTTCCAAAGATATATTCAAAGTCTAAGAAAACGAGAAATTTAAAAAAAAAAGTTTCCAAAAGCCTCGTTTCCAACTTTCATGACGAAAAAAAGTTGGTACAATTTTTGAGCTGAATTCAGTTAATTTTGAATATGCATTTCAGAGTTCCTTAATATCTTCTTGAAAATGCCGTTTGTCAGAAAAGTTTAAAAAACTTTAAGAAAACTTTTGAAAAATGTTGTTCTTGGTTTTTAAAAATATCTTTAGTGAGGTTTCGAATCAAATATCCAAAGTTTTAATGAAAAGTGTCTCTAAAAAAACTAATTTTCAAAATTATACTCAAAAAAATATTTGAAAAAAAAAAAACTAAAAAAGAATGTTCAGTAGCTGATAATAAGGAAATAATCAGAACTAAGTCCTTGCATTGGTATAAAAATGATACTAAAGTTAATATAAATTCCTTTCACGGCCAACTGTATCCCGCTGAAAAATTTTCAACTATCGACGCAAACCTCACAAATCCAAAATATTCACACAAAAACAAAACATATCTGCTTACAATAAGTTTTTTGCAAAGAAAGTCGGCGTTTCTCTATCGATACAAATACATGTAATAAATAAGTAAAACAATGATTTCGAAAAAGAGCAATTCACTCCTTCAAAATTAAATTTTGGAATACATCAAGGCAACAGTATTTTTCTAAGATATTTCCAGTGACAAAAATTACTCCAAATTTTGTAACAATAGAATCCACATTGACAATAAATTCGTAGACTGAGAAATGACGACTTTTCACGCAAAAAACAGATTGAAAATAGTCCATTTTCTTGCGAATTAGAGGAAAAATTGCTGATTGGAAATAAGGGATGAAATGTGAGAATCCCAACTCACCCTTGCCGCATTCCCATTTCTGGTGGTTCCTGAGACTGGATTTCAGTTTGTAAACTCTGCCGCAATTAGGACAATTGAAGCCTTCCGGGCTAGACGCTGCCGAACTAAAGCCTTTGCCAAGAGTGGCCCCAGACCGCCACATGATGGATGGCACGCTCCACCTCTGCCAAGCTGCAGCCCATTTAAGCCCCGTAATGCTCAGGTCTTCGGCTGGAACACAGGGTTCATTTTCCTTCATTACCAAAACAAAGTCAACCTAACAGAAAAACCTTAAATTTATTTTTCCTCGCCACCTGTTTTCCAGCTATTGCTGCTAAGAAGCCTTACCCAACTTCGTTTCCAGCAGCAATAGAAAATAATCTACTGTAAAAGTACAAGCTTTCGATGCAAGTGTGCGTGTTTTTGCTATTATACATGTGTCCCCAGAAGCGACTAACTTTAACTTCGTTAACTTCCCAAGAACAAGGTAAAAAAAAATGGATAAATCATAGTGTAGGAAAGGTCAGATTTCTTGCATGCTTTCTTCGGGATCGAAGGAAGGGAACAAAATGGACAAAAAAAAAATAACTTTATTTGCTGAGTTTTGTATTGGTAGAAAAATCTTGACAAAAACTTGGTCCTCTTAAAACTAGGAAGATTCTCTATTTTCTCAGAGATTCTCGGTGTCCTAAATCTAAGATTATTCCTCTTCAGAGGGTGCTACATGTCTTTAGGAATAATCGATCTGGGCATAAGGCTCAGTAGATGATGGTCCAGATCGTCGATTTTCTCGACATGTTGGCGTAAAATATGTCGTTGCCAATGAGTCTTGCGTTTGCATTTTTGCGGGCAAAATGGGCACCTGAAAAGAAAAAAATCCAGTTTAGTGAAAATTTCAAATTTTATATTCTCTCCAGGGGCTCGTTTGGTGTTGATTAGGGACAAGCTTTCTTCTTTTCAACCCCAGTGTGCGTAGGTTCTCGATCAACAAAACCCTGATAACACTTTGATAACAACCTAATGAATATAAATTACGAGGTTATCATTTAAAATTATCATCGAAACGTCATCGAAGAATTATCGATCTCGATAACGCAAAATAACTGAATGAAACTTCACTGAAACTGAGGGTCCACGTTGCACTCCCACGTGACGTGTCGTTGAAGGCTGTCTTTCCTTTTGTACTTGCGGTCGCATTTAAGGCACTTGAACATAGAATCCCTCTCTTTCCTCTCTCCAAAATTTCTAGTTTCCGGGATTTTCAAACCGGCGAAAACCGCTGCAGCTGCCAGTTTCCAATCCTGCACCGGTGAATCCACTCCCTCTCGTGGCTCTGCAAGAAAAATTTAATGTTCTAGCACTGTCCCAATGTCATCCTAAAAAGTATCCCGTCACCATTTTGACAAACCGCACACGCAAAAAACACACAAGTGCGTAAAAAAAAAGTGTGCATTTACTTTCCAGTTGCCCTCACGTTGGTTTGAGTTTTTCGTGGTTCGAAGAAGGAAGGTTTTTGCTGGGTTCAACCTGTTTTAGGAAAAAAGTATCATGGTTTTCTTTTGGACAACAGTGCCAGCAAAAAGTATCATAAGTGATCAAAAATAGAGTTGCACTGTAAAAATACTTATCCCTGTATGTGTAATTGTCTGAAAATTTGATTAAAACGAAAATTTTGAGGTTAGAGCGATGGAAATATTGATATACAGTATACAAAACACAGACGACAAAAATTTTTTATGCTATCTTAGGTCGTAGATGTGAATTTTCACTCTATATCAAGTCAAAATATCGTCACTCAAATTCAAAGTGATTTTTAAATCTTTTAGAGTGAAAAGTCATTCTTTTAAGAGTGAAATTCATCTTCTCTAAGAGTGACGATTCATTCTTTTGGAGTGAATTCTCACTCTATGGAAATCATTTTCACTTTTTGTTTGGGTAAGGGTATTTTGATTCAAGATAAAGTGAAATTCAACTCTTCCAAGAGTGATGATTCGCTCTTTTGGAGTGAACTTTCACTCTTCAGGAGTGAGTTTCTACTTCTTATTTCCACTATTGTTTTGACTCAACGCAGAATGAAAACTCACTCCAACGAATAAATTAAGAGTCCCAACGATCCATAAAACGTACAAATCCTAAATAAGGGAAGAAAAACATGTGAAGAATCATGAAAAATAAAAACGTTCCTTTTTATTGTAGCTTAATTTGGGTTTTACTCCAACGGTATTTGGTCTGGCGTGATATATGAGTACACGTAATTTTCGTCGTTTTTCAGAATGAAGTTGTGCTCGTTTTGGATGATTTCGTAAAGATGACGCGTTTGTAAATGCCTGCGAACGTTCGCGTACTTATGTGAAGAGTAAGTACAGAGAGAGCATTTGTATTTGTGTTCTGTTCCACATTCCCTACTATGGCTCGTTAAGGACTTTGCGTGTTTCATGTACTTCAGGCAATTCGGGCATCGATATGGTGTGCGTTTCCCGGGCTTCGTCCTATCACCTAAAAAACAAAGATTTCTGTGTTACCAAAAATAAGTATGACGAATAATAAACTCACTAGCGTTTATGTGGATTTGATATTTTTCACCGCTATATTTTTACATCACTCCTAGGGGAATAAAACCAAAAACTTACTAAAACACAAAAATATTTTTCAGAAAAGAAAAATAAGGATCATGAATTTGTCTTTAATTCACTGATAATGAATTACCTGAAAAAAAATATGGCATTATATAAAATATTGGACCATGAATACAACTTGTTATACAGTTTTTTGTAGGGGGGGGGGGGGGTGGGTGGGCCTATTTAAAAAAAAAATAATTCCAATTTCATCATTGGAAATCCAGCACGGAGAAACAAATCAAAAGATTCTGCGAATATGGAAGAAAGAATCATTTTAAAATAAAACACTATATCCTCTAATCAAACGTAGCCCTGAAAAACAACAAAAATATATAGTTAAAAAAGTGTAACAAAAGAACAAAACCTGGGTAAAAAAAAAGGATTGAAAATAAAAAACGTCTTTCACGCCAAATCGAGAATAAGAAATTATACTAACAAGTACGAAAACAATTTATCAAAATCGTCTCGTTTTGTGAACAAAATGTTTGTAGAACCTGAAAAATTAAAGTTTGATGAAAAAAAGTATCTTTCATGAAGAAAAAAAACCATCAAAACTTGAAAACGAAGATTCGTTTTTATTGGCCATCAAGAATGGCTTTTACAAAAATATAAACGTCGACTAAAATTTTGATTTACAACGTTGTAATTCATAATTTACAAGACTTCGGCCGATTCCACGAATTTCCAGGATTTGGGAATCGGCTATAAAAAAATAAATTTTGGAACTACTTACCGGAATTTATTTAAAAACAATTTTTTTCTAATTTTGAGAACCATTATTTGAAAACTTGACACTCAAAATTAGGCAACACGCAAAATTGGTAAGGTTCATTTTTTTTATTAAAGTGCGCAAGAAAACAAGCATTATGTACAAATAGGCTGGTCTAATTTTGATGTCAAGTTTTCGAGTCGGGAAGTATAAAAACATAGGATCTATTGTAGTAAGCTGGAAAAGTAAAAAAAAGGGCTATTTAAGTAATTACTCTAACTTGAAAAATTCTGTAACATTCAACCCTGAAAAGTAAACATGTGTGAAACTGTTTAAAGATTCCAAATTGAATGTTATGACTGTACAATATGAGAAATCATTGAATTAAATCTATGATTTTATAGATATTTGCATAGAAAATTCTTCATTCGAGAAATAAATATTTGTAGTTATTCACTCGAAGTGGGAATTTTTCGTGTGATATTCACGCATTTTTTCACGAAACGTAAAAAAGTTATTCCTTAATTTCTAGTAATTTTTTATTTTTGACAGCCGTAATAAATCTCCCTAATTCATGAAAGGAAATTGAATATTTATAAATAAAAATTACAAAACCTTAAATCCAAAGAGTTAGAAATTATACAACGAAATTTTGAATCATTTAAAATAGAAAGTATTAAAAATCTGTGTCTGATTTTGGTTTTTTTTTCGCATTAGAATTTTTTTTTTTTGAGGTACTCGATTACCTAAATAATTTTGCGTGTTTTTCGTCAGATTTGAAAGGCCTTGAATCTAATTTTGCAAAAGTATTTTCAAAAAAGCATCATATTTCTAATTCCATTTTTTCTAAAAAATTACCTTCATTGCTCGAACGTTCTTTTGTTGCCATTATCATAGCTAATATATTGTGTGAAAAAAATACACCTTTCCAGTTTTAATTCTGAGCTAGAAAGAAATATTCCAGGTTTCTTTTTTTTTCACAGAATAAGCTCTCAAAAGTATTGGCAATAAAAAGACTTTCGAGCATCAATAGTCATTAATTTATGCAACAGTTAGTAATAAAAAAATAGTAATGTGATGCTTTTCTGTAAATGTTATCGTAAAAATGTATCCAGTGCTTTTTTAAACTTAAATGTATGACTTTTAATCACACAAATAGGTCTACAAACAAGAAAATCACATTAAATTATTTAAATAATTTAACACCTGAAAACGTGACCTAAGAAACAAAAATCCTTTTGCACGAAAGTTAAGGGGGTGAAATCCAGTTTTGAAATCAATTGCCTTTAAAAAAATGACGCAGTGGAAATGGGTTTTTTCCAATAGAGACTAAAAAGAATTGAATAAGAAAATTCCTATTTATTTCCCATTGGTCCACACAGGAAAAAAACTATTACCTGGTGGATCATTTTCCTTCGAGAAAATTCGATGTAATTCATATAATTCATAAATATATGAAGTAGCCTTAGCAAATATTGGAATCTTCAATTTGTCATTTAAAAATTATGAATCCAAGAAATCATTGAATTTCCAGTTTCGTGAAGCAAAAACTTATGTATTATATAGAGAATTAGAAAAAAGGTACTCAGAATTTTTGTATCTGATAAGTTAAAGTTCTAACTCACATTGCGATGATTGCCAAAAATTATCAAAATATGAAAAAAATACTCACGAATTCTAAAATCCTATAATAATGAAATATTTTTGAATATAAAGTATTTATCACACGTTCGAAAATTTCCAGAGTTATATTTTTTAAATGATACAACCCAGTGAATCATACAAAAAAAGTTGAAAAATTCAGTATCTGCGAGTATGAAATCTAATGGTACTTGGAACTCAAAAATTACACGAAAAAACCAAATTCTCTCCCAAAAGTACAAAAATTTAAAGAATATTTGAGTTAAGCTGAATTCACTAAAACTCAAAAGTCAATTTTGGTTAGATAACATAGTACATTGCACAAATAATACAAGATTTAAAAAAATTACTTTTCACCAGAATTGCTCTCTTAATTCCTTGGAGTGAATTTTCACTCTATATCGAATAAAAATACTGCTACTGAAACAGGGAGTGAAAAATTCACTCTTAAGGAGTGAAATGTCACTCTCAGAGAGATCAAATTTCACTCCTAAATTCTAATTAGATTACCTAAAAAAAGAGTTGACTGTCACTTTAAAAAAGTCAAAAATCACTCCAAGCTTGAGTGGCATTATTTTGACTCGATGTAGAGTGAAAATTCACTCTTGAGGAGTGAAATGTCACTCTCAGAGAAGTTAAAGTTAACTCCTGAATTCTAATTAGATTTTACTGTAAAAAGTGATTTGACTTTCACTCTAAAAAAGTGAAAAATCACTCCAAGTGCATTATTTTGACTCGATGTAGAGTGAAAATTCACTCTAAGTAATTAAGAGAGTATCAAGGTCATGTGAAATTACCTGCATTCAACAAATGACAAAAACAATTGTTGAAAAGAAAAGCTCGAAAAACAAAAACAAAATTGAAACAAAATATCCAAAATAACTAAACAAGCACAAATTCAATTCCGAATTCTGAATTTCGTAGTAAAATATCCTTATATTTGCACAAACTTGAAAATATTGTGAAACTTCCTCTCGTGCTCGACGAGCTTGTCGCGGCGGTAAAATTTTTTCGGGCACAATTGGCAGGCATGCTGAGGGTCCTCGTTGTGCAGTCTCAGGTGCGCCCGCAAATTGTGCTTGTACCTGAACCAGGCCTGGCAAATTTCGCACTGATGCGTCGGCGCTTTTCCCCCGCACTCCACTCGCATGTGGCGCTTCAAACACGACGATCTCATGTAATTTCGATTACAATTCGGGCACCTGTAGCTCGGATGGTCCGAAACCTGAACTTCGTCCATTGGCTGCGACCAAAAATCTGCAAAAAAAAGCAGTCAACCGATGAAACTCGAGTTCACACCAGTCAGCAGGAAACTCGTGACAGACGCATGGAAATCGGGACACCTTGGGACTCATTTTTTCTGTTTCTTTTATTAGACAAATACGATGTTACATCTGGCTTCACGTATTAAAAAAAACATACGCCATTCACAAACGAATCGAAAAATATTAGTGGGTTAATGAACGGGTTGGCGAGGTACAATCAGGTCAGAAAATGAAGTACATCGAAATGTCACCGGAACTCCGTGAAAAACAGTCAAATAAAATGGAAAAATTCCTACCGAATTCCATTTTTGATAGCAAAATATATTGAATATATCTCTGTATTTTGGAAAATAAAACGAGCTTGATTCGATTCATCCTCAAATGCTCGTTTATGACATTGCAGATACCCGAAGCTCTTCAAAGTCGAGCGTTGTGAATGTTGTAGTGGCGCTGCAAGCTGTGCCGGTGCTTGAATTTGGAATTGCAGAGCAAACAAGCGAATTGCGCTTCTTTGTTGCATTCGAACTTTTTGTGGCGCTGCAGGCAGACGGATCTTCGATAAGCCCTCCCGCACATGTCGCATGGATACGGCTTGTCGTTGCTCATGGGGAACGAAGGCACTGGAAAAAAGAAAATCACCGATTAGTACGGAAAAGACTATTCCCTTCGCTCACCCTAAACGAGGAAACGGGAGCAAACAAGGAATGGGCGAGAAGAAAGAAAATAATAACCACCGACAACAACTGATGAAATAATATCTCAATCTTTAATCAATAACCCGCAACAAGATGAGTAATTTTATGGATAATGGAGTAACATATTCATAAAATCAAATAATGTTTTACAAAAACTAATGTTCACCTAAAGTATTTTAAAAATACATGTTTTTTTTAAGGTAAGGAAAAGTGTCACAAAAAATAACTATTTTTTTTGGACACTTTTCCTTCCCTTAACAAAAAATCCTCATTCCAGCTTACAAAGTGTCGCCAAGTAATGCACAAGTCGTGAGTTTCTGATGGAAAATCGGAAAACGCGTCATATTGTTGAAGCTCCCGAAGGAGAGGGAGGAGGGGGTAAGAAAAAAAACGTGACCGTAAAACGAGTATCCTATGGTGATTTACAGGCACCTGTGTGCGTGCAAAAGTCGCGAATACTGATATGAAAAATACTGCAAACGACGGGCAATGGTACGCACTTTTCCAAATCCGATCGAAGGCACTTTTTGACTTCCTCACTTTGTACAATTTTAAATAGTCGTAAGTACACCAAGTTCGCGAAGACTACTCGAGCGACTGTTTTCATCTACTTAACAACAAACAAAACCCTCATCAATAAATAAAAATATTACGTAATTCGAGAAAAATGGAATGTTCGCGAAAAAAAAAATACGTAATCTCAGTCCTATTGTTCGTACATAAGAAACTTGTTCTCTAAAATACTCATACAAAAATAAAATTAAGACTACAAAAAATTCCGTCCTGGATAGCAAAATGTAGGACCGACCAAAAAAAAAGTTTTCGAAAACTTTACCCTTAGGACTAACATAAATAATAATTGTACTTCGTAAAATATAACGAGAACCAACCCACTGTAATGTTATGAATAATAATTACAAGTACTGATTTTTCGATCGCAGGGAAATCTCCTTCAGATGCGTTTTATGTACAATAGGACGGATGAAAATTTCTCTGTATTTCCCCTTACCTAGAAATCCACGATTTTTTTTAACGTGTGGGAAACGAGTTCGAAAATTGGACGGATGGATTACGGAGGAACGAAATTTTCTGCATCTGAAGTCATCCTGGTAAATGAGTAGACGGTTAAGGGGATATTTTGAAATTTTCCAAATTCCAAAAAAAGGTGATCACGCTTTTTAGGGTCACCAGAGGGAAGAGGGGGAAATTACAAGTCGCCTTTGAAAGGGGTTTGCTGGTGGTGCCTTTTGTAATGCACTGTGAGATTTCCTCGCTGACGAGCTTTGTAAGGACACTCGGAACATTGGAAACTGGGCATTCTCTGGGCGTTCGCTGGGCACTCGAACGACTGCAACAAAAATCAAAAGAATGATTTAAATTCGGCCATTTTCAGCTGTGAAACATAATTATTTTTATAGAATACCTGCGAGAACATGTTTTTTTTTAGGTTTTACTTTCGATAACGTGAATGTGTGGGGAAAGTACTCACTTCTCCCACGATAGTAACTTTTTTAGTGACATCGAAACCTCAAGTTTATAACTTTGATTTTTTTATTGTTCCTCGTATGCAAGATAATATTACGTTTATTCAAATATAAATATGTATATAATATCTAAGACATATTATTATGAAAATTATTATAAAACATTATGATATTAACATCATAAAAATATGTCATTATCATTATACATCATATCTTTATAGTATGTTTCTTTCAAAATGTAGTTCTTGAATTCCTAATTAGGCAAAGAAATTACATGTTTCCCGCAGTATTTTTAAAAATATTATTAATATTTGTAAATATTGGTCAACAAAAAATATTTTACTAGTCGTATGATATGCTATTAGTTGAACTGGCGAATTTCTGTACTCGTTTATTTTTATTACTTATTTTTCAAACTCATACTTCATATAATTAAACATTTCAGAGGATTTCGAATATGGATAAAAAAATATATGTACTTATGATTTAGTATTCTGAAAATTGAATTTCTAGGTAAAAATAAAATTTGAAAAATGAAGGATTTTTGATCTAGCTTAGTTTATAAAATTACAATGTAGGAATTTCGAAACAAAAAAGATAACGAACATTCTTTGACAATTAATGCTGATATGGGCTCATTTGAGTATTACATAACGCTTTGGGGGTGAAGGGGGGGGGGGGGGTGAAAATAAGTCTTGTGTTACAAAAAGCAATTTTTTAATTTTTACTTTCCTTGGAAATAAAGATTTATAACTCCATCATTGTCATTGTCTTTCACTACCATAAAAGTCTACATTGTACTGTCCAAAGTTTTTTGATTCTTTCACTAAAAACATCTCTGATTATTCAATACTATTCAAGTTACAACAATTAGCGAGCATTTTTAGAAACACATCAAAAACAAAAAACACTTTCGAAACTTGAAGTATCTCAAACCCTTTTTTTAACAATTTATGATTCAAAAAATAGTATTACCTGAGGTATGAATTTAACTTTGTTAACTTCGAAGTACGAATTCTATTCTAGAAAAATTTGAAAAAAAAAAAAAAACTACTATTAAGTCTTTCATTAGAGATTTTTCGCGATCGAAAATCACAATAATAAGATGAGTTCTAATATTATGTTCACCATCTCCAAGGCAAATCAAAATTATGAAATGTTACGTGAAAAGCCAGCGTATGTAGTGGGGGGGGGGGGGGGCGAAAATAGGCCAAAAATTGGGTACTAAGTAATATATACGATAGTACGAGATTTATGGGTTCAGTGCAAATTCAGAGTAATTGATCAAATGGAAACTGTTTGAATTTGAATAATTTATTTTCAATTCACTCACCATGTGTCTTCTCATCGTTGATTTCCAACGGTAAACCTGAAAGAAAAAAAATTTTATTGTTAGTCGGTTTTCTCGAACTGTAAAAATAAAAGAAAAACACCAAACTATGCAAAACAAAAGGGGTGTACTTGAATTTTTATTAAAGATTGTTGAATATTTCACATGAATCATTTTTTCAAATTCAATAATGTATGAATTTTAATAATCTAATTTGATCATGGCCATTCTACAATGATATTAATTTTTCACTGTCCTTTCAAATTTTTGTGATGTTCAAAAAACTTTTAAGATTCGCCAAAATGTCTGGAGATTTAACGAATTCAGAGTAAAAGAATTTTACTTTTTTTCTAAACATAAACGCAATAAAAAAACTTAAAAATTTATTTCACAGCTAACACAACTTTTCGAAAAATTCATAAAATTTCAGACGAGTAATTTTTGAACGCAAACATTTTCTGAAACTGTCCAGTTTATTCTGTATTTCGATAATTTTTAAAAAATATCTAGCAGTTTTGTGTAAATAACTTTAGATCTACATACTCGTAAAATATGACTACATTGAAATAATCCGTTTACTATACCTCCTCTCCTCTCCTCCAATCTTGCACGTGAAGCATGAAATGTGAAAAAAACTTCAAAAAATATCAGATCTTTAATCAATTTGATCAAGATAAAAAACTCACCTTCCAAGATATGCTATTTAGCACGAAAAGCTAGGTTTTATCGGTCAAGAATCCAAAATAATCGCAAATTTCATTCAAATGTAGAAAATTCTAGAAACCTAAAGTTTGTCTTAAATTTTTCTATGTATCTGAGATTGAGAATCAAAGAATATCATTGAGATTTTTGTATTAAATCATTGAACCATTTTTCTAACTTTATAATACTTGGAAAATTTTTGAAGTGGAGAAAAAAATAAAAAATTATCGCACAAATTTTCAAAAAATATTGAGAAAATAATTTCTGGAAATTCGTCGAGAATTTTCGTGAGTTCTTCAAAGTGAAAAATCGGGAAATTTTTCAAATTTGAAGAGAAGAAATACTGAAACCTATGGAAAATTTGATAAAAAAATTTCTTGTCCAATCAGCTAAGTGTCATTCAATAAAAATTTTTTCGATTTTGTATATTCGCAGTTTTAATCTAAATGAAAAAGATTTGGGTATAACACCACAACTCATTAAATAAAAATCATCTTTATGGAAGCATTCGATTAAAAAAAAAATTTTTTTCACCGTTTCCAACAATGATTATTATTCATGAAAACTCCAGTCTCAATGACCGAGAAAATATAAAAATGGTAACATTGAAATCTACTCGAACGAATTCATTTAAAAATGTAACTCTGTTCACATATTAGCAGTGATTGAACTCATTACCAACTCATTTTCATAAATTTTTCCAGCAATCTCAAGTTCAATGAACGTAAAATCCTACAAAACTTTGCATACCGCGTTGTGAAAGTAACTATGAGTTTTTCATAAACTCTTAATAAGAAATTCATGAAAAAATTCGGTCGTTCGGGTGTTTGGAGTGAATGAAACCTGTACCAGTAATTCGCGTTTTCATGAATTTCTTAGCAAATTTTAACTCAATGAAAGTATAATATTTTTCCGTCACTTCAAAATTTTTCCGAATTCTGGAGATGGATTAAACATTCCAATGTCTTTTTGAAAGAAAATCATAAAAAATTCATGTAAAAATTTTAATTTTAACTTGTTGAAAGACAGTTCAATAGAATTATACAAATGTCGAATTAAAAATCTACATTTTTTTGCTTCTTTGTTACAAATTGAAATTTATTATTCCTACAAAAATTCCATACTTTTGAAGTAAAGATTTTTAATTATCTAAAATAAAACATAATTTCATGAGTCTTAAAGTTGAATTACAAATTTCCGTTTTCGCATCAACCATGCTGAATTTGTTTCTAACATTTTAATGAATATTCATCCTTAAAATATTTATCAAAACATTGCTTCCATTTCAAAAACTCATATTTTTGATCGAAGTGAAAAAGATTTGTTAAGTTTTACCCAACAATTCATAGAAATAGAAAAATGAAATCTATTGATTCATTTGATTACAAACAACAATTTGCTTAACATTTACCATAATCATTCATATTCATGAAAAATCCAATTATCTCAATTATCGTGAAAAAAAGTTCACATCAAAACCTACTTGAAAAAATTCATTTGAAAATGTAGTTCTGTTCACATATTAGCGGTGATTGAACCCATTACCAACCCGTTTTCATAAATTTTCCAACAATCTCAAGTTCAATGAACGAAGAATCGCAAATAAATTTGCAATTCGCGTTTCCCAAAATGAATCATTTTTAAATAGAAATGAAAGAGTCTGCATTATAAGAATGACTAAGACCTTTTAAAAAACTATTTAGAGTAATATCTTGAAAAACTTTACCAGAAATTTTCATCTTCAACAATTTTTGACCAATTTTAGTTTCATAGGAATATCGTTATTAACAATAACTTGAGCCAAGGATCTTTTCTCGATTACACGTGGAAAGTTCTACAAACTGATGGATTTAGCAATGGAAAAATTAATATTAAAACGATAGATTCTGACTGTAAAGCCTGACTGAGCGTTAGAAATATTGAATCAAGAGTAAATCTTTGTAATTTTCAATACAAAATTAAAAAACAAAAAATTTACGGTCTAGGTATCTCACTCGATAAGTAGATAAAATTAAATAATCAGATTTTTATTTCCATGTCATGTTTCAAAATCAAATAAAAATACATTTTTTGCGTATTGCGTACATTGATATGTTTAGTAAAAGAAACAAAAAATTTTACACTAGTTTAATTTTACTGTTACTGACTAGAAAAAAAATGTAAGAGATAATTTAGCTTCTACATTCATAGTAAAAATGGCAAAACTTGCATTGTTTCATAAGATACAAAATTAGGGGTTTGCGACTTAGAATCTAATTGTAAGCGATAAAAGTGTGTGATTTCTGAATTAAGTTCATGAAAATTACATTCTTAGAATTTTGCATTTACTGACACAATACAACTTATTTTATTTTTGTAACACATATTTGTTATTTCATTAAACTTGGCGCACGTGAATCATTGTCACCATTAAAAATATATATTAATAATTTACACAGCACGTGAAAAATATTATTAATCGTTTTTCGACTTTCCAATGTCACTTTCGAAATTAAATCGAAATAATTCTTTCACGAATTTCGTACAATAATCTCTCTAGTAAAATACAAAAAGAATCGTACCTTTAAACCCTTTATTACCGTTGGTTCGAAAAAAAACAGTACTCGATCAATATTATTCGTCACAAAAAGGTCATTGCTTCATAATAAACAAACTTGGGGTCAGTGACTAGAAATTTTTCAAGCATTAAAAACGAACCAAGTTTAGTGAATTTTAATTTCGCAAATTTCCGGTTCACTGACACCGAATAAGTTATCAAATTTCTTTCACATACACATTTTGACTGTCATTTAAATTCTCAAATGAGAATTATTATCACTGTGGAAAAAAATGTATCAAAGAAATTTATACCTCCTGAATATATTCAAGGTTTTTGCTCGATTAGCCCAAATAAAAGAGTTAAAATTTTTCAATTTTTTGTAAAATCAAAATCTGTAACTTTTTAAGTTTTCACATTTTTTTAAGATGAAAAAACTATGTTTTTTTAGTTTTTTCTGTAAATCCGAAATATGTGGTTGAAAAGATCCCTTCACTCGAGTATTAATTTTTCGAAAGATGCTTGCAAAAAAAATTTTGTTTGTATGAAGACTTGATCATTAAAGGAGCAACGAAAAAGTGAATTGAATTGCATACTTGTTATCGACAGAAAAAACTGGATAAGCTACAGATTTTAACTCATATTCCCTAAGAAATAAGATGTAAAAAAATTTTAAACTTGCTAATTCAAGCTCATCAAGCAAAAACCTTCAGGATATAGGTTCAAACCTTAAAGTGCCTACATATTGCAAGTGGAACTTTCTTTCGTATTTTCCAAAACTCAAATTTCTTAACAGAATGTGTCAACACAAATAGGTCACTCACTTGATACGTTCGATGAACTAGACAATTACTTTTCGATTTCCAAATATAGTACTCGGAAAATTAAATCGAACCATTTTCTAACGATTTGCGTACAATGACCTACCGAGTAAATGGAAACAAATTTTGCATGTCGATTATAAGTAAATCCTCCTCAAATATTATAACGAAAAGTTTATTGTTTTATAATTTACGAATTTCCAGGTCATCGACATTATGAAATTCTGAAATAAATTTTATACTTTATACCGTCTGGATCGATTTTTTATATTTCTCGCGATTTAGGTTCATTGATAAAAAAAATATTTATTTTACTGTTTTTTTTTCCATGAATATTTTTACTGTAATGAAATTAATGTGAATCAATATTAATGATTAAAAAAGTTTATTCCGTAGATGAATTCTTTTCTATTTTAGAATTCCGCGTTTCTGAATTGAATTTTTAACGAATTTACGATCTATCGGGTAAAAAAAAATTTTTACTTCGAGTCTTGATTAGAAAAATAAAAGTTTTGATCGAAATACATCGTTTACAAGTTTTATAACAAAAACTCATTATTTTTTTTATTTTCAGTCATTTAGGTAGAACTCTGAAGCAAATGAATTTTAACGCCTTTTTGGATCGAGTTTATGAAACTTGTAATTCTCGAAATTGAGGTACACTAACACCAAATCACTTTTTTTTTTATGAATTCAGTCTCTTAGTTGTAATATTAAAAATCAAGAATTTTTACGAAATATTGGAATATGCAAAAATTTCTAATATCTGGTAGAAGGTAAGTGTAATCACTGATAGAAATGAAAGAAAATGGGCTACTTATTCGTCATTTGTCATTTTCCACTAATTCTATCACAGAGAGAATATTTCCACATTTATCAAAATGTCTGCACGTGGCTTAACACCAATATAAAAAATGAACAAAGTTCCTTTTTTATTCCTACAAGTAAATTTTCCCTCAACAACCATTCAAAATACTGCCACTCAAACTTATAATCATTTTTCATTCTTCTAGAATTAAAAGTAAAATTCTACTCCTCTTTGACTAAAATTCAACTTCTGTTTGAGTAGCAGTATTTTGATTCAATTCAATCCATACTAAATCTTCAAAAATCTCTTCCACCACCCTAACAAATAACAATTCCTCAGGTTTAATAAAAGTATATAAATTTTGAAATCACCTGCAAAACTTTTCTTTCATGTACGAAAAAAACTCACCTTGCCGCAGAAGCTGCAGTGGAACTTGCGCTGGATTTCGTGGGGCACCTCCATGTACACAGCGCTGCGGTCACATGGCTGTGGCAGCACTTCAAATGAATCAGGGAAAAACACGCTCCGGCCAGAGCGCCTGTCCTCCTCGAAGCTGTCGTTGTTGTTATTATTATTGTTGTTATTGTTGTTACGACCGGCGCTTTGGCTGCGCCTTTCCCTCCCCGTGGCGGAAATTTGTGGCGGCTCTCCGCTGCTAGAACGGGCTGAAGACCTTCCCCCCTTTTTCTTGTTTTCCGAGCGCAGCAGGGAAATTAGAGCTCCCATCCCTGCAACATTGTGTGAGAGATGCAAAGGAACCAAAAAAACCGGGCGGTTAAAACGGTATCGACGAGTGAAGATGCGGATTTGCTGTTTTTGTACAGGAATTAATATGCGAACCCTCAACCAGCCCCACACAGACGGAAGATGATAGGGGAAAAACGGATTAATTTGCCCAAAAAGTCCCTTGTAACCAGAAAATAAAGCGTTGTTGTTGCTGTTGTTGATGTTGGCTACAATAACAGAGTCTTTCGTTCGGTTTCCAATGTTCTTTTTATTGAATTAAGTGAGGTTTCGAGTGTAGCGATCAGTTTCATGAAAATGTGCAATCTAGAATAAGACACGCATGACGGTTCACAATCAAATGGATTGCAATCAAGTAACAACGATGACGGATGCATTTAAAACATTTGTCAAAATCGTCTTCAGTGCCGAAGAAAATAATTAAGAGTACACTCGTACCTGCTTAGTGGGGATTGCTCGGGAACCGAGTCTCTCCTAACCGTAGGACGTTTTTTTTCGTGCCCCGTCGAGATGACTGAGACCCGTGAATACTTAACTACACAAAAAAACGGCCATTAAAATTCCGTAGCGAGCCAAACGATAGTTTTCGTCACTCGACTGTTGAGCTAACGCTTCATGGTACATTAGGCCGAGACCCGAGTCCCAGTATCTCATTTCCCGACTAAACAGGCACGAGTGTATCGATAAATTTGAACAGGGGACTTAAACACGTTTTGATGAAGCTCATCGTTTTTGGGGTGCATCTAGAAAAGATATATTTGCGTCTAAAAGATTTTCTGACCATCCATATGAGTTACGTAGCGATTCGTGATTCAAATTTTGGTGTCACATCTGGAAATTCAACAAATATGGACGGTCGGAAAAGTTTTCAAAGACACATTTAGAGTTTTTCTAGATATGCTTGCGAACGATTCAGGTATTTGTAAAATACGGTCAAGTTCCCTATTTGAAAAAAATAGTAACAGTGTTAACAAACACGTGATGTATAAATATTTTTCTTCCTTAAAGTAAAAATGCGAAATCGTTTGACTTCAGGGAGGTCAAGAAAAAATATTTAGTGGGTTTTGCACAATAACTTTCAACATATTCGGGAATATGGTGACTTTAACGATATTAAAATGGTTAATAGAGACTTGATCAGTGGTTACACAATTATTGAATAACATTATTTCGATCTAAATTATGGTAAACTAATCTTCGAAATTCGCAAAAGTATGAATCAACTGAACTTTCGGTTTTTCGCTGTTTGGAATCCAAACTTTAAAACACACATTTTACAATTTTTACAAAATTATAGGTAATTTCACAATCAGCTTACAAAAATTTCAATTCTTTGCAAATTGTTTCATCATTTAGAGTCATTTGATTGCATTCATAAGTTTTTCGTTTTCATTACACTTATTTTTTTCTACTCAATCAAGGTAGTTTGACCTTTTTTAGAAACTTTCGATTATTGAAAAAACTTTAAATTACACTAGGGGTGAAATTTGCCACTGAACAGTGAAAAATTTGCAAACAGCATAGTTCATTATTCGAATAACTCTGAAGAATGTACAGATATTTGGTAACTTATGAATTTTTAGACAATTTAAATTCTAGAAATCTTGAAAAGCTTATGTTTTTTTTCTTTTCATAATTTTATGGTGAAATAAACGCCTTTGAATAAGAGCAGTTATGATCTACACTGTTAAAAAGGGTTGGTAAATTTTCTATAAAAGTATTGGAAGTTTGTAATCCATATTCTGTATGGGATTTTTCCCAAAAATAAATCTGGAAATTTTCTCATACGCTATAGAAAACTTTCCAGATCTATTTATGCTTATACAGAATATGGGTTAAAAACTCTAATACTGTTATGGAAAATTTACCAAATTTTTTCAAACAGTGTGCACAGAAATAACTGTAGTTTTCGAAAAATGTAAATATTTGCAATTATTTATTGATCAAAGACTGAAAAAAACTTTTGTTTGTAGATAAATTTTATTAGAAACTACATTTGTGTAAGTTTTTTTGTTATTATAAACTTATTGTCGTATTTATAAATTGTATTTGTGATATCTTTTTTCTCTGAGAAATTTTTGAAATTTTCAATAGAATTTTGAAAAAATTGATTCTCGAAAAAACTTAATTTTTCGATATCACAAAAAGTTTGAATTATAAACGTATCACACATTTTTTTATACATTTGAAAAAAAAAATCACGATAAAGTAATAATATTTTCAGACAACGATTTTTTTAACCCCAAAATAACTTAGTCAAAATTAAAGTTAACTTTGGTATAAAACGACTTTCGAAAAAACTTGACATTTCGAAACCGCAAAAATTTTCGATTAATCATGTATTTAAGGTATTTTGAGTAATTGTACATTTTTTTGGTAAGATATTGGTATTTCACATTCACTTACTAAAAGCATAACGATTACTTCTGAAATATTTTGCAAAATTCGAAATTCGTTTGTGTAAAAATTTGTAAGTGAAAAATATTGTTTTTTTTTTCTCCTTTTCATAATTCAAAAATTAACAATTTTGTTATAATTTTTAGACCACCGAAAATTTTAAGTTTGAAAAATGTGATAAGGTTTTTACCTCATTTTAGTCATTCTCAAAACTTTTCCAAAACTGTATTTCAAATTTCGAAAAAGAGTTTTTTTTATTTTAGGCAAATGAAAAGATTTTTACCACCGATATTTGAAAAAAATTCAGTCGTCACAGTTTATCGTAATTATTTTATCACAGGGTATGAAATGACAAGGCTCTAATTTTTTGGCCAAGAATTTACATATTTCTCAAGATTGCAATGTTTGGATAATTTATGTAAAGTTAGGCAAATTTGTATACACTTGATAAATAAATTTTTTTTTTCAATATTGTTCAACCGAAATAAACCAATAATTTTCAACCAATAGCTTATATCCATAAAATTCCAGTTTTTCATTTTGAGTTAGTCATCGCAAATTATTCGAAAAAATGAACACCATACCTCTTTCTCAAACTTTTCCCTGAATGGCAAAGATGAAATTCTACCCCCAATTCTGAAATTACAATATTTCAAGGATCTGTCTGATTTTAAAATGTTTCCTCATCCCTATCAACCTGAAAAAAAAAATTAAACTCAAAATTACATTTAACACTCGAAAAACTAAAACCTTATTCGCAATCAAACTTTTTCTCGTTTTTTTTTTAATTGTGAAAATCGCAAGAACCTTATTAAAATGGAGGTCGCTATAAAAGTTCACAATGTTTCGTAAAAATCATCTGCGAAATTGAGGGTCGTGACTGAGTTTGACTGGAAACGGTATTTCAAGGATTTCCCAGTTCGCTAGACACCCCATCATTGCTGGACCCCATGAATGGCCGCCATATGCTTCCGAAGGGTATTCTTTTGCGTCATTCTTTTTTCGCAAATCGGGCACTGAAAGTGCTTTTCCGCGTACTTCATGTGACACTCGTATTTCACATGACGGTGCAGAGAGTTTTTGTTCAAGTAACGACGATCGCAACGGTCGCAACCGTAAGGTTTTTCATCCGAAATCTCCACATACTGGATTTCTGAAACAAACAAAAGAACAAGTCCCAAGATTAGTACAAACTAAAACAAGTCACCTCAACCAACCCTCGTGGAAAAATTCCTCCGTCCAATACCCAAAACACTCCCTATAAGAAACCACAGTATCGAAAAATTCGAACAGAGAAATTTTCCTTCTAGGGCCCTCTTTGAAGGGAAAAAACAATAAGGACAGGAAGATTTTAGTGCCAGACTAAATTTAATGCGGATACGAGTACAATTTTTTTCGAAACACCATTTCAGTAAGTCATTCGCAACTGTTTCCTGTGTTTATGGGAAATGTGGTAGTCCAGGTTGAATTTTCTTTTGGTCGAAAACTTGCAGTAGACGCAGTGAAAAGCGGGAGAAATTCCGATGCATTCGAACTGCAAAAAATTCGGAAAATCATTGGCCATAACTTTGCACAGCCCAATTTATTGCGTTTTCATACCTTCATGTGACGGTACAAGGAGCTCACATTAGAGTACATTTTTTGGCACGTTTGACAAGCGTACTTTTTCTTTGCGTTAGCCAGCTTGATATCTGAAAAATGAATGGAAAAAACAGTCAGAAATTGCTCTGGGATTTTCATTTTAACACCGATAAAAGCAATCAAATCGTGTGTTGGAAAAAAGACCAAGGTTGGGTTCTGGAAAATAAATGGTTTTTATTATCTTATGAGCTACATTATTGATTCTTGGTCGGTGTTGAAGCTGTTGCTTGATGGGTATGATCTTGTTTCTTCGTCGGTGAGCATTTTGGAGTGTATTTGTTTGATCCATTCGCTGTTGCCGGAATGCAGGAGAGCTGGCCAGCATTCCTTGTTCTCGCGGATGTGGCGCAACAGGGATTTTCTCCATTTGTAGGCCCGCATGCAGCCCAGGCACGCGTTGTGCTCTGAAATGTAAAAAAGTGGAAAAGCGTCAGTAGAGGCTCGAAGTCAGGGAAATTTTGGGGGAAATGGGGTTTCCCGGTGAAAGGTGAATGTCCGATTGTGCGCATGCAATCACTTTTGTTCACAGGGTGCCCAGTGATCGGGCGATTCGAGAATTTTGACAAGTCTGCGAATTAAAATCAACATTTTTTACATGATATGATGTTTTTGGAATGTATAAATGCACATGAACAAGTATGGTGAATTTAAGAAATTTTTTAAGTACAATATGTGAAATATCACACAAAATTACATCATCTAAAATATATGATACTCATTTTCATATTGAATGAGTTATACATGAAGAACACAAAAATTAGCATTTTTCTACCACAGATCATTTCTACGACTTCAAGATCATTCGTTATTTGGGTTATTTTACAAATTTTTCGAAGTGTTCCAAGTTTATGCAAAAATTTATGTATCTGAGTATCTCAACGTTAATCTTTTTTATAGCCTGTTTTAGGTTCTGTAGAAAATGCTTTTTCTTAATTTTTTTCTGAAAATAATAAGAAAATTAGTGTTTTCGAAAAATTCTGCAGTCGTTACGAACTCAATAAAATTTATTTTCTTCAATTTTTCACAAGCTATTTAAAGTGACTGCATTACGAAAATTTTGTTCACTCGTTTTTTAGTTAAGAATTTGAAATATTAGTTTTTCAAAATTTCTCAAACTGTATAGAACTGATTTTCTTTAATTTTAAGATTTAGAAATATTTTTGATTAGTAAATTTTGCACTAGCTCATACAAAATCATTACATTCTGAAAATTTTCGTAACTAATGATTTTAAAATGGTAAAATCAGAGTTTTGCAAGAATTCTGCAATATTTTTTCATATTGCAAAAAATTCTTCTGCAATAATCACGAACTATTAAAACTTTTTTTTTATTCTACGATTTTGGAAAAACATTCATCGTTTACCAATATTTTTTGGCTAATTTACACCAAATGACTGTATTTAGAAATATTAATATTACATGATCAGTTGACTTTAAAATTATTATTTTTTTTATTAATTCTATTATAGTCAACTGAAATTACTGATTCATTTAAGAGGTAATCACATTAGGAGTTTTTAAAATTTCTGCAATGTTTTTTTCAAATTACTAATAATTTTTTGCAATTTTTTCGAACTTACAAAACCTTATTCTCTTTAATTGACCGATTTTCGAAAATCATTCATAATCAAGTGATGTATTTTTCACTAGCTTACAAAAGATTACTGTATTTAGAAAATTTCGGTACAAAGTTATTATAAAATTTTTAAGTTTTTAGTTGTAGTAAAGAAGCTTTTTCTGAATTTGTTTCTGAAAATGTTCAAAACATAAAATTTTGCGAAATCTCTGCAATATTTTTCGAAAATTTTTGCAAACTTTAGAAACTTATTTAAGTTTTCAAGTTTCTGAAATCGTATATTCCACTTCTACCGAAAATTCAAAAAAGTATATCCTAACAAACTTCCTAATTTTCTCTGAAGGTTCATAAATTTTTTCGTCGAAACCACACGACGAATTTCCCCGATATTTCCCGTGTTACTAGACACTCTGATGCCCCGTTCGTACCATATGAAAAAAATGTCAAACATGTTCGATGTACCTGAAAACAAAAAAAACCCCACAACTAGGTATTAATACTGCTAATAAAAAATGCTTGAATCAGACAGGTCTGGTTTATATATTTACACTATGCTTTTTTTGCACGAAAAAATTTATTGACTATGAAAAATACATGCATATTGAAGTACAAATGACGGAAAAAATTTATTTTCTGTTGTACAACACGCGCGGGTACATAAATGAAAAAATGCAAAAGCTCTTTACATGGCCCTTGAAAATGGGTATCTGTAAATGAAAAGGTATGAATGATTATGGACGATATAAAATACAGGAGGCTTCTAGCAAGTGATTTTTTACAGTAATCCTTTGCCACTTTCTGTAAAAAATATTCTGAGCTAACGAAAAATTGTTTTTAATAATAATCAAACGTGATTCACCAATTAATACAAATGGAAAAAATAATTTTAACTAGTACCTAAATAACTGATTGTTTCACAATAAATTTATGCATCACAAATATATCCATTACGATCAATATAAAAAATTCTCAAAAAAATAAAGTAAACCTAAATACTTCACTTTCTGTAAAATTCCTCACTGAAACCTCGCTTGGAAAAAAACACATCTCTACGCTTTGAAAATACTATCTCGTTTCAAAAAATAAACACTCTCACTGCAACAATTTTTTCTGATACATGTAGAAAAAAATTTGTTTAATGTAACAAATTCGCAATTTGTTGGTCCTACAAAATCTTAGTTCAAATCAGTCGAACATTTTTCGATGCTGATTCATTCAGAATCTCTTGTCAAAGTGACAATAGTTTCGTTGACACGACGAAACTTGTTACCATATAGGCACGATAACTTCCAGTTTGCGTTTGTGGTCAAGAGCTACTAATTCTCGCACATAAAATAGAAAATACTATTAGGATTTTGACCTCATTTTCCTATGGAAATTAAAAGTTTCAATTTGGAAAAAAATGAACTGATCAAACCTCGATCAAACGCATATTTTTCTGCTTTTGTTTACAGTCAATGGCATTTTTTTCTTCTCGGCGAGTCCAAAAGTGAGCGATTATTTCAAGTATTCGGGGTGGAAACTTTGAAGTGTTGTTCGGCCTGATGTGCGTGAAGAATAAAAGCCTTGAACGCAGCGAACGGGCACATCGTGCACTTGAACTGTGGCGGTTCGCATTTGTGTTTCTACATGCAACATAAATTTTTTTTTTTTTCGTAATTATTCACTCTCATTTCACAATGATACTCAAATATTGGGGAAAAAAATTGGTCAGTTTTGGTGAACTTTAATGAAAATTCAACCTGAAAAGATGGAATTTTGATTTCTGTTAAGTCCACAAGAAGTTTTGTTCGTTAAAAAAAAAAATTATTTTGGAGAACAGTAAGATTCGTTGAATGTATAAAAAATGTTTTCGAAGCCACAAAATGTTCCGTAGTAATTATTGCGAAATTTTTTGAATTTGCAAAATTTGTTATTGTATTTATTGAGAGTTGTCAAATTTACAAAAAAAAATTTGTTAATTCAGCAACTACATTTTGTGTATCAACAGCAAGGTTCGTTGAATATGCAAAAAACGTTGTCAAAGTCACAAAATGTTCGGTTGAATTAATTGCAAGATTTGTTGGATCTGCGACATGTTTCGGTGAAACTACACAAAAATTTTGTCGAATTTACAAAAAAATTCTGATGCATCTGCAATAAATTTTTGTTCGATGGACAGCAAGGTTTGTTCCATGTGCCAAAAACGTCGTCAAAGTCTCTCTAAATGTTCTCTTGAATCAATTGCGAGGTTTATTGGAACTACAAAAAAATTTGGTCGAATTGACATAAAAATTTTGTTGTGTCTACAACAATTTTTTGTTGGATGAGTTTGTTGAATATACAAAAAAATTGTTAGACCTACAAAATTTTCTGTTGAATTATTTACGAACTTTGTTGGACCTTTAACATGTATTCTTGTAACTATTAAGAGTTTTGTCGGATTTACGTAAAAATTCTGTTGTTTCTGCCACAAAGTTTGCTAGATACACACAACATTTTTTAAAATACACAAAAAAAAATGTGTAAATGTACTGCAAGTTTTAATGGAAATTCAACAATTTTTGTCTAATGAACAAAAAATTTGTGAATACATATAAATATATCCGAAACTACATCAATTTTACAAAATTTTTGTCACACACTAATCAACTTGAAAAATATCAATTCATGAACAGAATATTTGATGTAAAATAAACAAAGTATGTTTTGGATTAGAAAACAACTTTTTAACATGGAAAAAATTCTTTACTTATTTTAAGATGCAAGCTTATTATTTGGCCAGTTTCAAGTAATAAAAAAAAGTTTTACTGGGAAGATATTTTGTTCATTCTACAAAGAGTAGGATTCACGTGAAATTTATCTCAAGTTTTTGCGATTTAATATACAAACATATTTGCATGAAATTGGCTGCTATTTGAAGCAGATATTATACTTATTTTATTTATGTTTCTTCTTCGGAAATTTCAAATTCAAAATGTGTTGTATAAGAATAATTCCTATTGTATGATAATATATAATATCGATGAGCAAAGATTTTTTTCGAGAATCTTTTAAAGAGAATTCGACAGAATATCTATTGTGTGAATTTGTTACTCATTTTTGTGTATCTTATCATCTTTTTAATACGATCATCAGTTCAAGACAAACTGTTTATGAGTACATATATCTTTGGTTCGTTTAAAATTTTGTTCATCAATAATAAGATAAAATATACTGGAAATAAATTTTTCTACAAAATTGGATATAGTTACGGTGAGTTCCTCAAAAAACTTTTTCTCAATAACAAAATAATTATTTACAAAATAAGTACAAGAAAAATACAAAATCATTTCGATAATTTGAGAAAATTCTGAGCTAACTTGAGTGAACACTGTTTAGGTATATACAACAAACATTCTGTTAAATCATCAAAAACAAAAAAAGAAAATATTTTTTTCAATCAATTTAAGATCGATATAACACTTTGTAAGATGGGTTTTATTTGAAAAATTAAAAAATTGATGATTTCAATAATGAGATTTTATACATTTCTGATTTTGGGGTTTGAATTAACAAAAAAAAGTAAAAATACATTCGTAATTATATAAAAAAAAATTAAGGAAAAATACAATGATTTGAAAACAAAATTTTTTATTTTTGAATAAGAATTTTTCATCATTATGCGAAAAATTGCTATGTGCTACGTACGAATGCCCTTTTTGTGGAAAATTCCATTACAGCCAAAAATACAAGAGAAGATTTCTTTTTATCAAAGTAGGAAAATTCACTGCATTTTTCATTATAATGACACCTAATAACTCCCAAAAATTTTTTAATTTTCCACTTAGAATGATCAACAACCCTGCCTAACTTCTATATATTTATTTAAAAAAACGATCGAGTTCAAATATACATTCGATTTTCCGAACAAAAAAAAAAAAAAACGAAAATGTTTCTCAACTATCATAAAGAATGATTAAAAATTGCACTACCCATTCACCAAAACCGACACTTTTTTTCTCATCGCAATATCAAAATTACCAAGTAATTGCTCCACATTTTGTAGAACTTGGAGCACTTCACACACGTATAACCGAGCATTTGTTCGCCCATATACATCTTCCTGAAAGCTGAAAACAAAAAACAAAAATATCCAATTAATAACAAACTGACACGGTAACTATCGACGTCACTGCACTCGAAAAAAAAACCATGGAAATAGAAGGTAGGAAAAGGAAGAGGAACAAGGTAGGAGAGGAAAGAAAAAAAATTGTTGTAAGCTTCTACGTGTCTCTCTTGTAATGGCGTAAGCTTCACTTTAGCGGGCAAAAAATTCAAGGGCCCATAAACGGGACGATCCTGAAATCGGGACATTCTTGAAAAATAGAACAACTTGGGGAAAAATTCAGATTTTTCCAGCGATTGTCCCATTTATGGGTCTTTTACCTTGATCCTGAGGGAAAAAGAGCGAAGAGGATGAAAAAATATGGATCGGTTCCATTCGGTTTGGTCGTGTATTTCGGCGCTTATTCCTAAATGAATTGTACAAGAGTTTGTTTTAGTTGTCATCATGTTTGCTGAAGAAATGGTTTTGAAGAAGTTGGTCATTTCTCTTGCTAAAGCATCAGCATGAGCGAGGAATGAAACGATTTTGTCGCACTTGATAATCGTCGACGACATCGTAGTTACTCTCGTTTTTTTCGTACCTGAAAGAAAAAGAAGAAAATTCGTTTTAGTGACATGAAGAAAATACGACGTTTGTACCTTTGTCCATTTTTTTCTTGACCCAACGAAAATTTCTGTTGACTGTTGACCAAATCCAAGTCTTCTTTTTTTACCTGCAATAGAAAAACAAATTCTATTAGAAAAAAACAGAACCCAAAATCAAAGTATCTGTAAAACAATGTAAAAAATACCTCAGTTGAAAATGGTCACACAGTAGGAATCAAATTCACGACGACCTCGAACCCTGAAATAAAAAAAAATTCTTAGTAAATTTCTGCACTACCAAATGAATTTTCCAGTCGTTCTTTGTCACCTCCTCTGAAAACAGACAAAAAAACAAAATTAGTGTAATTTATCATAAGAAACTCTTTTTTCTTGGCAAGTTTGCAGGAAAATAAAAAGTCGTAATTAAGCCATTTAATTGTGTTTATTCAAATACAGTATATAGAGTGAATCTCGACATTCAGTCGTAGTCACGAAAAATTGATAGTGAAGTAATTGTTGCAAAGCAATATTATTAATGATTACGTTTTTTGTGGCTCAAAACGCACCACTTATGAGGACTTTGATAGTCGCACATGTCACATGCAAATTTCGAAGTGGCGTTGACGCACTCGAATTTTCGGTGCCGCCAAAGAGAGCGCGCAACGGCGTACACTCTTCCACAATCTACGCAAGCGAAGTGCCCTTTAAGTTTCCTTATATCGCTTTTCATGTCGTGGATGAGTTCGGGTTTCATTTCGCTTTCGGATTCCAAGCAGTATCCATCTGGTCCAATGTTGATGAAAAACACGGGATCTGAAACAACAATAATGCTAGTTATTTTGAGGCAAAACATCGAGTTCACTACTTCGAGAAAAAGAAGTAAGCTACTGAAAGTTTCAATTATCACCTAACAATTATCTTCAAAAAACTTTGAGAAATCTCATCAACCTCCAATTTTTCGAGCTTTTTTGGAAGACTGATGAAATCACTTCGAGTGATTTGAAAATTGTTTAAAGTTCGTTTTTGGGACTTGAAGGGATGATCGAAGTGGAGAATTTGGAAATTTCTCAGATGGTGCGAATAACTTTAGCGAAACCTACGTTGTGCGACGTGAAATTAAGGGGAGGGGGCAAGAGGGATTTTTTTATTTTGAAAAAACATCGGAGTTGAGCTCTTGTGTATGTTTATTGTTTTCGCAACGTTACATCATTGTAATACTAAGCGTAGTCCTAGAAAATAAAGTATAAAAATCGAACATCATTCGGTATGAATATTTTTATAAGTCAGGGATTTTCGGATTTTTTTCATGGTGTTTGGATTCATTTTGTTTCTTGAATGGCGAAGAATTGAGATGAATTATTTCCCGGCAGCTGAGATCTGTTGAATTAAAGATAGAATTGTTGTATCAAATTATTCGTATGATTTCCAGTATGGAAAATGAAACGAAATAACGAAGACAAACATTTAAACATATCGGAAACGAATATCAATGAATGAAACCTGTAAAAATTCTTTGTAAGAAAATTTTTATAATACCAATGTTTCGAATTCGATTCAAATAGCAATTTGTTTATGTGGAAATTTAATTAATAATTTTAATTGACTGTACACGTAATTAGAAATTTGAACGTAACTTTTCGTAATTCAATATTATAAAAAAGTTTTATTAAGGATAAGAAAGGGAGATTTTTTACTACTTTACAGATCAATTTGTGTTAAGTTATTTTTTTTCTCTACTGTTAAATTCTTTACATTTGGTGAACAGTAATTTCATATTTATGTAAAACACGTCTTTTAATTGATTTATATGAGAGCTTTTGTTCACAATATATATATAGCATTACTCGAAAAAAATAATTCCTCCTCAATTTCACAAATCCAGAATCAATGATTGCGTTCGAGGAAGTTACTGATATTTCGAACTTTCCATATAAAAACATGGAAAAATATTGTCAGTAAAAACATCGTACTAAATTTTACAAGAATAATGAAAAAAGTATTAAATAATTTTATTCTGCAAACGAAAAGTTTAGAAATGCATGATCAGAATTCAAATTTCATTCGAACTGCAATCTTTCGAAAAAAAAAATTTTTTCTTTTTTTCTTTAATTTCTAAACAATTCGACAATAAATTATTATGAATCGAAATATTTTAAGTTTATTCTTACCAAAATTGTGCAATTTTATTGAATGCAGAATTTCTTAAAATCAAGTATATCTTACTACCTTTTTTCTAAACAAACTATTCAATATTTTTTGAAACGAAAACACCATAATTTTTTAATGATAAAAAAACATAGTACCTTGTCTTCAAAAAAACGTGTAACTTAGATTTTATAGAACTTAATTTCTCGTCCTTAATTTTTTTTCTTCAATATAATTTTTCTTAAATTTTCAAAACTGCAACTTAATATTTTTTTTTACAAAAAAGGATAATATTCCAGTTTTGTAATCATTGATCAAAAATTTTTTCAATGAGCAAGAAAATACTGGTATTACAAAATGGAACCGTAGAAACTTTCAAAATTCGTTGTATGAATTTTTCCTTCAAATACTGCAACCTAACTGAATTAAAAAAAAAAAAAAAAAAAAAAAATTTTTACTGTCCCACATAAACAGTCAATCAAAAATTCCGTCAATAAAGACAAAAATAAAATCAAAACACCATCATCATTATAACTCTGATCCTTCCAAATTTCTGTAATAACCCCTTACATTTTCTGAATTAAAAACGAAACGCGAGTTTTTCCACTGTCACAGTCAGAAACTGCTCGCACTTTCCCAGCTAACTAACTCAAAACTTGCAGTATAAAGTACTATTTGCGACAAAACTTCCAAAACCACGACTTCTGCAAGGCCTTTCAATTCCAGTAAAAAATTTTCTCAGGATTCAAAACTACACTTTCGAGGATCAGATTTACAAAAGGTCAAAAAATATCGCTAACTCCTTCCCAGGATCACTTAAAACTGAAAAAAATTAATAGCGAACGATGTCACGGCGCCTGAACATAATACGTATCGTACAAAACCATACACGACGCCCGTACAAAATCATCGCAACGCTACTTGGCGAAATGGGCCACATGGAGAAATGGGCCTTACGTAGGATCTAACTAAACTACAAATCGGCGCTGTGAAAAGTTTTAATGTGCCTGCGAACACAGGACGTGTAGCTGCTCCGGAAGTTGCACAAATTGCACTGAAACTTCCTGCTACCGGTGTTGTGGACGTTTTTCACGTGCCTCTCCATGTTGGCCTTGTAATTACTTTTGTATGGGCAAAAAGCGCAGTCGTAGAGGGTGCTACCTTTTTCACCCACGGGCTCGGGATGCGCCATCAACATATGCTTCCTCAGTTGCGTCTTCATAGGATATAATTTTTTGCAGTAGAAGCACATGTGCACTTTTCTCACAACCACCTCCTGGGATGTGCTTTCGACGCTTTCGACCCAAACATCTGAAACATAACCACGATTTCATGTAGAGGAATCACAGCCACGTTTCGTACACTCGGATATCTCAATAACGACGTCGTCCGGACACAACGCTACGAGGAAAGATCGTTAAAGAGAGATAAGTGTAGAGAGAACTCGAAAAGTCTCGAAGAACGTTTTAATTGGAAGGTCAAACGAGTGGGAAGGTTTTTTGGGGAGTGAAAGTGGTAGATCGAGCCCTTACTGGTGTCCTGCAAGAATATCGAAATTTTTGGTAGAGTACACCAATGTTTCAAAAAAGTGTACAATGGGACGTCTTAATAAGGACAGCGTAGGGGGATTGAATACTATAGAAATTGCAAAAAATGTTTGACTAAAGAGGGGGAGGTTGTATAGTTGAGCACCTGGAAATTTGAGAATCCTTCAAAAATTTGGAGAAACTTTCTCTGCCATTTTGTCCTATTTTGAAAATGGTGAATTTGTTAGAGTTGCTATTTAATCAATAAAAGAGTAGAAGAAAATGGTAAAGAAAATATCAACTTAGAATTTTTTGAGGAATTTGACCATTTCAGGTGCTCAGTTAGAAGTTAAATGTAAATGAATTTTTTTTAAATTTTTGCTATTTCGATAAAAAATTTTTTATAAAAATTATACTTAATGTTTGAGATAATAAGAGGAAAATTTCAAGACTTGAGAGATTTTTTCATTGTTGAAAATGATAACACCAATTTTTAGATTCCGTGTTCTGATCATTTAATTTGTCAAATTCGATATTTTTTCACAAATTGATTTTTAACAGTAGTTGTCAAAGTCATTCAATAATTTAAGAAATTCTTGGAAATCATCCTAAATAATGATGAATTTCTAAGAATTTTTTATAGTCTAACACTCTTGAAAAGCTGTTCAAATAAATGTTTTTTTTTTTTTTTTTTCAACTAGAGCATACAATAACCTCGTAATATAGTTAATTTTTTCAGTCAATAATAATTTCGTATTTTGCGTCAGCATTTCGACTTATTTTTGAGTCCTTATGCAGAAGTAAGTAAAAATCAGTAAAAACATATTCCTTCTTTAGAATGTAACTACTTTGTCTGCCAGAAAAAAAATATTATTTCGATTCATTTTCTTTTACCAAGTTTAACAAATCAAATACATATTTGAAAATAAAAATTTTTTTACTGGTTCTCAAATACGCCTTGATAAGATGCTAAAAATATATCTCAACCTTGGCATGAAATAAAAGTAATTATATTTGGCTGAAAAATTGACTTAATTATGATATAAGTGTTCAAATAGTTCCAATTTTCGAGCAGTCAATAAAATTTGTATAAAATACGATAAAATTTTTTTCCAAATAATTTAGAAAAACATTCCTAAGTCTGTGTCTTTCAGAAAAAAATATATTGGCTGTGGCAGAAAAACTATGTGCAATTTTAGGACACTTATGTTATTTCGCTGTTGTAGCTCATATGTGTATGGCTTCAACAAATCTTTGTGTCCCCTTAACAAATCTGTTTTGCTACCAGAGCACACTTTTTTCTTGTAAATTTTGCACGAAAAAAGTGTGCTCTGGCAACAGAATAGATTTTCTGAGGCAACACAAAGATTTGTTGAAGCAATACAAATATGAGCTAAAACAGCGAAATATTAGTAGTCCCAAAATAGAAAATATTTTTGCTGCCACAGCCAATCTTTTTTTCCCGTTCAATATAATTTCTATACTTCGTACCTTAATATTCAAAAATACATGCATAAAACAATAGAAAAGAACCCTAAAATTAAAGAAAAAGGTGCTGGTGGAAAAAAAATATTCTCGAAAGCTTTGAAAACTATTTACTCGAATACTTTGTGTACAATTTGTTGAAAGGAAAAAAAGGGCACGAAAAAACTGCACCAGATCTAAATAAAATCAATCGGTTGTTGCTTAAAAAAAACTGATTTTCCAAAATTTTCGAGCTTTTATTAGTCACATTGTAGTAGTAATGAGGTAAAGTAATTTTACATTTTTTCTTGCAACAGATGCTTTGAAAAATTATGAAACAATAAATTTGAGAGAGCTTGTTTTTAACATTACTGATATTCTCGAAAATTCTGAAATTAATTCTGAAAATTTTGACAAATGAGTAATATGCAATTTTAGAACATCAATACAATATGCAAAGATATATCAAGAGAATAATTTTCCTAATAAATAAAAAAAAGTAGTTTTTCGTAATTTTTTTTTCTCAAGTAATTCAAGGAACAGAACTAATCTATGGATAAGAAAATCTTTATAATAAAAGGTTATACAAAAAAAAGGAAAAATATATTATGAAATTCAAACTTTTTTCCCAATAACAAGCTTTTTTTGAAAACTTGAAACAGTTTGGTGAAATGCATCTGTATTCAAGGTTTAACCAGAAAAATATTTAGAGGCATCATCGACTATTAACATTCGTAATTTTGTATTTCAAATGGATTTTGCTTGTTTCAGTTTCCAGTGAAAAATTAAAAAAAAAAAATTGTTAACGGCAACGATTGAAACTAACCTTCTGAAATTCTTTGGGTAACTCACAAATATTTTTAGCAGAGAAAAAAAATTGAAATACAGATGGAACTCGAAATGTCAGAAAAACATTTTTTTTTGTCTCTTCAAATTTTTAGGTTTTGGAGCAGTTTTTGCATACTTTATTAGCCATATCTTTCGAATAAATCTTAGAATGATAATAAATTTTCCCAAACAGCTTCAGAATGTTTTGAAAAAAAAAACATCAATTACAACCTTCAATTCACATATACAACTTTAATAAAATAGCCTTAACTTACAAAAACGACCTTCATATTCACTATTGGCTTTTTCAAGTGTATATGTATATAAAAAAAAAATTAAAAGCTATCTCCACAACCACTGTCAGATCCTTCGTTGATGACCTGAAACAAAATCAAGATCATTTAGTTAGTAAAAAAATCACGATTCTCATACACTGAGATCTCACAAAAACGACTTCATTGGTTCAAGTAGATAACTTCAACCAAAAAAAAAGAAATAAATAAATAAATAAATGAATAAAATAAGAAAACTATCTTCTCAATCTCTGTAAGATCCTTCGAAGACCTCGTTGATATCCTGAAAAAAATCAATATTCATGTTAGTAAGTAAAAATCATAATTTACATACATCGAAACGTCCCAAAAACGACGTCATTAGTTCAAACAAATAACTTCAAAAAAACAAAAAGAATTATCCACAAAATCACTGTAGGATCCTTCGAAGGACTTGCTGATATCCTGAAAAAAAAAAATACCATCAATGTTAGTAAAAATCATGATTCACATACACTGAGATCTCCTCAAAACGACGTCATTGATTCAAGTAAATAACTTCAACCAAAAAATAAATAAATAAAATAATAAAACAATCTTCTTCATCGGCGTAAGATCCTTCGAAGACCTCGTTGATATCCTGAAAAAAAATCAATATCAATGTTAGTAGGTGAAAAATCATAATTTACATACACCTGGACGTCCCGAAAATGACGTCATTAGTTCAGTTAAATAACTCCAAAAAACCAAAAAAATCATCTTCAAAATCCCTGCAAGATCCTTCGAAGGCCTCGCTGATATCCTGAAAAAAAAATGAACGCCAATGTCAGTTAGTAAAAATCATTATTCATTCACACTGCAACCTCCCAAAAACGTCATCAGTAACTCAAAAACCTCTCAAATACGACTCTTATCACCTTCAAACCATACCACCCACAAAAAGTTGGAAAGGTTTTTAAAGGGAATAAGAGAGTATTAAAGTTTCAGAATAAAACTGAAAACCCGGGGTAAAGTGAAACACCGTATATTGTGATCAAAATAGTAATTTAATAGTCTTGGAATTATTATGGGGTTACATGGGGTTCTGGGCTTGGTGTTCCCGCATAATGTGATATTTCAGAAAAGTACTGATGCGCGCCCTGTAATCGCAAAACGAGTATGGGCAGGGGTAAAGTGGCTCCATTTGGCAAAAGTAGTCCATGTGCTTTCGCAAGCATCGCCAATCGCTGTAGCGCTTCGAGCACTTGAGGCACCTCAAGTCCACCTTGCACTGTCTCCAAACTTCTGGGCTGAGGCTTTTGCAAAACGTGCTTTTTTTGCTGAACATCTCACTCTCTGAAACAGAAAAAAAAACACTCAAGTCGGTCATTGTAAAATTCCTAAAAAACCTCTTTCCATCACAATGAAACACGACTGTTTCTGTTTCAACCCCAAGTTCTTCTGCAAAAATAAAAACACGTCATCTTGTAAAAAATATTCTTGAAATCCATTTTTTCTAAAAAAAAAAGCATGCAAAATTTTTCAGAACAAAGAATGAGCAGAGGTTTCCTAATCAAAAATAACGATATCTGCAAAACATCCAAATATGTAATTAACGCAGTAACTTTAGTAATACATATGCGTATACATAGAAAGTAAACTGTGCGTAAATTTAATTAATTAACAATTATTAGTACCTCTCTGAAACCTACTGTTCGTCAATTTCGGTAAAACTACTGTAACATACAATAATTCACGCAGTGAAAACAGAAATATGAGAGAACCACTGAAACGCTTTTTCGACATCTTCATTTCATTAAGATTCATAATTGATTCAATACCAATTTACATATTACACTGAACTCTAAAAAAAGTCTTCTCCCCCCGTAAACATCAATGATCACGAATAATAACGAATGTTTACTGGGTCGAACAATATTACCAACAATGGACGAAAAAAAAAGTTTGAAACTCAATTCTCCGTTTTGCAGTGAACGAGTTTGACGTGTCTCGTAACGCTCGACTTTTGGGTAAACTTTTGCTCGCAAACAATGCACGTGAATTTTTTATTTGTCCCGCATTCGAGTTCTAGGTGTCTTTTCAGGCTTGACTTGTTTTTGTAAAATTTGAAACAACGCTCGCACATCCAAACTCCGCCCTCGTAGGATTTCCGTGCTCGTCCTGGTACACCTGCGAACAGTAAAAAAAAACCAAAAAATGTTAGTAAAAGGTATCGGAGCTTTTGAAAAACTTGGAAACAAAAAAATATGCACGCTGCATCAGGGAACGAGACGTTGATATTGATGACGACCAATATTGTTTTCCTCATTGGTGGGTATGGATTTTATGGTGTTTTTTGTAGGAAATGAAATGACTAGTTGGATACGAGAGTATGTTTAAAAATTTTATTGCAAATGTTACATGGTAAAGCCTCTGTGATAAACTCGGGACGACACAGTAAGATTGTGCGTTGCTCTCAAGTGCCTTTGCAGGCTCGCTTTTTGGGTAAAAGCTCGGGAGCAAATTTGACACGCAAAAAGTTTCCGGCCGCCGCACTCGTTTTTGATGTGCTTGATGAGGTTTTGCTTGAACTTGTAGGTTCTTCCGCAGTGGCAGGCCAGCAAAGGAGAATTATCTGTAACAAGAAAATTGTTGCGATTGTAATACCTGGAGATGAAATATATATGAGGAAAAGAATGATTTGAAAGTATAGTTTTGTAAGGAAAAGATTGTTATGTAAAGGTACTGTTTTTGGGCGAATTCAGAATATACCTAGGGAATCTAACATGGATATGATGGTTCAACGACACTCCTATTGTTAAAAAAAAAGTTTGTGGTGAAATATCTGGAGCATGCCATCAGGTCCTAAGGAGCATTTTAAATTTAGAATTGCTTTAAATAATCCTGTATTGAATAGTTACATAAAAAGTTGTAACGATATGTTGAGAAAATCTCAACAACTTGTTTTCTTTATTGAAAAATAATATTCAAGTCAGCCAAATTTTCACTGATATTTCATTCATTGATGACAGGATAAAATCGTTTCTATAAACAAATGATTGACACATTTTTCTAATTGATTTCTCCTTTCTTCTTCTTGTAGAGTACGAACATTTTCGATTTGGAAAATCCTGAAAACCAAAAAAATTTCTAACTTTTATCAGATTCGAGATAACTCCTTTTTTTTTTGATGGATTGCTGCTAAGGAATAATTTTAATGCGACACATAAATTGTCGAATTTCTGCTTTGAATGTCCATCAAAACCGAAGAAGTTTGCCTTTTATACTCTCATAACTGTGGTAAATTCTAACTGAAGCTGCTTCTTTGGATTCCCAAAAAATATAGCCTGCCACATTGGAAAACTTCCTGAAAAAATTAGGATGGAATTTCAAGCTCTCAATTGATGAAAAACAATACACTGTTTATAAACACTCAAAAACGTTTTTTTAATGTTTGATTATGAGTTTGATTTTTGTTCGGATTTACTCACAAACTTAGGTATCTTTGTTTTTATCTGACGGCATATTTTTACCTCTAGATATTTCACGACGAAAAACACCTGATTAATGACTATTATAATTACTATGATCTTCGTGGAGTCTTAAGTTGGGAAACACTGTTGAAAAACAGTTGCAAGTGAAAGAAAATGGTAGTTTTGATTTGAATCCTTGTACAGCTGCAATTCGATACGTAATCTTTGAATGTTTTGTGAGTCAGTTGGATTATGACAATTTCCAACGAACATATGTGAATCTAAGAAAATTTTTACATTTTTTCAAACTTGCAACGATATCTAATATTCTAAGAAAATTTGGTTGATCCAAATTCAGCACAAATTTGATCAAAATCGCAAAATTTTATTAATGCACTTTCTAAAACATCATAATAATCAAGATATGGAAAAATTTCAAAAGAGTTTCATATTTTTCACTAAAAGTAGAATTAAAATAATTATATACAGTAGAATCATATATTTACAACATTTTTCTCGTGAATTTGGAAAATTTGGAAAATATTTATAATTTTTATAACTGGTCAATTTTAAGTTTCTTTTGATTTCAGTACCAGTTAACATTGAAATAGCATTTACTCAAGGCTTGAAATGGATAACAAATTTGAATTTCGACGATGTGAAAAATATTTCGAAAATTGATATCTGCAAAGGATTATGATATTTCAAAGAATAAGATACTTTCAAAAAGTTGTATAACAGATTAATTTCTTTTTATTGGTTTGTTTTTTTTTAGATGTTAACAGATATAAATTTTTCAGAAAGATTTTTACCAGAAAATCATCAAATTCGTTGAAGTGACAAAAAATGTAAAAAATATATATTTTTTTTTATTTCAGCTGATTGTAAAAAGTTTTGTGGAATCGCTGTTTAAATGTTTCATGACGAAAAATTTAGAAATTAGAAATTAATTTGTTTATTTCTACAAGTCTTACGAGTTTATTCAATAAATTTTTGAAAATTTCAAAATAAATTTTTCCGTCATTCAAATGAGAGAAAATTTTTTGGCAGGCTTTTCAAAAAATATTGAGAGATTCCCAAAAACTTGTAAGATGCAGTTTTCGAGCAAAGCAGAATCAAAATAATAAAAAATTTAAAAGTTTTATCCCTTATTTTCAAAGTCGATGCATTGAAAATTTTGAAAAATATTCAATCACGCAGAAACTTCAACAGAATGTAGAATTTTTTTTGTTCTTAAAAGTGTAATAAAACGGTTTCTTTCAATCAATGTTTTCTTCGAATGTTTTCTTTCTTCATTTTATCAGTCAAATTAGACCTTTAATTACATTTATCGGAGAACTATAAAATGAGAAAAAATTTTAGATTGTAATAATGGAATTACACGATGTTGAAGTACAGAAATTGTCTTAATTCTTTCAATTACGATCGGACTGACATGTCATATGAATAAAAATTTGTACTTCCGCATCGTAATTTTATCATTAACATTTTCGCGTTTCTCATTTTTATGACTTTTTAACTGATACCTTTTTTTTATGAGGTCAATGTCGAACAAACATGATGCCGCGCAGTTAAAAAATTTTTCAAGTTAACTATAACGTCCAAGTTATTTCGTTATCAATGTCACAAAGATGGTTCAGTGAATAGTCATCAACTTCCAATTTCCAATAAAAGTTTCTTTTATGATCGTCCTCTAAAAAATATGTTAAAGGAAAATTTTTTACAGCTCCTGAGGAGAAACTCAAATATTGTGTTGAAAACGTTGAGAAGAATATAATCGTGTTTTAATTGCAAATCGTAAAAAGCAATCAAGTTCCAGAAAATCAATACCGATTCCAGGAAATGGTTCTCTTATACTTGTAAATCAAATCTAAAATATCATTAGGGTCCTCAAAATCTCAAGTAACTTTTGGTCTAAAATACCTAGTTCTGTATTTTTCCAGAATTTCCGTGTAACCCCTTTTGTGGTAATTTTGAATTGGTTTATCAATTGAAAAACGAACAACAACAAAAAATTTTCCTATTTATGAAAATGATTAGATCCCTATTTTAAAAACCAATTTTATTTGTGATGTAAGAAAAATTTTCCAAATGAAAAAACCGATAGGAAAGTCATATTATTGAACAACAATTTTCACAGTTGGTTTTTCAACTCGAAAGCTAATTCAAAATTTTCAAAAAGGCTGACAAAATTTTCCATTACTTCAATAGGCTTTTTCCCATTCCAGAATTTTTCAGTGTTCTATAAAACAATCCTACTTGTCAATTACCAAGTAAAATAAATTCATCACGATTAATAAAAGCACAAGCACAAAAAAATAAAGTACCAAAAAAAACCAATAATAAACCATCATACATACATACTTAATAAAATGAAAACTTGGTAATCAAAATTGGCTCACCCGAAAATATTTAAAAATATTTTTCATTGCACGAAATTCCTATATGGAATAATCCTAAATGGCCAGGGTCCTATCCTCGAAAATCCTCGATTATGAATGTGGTGCACCCCGAAAGTTGAAAAGTTGAAATTGAGTGCTACTGTTTATGTTCAACTAGACACAAAAGACCCCGAAATTTTCCAACAAATCACGCGTTCACGACACATTCCCGGTTCAATTATTTCCGTCTACGACTGCGCACGTGTTCACAATCTGAACTCAAGACGCTCACAAACGTTCACGTTAGCTCAAACATGACGCAGCTAAAAGCGAATTGGTTGAACCACGACTAATCATTGTCTAGCTTCAAGGTCACATGACCTTGCGCTAGCCAGTCACAAAAGTTCCCTCTCCAGTGAGATTGTGACGACTAAGACTAAGATGACGTCAGCTTGTGATGACTAAGACATTTCGTTATCACTATCTCACGTCGTTATTTTCAACTGCGGTTGCAAAAGCACGTTATCTCTTGATTTCATAGAGTGAATATTCACTTTACTTTACATCGAGTAAAAATATTGCTAGACGAACAAAGAGTTTAAACTCACTCCAAAAAAGTGAACCCTTACTCTAAGAAAAGTCGAAATTAACTGTAAAATTCCAGTTACATTTTCCACTCTATAAAATGAGCTGACTTTCATTTCAATACGAGTTAAATTTTATCACTTTACTTGAAAAACGAGCGAGAAATCATAACAAATTTAAATGGCAGTCTTTTGACACGACGTAGAGTAAAAATTTTCTCTGAAAATGTAAGTAAGTGGTTTATGTGTTAACAAAATTAATTATTTAGGGTTGTTGAGCAACTAATGGATATTGATAATAAAAGGTTGTAAGTCATTATTGACTTGCGTTGTTTTGTGTTGAAAATATGAAATTCTGGTAACAGAATTCTTATTTGTCTGCGTCTTGTGTTCTACGACAATCGTATATGGAGGAGGGGGGGGGGGGGGGTGTTAATATCCAATATCATGAAACAGAGAGAATATCGTCTAAGTTCTGCTACAGACTTTGTGCTCTCTTGAACTGGCCATAAAGGAGTATTGAATGTATGATCAGTATAAAACAATGACGCTTAATGACAGAACAGTCACGCAGTTTCAGTTATCAGGTCGTCTATTGTCGTGAAAATTTGTTTTTTCAATTTTTAATTGACAATTTTAACTAAATTCCAATACACTGAAAACAAGCAGACGGCAAATTAAAAATCAACGAAAGTTACACTACTTTACGAATATAATAATTTTAAAAAGTAGACAAGGCTTACGTAAGAAGAGTCTGACCTTAACATCACCGATTTCGATCACAATATTTAATTATGTTACTTTTGGTGCCCTTCATAAAACACAAAAACCATTTATAACAATATTCATTTTTTTTTTTTATAATATTAAATAATTAAAAATGTATATGGTGTGGTATACATGTAAAATGAAAATAAATATAATATTCTTAGGATGTACCGAGAATATGTTAAAAAATATTCTCAGAATATAATAATATACAAAAAGTTTCCCGAAAGGCCAATGATAAAAATAATATCCCGAGAGTATTTTTTTATAATATTTTGAAATAGTTTTTAGAATTATCATTGTACATTCAGTTTAACATTGGTTTGATGCCACTACTTGAATGACTACTTGGGCGTTAAAATATTTTAGGAATATTTTTGAGAATATTCGTGGTACAATCCTAAAATAGCGTGTGTCACAAAAGATATAAAATTATCAAATACATGTATACAGCTGTTCTATACATATTTATGCATATATATTAGTATATGCACATATGAAATTATATTAACGTATATAAATGAATTAAAAAATATACATAGATTATAATATGTATATATATCTCATAATTTTGATACTTATAAAAATCTTACGAGGAAATGAAATTTCTCATAAGAATTCAATTTCTTAAAAGATGACCTTATGAAACCCTGATAAGAAACTGATATTCCTTATAAGAATGTATTTAATAAAATCTTGTGAGAGAAAAACCGTACGAAATTTTTTTGATCAATTCTTTATGATGAATTTCAGTTTATCATAAGGTTTTGGTAAGGTCACTTTGTAAGAAATTGAATTCTCACAAGATTTTTGTAAGGATCAAAATTAGATTAAGAATAGATTTTGAAATTTTCAAAAAATCAATGCATAACGCTGCGATCTGTACAGTGCATTGCACATATTCAGGTTTTTACTTAAATTTATGACAGTTCAAAATTTTTGAACTGTCAACAAACTTTTTTTTTTTAATATATCAACTCCATTTTAAACACGCTAGGCTAATGGATAATTGTGTAATTAACATTAAAAATAACAAAAAAACAATTTTTCACTAAAACTACCGTTATTTTATCATTTTTTGGAAATTACAGGAAGAATATCTGATTTGATGAAGGTGGAAGAAAATTTTTACATATATGTCTGCCACTTACTGTAGAATAATTTACAATCAGGATACGAGAAAATTAAACAAATATTTATATCAAATCTTTCAAATTGTTCAAGGAAGTGACAAACCTACTTTTATCCTGCAAAAATTTGGAATATTTTCGATAGTTTTTCATATTTTTCTCATATCCTGATTGTAGAATATTCCACGGCACCAGAGATGCATATAAATATTTTATTCCATCTTTATGAAACATCAGATTATTTCGAATGATCTCGAGAAAATAATTTTTCAATGCTCTTGGTAAAAATTCTTTTTTCGTCAATTTTTCCCCCTCATGATGAATGGAACCTGTACATATTGAATGAAAAAAATATTTTGAAAACAAAAATTGTGGATGAATGAATCTAAACATTTTTAATTTCCAGCGTTTCACTTTAAACGTTTGACAGTAAAGATCATACTGTTCTTTTTAGTAATATTTTTAAAAAATTATCAAGCTTGGGCACAAATTATTTTGGGGTTTTATAAAAGGTATCAAAAGAAGCATATATTCAGGTTTTGATCAAAATCGATAATGACAAAGTCAAACTCTCTTAATAAAAAGCTTTAATTAAAAACACACGCCTCAAAAAAAAAAACATACCTGAAAATCAAAATTAGGTAACCTAAGAACATCCACCTACTCAAAAATTGCAAGCAATCTAAGAAAAAAGCAACTTAAGCTTCATTCTGCAAATCGAAAACAACACCAATCCCAGGCAGCAGCACCATAAAAAAACAATATTTACATTCTCAAATTCCCTGTAAATTTAAGCCTAACTCATTTAGTCCTAGATTACTTCTTCCCGACACATATTTCATATTTAAAATATAGTACATAAGAAGTTTCACTAAGATCCATGTAAAGGATTAAAAAATGGGAAAAGAACGAACAGGATTACGAATAGGTCTTCAGGGTTAGTTCTCGGTGGCACGTCGACATGGTGCACTTTCTGGTAGTGGAGTTTCAAGTTCTGGTTTTGAGTGTATTTCGCAGAGCACAATCGGCATGCGAATTTTCTCAATCCCCCGCATTCGTTGAGTTCGTGCCTCATCAAGCTATATTTGTTCTTGTATCTTCTACCGCATCGGCGGCAGCTGAAGGACAACATCGGCTGTGGCATTACTTTGTAGTGCCGCGAGCGACGGAAAAGGACCACTAAAACAAACGAAACACAGTCTCTTTTAATTCGAAATCCGGGCTTTTCAGGACTTTTCTGCTGGAACCTACGAATCCAAGTTAAAAAATCTCTGGAAAGGAGAAAAAACTCCGAACGGATATTCAGCTGAAACATTATTTAATGCCTCAAGACGAATACAATTGTTTGAGCTTAGGTAGAAAAGGGAAGTTGTGTGCTGTAATGAGAAAATACAAATTTTTTCAATTAAGGTATTGTATAATTTTTTTTAGGGAAGGCTTAAATATTGAAGGTGGACTTGGTGGTCCTGTAGCCATCCCAATCTTTGGAGTTGGACAGTGCTACTCCTATCGCGAGGTATAGGACTTTTTCAGGTACATTGAGACCGGTTGTCGATTTTTGGTTTTTGAAGAAATCTGGAAAATGAAAAATAAATTTTTGGTGTTAGATAATAACTTGTGGTTACTTGAAAATAGAATATTTAGCGTTTTTGAGGAGGAATATTTGTTGATAGATGATGCTCCTTCTGAAGTAGTTAAATTTTTCTGAAAGGTTGATGAGAATAGAGGAAACAGACGTGGAGAATAATAGTGAAAGTGAATTTTTCTTACCTTCCAAACATTTTGCGAAATTCGTTTCCTTCAAGACCAATTTCCCAATGGAAAATCTTATCGCTGTGAATTGAAGTGCCACATTTTTAGACATGAATTTTTTGAGGATATTGAGCACAGTTTTTGCTACGCTGCAGTCTCGATCCAACAGAAAATGAAGGGCAGATATCTGAAAAAAAAAAAAAGAAAAATTGGTTAGTTCAGATTTTGGAAAACCTGTGTGATTTTTAAAAATAATCAAAAACATCTTAGGTTCGCTAAAATTAATAAATTTTGAGATCAATGGGAGTGTAAATTGAATTAGTGATGGCAGGAAATAGAATTTTGCATTTTCATGTTCTCCCTTTCTAATCAAAAAGAAAAGTAATAAAAGATGGAAGAAACTCTAACTTAGTTTTATTGAGCTCATGAGTTTGTAAGGATTCCGTAAATTTTTTTATCGCGAATATGAACCTAAATGAACTTTTTCAATTTTTCGGGAAAAGTTATTCCAAAAGAAAAGGCAATCATTTGTTTTTTTAGATTAATCTCCATTGAATAGAAAAAATAAGAAAATTTTTATTTTCAGTATAATCTGATTTCAACAACAATGAAAAAATCCATTTTGAAAAAGAAAAATACATTTTAATGGTGTCTATGATCCAAAAAAAATTTTTATGTACCTCTGGCATAGAAAACGCGTTTCTATGCCAGCTCGAGATCTCTCAACGCGTTTTCTATGCCCTCGGTACATAAAATATCGTTAATAACAGGCACGATGTGCTCATAGGCAAAACGGGTTACAGTCCTCGGCTTCGCCTTGGACCGTAATTTCCCCGTTTCGCCAAATTCGCACATCAGTGCCTGTTACGAAATATACTATTTTTTGTTCAAATCTCGTCAAATTTGATAATGATCGATATCATTTTTTTTACATTCAAGTAAACCCTAAAATTTAATAAATATTTTGAATATACTGTAATTTTATAAGATCTTGAAAAATCTCCGATAAATTTTGTAGACTTCCTACAAAACTTCGAAATCTCCCATTGGATTAAAAACTGGAAAAGTGTTGGAAAATGCGTTAATTATATGAAATTTTTTCATAAATATCCTCGAAATCTAAAAAATGTTTCAAACTAAACGTTTTTGTGAATTAGTGAAAATCGATGAATTTCGTTATGATACTATATTTTGCACTATGTAAATAAAACATGAATATTTATTGTGTTTCTATAATTTTTTTACATGTGCTTGTTTTTCATGTATTTTGTTATCTGGGGCGACCAGAATTTTTGTTTTGGAGTCTATGAAACATTGTATGTTGATTGATTAAAAAAAAAAAAAGAAAATGAATTGAAAAAAGAAAGAAAGAACAGAAATAAAGTTTTGATTTGAATCTTTTATTCGGAAGTTCAATATGAATATTCAATATATTTTTTCCAGCGTCACAAGGTATTCACTAATCAAAATAATCATACAATAAATTGCTTTTGAATTCAGGAACACCAGAGCGGGGGGGGGGGGGGGTGACACGAATGACGAAATAAACAAGTATAAAAAAACTTTTAAAAATTTAAGCGATAAAATCAAAAAATATACAGATAAATTTTTTTTTTAATAAAATTATGTTGAAATAGTGAAACTACAAAAATTTAAGCATAATTCAGTATCAATAATAAATCTAATGCTACAAAATTAAATTATCTTCGATAGAAACACCAGAGAATATAAAACCATGTATGAAATGAACTATGATCACAATTGAAATTCTTTAGGAAATCGTAAGAATGAAAGAATTTAATAATTAAAAAAAAAAACGAAATCAAGTTGGCTATCACAATTATTTACATCAGCCTTTTTTTAAATATTTCTTGTTAAAATTTAAATACCTAAATGTAATTTATTAAAATTAGGTAAGTAATTTGCAACTGATTTCTTCATTTTACCCCACATAAAAAATTGCCAAGAGCTCTCAATGAGAAAAAATAATTAACGTATCTCATTTATTTATACACTTATTTAATGTCTTTAAACAATTTTCGTGTGAAAATTCCCACAGTTTTTGTGAACTTTCTTTCTTTTTTTTCTTTTTATTTATTTGTAGAAAAATGCGAATAGTGACACACAAGTTTTCGCTAAATATATGAATAAATTTTTATGACTCTAGCTTTCTCGAAAGTGATTTGACTCGTAAAAATAATAACAATCGTCACAATCGAGCTCTCTAATTTGTTTAATAAGAACAAAACTCACGTATTATATTTGTTCAAAATGCCCTTGTTTTCCTAAGTATGTATTTAATAAATTAGCAAAACTGAAACATTTCATCCAAAGGGTAGCAAATGAATCGACAATTTTTTATTCCAAAATGATTGTCGATATTTTGAGTTGAAAAGCATTGACAGGCATGAAAAACATTTACGAGCGTTAAATTGATATTATTCCCAAATTTTTTCCAGCATTCACAAAAATCTCGAATAAAAATTCAAACTTCTAAAAAAAGCAACTCATCTTCATCCCAAAAAATCACTGACTCATCATAAAAATCATCGAAAATCATTTATACATAATACTATCAAACACAAAAATCTTTTTCTTTACTCACAAAATCTTGTCGAAACTTGGAGTTCTTCAGCTTATCATCGAACTCCCGAAACTCCTCCAAACTTTTGCAGGGCAGACTGAGGTGATATTCTTCAGTGAATTTTTTCAGGCCCAAACAATCGTTTCGCTCCGAATTCAACAAAACTCTGAGATTCCGTTGACTCTCGGAAACTTGTTGAACTTCTTTTTTCAGCATTTGTATAACCGACATGATACATTTATATTCTGCAAGAAACAGTATAAAAACCATCACAAAATGCGAGTAAAACACCATTTAATTTCTCAAACCATTGTGAATCAGGAAATATCTGTTCAGTAGGTAAGAAAAACAACAAAAGCATATATATTGTATTTTTATTGGCTTTGGAGCATCAAGTGGTGAATATCAATTACAACGTAGATTACATTATTGGCATTTTACAAATAAAAAAGATTTCGTGAAATTCAATTCGTTAGTTTGTGCTTTCCAAAATCTTCACGAATTATGCAAAATGAAATCAACGATTCTTATTCGAAAAAAAGAGCATACAAATAAAGCTTTATATGAAATGTGGCTGAAAATTAAAGAAAAAGAACATGATTACAGAATTTAATCACATTTTATTTCGTTTAAATCTAACTTTGGAATTGCCTTCCACACTTGAAATAGAAATCAAGTGGACACATACAAAAGGTATAAAACGCAAACTGTATGATCAAGAAATGAATCAGCTTTCTTGAGATGTTTGACTAACCTGAAAATTGCAAGAACATAAGAAAAAAAATTTTATTTTTTTATTTTTTTATTTTACAATCGAAATTCACGTGGCGCCAAAGCGAACTACGGAAGACGTACGGCTTGTTGCAGTTGGGGCAAATGTGTCTTTTTCTGAGCCACTTTGTCCTTTGAGCTGTCTTTTTTTTTAACGCATTCAAAACCGTGTTGCTGTAGCATTTTCTTCGTGGAAAATCGCTTTCCACAATAAAGGCATGGAAAGCCGTCTAAAACAATACCTGAAAAAAAAGCGACAAGGAAATTAAACCAAATTCCAAACAAAAATGGTGAAAAATGGGATAACCAAAAAGGTCTGAAATCGTGGTCACGGGAAAATTTTTTTGATTTTTATTGAAAAAATTCAATGTACATGTTTTTACACTGGCCGAGGTTTAAAAAAAAAAACACATCAATGCTTTTACAAATAAAATATATTTTTCTGGGAAGAATTGTTTCATTTCTTTTACTTAATATCAATGACAATTTTTTTCTCGAATAAGTTTTTCTTTTTTGACTCTTTCTGGATTTCAGCCTCAAATAAATTTGTTTTTCTTGAAGAACAACATCCTTTTTTTGAAATTTCACTGGAAGGAGTTGAGATTCTAAGCATGATTTGAGGTCATCTTAGAATCTTGAAAACTCCTTCGCTTTTAAAATTTGGAAAAAAACTCGAGGAAAATTTCTTCTTCGATTTTCGAAAAAAATCCACTGTTTACCTGTTCCATTCATGGAGCAGCAGAAAAATTCGTTGATTGAAAATCCCAGGACTAGAAAAAAACAAACAATACATGAAGATGAAAAAAAAATGATCAAATTCGTGATTGTTCTGGCTTAAACGTAGGAATCGACGACAAATTCCGCAGACGAGTTACGTTCTAAAAATTCGCGATGTCGAGCGATCATGTGTTTCATTAAACTCGACGAATAACGCGTTTTGTGGTCGCACAATTTGCACGTGAACTTTGGCTGCGTCATGCATTCGTACTTCAGGTGCCTGTTCAAATGATATTTGTGCTTGTAAATTCTGCCGCAAGTATGACACTGGTTTCGATGGCCACCTGAAACAGAAAAAAATGGTTTTCAAGTTAGTAAAATAGCAGTGAGAAGCTTTTTTCACGAGGATGAAAAGAGGGGGAGGTGGAGACAATAGACGTGAAATTTGGGAGTAATTTTTATTTTTGTTCTACAGAGTATCGTTGGTGGTACAAAAAGTCGTTTTTCGTTTATCGTTTAACATTTTATTTCCGATGTTTTTCATTGTTGATGTGCATTTAGAGTTTATATCGTTTTTTCGTTTTTGGTTAAGTACTAGAAGATAAGGGAGTTTTGCAGATTTGGGACAGTATGTAAAGAGTTATATCGTGAGGAAAGAATATTTCAATAAATTCAAAGCGACAAAGGCATGAAATTGGCGTTTTTTGAAAAAATTTCGTGAATCAAGATGAATTTCCAGTTTTGAGAAGCACCTTTCATACAATATTTATTCATAGATTTATCATTTCAATGCAAACGATAACGTAGAAACTGAAAAAAAAAAATTTATAAAATAAGACCTAAAAATGGGGCGATTGAGTTAATATAAATTTAGCAAAACTCAAAATTGATAAGAATTCAATTAAAAATGATGGAGAACCCATTTTTGGTACTGTTAAACGCTAAAAACGATAAAATAGTATAAACATAAATTGGAATACAACATTTTGACCCTCCATCTGATATGCATGATTTCATGAACTTTTGAATCGTTCAGAACGATTATTTATACTTAAAAAGTTGGGTAGTAAATAAGTATTCTTCCCTTGAATATCCCAGCTTAAGACGATATAATTTTTTTTCGGTGATTTCTTACAATGTTTTCATTCGAATATATAATTTTTCAATAAAATTATATAAATTATAACACACAGAGTCGAATAAAATATACTGGTAAATTTTTTTTTTCCTCAACGTGTTGAAATAGGTGAGTAAAGATACGTCTCGATAATTTTTTTCTCATTGTAAAGTAAATATATTTTTTATTAATACGTATTTTTTCTTTTTTAAATGAACAATTATTCTGACATCAATTTTCAATCCATTGTAAAAAGTGAGTTTCATGAATTTTTTTTTTTTTCATTTGAACGAAAAAACTTATGGAGAAAAACCAAAAAATAAATGATATTGTCAAAAGCTAGAAAATCGAAGCAAAATACATTCAAGGAAAGAATTTTTAATAATTAAATAATAAAAGCTGATAATCATGCAAGAATTTATACAATTTAAAAATATTTCAAACCCAAATTTTTTCGCAATAAATTCTTCAATAAAACTCACGGTAACTTGTTCTTCCATAAAAAAATGACACGGACCATTTATGAACTTACAACGTGCATTTTCCAAACAAGTGTTGTAATAAAAAATTCACACATTACCGACAAAACATGGTGAAAAACTCTCAATTTTTTCACGCTCAAAATTATTCTGCGCAATCCAATCTGCTCATTATGAAATAAACTCAAAAATTGTGTACAATTGATAAAAAAATGTCAAAGTATTCATCGATATCAAGGCGAATAATAACTCAATCTGGCTTGCCCAGCAAAAAATCCAAGCCAAAAATAATGCCAAATTCGATGACACAAAACTGAAAAAAAAAAAAAAAAAGAAATTTCGACCCCTCCACATCTCGTACCAGATCTGCAAACAGAATCCCCACTGGCAAAGCACATAAAATATCAATGTTTTCCAATTATTCGCAGAATATGTAAAAACTATAAGTCACTGTATTGAGCGTTCATCTGAGCGTTCGAGTCCCACGCGATTGAATGCTGCAACATGTGGCTTCCCAAATGCGACTTGAACGTGCTCTTAAACGTACACTGCTTGTAGCAGCACTCGAAAATTTTCCTCTTCCCGCACTCGTTCATGATGTGCCTTCTCAAATTTTTAACCTCGTAATACCTCCTATCACAATTCTTACACGCGTACGAACCGAGGCCTCTCGAGCGCCGCCTGGTATGACCTGCGAAGAGAACAAAAAAGATTTTCCAAATTAGCAAAGTCCAAATAGCAACCTTCCCAACACCAAAATAAGCTTGAAAAATTACAGTGGGGAAAGGGGTCGAAATTCCAATATCTTGTATTGCTTTCCAAAAACGTTTCGTATGTATTTTACGGTTACAATACAGTGTCCTGCGAAGAAGCTAAACGCATGTTTGGATGTATGTTGGTGATGTGCTTGACGATGCTGGCTTTGTATTTCGAGCGGTGGTTGCAAAACGGACATTTTTCCTTCGGATGTTGACCGCACTCGACAACCACGTGACGACGCAGAGAACGCTTGGATTTGTAGGACCTCCCGCAGACGGTGCAAGGGTACACGATCATGTGCGTTAATTGGCGAATTTCGTAATAATCTGAAAAACAATCCGAACGGTTACTTCGGTATGTGAAACAATTTCCTACACGTGACAAGGATCATGTACGCTCATGAAAACCCACACGTGCTCGTTCGAAAATTTTGCCCATACAGTAAAAACTCGATTATCGTGAACCATGCCGTACCCCCACCTCTGAAAAACACATGCTCGAAGTTCACGATAAACGAGTCCTTACTGTACGAAAAAAGTTTTTGCCAATATCGGTTTTGGAGAAAATTTGGAAGAGAGCGATCGCGGTTCAAAGGGATAGAGAAAGTTTCAAGCGAAAAGGGTTTTGAGGGGTTTTCAGGTTAAAACTTGCTCCGAGTATATGTTGAACAGTGTATTTTCATTTTCATTGACGAGCTGGTACATTGTTAGAAGCGTTACAAAAAAACAATAATCCATGAGCTCATTGCTTTACAAAAATAAATCGCAGGTTTTTCCGGTTGCTCGAAGCGCCAATGAAGTTATTGCGACAGTGTGTGCCACGTGAGGAAAAAAATTTTTCATATGGAACATGTGAGCCATTTTTTCCCGTGCTGTGGCGATATTTTGGAAGCTGATTTGTAATTGATAACAAATTCGTTGATTCGATCTTCTGAATTTGGAAAAATTTTCCATCAATGTAAATCCAGTGTCCAGGTCACTCGAATCATAGCACACCTGCAAAAATTCACTTGAAGTAACTGTTTTCTTCAATTGTTCACAGCAAAAAAGTATGTAGGAAAGTCGATTCGCAGTCAATTCAAATCAACTTCGAAAATTGCATCTTTCCCTTTTCACATACAACGTACAATATCATGGTTAGATTCTATATTCATGAATTACATGTTTGATTACAGCGTTTTCTTAACCTAATTAGCACTATCCTGGTAATTTTGAAATAAATAATAACGACTAAAAATTAGATGTTTGAAAGCTATGAATTCACTGGGCTGGGAATATGTCACTAGACTTTTGGTAGCTTCAGATGCTCGAGTTCAGGAGGCAAAGTCTTTTTACTGGGCGAGCAGAAATCGTTGAGCACTTTCATGTGTCGACCGTTCAAATGGGTGTTCAGAGAACTGAAAAATCAAAAGTAATTCATGTAATATTAAGCAGATTGATGAAAAATGAAGATGAAAAAAGGTCGTACCTTTTGTGCTTCGTTTTGTACGGGCTGTAAATTTAAATGAGTTGATGGTTAGTGTTAAAGTATTGAAACTGATGCATTGAAAATAACAACAATTTTTTTTCTTCCGAAATTTCGAAGAATATCTCAAAATTTTCCATGGGTTCACAAGAAGATGAAGGAATATTGAATTTTGAAAAACAAATTTCAAGTTTTTATGAGAAATATTCATGAAAACTTCAAAGGTTGTTTTTTTTTATATATAAAAATTTAATTCATTTCGATTCGATTCATGGAGTAAAATTTAGTTCTGCATGAAGTTAAAATACCGCCACTTGCACTTAAAGCATTTTTTTTTTTTTCAATTTTTTAGTGTGAAAAATCACTCTGAAGTGTTAAAATTTCACTATTTTTGAAGTGAAACTCGAATAATTTTTCAGAGCGGTATCAGACTAGAATTTAGGATTGAAGTTTAATTTTTGTAAGAATGACGAAATACTCTTTTGGAGTGAAGTTTTAGTCTATAAGAGTGGAAACTTTAATCTATGAAAATAAATTTCCGCTCCGAGAAAGTAGAATTTCACTTTATAAGAGTGATTTTTCGCTCTGTGTAAATTTTCACTCTATGAGATTGAATTTTAACTCAAAATTATTGAGAAATAATTTTTACGATGTGTGAATTTTCACTCTATGAAAGTGAATTTTCACTACATGAGAGCGAATTTTCACTCTGTGTGAATTTTCACTCCATGAGAGTGAATTTTCACTCTGTGTGAGTTTTCACTCTATGGCAGTAAATTTTCGCTCCATGAGAGTAAATTACACACTGTAGGAGTGAATTTTTACTCTATAAAGTAAGTTTCCACTCTATAAGAATGAATTTTTTATCCATATTTGAGTGACTCAACGTAGAAGAAAAATTCACTCTAAGGAATGACGTGCGACTCTTTTTAAAAATTATTACTAGAAAAATTATGAGAACTAGTAATAGCATTAGAACAAGCATAAGTGTAAAAAAAATTATTTCATACAGAGTATTCTTGTATCCAGTTTTTTGATCTTCAAATTATAATTTTATTTATGTAAGTTTCTTATTTTGATGATATTAATAAATATTCACCAATAATGTTAGTCATACGAACGGCAGGATTCAACAAATGAATTTACGAAAAATACATCAGAAATGACTCTTTGTTTTCGAGCTTTTTGCTTTATTTCAGCCTTCTTCAAGAAATTTGTTACGTCTAAAATATTTCACAAAAAAATTAAAATTTTTTTACTACTTCAAATGTATGAAATATTTTTCAATCAACAACTGAAACAATGGTTAAATTCAATTTTTATTATAGCCACAATTTGTATTTGGAAAAAAATTCAACTTGTTTTTATTATCAACAATAAAATATCACTTATACTGTAGATAGTCAAAACATTATTATAATTTTTTTATTAAATGTTGACGATGAAATATGCTTAACGACAAAATTGTTTTGGGGAAAACTGAATTAAAGCTGAAAGTTTTGGACAGTATGAAGTAATTTCTAATTTATTTTCATGAAGGTAATTCGTTGGCTCTTACCGATCAAATGACTTACTTGCTACTGGATTAAAATGCAGCACTACATACGAATTCATACATATCTTTTTAATTTTTACTCAACTCCCACAAATGTTTCATTTCACATTCTGTATGTACTGTTATAAAATAGAAACACCTAAAATTTCGCCAATCATCTACACAATTTTCCCAAATAATCAGAACTGCGATAGATTTGATTATATTCCACAATCATAAGGATGATATAAATTTTCTTGGATGTCTCGATCTACTTAACATAGAAAACTCATTGCTCACCACAGAGGACAATAGAACCTGAAAAACCAAAAAAACATGATTAATTCAAACTTTAAACTCAGAACACAAAAAGATCATAGAAAAACCTGCAAATAATTACCTTGGATCCTGTTGACACTCGTACTGAAACAAACGAAAAAACCCAAATCAGAAAAAACACCAGCAAAACCTCACACCAACATATTCAAAACTCATTTACCTTCAGATGTCGAGCCAAAGACGAATGGTAATTATACGACTTGCCGCAGTTCTGGCAAGGGAAAGTGACCTTCTCACGAACCGGCAACTTGGGCATCGCCACATCTGAAAAATCCAAAATCCCCTCGTTAATCATCTATCCCCTTCAAACCTCTTCCAAAACCTTTATCTACATTTACATCCTGCAGCAACAAGGCATATCACATCAAAAAATGGCCGCCGTTTCTCGCTGAAAATTCAACCAATCGAGAATAAGAAAACGGAGTTTTAGATCAAGGAATATTTATTATTTCAAAAATTAACAACAAATATTGAACAATTTTTCAGCATTCACCACGGCAGAAGTGGATTCATTCTTCGCGGAAGGCCTTTGGTTCTGTACCGGTGCAGAACGGATTTGGGTATCAGGTAAATCTGGGCTGCCTTTCTTAAAGACATTCCTTCATCAATAGAGGCGAGAGCTTCCCTAATTATTTCTGGCGAGTGCTTTCGATATTTTACTGGTTGAACTCTCTGATGATCTCTCACGAACGCCATCGCCAACGACTCCTCACTCCCATCAACATAAAAGAACTCCGTACCTGAAAGCGAAAAAAATGCATGTTACATAAAGAAAAACGAACATTTGTCATCGATGTTCGTGACAGTGAAGAGCCACCTTTCGATGTTATTGGCCCATGCCACTGACATCGATCAGCCATGTGCTCAAAGTGGCAGCCACTGTCATAAGAATGACAGAAAATCACCTTATTTTCTTTTCTTCTCCGAATAAAAAACAGACAAAATTATCAACCAGGTTACATTTATTCAAAAAACTTATCTACATTGAGGAATGTGTATAGGCTAAAATCATTATTTGTGCCTTCGCTTCATATGAGATTTGAGATTCCACTTCCTATCAGTGCAATAATTGCAATATTGGCAGGTTATATCTTTGATTTTCTTCGTCCGGTAAGGTTTCACGTCGATTGGGTCGTACGTCGGTTGGTTCTCGGTTTTCGGCACCACGGTATCGGAGATCTTAATGTCTGGGATGAAGACTCGGTGATGAGTCCAAAGATGCGGATCTGGAACAAAAGAATATAATTATCAAAACCAAGGCTTCCAACTAGTCATCACAGGAAAAAGACAGTAGCGAACGAAATCCGAAAATTGTTAGTAAAATTTTATTACATCAAAGACATACAAGAAGAATCGTTACGTCTTAAGAATAGGAAAGAGTGCATTCATTTTTCACAGAGTATGCAATAACTTTTCGACTCTGAAAAATTATCGTCACACTTTTGGAGACTCTATTGATAATTGCATCTTAAGTTTCTTAAAGTACGGAATGAGTTTTTATTGGGAATGGGCGCGTTTTATGTGACACACCAAATTACTCTGCTTGCTCGAGCTGTAATCGCAAAAGCAGCACGTCAATTTTTTGCCCTCGCCACAGTTCATTTTCGCGTGTTCTTCCAAGTATTTTTGTTCCTCGAACACTTGGAAGCACGCGGGGCATTTCCACGATTTCGGCTTTTCATCGACCGATTTTTCCAATTTTACCGGGACTTTAAGTTTCGCGAGGTTTTCCGATTTCGCGAGAGATTTCGCTTTTTTTTCGCGCCTCGAGTGAACTTCCGATAAATCAAATTCTGATGCACTGTATTTACTGAATCTTCGGTGACGCGGAGATTTCCGAAGTGCCAGGGGAACATCCGCAAGTTGGGTTCTTTTCGGCGGTTCTTCAAGATGAAAACTTTCCGGGAAATCGAAAAATCCGGTGTAGCAACCGGTGATTTTCACATCGGCGTCGTCGTTATTGAGGAACTCTTTCAGATCTGAGGAACAAAAAAGATACATGTCAGAATAATGGGGAAATTTTGGGAGTACAGGAAAAAGAGCGAGAGAATCCAAAACAGAAGCTGATCAAACAAGTAAGTAGCGAGGGAAGCATTTTGCACGTATTTCCACTGAACAAGGGGAAATATGCATTAAAGTTTCGTCGACCCAAAATCATTTTATTCACAAAATAAAGCGAGAAAATTTGCCCATCCTGAACTTTTGAATTGCACAACCATTCTGGATAACCGAATTATCCAGAGATGGAACGAAAATTCACGTTCAGGAAAATGATTCCCAAATACATACGAAAGAGCACGAAAACCTGAAATACAAGCTGGGGAAGGAGCATCTTCATGATAGGGAGTGATTTTTTTGCATTTGTTTTTTATTTCAAAAATTTTGTCAGCACATTGCGTTACATCAGCACATATTTGGTGTGTAATACTGCCTTATCGAGATTTTCGTAATGGCTTATGTTTAAAAGTACGCTTATAGTCTAAAATTACCATTCTAAATGATAGTGGCTTACAAAGATATGTACTGGCGCGATACTACAAAAAGATTGCTTTCCTCAATCGGTGTAAAACATTGCACAAACATACATACACACGCAAGATTTTATTGACACTAAAATAAGTTGATGAAAACGAATATTGCTCCTCGGTTGACTAGAAAATGCTGGGCTACATTTTTCGTGCGGAGATTCAATTGCAGAGAACGCGACGGAGTTTTTATACGGTGATTTACAAAGTTTGATGGAACTTGTAGGAAACAAATTATCCGAGCAGAAATAAGGGAATGTGAGATTCAATGAAAAGAAGACGATAGAATTTTAAGTGACAAAAATTTTAAGAAAATTGTATAACGAGATTCTGATCTCTGCAATCGACTACATGATTCATTAATTCAAATTGTTGATATTTTACTAATTATTGTAAACATATTCTGTCTCAATTATTGACATTTTCAGCAAAAATTATCAAAGTATTTGTTATTGTTTCAATTTTGTAATAACAGTGTTATTATATGTAATATGTAAAATTATTCAAGCATAAATTCTAAGTATGTCAACATAGATGAATTAAAGAAACAGAAACAAATAAAAAATTTCATTTCAGAAAATTCGAAAAACTCTAAAAACAGCAACATTCAATTTCAATTATGTTCTGTTTTTAAAGCAACAAATTCATGCTCGAATATATCATAAAATAAAAATATATATTTTTTAGATTATCTCACTCATCTTTTATATTTATGAATAATCAAAAACAATATTTTGAAAAATATCAACAATTCTTCAATGACTGTTTACAAAAAAGTGGAACAGAGTGTCTACTGATTTTTTGAATGAAGACTAAAAGTTTCCCGAATATATATATTTGTCTGGTAAGAAATTTCTAAAATCTCTAAAATATCGGAAAAATTTGTTTTAAGTAAATTATTTTTGATATTAAAGAAAACTTTTACTTAAATCATGTTAAGCTTAAACAACAGAAAAATAGAATGAAAAATAATATAGTATAATATTTTTTATTTTATTTAGTAAATATACGGTTGAAAAAAGAATTATCTCTACACAAAAACCTTCCAAAATTTCGTCATTTCCAGAAAATCAAAATTTTTCTCCAGACATTTTTTTTGCAACATGTTTCAAAGAATGAAATGCAAATTAGCACATACCCAAAACCTAAAAATATCTCAAAACGCGATTCCAAAATTCAGTAGACACCCTGAAAACGACATTTACAAAATCAACTCCTCTGAATACGATCCAACAAAAATGTTCTCCATCAAATTAAATCGATCAAGCAAATCTCAACTAAAGAGTAAAAACACTACGAAAATAATTATTTTTAAGACATTTTTCAGTGTAAAATATTTTTTAGCGACATTTTGATCCTGAAAAAATATCTTTTGCATCGTTTATTTTGTAGAGGCTATAAAGAAAGATAAAAATTTTGAAACTTTTGATTATTTTACACTTGAAAATGTGGTTTTGCTTATAAAAATCGAAGAAATAATGATGTACAACCATTGCTATTGTAAAAAAAAATCAGTTTCAAACCCCCTCTCCCCCCTTCGCTTAGCCTATTTCTTAACGAACGAAACCGCGCCCTTTTTTAGATATGTTTTTTAAATTCTGGTGTAACCTCGTATTCTCTCGAAGAGGGGTCAAATTTTTTTATATTTTGAGTTTTGGACAATGTTGAGCTTTTTCCAATTTGATTCTGTGCATTCATTTTTACCGAGTTAAAGCGTGATTAAGAGGAACTTTATCGTCAGAACTTTTTTTTGCGTTTCGTGCGACCACTGAAAAGTTATCAGTCAAAGAAGAAAAATTAATAGTTCTTTATATTTCAAGCAAAGATTTTCGAACATTTTTAATCAATGATTTAAAAAAATATTTGAATTGTCATATCACATTTTTCTGAATCAAAAAGTGCATTATATATTTCATAATGCATCGTGTCATTTTCCAGTATACGTGAAAAAAAAAACTTTTAAATTAATCAAAATTTGCGTATTCAAATTGCAAACCAAAGTTTTGTTTCTAAATAACTTGAATCGAATTCCCTACTTTACGAATTTTGAAAAATTGCAAGTATGTCTGTATTGCGCGATTTTTTTTTACTCTTGTATCATTATTTTTGTGCTTTTCTGAAGAAAATTCCGGGATTTCAAATTTTTACGATTTTGAGTAGATAGATGTTGTAAGATCAAGTTATTTTTATTGCAGAACTAAAAGATCTTCACATATAAAATCAACAATCTTCAATTTCAAAAATTATTTAAAAATTTTTTCGAACCTCTCTAAAAAAAGATATATGTTTGACAACCAAAAGGAAAATTAATTCCTAAAATTTTGAAAAAGCTTCCCCAAGTAATGTCACAATTTTTTAGCGTCTTTTTCACCCCTTTACCATCATAAATCCGTGAAATCCTCCTTGGTGCCTCATCACAATATAAAATGCAAAAAAGATAATTCTTCCTTTCTATTTTTTATTACTCCTTACATTCCCACAATTGACAATTTAAAATTTTCTACTTAAAAATTTTTTCTTACGCAGAAAAATTTGTGACATCATTTCGTCACATACTGTCACAGATGAGCCCCCTCCCAGAACTGTGAGATCGTTTGTAGAAGTTCTTTAAGAAATAATCTCTTCATTTCCCAAATAAATGAAACTTACAAAAAATATTTAAAATCATTCGAGTACTATCAAAACATATAACTTCTTGCTTACGCGAATCGCATCAAATCGCGTGAAACTCGTTTTTTTCTGAAGAAGAGGAAGAAGAAATGAGTCAAAATAAGCAAAAGAATTCGAGTAAAAAAAAACTACGCTGAGGAAAAATCTTTCGTCAAAACAACTAAAATTTAGTCGACATGAATAAACTGTAGAAAGTTCGTACATGACTCAAGATCTTAGTCGCTCCACTGGAAGTCTAATAAGTTTTTCATTTTAACTTATCGCATGATTAGTCAAATAACTAAAATTACTTTCGAAAGACTAAAAATTGTCAGTCGTATACAAGCCTACTAAACATAATTCCTTTCAACTGAATTTTAGTTACTTTGATGAAGGCTTTTCTCTCAGTGTAGTGCAAGAGAATCCGAGTTTGTAGTGTATGGTAAAACCAGACACGGCTTCGTTCGTGCAATAGTATATTTCGCATCAAGGAGCAGAAACGAGCGTTTTTACGAGTAAAACGCGAGTTTTGAGGCTCCTTGACACGAGAGATATTTTTCACGTTCGCAGCACATGAATCATTTAGTCTTTTTTTTGCTGTTGTGTCGTGAAAAAACGAGTTCTATGCCGCTCGACCTTGGAGCGGCATAGAAATAGCAGCGAAAGGCGGTGGCAGAGAATTCATTTTTCACGGGACAGTAGTAAACACAAGAATAAAGGATTTCTGTGCTGCGAGCGTAAAAAATTTTTCGTTCATTTCCCAACGCAACCCGGAAGTTTGCCCTTTACTTGATATTGTGCACCGAGAGCAAGTGCTTGAGGAAGCTCGCCTCGATCCTCGATCTGTAAGGGCAGTACTTGCATGAGAACATGGTCTCGCAGAAAGCATTGCCGCAGCCCATTTTCAGGTGTTTCCGTAAGTTGGAGGCCCAGCTGAAACTCCGGCCGCAATTGCGTGGGCACACGTGAAGCCGCGGTTTTACGATCGGAAACAACGGTACATCTGCAAATAAAGTCACAGACGCTCAAACAAAGTCAAAATTCGCGACCCCCTAACTCTGCTAAAATTCAATCACCTGTAAAAACACAAAATCACAGTCGCTTTTAGTTTCGTTCATTGGCTTCCCTAGAAATAAAGAAAAACGACATGTATAAATCAATAATCGTGCAGTCATTCCATGCTCGACACGTAAAAAATATTACCATGCGCTTCGGGGGAATTTCCGCGTTGAAGGCGTCAAATGTATGACAAGAGTCAATGTTTGCAGAACGAGTCGTCAAGCCACGCCCACGTTTCTACGACTCGTTCTGAAAACATTGAACTCTGCGTGAAATTGATTGTTCTCAGTTTGTTTTTCGGGGAAGATAATGATCGTAGGTGGGTATAGACCGGATTTTATTGTAACTTATTTACATAATTAGTTTTTCTAGTTATGAATTTGAGGCACAGTGGTATAGTTTTTCAGGTGAACGTCACCCTGTGAATGGTTTCGACGTGTCTTTTTCGGTTCCCTTTGAAATTCGATCTGTACTCGCAATATGGGCAATTATATTCGGGAGGTTTCCCGCAAACCCGCAGGTGAAAGCGGAGACTTGATTTCCATGAAAAACGTCGATGACAGTTGTTGCAATAGTGGTATTTATCTGGAAAATAGAAAAATTATGTCAATTAGAAAAAAGCGGAATATTTTTACATAAACATTCGATATTGCTAGACTAAAATGTTCGAAACTTCTGGAACTGAATCGAAGAGGTTTCTTTTTTCATAATTTCAACATTTATTTAAACACAATAGTATGATACATTTCATGGGAATAAAACAATTTCACTGAGATAAAACAAGAAAATATCACCCAAAGTGAATTCTCTGGATGTGTTTCAAAAGGGATGATTTGTATTTTGTCCGATCTGGAACAGTAAAAAAATTAACGTAATTAGTGGGATGATTGAAAAATGGAGGAGTTTAGAAAAAAATGAAAAACTCACGTGGACAATGCGGACAAACCTCGTTGGCTGGTTTACCACATTCGATTTTCAAGTGGTTTTTCATGTTCCTTAGCCATCTGTACACTTTGCCACCTGGAGAAATTTCATAACATTGATTCAAATATGCCTGAAATTAAATGCTTTGATTCAATATCTCGCGATCAGGAAATGGAAAATATGTAGTCTCTGATAGTATAATTTACATCAATAGGAAAAATGGGAATGTAATTTTTTTATTGAGAACATTATCAACTATTTTCTTCTGTTTCGAGTAGAATTTTTTAATAGAAAAATCCATAAAAACTGTTGGTATGAATATTCAACTTGATTTCGAGATGAAACAAATTTTTGAATCTATATAAAACCTTGAAAGATTTACTCTCAAAAGTTGAAAAATTGCATAAAATTAAAATACATTATAAACCAATTTTTCTAGCATTTGGAATTATTTTCTGATAACGAAGTATACACATTTTTTTTATTTTTCTGATCTCGTTTATTAGTCCATTAATTTTGTGAGTGTTTGGGGAAAAATGTGCATATTTCTAGCTTCAATATATGGATTGAAAAAGTCATGTTAATTTGATTTGTTGAATTTTTGCTGTTACTTTCTTAGTCCCGTAAACTTATTGAAACCTTTAAGTTTTGTGCTGGAAAGTATTGTTTATTGTTTTCCTAAAGTAATATCAAATTTTCTTGATTCACGAGCAATGTCGAAACCTCGAATTTTCAAATATTTTTGATATTTTCCTAATGTTATACATAATATTGATATTTACAACAATGCAGCTATTTTTTATTTTTCTTGCGTAATTTTCATTAATGTATTTTTTAATTTTAAAATTTTCGATGGTTGTTAAAAAAACCACAATATCTGTTAAATTTAAGAAAAAATACAAGTTTGTTATGTATTTTGTTTAAAGTTACAAAAAAACCTAGAACTTCGAATTTTAAGAGTTTCAGGAAAAGTTTAGTGAAAAAGTTACAATTTTTCACAACATTGGGAAGAAATTTCGTTTTCAAAATAATACAAGAATTTATTACAGTAGGGATCTACCGAGGAAATCGATGAATTTAATGTGTTATCTACAGTTAATTTTTTTCCCAAAGCCTCGAAGTAAACATAAATATAGAAAAATAAATTCAACAGCACAATTTAAATCATAAGAAATTGATTATTTACTTTGATATTTTTATTATCATTGATACTGCACTCCTCGTCATTTGAATCCCAAATAATTTTCGAAAATTTCAAATTCTCTTCAAATTTTGATGATCCTGTAATTCAAAATGCAACAACTAAATTAATACTTTTTCAAAAACCATGTCTTTTTCAATACCTTCAATCAGCGGAAATTCAAAAATTCTTTGAAAATTTCTCGTACATTTTTATACTTTTGACATTTTCCCACGATTTATAAAAAATCGTTTTCGAGATAATAAAAAAAATTATGCTTCAAAATCCATTTAAATTCAAAAATTCATCAGTTGATCTATTTTTGCAGACTTGGGAGAATTCCAACTTTATTTAAAAAAATTTTTTTATATACACTGTTCGCTAGACACTTTGTAAAATTGGCATATTTACATTGTGGACAACCAAATTGACCAGGATTTCTGTCCAAGCAGCTGCCTCGTTTATATTTCACTGGGGCGAAATTCTCCGTGTATGGATTATACGGAAATTGTTGTTCCCTCCATCCTACTGGAGAGCCTAGAAAAACCAGCGACATTTTCATGAGAAAAACAAAAAAACACTTTCGAAACGGCTTTTTTCAATTTTGTACATGCGGCAAAATGATTAGTCGGGAGCACACGAATGAACGGGTAAACATTATGGGAAAAGATGTAATATTTATTTAAAAATCATGTACGTGGTAATTTTATTAGGCATTTAAAAGCTCGTCTCTATACATATTTGTACAAAATTTTGTGATTCTACAGAATTATAATCTAAGTTTGTACGGTTTTTTACGACATGTTGGGAAAAATGCTTTTTCCTGGGTGATTTGTGCGAATGTGTTGGTACAGGTTGCCACGTTGTTTGGTACGGTGGCTGAAAAGAAAAATTATCTATTAATTACAATGCAAGGAGAAAACAATAAATAAGGTAAGTCTTGGTATGGAAAGTGGTTTGAAAACGGAATTCGTTATTTCAGATTCTCATATGTTTGCATCTTCAATACATGAATGATCCAATATATCTTCTAAAAATACTCCTTTTTTTTCTTAACTTCTTTCATTATTGACGATAAAAAATCATTCAATTTTGGCTTTATAAATTTCTGAGTACGATGGTTTACAAAAAACTTTGTTTTAAGAAAGTGTTTTATGTCATTTTTGAAACAACTACCAGACTGTAACTTAACTAAGAATTTTTTTCATCTACTTTATTTTCAACAAACTTTATAAATATCTCCAAAGTCAAGAAAAATTTACTCTTCAGATCAAGTTACACATTTCAAATACATATGTTTCTTCCTATTATTAGATATTTTATGTACAACATTGTTTTGAAAAATTCATTCTCCGAGATAAGACAAAATTTATAAATTTTCCAACTCGAGTCAAAGCATACTGATGTTTTGCAATAAATAACATATTTATGAATGGAATGATTGATTCTAAATGAACAGTCAGTTCAAAAAAAATTTTGTCGCCTTTGTTGGCAATTTTGTTTGCTTGTTTGTTTTTTTTTTTTTTTCATTCAACTCAACTGTGCTGGGAGTATTTATTTATTCATGAATAAGGTATGAATTATGAGGAATCATCAATAATTGATTCAAAAGTTCTTAAACATTTATAATAATAGTTTTTTTTTTGGCTATTTATATTTAAGAATATCAATATTGTTTATTTTCATGAATGATTATTTAAAATATATCGTTGAAAGTGATACTGTTGTTTTATAGTAATAAAACCAATCATGGTGTCTTCAATAAGGATAATAATATAAATTAATTATTAATAACTGATTGATCTAATTGATCAAATTTAGAAATAATTGTTTTTTCATTTTACTGATCTGTACTGCAAACATGTATTTTTTCATTGAGAAGGTTTCAATGTAGTGGAATTCGAAAATAGCAACTTTTGAAAAATGTCAAGATTTTGATACGAATATTTGAAACGAGATGGAAATGAATTTTTGTTTCTTCACGTCTTATTTTTTCGTAAGCTCTTGGAAAATTATAACTTACATTACTAATATTCTATCATTATAATTTTCTCATACTCAATATTTCTGCATTTTTTTTTCATGCATAGTATACAATTTTTTATAACGATTCCAAGTCTGTGAAATAAGAGAAATTTTCTTCATTCAAAAGTACAAAATTTTAAATTCAAAAGACCCTTGTATTCTGAGTTTTCTCATTTCAAATTTTAGAGAAAAAAAATATAATCCAAGGATTTCTATTTCTTTGTACTAATATTTTTGAAACAGTATTTTTCAGGCCCTAAAGTATACATTTCATAAATTAAAGATCACATATTCTCGAGTTCCAGATTTTAAGTTTGAATGTGTGAATTTCGAAAAGTAAGATTTTGTTACTTTTATCATTGTCATTTTTTTATTTTTATTTAGAGAAATATTTACTTATGATCAAATTTTTATCCTATGATTTAATAATTATCAATTCTTATAATTCATAGTACACGAATTGAGGAAAATTTCGAGATTTAAAAAAAATTGCATTCTATATAATCTCAAATGTTCTCTTTTTCCTTTCAAATTTTTGCGTAATGAGTACACAGTGATCTCTGGGAACCAGTTTTTTTTTCTTTCTACTTTTGATTTATCGATATTTCTACCCGAATCGGGTCTTCATCAGGAATTCTGTACACTATAAATTATAAATTATGTAAATTTCAACTATCATCAAACAATATAAATCTTACTTGCACAGTGAATCAGATTATTTTCCAGGTCTCGCAAAGACCGTCGTTTCAGTATTATACATATTTATATTTTATATGTTATCAGTCATCATTAAATAAGAATATAGAAAACCACTTTTTTTCGCTACACTCTCTTGTCCGTATCGACGACGACCAATAACGACCCGACACGTGCATTATATCTACAGCTATTATCTTCAAAACACATTAAAAATTTAAAATTGTAGCTCTAACTTTTTCTCATTCCAAAACCTCTTGCCCCGATTCAAAACATGCTTAGATATGCATCATATACAAAACTCAAATTCTTCATGTCTTCTTGTTTATTGATCGAATTATTATTCTTTCTAATGAAAATCATTTCCGAAAAATTGCTTTAAAATCTATTAATTTCTTTATCTAAAACTTCCATTTTAATTTATAGTGTACAAAAGTCCTGATGAGGACCCAATCGGGGTCGAAATATCGATAAATCAAAAGTAGAAAGAAAAAATAAAATTGGTTCCCAGAGATCACTGCATATTCATTACGTGAAAATTTGAAAATAAATTTCATCTTTTCAGTTCTGAAAAATAATTTTCTGGTTTGTATAATCCAATCGTTATTTTTTCAACTAAAATTTCAATGTAACATCCGATGTCTCAGATTTCAATGCAGAATTTTACTAATTTCCAAACTGTTCAAAATACTCAGAATAAACAAAATTATTAATATAATAATTTTTAAAACTGAATTTCGTAGTTTGAAATATCATCTCTCAGATTTCAAACTAAACCTCTATATCAATTTTTAAAATAATTGACTTTTCATCAACTTCAGCATTTTATATATTTTTTTCTGAAAAACCCCCAAAACCCTTTTCCACGTACACCCCTGTCCAACTTACTTGCAATAATCGCATTTATATTTCGGTATTTGCATGCACTCATGACGCACGTGACGCAAAAGTGTCGCGCGATGTTGGTAGCGTCTAAAGCACTGTTCGCAACGATAAGGCAATTCGGTCTCGCGTTGTTTTGCCGCCAAAAGTTCTTTCGAGAAAAGGAAGAAATTTTGGTTTCCAGGGTGCACTTTGGGCATTAGCAGCAAACGCCCTGCGAATCAAAATTCAAGAAACACAGTCAGCAGAATAAATCAGCAAACTTTCTAGCGCATGCTTTTTTTCCAGGAAAGCAGGAAGTTTGCGCAAGGGAATTAAATTCATAAGGATTTCAGTGCAAAATTACTATGTATTTTTTCATTATTATTACAGCGCACGATTTTGGACTAGAAGTCACTGTTTCGAGATTCTCCCTCTTTCCAACTTTTTTTCAATTTTCCGTTGGGTAGCACTGAAATATGAGATTTATCTGATGATGAAATGAAAAAATATGTATATAACTTATGAGACAACGAAAAATTTCTAAAAATTGAAAATTAAGAAGTCAAGTAGACGTTGTAAATTACAGTAATTGGGGGTATGTTAAGCATCATTGAAGATCAACGGCGTAAATTGCTTTTTCTGGGTGGCTTTTTCTTATGTGTCTGTAGACGTGGCATTTCTGCTTCATACGAACGCCGCAGTAGGGACCTATTAAAAAAATGAAACGAAAAGTAATTCATTATTTTACTAATTCATTTTAATTTTGAAAAAACAAAACGTGAATTTGATGTATGATCCATTTGCAATTATACTCATTTCAAGTCTGATAAATTCCTCCAGAATAAAGTTCTATTTATGAAAACTCAAAAAATACAGGGTGTCCCAAAGTCACATATAAAAAAAACACCTTGGATTCCTTATTCAATTTCAAGCCAAAAAGTCCTTTACCACTTTTTATTAAACTCAAAATTTAAAAAGTTATTGAGGTCGAAAATTTAAACAATAATTGCACTCTCTCAACAAGTGGGGGTAAATTTCACGGACCAAACTTTTCCCAAATTTTCTTCATATTTTTCCGAGTCGAAAAGTCCTTTTCCATTTTTCACAAAACTCAAAATCAAACACGATATTCGGGTCTAAAATCTAAGAAATCTGATTGGTTAGAACTTGTCACTCGAATATCTTTTTTAATTTTGAGTTTTGTGAAAAGTGGTGAAGGACTTTTTGACTCGGAAAAATATGAAGAAAATTTGGGTAAAGTTTTGTCCGTGAAATATACCCCCACTTGTCGAGAGAGTGCAATTATTGTTTAAATTTTAGACTTGAGTAACTTTTTAGATTTTGAGTTTTACAAAAAGTGGTAAAGGACTTTTCGACTTGAAATTAAATGAGGAACCTAAAGTGTTTTTTTATATGTGACTTTGGGACACCCTGTATAATACGTCCATGATATTTTTCAATTTAAATATCTGAAAAATTGGCTACAATTACATTGTGCTTTCGGTTCCATGAAAATGTGGCTCAACTTGATATGTCTCTGGAGGTGACAAGCATGGATGTAACTTTTCGAGCAATAAGCACATTTGTGCCTGAACTCTTGCATCATCATCTTGAAACGCCTCCCCCTTGTAGTCCAATGATACTTGTTGAAACCTACAAAAAAAATTACCCACTCTATTTATAATAATGCTCAAAAATCAAAATTCTAACGATACTCCAAATTACGATACCAACATAAAATCATGACAACTTCAGAAACTGAAAATTCCACTGAAAAAAAAAAAAAAAAAAGAAAAAAACCAAGCACTCTATAAAAATCGAAAACCTTGCCGAAAAGGAACTGAACAGAGGGTAATCATCGTGTGCCCTTTATTTCATATAAATATTCTTACAATTTTATTCATCTGCCTCGATAACTATCACCTCCTTGTCTTTGTGTACTCCACAAATGTGCTTTTTTACATTGCATCTCTGCTTACTCACGTAATTACAGTAGCTACACTTAAACTTCGGTTTAATGTCCACGCATTCGTACTTGACGTGACGCAAGAGCGATTGTCTTACGTGATACCTCTTGTCGCATTTCGAGCACTCGTACATCCCGAAATTATGCTCGCTCCGATTTCGAGGCGGCGGCGGGTAAAGGTACATCATCTCCGCTACTGGAAGCAAAAAATTTCGATGCAAATCAGACGGCATACCATCATCATCTAAGATCATCGTAAACTACGAGAAATGATCGGGGACGTTGTGAAATCATTGCACATGATGACTGAACAGGGATAAAATATTTTATTAGGCTACATCCAACTCATCTTACGAACTGAATATATTATATATCTTCATAAATATTCCTCGAATCTTGCACTTTTGTTTCTTACAGGTCTTCGTTAACTCTCTCAAAGCGGACCGGTTGATCTGGGTGCTTTTTCCTGATGTGACTGTAAATTTGCGACGTTTGTTTCGAGAGCATGGGGCAGTAAGGGCATTTAAAAGTCTTCGGTTTCCCACACTGTGTTATGGAAAAAAAAGGAAACATGTTCAGAATATTGAAAATGCGAATAACACTTCAATGCCAGTATTTGGAAATTCAGTTGAAAAGTTTTTCGGTCATTTTTCTATATTGTTTGAAAAATGACCAAGGAACTTTCGTGTTTGGTTTGTACTGAATGACGAAAATATCGTACTTCGTATTTGAGATGACGATTTCTGTTGGACTTGAGGGTGAAGCCGTGATTGCACTTGGGACAATAGAAGCGAGCCCTGGGATTTGGGAGGCGATAGTTCTGACCCTTCATGGAGAAGCTTTGCGGGAGGGGGGTGAAGGCATTGTAAAAGTTGTAAAACATCGGAGCACCTGGAACAGAAGCGCAAAAATTATTGCTCGTGAAGAGTTGTTGACGAAAACCTGGTTATTTGAGAGTTAATGAGTCGGCAACGTGAATGGTGCAAGTCAAAGCAATCGACAGATTGCCCACGTTTAGCGGTGAAAGGTGAAGAAAAATTCTAAAAAGAAGCCGAGTTGGAAAGAAAACTTGGGGTAAAGTTTTGGCAAGTCTTTATTGAATCTTGGAGCGGGGTTTATTTACAAGATACAAGTTGCTTTTTACAAGTCAAGAACATAGACGCGCTGTCCTTCGTGACGTGCGAGAATGTGTGTTTTGACGTTGTCTTTGTATTTGCCCTTTGCGTCGCAGTAGGGGCATCTGCGAGAAATAAAAGAATTATTGTCTTTTTAGAATGAATTATGTTGCCTCCATTTTTTTAATAATAAGATTGCTAATTTTTAAGTGAATTGAATTCCATATGTTTGAATTAGCACATTAATATGGAATTTTTAATTTATGCCTTAAACGACATCAACAAAAAAGCTATCCATATCATTTACATTTAGACAGAAGAGCTGAGAGATGTATTTCGAAACTTACTTTCTTGATTCCTTGAAGTAAAATTTCATTCTAAATTGAGTCAAAATACTGGAGTGATTTTTCATTTTCTTAGAGTAAAAGTTACTCGAAAGTAGTGAAATTTCACTCATCTCAGAGTAAAATTTAACTTATCCGAGGGTGACGATTCACACTTTTAGAGTGAATTTTTACTCTATGTTCAAGTGGCAGTATTTCAGCCGAATTTAGAGTAAATTTTTATACAACATAGAATCGAAATGTAGCCATCAAAACTCAGTGATTTTTAACTTTCTTAGACTGAAAAACCACTCGAAAGTAGTGAAATTTCACACCTATTAAGGTGACATTTACCATATCTTAAAGTGACGATTCACACTTAAAGAGTGAATTTATACTCCATCGGAGTGATTTTTAATTTTCTTAGAGTGAAAAGTCACTCGAAAGTAATGGAATTTTACTCTTGTCAGAGTGAAGATCCACAATTTTGAAGTGAAATCGCACTTCCTGTTTGATTGATTTTTCAATTTATTAGAATAAATATTCATTGAAAAGCAATGAAATTTCCCTTTCATAGAATGCAATTTAACTTTGCAAGGGTGATATTCACACTTGTAGAGTGAATTTTCACTCCTGGTTCAAAGTGGCAGTATTTTGACTCAATATACAGTTTATTTTCACTTACATCGAGTCAAAATACGGCCACTCAAACTTGGAGTAATTTTTCATTTTCCTAACTTGAAAAATTACTAGAAAAATAGTGAAATTTTACTCGTCTCAGAGTGAAACTCAATTTCTTTAGGAGTGAAGACCCACATTTTTGGAATGAAACCGCACTTCATGTTTGAATAGTTTTTCACTTTCTTAGAGTGAAAATTCAATCAAAAGTAGTGAGATATCACTCCTCTTCAGTGCTATTCAACTTCTCAAAAGTGACATTCACACTTGTAGAGTGAATTTTTACTCCTTGTTCAAGTGGCAGTATTTTGACTCAATATACAGTAAATTTATACTCTACATCAAGTCAAAATGCAGCCACTCAAATTTAGAGTTATTTTTCATTTTCTTAGAGTGAAAAATCACTCGAAACTAGTAAAATTTTACACCTAACTTTATGAGTGAATTATTACTTCCTGTCTCAGTTATTTTCTACTTTTCAAAGTGAAAAGTAGCTCAAAAGTAATGGAATTTCACACCTCTCAGAGTGAAATTTAATTTTTCCATGTTTGAGTAGCATTAGTACACATTTGAGTAGTATTGACTCAATATATAGTTAATTTTCACTATATTGAGTTTTTTACAGAATGATTTTTCACTTTCTTAGAGCGAAAAGTCACTCGAAAGTGGTCAGGTTGGACTTATCTGAGAGTAGCGATTCACACTTTGAGGGTGAATTTTTATTTCATGTTTATGAGACAGGATTATGACTTAATTTAGAGTGCATTGTCACTCTACATCGAGTCAAAATACAGCCACTCAAACTTAGAGTGATTTCTAACCTTCTCAGAGTGGAACGTCATTCGAAAGTAATGAAATTTCACTTCTCTCAGAATGAAATTCAACATTTCAAGAGTGCCGATTTACACTTTCAACACGAATTTTTACTCCTTGTTTGAATGGCAATATTTCGACTCAAAATAGAGTAAATTTCAATCTATATTGAGTAGAAATATTGCCACTTAAACTTGAAAAGATCAGAATGATGATTCACACTTTTGGAGTGAAAAGTAACTCGAAAATAGTGAAATTTCACTCCTCTCAGAGTGAAATTGAACTTGCTCAAGAGTGAAGATTCACACTTTTAGAGTGAATTTTCACTTTGTTCAAGACGCAGTATTTTAGCCCGACATGGAGTGAAGATTCACTCTTGGGAATGAAAAGATTACTTTTCCACTGTAGAAATGTATGATTTCCTACATTCAATTAGGCTAGTATTAGAACAATAAAAATGCAACAATTTTAACATACACCAACATAGCAAGATTTTTTTTATAATTTTCCTTTTTTTCTACATAAATCGCTCAAATCAAAAGTTTTACGTAATGTTACAAAAATCTCGATTACAAAAACAGCATCTTTGACGAGATGTTATTCTAGAAATGTCAGAAAAATGATCTAACTGGAATTTCGGAGGCACGTGGTCGAACATGAGATGCCTGCGAAGGTTCTTTTTCATGGTGAACGAGTGACTGCACACGGGACAAACGAAGGGCTTCTTGGGCATTTGAAACGAGCTGGGGCCAGTGTTGTAATCCGCAAAAAATCGGGTCCCCGCGTCAGCGACCTCCTGCTCCAGGCCATAAAAACCTGCAACGTTACCCAAATTCTTCGTTATTACAAAACCATACCAAGAAAAACCCCATCTCATAGAAATAAGAAACAACATTTCATAAACAATGTAATACCACGACGCAACGTGCAACATGTGTCTTTTATTGAACGTCAAAATGCGTACAAAGATGAGTTACAAAATTTTCAAAAACTCGTAATTTTTGAAATTCGATACTCGCTCGAAACCACTTGACTCGATTCATCGAACATTCATTCGACTAAAAAACTTCCCTAAATTAATATTGAATTAGTAAAAGCAAAATGGCATAATCCATGAAATTAAAATTCTGACGCAATATCCTCCCAGATTTTAAGAAGACACGGAAGACGTTCTGTCAACATCATCCTTCCCATCATGCAGATTCCGTGTCCTCTTATGTTGAAGGCGCAGATAACAACAAATTCGACTTTCTCTTGATCTTCCGAAGAATGATAAATTCTTTCGAGTGCTTCTGAACGATTAGAAAATTTCAAAAACCATAAATCACAAACTGTTCGATGAGTAAGGTTTAATGTCTTTGGCCCTCTTGGTAATTGAGTCTCTCGTTGGTTGCAACGTCGATGCAGTAGAGCTCGTAACCGGGGTGAAAAGCTCGTATGTGAGTCCAAACTTGGGTGCGCTGGCGAAATCGCCGTTGGCAAAAATCACAAGAAAACCGAGGAGTTTGACGTTCGCCGTGATTTGTCAGACACTCGTAATTGTAATGCCGCACCATGTGCGATCGGTGTTTGTAGCTGCGATCGCAATAAGTGAAATTCGGGCAGTGATAACGGCATCCACTATAGCGCGACCATGACTTCGTACCCGGGACTGAAAGAAGAAAAGTGATCGTTGGTTAGTTCAATGATAAATGGTGATACGGGCTCAGCAAGTCCTAGGAAATTCGCGTAAATCGGAAATTTACCACGTAAAATGACCACAAGTTCGAAAAAGAACGATTGAGTCGGTGACTTTCATGCTGCTAGGTTGAGATTAAACTGTGAAACAATCGTTATCGTTGTAACAGTCCTTGGTACATAATGGAATATTATATATAGCTACCATTATACGCTTATGATAAATAGAAAATCCTTGTAAAAAAACCTCAGGAAATCAAGAAACAAAAATAAGGTTCATTTTTTATATATTTTACTTGAAAGGAATCATTATGAGACTCGTTTAATTATAGTCCTCGGAATAAACCTCGGGCTAAAAACTCTCATTTTCAAGGATAATGGTATCGAGTTCTTTAAGTACGATAATTCGAAAAATATACTTCAGTACCTGAAAAATTTTGATATGACCAATCGAAAGTGACATTCACATAACTAGATATACAGTTATTTTTTTATCATTCCAAAAATATTAACTAATACCAAACTATGAACTTAAAATTTCGAGCAAACCATTCGAGTTTTGTAATTTTTAGAGTAAGATAGTTGTTGAGTATATCAATCAGAAAAAAATTGTCAAAAAGTGCACACCATTCAGGAGAAACACCAATGCAATACAATACCAAAATGCATTCGTGAAATACATCGAAACACAGGTGGCAAAATTGCGAGTACGATCATGAAGTTTCGTAAAAATTGCATTAAAAAATAAACAAAGTTTACAGTAATCCACCATTTATTAGATTGTATGTATACAGTATGAAATTTATCCCAAAAATATACGTAAAAAATTGTGGTTTTTAATGTTCGAACAGGGTGCCTCCTGATTCCATCACGAAAAAAAGAAGTTGAATTATTATAAAAGATCAAGTTTCCGAAAATTAGTTTCAATAATTGTACATTTTTTAGCTGCACAATTCAAAATTATATTACACTGCAATTCTTTTTAAAACTCAACTTTCATAAATGTTACTTACAGTGAATAAAATTCTGGAAATTTCACCTTTTTGAAAAGTAGAGTTCGAATTTTATTTTCAGTAGAAAATATCTCTTATTCCGATGCTTCATTTTCATTAAATCAATATTTTTATATTCTACGCCGAAATTTCAACGATTCCATTTGGCAAATTTTATATCGTTGCAAACCAAGATAAATAGGTGTCAAAAAAAACTCATCTAATTTTCATTTTCTCAAACGAACAGAAATTAAGAAAAATCAATAGTGCTCAGAACTGTGGGGAAAATATTGGAAAAATTGTACTAGAGTCTATCTAAACTGTAACTCCATCAAAAAAAAAAAAAATGTTCAACAAACTGATGAAAATTTCGGAACACACGAAAATTTTGGAAATAGACACCCTGTTACATTAACAAACTTTCAGCCAAAAAATCTCCAAATTCGCATGAGTTGTACAGGTCCACGTAACCAACAGGTTCTGTAGGATGCCTGGCCCTTATATGACGATAGATGTGGTCTTTGCGTTTGTTGCGAAAATTGCAGTGAGGACAGCCATAAGGAAATTCGTTCATAACGGGCACCAGTTTCGTCCTTTTCCGCGGGAACTTTATTCTCGATTTTTTTTGAAACCAATCTGTGGACAGAATTGAAAACAAAAAATTTAAAACATCAGCTCTCAATCTAACAAGGGGCATCTCACTTTCAATGAAAGAAAATAATTGATGGAAAAAAAAGAGGGAGGGGAAACAAGAAATACAAAAAAAAAGTGAGACTTTATTTTGTACGTTATTTGTTGTTTAAAAAAGAAATTTCAGTTGATTTCATATGCCGATAAAAATGCATGTTTGGGGGAAATAAAAACAAAGGAAAACAAAAAGAAAAAAATTTATTGTTAATTGCAGAACGGTGATTACTGTATCTTCTTTCTGTTCATTAACCTGCGAACAAAAAATTGCAAAAATTAATACTTTGCAATAAGATGCAAATGTGTTTTCATTTTTCAGAGAAAAAAAAAATACTGGATCAGTAAAGAATTTTTATATGAACCTGTGATAATTTCAAATCGAAATAAAGATTTTTAATTCATTACAAATCTCGATGCAAATTTAGGAGTTATATTTTTTAACTATAAAAAAGGATTTTAGAAATATGTCATACGCAAATAAGTCGTACATTTTAATATAATTAATGAGAAATATAATAATTTCAATACATTTTATTCAAAATGTATTGAGTTTTTTTTTCGTTCGGAAAAATTACTGCTAAGTTACATCTGTGGGCTCCAAAAAATTTTTTTAATTGTTAAATTTTATCAATGAAAATATAATTTATACGATTCATTTCGGTGAATTTGAAAAAGGAAATTAGTATGAGTTTAAACGAATTCGTGAAAAAAACTGAAAAACTGAAATTTCATAGTTCAATTGAATATTTTCCAACTTACTAATTGCTGCTTGGAATTTCGTTTTTTACTAAATCATGATTTTAGTAACTTGATGCCCGAAATAAAAACTTCGTATTTTTCAAACTTCCGCAAATAAAAACAATCAAGTTTTTTCCAATTAAAATACATCTCTAATGAACTTCAATATTTACTTATATTTCATTCAAAATTAACTTATCTGTATGTAAACAGTCTACTTCTTCTTGAATTTTTCAACTACTATTTCTTTGGCTTAACATTTGTGATGGATTCCGAAAATTTCAAAATCAAAAGCAACGAGATTGAAATTATAAAATTGGATCTCTTTTCAAATCAAAGGAAAATTTTTGTTTGAATCTCGAATTGATATTCTAAAATTCGAGAATCCAAAAATTTCGATTTCAGAAAGTTCACAACTTTAAGTACAAGAAAATTAATTCTTAGACTATTTTCCAAAAATTTGTAATGAAAGTATAAAGCTCGACACCTGTAAATATTATGTTCAAGGTATGAAACAAAGATTGTAAAAATATGATAATGAAAGTTACCAAAATGTATTTCATAAACCACATTCAAAGGTCTCCATTTTATCCCAACTCTTAAACGAATCTCGAAAAACCTAAAAAAAACCCTGAAACACAAAAATCGTAATTCTCATTAAAATGATAATTCATATGGAGGTAGAATTAATAATTAAAATTATATATATTATTAATAATTTTGAGAAATGCCTGAAGAGTTTTAATTTTCATTAATATTTTCCATTTCTTTTCATAAAATTCAGATTGCCTCTGAATTAAAAACCTTCAACCTCGAATGGTCGAACTAAAAGATTCAAAACTCCAAATCTCGATCCTTCAAACAAGTAAAACTATAACATAACAAAATTCATTAAAGGAAAAAAAATTCATCACCAAATACATCAACCATTCAAAAAGCACAAAACAGGCACTGCACTTTTTCCCAACATCCTAAAATGTATCAGAAAACACATTACATACTGCAAAATGTCCACTTCAATTTAAGCACCTTCTTCATCAAACCTGTAAAAAAAATTTTCGAAAATTATTCAAAACTTCACAACAATTCTGAAAACAATTTCATACTCTGAAAAAAAAATGCTTAAAAAACACAACATAAAAATGAGTTCCAGGGAATAAAAAACACAAAAAGATTGATAGAAAATCTCTTTAATTATTGCACGTCAATATCCATATTTCATTATACAGTTAATCTTGAAGGTCCCAATATGCGATTTCTTTGGTAGGGTGTTTATTTCTGATATGGTCGTAAATATTGCTCCGATAAAATGCCTTTTTGGTACAATATTTACATTGAAATTTTGCTCGTTTACCGCACGAGTATGCCATGTGCCTCGTCAAATCTCGTTTCAGGACGTACGCTTTAGCACACTGTGTGCAAACAAAGTTTTTCATTTTTATCTGTCCTCGGCGCCTGCTAACTCGACCTGAAAAAAAGCGATTCAGGGTTAATGACGAAATTTTCAAAACAACCATTACATCACATTTATAAACAAAAATGCAGGAATTGGGAAAGGTAAAAAAATTCGAACAAATAATTCTTTGGATTGCCTTGTTTCAGTTACTTTATTACACGGAAAAAATTCTTCATCAACAAAGTACATTCGTCTTAAAATCTACATTGGTGTGTTCTGGAAGAAGGACAGCGACTTTTATCGCGTTTTCATCGTCGAAAAGTTTTCTATTTTCTCAAAATATTTATTACACTAGCTGTGATCTTTTTTTGTAAAAAACTCGTGTTTGGAAATTGATAACAATAAAAAAAGTTCGTACATTTCACTGCTACAATTAATAATGTTGAACTTGATTTTATAAACCTCACGAGAATCAAAAATCTATTATCGCACAAGTTATAAAAAAAAATTTCCTCGTACCAAAATTCATTATTATTTTAAATTACGAATAGCATAAATCCGCAACTTACAATAAACGTTATTATCTTTAGAATACTCTCACTCTTCAATATTTGTATCGCATTACCTTGAACATTTTGAATAAATTAAGCTAAACTGAAAAAGTATAGGTATAGTGCACAAATCGACAGGGACGCTGAAATTTTTCGCGGTTTGAAATACAACACACGCAACTACATGAAAAACTATGAAAACTATCGCGAAAAAACACACTTACGTACTTTTACGGTAAATCGCGAAACTCGTCTATTTATCGATAGCATTGAAAAAACACGTCCTAGCACCTTTCTTCCAGAACAACTCGCCTCGTTCGTAGGCCTCCAAACACTTTCACTTTTTTACTGATATAACTGATTTTTCATCTCGGGTACAAAATTCGCGTTTCACAAACTACCTCACTCTAAAAGAAAGGTTTTTCAAAACAATTTTTGCAGATATTTTCTTGGAGGATAAAACCTAGTCTTGTACAAGTAATGCCAATTCAGTTTTTTAACTGGACTTGAAAAAAATTTTCTTCGTAAGAATGAATAAAATTGATAAATATTGTGACATTGACAATAACAATCATTTTTCAACGCAATTTACGGGACTCAGTTAGAGAGAAATTTTCAAATTTTCTTCCTAGACAATTTTCATTTTTAGCAATTCATACAATTCTAACAGTGCTTGAGAAATTGTTCATCTTGAAAAATTTCGTGAAGTTTTAGAAAAATTGATGCAACATTTACGGAATTTGAAAATTTCAAGAAGAATTTTAAATACTCAAGTATTGTTAATGCAAGAAACTTAAAATTGAAGAAAAAAATTCTCGAAATGCATGCCAGTTTTAAAAGTTTTAATTTATTCAACATTCCTGGGTGTCTTATAGTGTATTCTGGAAGTATCAAGAATTCCGGAAATTTGAACGTTTAAACATTTATTTCTAGAAATTCCTCCAATTATAAAAATTACTGCGAATTTGTTCCTTCGCAAAAAGACTGTGAAGTCACAGAAATTGATGCAAAATCTACAAAATTTGAAAATAGTTACTGTATTATAGTTACCAAAAATCTCAAATAAAATTAAAAATATTTATCAAGTAATATAAACAATTCCTGAAATTAATAAACAAACATCCCCAAGTGTATGTGATTCCCGAAAATTCTAATTGATGGGTCCAGTATTTTTTTAAAATTGTGCACGCGGACATAACTATTTATATAAATTGATAAAATTGAAAAAAAAAAACGCCTCGACATTCGAATTTCGTACCGTTAATGTTTGAACTATCACTTACACAAATTATCTCGTTAAATGAAAATGAAATTTGCCCACAATTTTGTAATTTTCGTTCAAAACAGACTTATGACTTTGAGCTCGTCTCTGGGGTGCCATCTGCGAATGTGGCGATACACGTTCGACGAGGAAATTGTGAATTTACATATTATCTTATTGCAAAACTTTTTCATGCTGTTTTTTAATATCAGAAATCAAAAAACTTTCCTTATCCACGTATCTTTATGACCATTTCAATAATCGACAAAACCCTCATCAAACCGAAATTCCCTCCATGATTCAAGTCAAGTTTTTCAAAAGTCGTTAAGAAACCTGTACATGTAATTAAAAATCCCAATATTTCAAATCATACACATGCTAATGACCCAGAGTTACTGCTGAAAAAATCGATTGAAATCGAATTCATTATTAACCATTCGAATTCGAGATATGAACCAGGGGACAAAGCAGTGCAAAACAAAATTCGTTATTGCATCGAAAACTTTTTTAAGGAAAAAGAGGGCTGAATATCAGGTTCTCTCATTCAGGTGTTTGTAAGAGAACCACTCGTTTTTGCCCTGCTCCTGAGAAAGTGAAAGTCCCCTAGTCCATAAAAAGTTTGATGACCCCTGGCTCTTTTCCCTTGTGTTTGGACCTCATATGGCGATACACATTAGACGAACAAGATGCCCTGAAGGTACACGGAAACTCTGGGCACGCGTATCGGTACCCTGTACAGCAAAAATACCGCAAATGACGGACGATCGTCGATTTTTGGGTGCAGCGATGACCGCAGGTGACGCACTCGTAGCCCTTTTTCTCATTTGGCCAGTACCTGAAAGCCGGTGCCCTCTCCACTTTTATAACTGAAAAACAAAAAAAAACACCAAATCGCGTCAATTAAACCCAAAACCATACACAAAACCTCAAAACACATACAAACTATCATTAAAAAAAAGTTGTTATAAAAAAACGTCGCTGTCCTCAGGAACATTGATGGGAAATTATTGTAATAAGGGACTTGTGCTCATTTTCCACGAGATGACAGAATTCTGCAGAAAATCTCTGTGAGAAGGAAAGGGCAAGGGCGTGGAGAAAAAAAAATATATGGCGCTGGGTTTTGAAAGATTATTTTTATTGAGGGTCGTGATTTTTATTGCACGATTTTTTAATTTCCGTTCAAAACAGACGTATGACTTTGAGCTCGTCTCTGGGGTGCCATCTGCGAATGTGGCGATACACGTTCGACGAGGAATTGTCTTTTTTTCGACACCAGGGACAGGCGTAACGTTGCGTTTGGCCGCACTTGTGGCGCATCAGATCCCACATCCTGCGAAATCCAGAGTCGCATTTCGAGCAGACGTAGGTATTGACGTTCCATTTCGTATTGTCACATAAATCTGAAAAAGTAAAAGATGTTAGAAAAAATTTTTGAATTTTTTTTCTACTTCAAAATACATGAATCCTACTGGAATATCGAGTTAGACGGTCAATCGGAGCCAAAAAAAGTGGTGGAATGGGCAAAATAAAAGTGATTTTGCGCCTTGAGAAAAATGAACCTGATCCTGAGAAAAATATTGTGAAATATAATATTTATGCACTAGATGATGGGAAATTGTTTTTTTGCCAGAAAGCAATTTTGGGTATAACTTTTTATCTTCTGAACTAAAGTTGAGGATTGTTTCGTGATAAACCTGAAAAAAATTAATCAAAACATTATTAAATTAATAATAAAATTAACAAAAACATGTACATGTGAAGGAAAACAAAAATTTGGCCCCAATCATGTTGCAAACCGTTTGCATCGTGTTCACGCAAACATGCCTGCAAAGGATCGCCATTTTTTGCTCCAAATGACTGTTCTCCATGATCTTCCCATAATTTAACATTATTCCTGAAAATATATGCAACATTCAATATTAGAGGAATTTCGGATGGGACTTTGGAGATAACAGACAGTTTTTCATATCAGACTTTATTATTTATCCTCTATATCGTACACTATTTCCAATTTTTGGTTGGCAGATTAGAAAGATTAGTTTCGGAGCACCAAAACAGGTAAACCACTATGTTTTGTTCGCAAATGTTTATATATGTTCGAAGAACACTTGTCTTTTTTCGGACAGTAGGGGCTGCAATAAAAAAAAGTTATCTGAACCTGGTGCGGAATTCAAAAACGAGGTTATTTTGCAATGGCCTTTTTTTTGCAAACGTTTTTTCATAATTCTGATGAAAATATTGATAGAAGATAATAACTGATTTGCTCAGAAAAAATTTATACTCTATTAGATGATATATTTGTAGTGTTATTCTGTTTCACTAGATATGACCAAAAGTAGAAAAAAAATGAACTTTCATTAGAATAAATGTAAGCTATAGATAACTGATAACTAAACATTTCTTTTTACAACCATAAAAAGTTACAAAAATCACCATTACAAAACACCCTAAAAACAGCTGAAATTCTCACCATTTAAATCTTGGCTCTTTTTGGCAGTCGAATTTGATGTGCGTTTGTAGCGTTTTGCGGTACTTGTATCCAGCATTACATCTGCATCAAAAATCATCGTCAAGTCTTTGGAAAATCAACTACTTAAAATAATCTTTTTCTTATTATAGGAGGAAAAAAACTTCACTTAGATTTATTCCAAGAAACGTCTTAGAGTAAAAATTTTCAAATAAAAAATTATGTGCATAAAAATACAGTAACATAATTATACACGTTTTTCAGTTAAAAAAAAAATACGGATTCTATATAAAATTCATAAACTTTTTTTCTTCAACATTGAAAAAAAAAAAACTCGAAATTGAAAAGGTAATCAACAATTTTACTGTGCACGAAATGAAGAGACGAGTTTTTTTATTATATTGGTTGCACAAAATTATCAATTACTTTTTTCACTGAAGAAATTTTTAAAATTAAAAAAGAACTAGGAATATCTGGAGGAAACTATAATTTTCGATTCAAAATAAACGGTATGATGATAATTTATAATATTATATGTCAATCATAGAAGCAAAAAAGCCCAATTTTTTTTACCTATACCAAATAAAAAAAATGTCGGAAAAAAAACCCACCGAGGGCAACGGTAAATCGGCTGTCCAGGATATTCCCAAGATCTATTCTCGTTGATTACGTCGACGTCCAATTTTTCGTTCAACCGCAACAATTCCAAAATCTCCATATTACCTACGAACAAAAATCACCAAAATATTAGACGTTTTTATTTCTTCGAATAAACGAGCCAACACAGAATAACTACTGGTTACGTACACACAAATTCTGGAATAGTGGCAACATCTAAAACTCTCGTTTCAAGGGTTTTCGTTTATTTCAGACACTTGGAAAAGATACACGTCGTTGTCTTTTGCAAAAACAATGGTATACATATTTCGCACGTAAGGAGTAAAAGCCCATTTCCGAATCGACTTTTTGATAAATTGAATTTTCCTCCCTGGTGCAGTTAAGGGTGTCTAGTGATTGGACGTACATTTTTTCAATTTTCGCAAATCGATCGCAGTTCAAAAAAAGTAGTTGTAATTTTTTCGGAATGTAGTTCAAATTAAGTACGATGGATATCGTAAGGTTTGAAATCAAAGTTTTTTTTTCTTCATTTTTGTTACACAGAAAACTTTTTCCCAATGGAAAAAAACTTTATCATTCAAAAAACCTTAAGAGAAATCAATATTTACATAAGTTTTTTTTACCTTCAAGTTAATGTACAAAATTACATACTAAGCAGTCGAACGCTATTTCACCACGAGCGTAAAAATAATGACAAAAATCGTACTTCAGAGAAAAAATGCATTTCTCCTGGCATTGGTATTTTTATGCCTGAAAAACGTATTTTTTACAAACTAATAAAATGATTCCTTGACACAGGAAATACATAAATAATTCACAAAGTTCCCTACTTTCTAAAGTTATCGAATTTTGGTAAAGTTTCTAAAAATAGAAACTGTAGAAAAGTTTTCAATTTGTTTTTCCTGGAAAATTAGAACGGTGAAAGTTGATTTGAAATCACTTCAACAATGATAAATGGTTATTTTGAAAGTGATTTTGTCTGGTTTTTTTTTCTTTTCAAAGGAACAAAATTTCATATTTGTCAAGAATAATAAGCTTTCTTCAACTCTTTTTCCAATAAAAACGTAACCCAAGTTTCGAGGGTGTTGATGAAATTTCAAAACAAACATTCGTATACAAGTTACAAACGCAAATTTTCATAAATAAAAATTTCAGTTACCGATTTATTCATCACTAAACAGCCTACGGTATTTTTTTCACGAAGGACACGAAAAGAACGTGATTTTTATCCGGCAGGTGACACGAAAAATGACACTTTTCGGCCCTGAAGCGCAAAAAAAAAAAAATCTAATAAAGCTTTATAAATCCAGCTTCCATATTGACATGTTTGACCCTGATATGCCTGTATACCGCTTGAGTGTACTTGCTGCACATATTGCAATGCAAGCACTTGAACCTTTTGAACTGAACGCATTCGAGTCGATAATGTCTACTCATGCCACCCTCGGTCTGGAAAACTCTAGAGCATCGAGGACATGCATATCTCCGGACAATCTTCGGCCCTGAAAACAAACAAAAAAAGCATGTTAGAAAAAAAATCAAGGAAAAATGGAATTTTTTTCTGGAAAAACTGACCTGAACATAACCGGACCCAAAGAATATTATAACAAAATGGTGTTGGTCAAAGTCTCTGTATTCAGACCTTAACTCAAAAACTACAATACAAGAAAATTATAACGCACAGTTAAAACTCGTCAAATGCCTTTGTCCATTTAATAAAAGGGTCTATAAGTGAGGTTTTACTGTATTTACTGAGACGATACATAGGTGTAACTTACAGGGAAGAATTTTGTTACAAAAAATAGTGAAAAATAAAATGATACAATTTTCCACGTGGCAGAGATGTTGAGTCCTGAAAATGTAAATCGAAAATCAGAAAATTCACAGGATAAGCCGAACCAAAAAAGGTTGAAATTTCTTTATTCACTGCTTAAGGTAAAAAATACAGAAATGGTTCTACGTGGTCCCATTTATTTATTAAAACAATACTATGGTAATACAGTTTTATATATGGTATAGCTGGCGAGATGTTGATAATTGAAGCTAATAAAGTCTTATAACAGAAACTTGGTGCTTTTTGTGAACGCAGCGAATGTGTTGGTAAATGTTAGACGTTTTTTTCGAGCGAAGTGGGCAAATCGGGCATTGCCATCTTGGTGGTAACTGGAATTAGTAATGAAGTTTTAAATGAGTAATTACACTTGTGACAACATTTAAATCTATTCTGTGGAAACTGAATTATAATTTAGAAAGTAATATTCTTTTTTTACTGACTACTTTTTTATTTGTAAAGGTCGAATTTCAAAAAAATACTCGAAAAACCGAAAAAAAAAATTAAATACTGCTTCATCAAAATAATGAATTTCAAATCAATATAGTGAACTTATGAAAATATAGTTCAATTTAATTGGTGATTTTCGATCCTTCAAAATGTTCATCAATTATTTAAAAACATTTGTTGAGTATTTCTTAATGAGTTATCATTTAAATTTACCTGGCATTCCCATTTCAAATGTGACAACATGGTGTCACGACGGCTGTAACCACTCTGACCTGGAAAAAAAAAGAATAACTTTTTTCTTAACTGTGTAACAGAGAAAATATTGAATAATGAATACGGCTTTTCGAAATGGAATTCAAAAATTTTGGAGTCAGTTGATTTTTGAGAATTTTTCAGAGAATTTTTCAGAGAATTTGTCAGAATTAAATAAAAAAAAGAAGAGTTTTAAAATATTTTAAATTTTTTGATGAAATATTTCTCTTAATTTTTTCAAAAGTCATAATTATTATGAGTTATTCCATTTTCCAAAAAGAAACAAAAATACTAAAACTTCACATCTCTTAGATTTACGAAAGTACAACAAATCTTAATTCAAAATAAGATGAGTTCTTTTACGTATTTTTCGAGTGTGTAAGAATATGAGGTATCTGCAAAAAACACTCTTAAGTATTGCTTCAATACTACTTTTTTAAAGTTGATTTTTTTATTTATCTGCAACAGTGTAATTCATATTTATCTTAAATGAAAACAAGAGGGCAAAAATTATGTATTTATTTATTGTGCATCATTTTTAATATTCATATTATTCTTGGTTAAGAAACACTTTGTGTATCTTGAGGATTTTGCAAGATTTTTTTCCAATAAATTTTTTCGTACGTGAAACTCATTTATGCAAATAATTTTCACTTACACAAATTATGCGGAACCGTTGAGATACACAATATATTTCTAGACAATCATCCAATAAAAAAGAGTTCGGTTGCAGTAACGCAATTTTTTGTTGATATTGTAAGAGTGAACTTTTTCTTGAAGCAATGGAAAATTTTACTCGTACGAAATCAACAAAATTAGGCTACCTCAATTATACTTTTTTCTGGAAAAAAATATCGGTTCAATCAAACTATAAACATCAAAAACAATTAACATTATATTTATGCATAGTCAAAATTTTCTCGAAACCTTGTAAACGAACAAAATATCAATCAAGAATGAATAATTTTGGTCAAACTTTTTTTTCGATATTTACGATGAAGGGGCTATGATTTAACAATCAAATGCAATTATTTCACATCTAAGATTAAAATTTGGTTTAACAAACACATTTTTAAAAAAAGTAAACAGAAAAAAGAAATTCCAAAAGTTACGAATGCATTTATTACATGTTCATGAAGACTACAATTGTTTGAAAATCTTATCTCAATAAAGAAATTAAGAATCGTTGTATATTGACCGAAACTTAAGAAATTTGAGCAACACTTAAGTATGCTAAAAAATATGCATGTATGAAACAGCATGCAAGGAAAATTTTAATTTAGGAAAAAGTTTTTTGATAAAAACCAATTTTCGATAATTTTTTTATAGTTTGATGAAATTTTCGTTGCTAATACAAACATTTTTTTTCTTCAAGTTTTTAATGAAGTATTTTAGAAACAACAAATTTACTATGAAGTCATGTACTAACCTAACAGCAAGCCCAACGAAAAAATGCTAACAAAAAATTTTCTTTCGACTTCTTTTTGGAATTAGATTTTAAAAAAAAGTCATTGCAGTTCATGTAAACAAAACTTGGATTTATTACTTTGTTGAGTTACTATATTTGGGCATTTTTCGGGAAATATACCAAATTCTAATATACATAAATTTTTTTAAGATATTTTCTTTTTAGTGCATAGCAAAATTTATTACTATTCGAAATATAACTGTTATGTTTGGAATTGTATAAAAAAAAAAATTTTTTTCTTTATCAGCTTTGGTAGTTTTCCACAATATCATCATTATTGAATTTTGCAAAAAATTAATACTGTTAGAATTTGTACGAAAATTTCATGACTATAAAAATTATAAACAAATATTTGCAAAAATTTAAATTGCTCCATCAGGTATTTAAATAACTAATCGAACAAGATAAAAAAATTTAATTTTTGTTGAAAATTATTCGTTATCATTATTATTAAGAAAAAAGTTGAACGTCATTATTTATTCTCAAATGAAAAAAAAATGATATTGATAACTTTTTATAGTAAACTTTATACTAAAGAAACTTCAAAAGCAAAGCACTGGTGGAAAAAAATATCTCTCGACACATTTTACAGAAAACTTTGTTCTCAACAAATTTTTCCTCGGCATTTTCCATCGAAAAAACCTCTATAATCTGGAATCACATAATTTCCTGTATCAGTATATAACATCCAAAAACCCTGAAACACAAATATTCGAAATCCACTCGAAAAAGCCTGACCCCACTTACTAACATTTTGGGCAATGATATTTGTTTGATTGCGCATTGTAGTACATGTCACGTGTTTTCTCCTTCTTCTTAGCATCCGAAAGCTTTTGATACCGCGCACGCGCACCTAAAAAAAAAAAAAAATTCCTAGTTAACAAAAATTCCACAAAAATCCCGGAAACCTCGTTTTTTCACCATGCAAATAAATGTTATTGGGTAATTCCTCATCATGCGAAAAAAAAGCATTAGTAATAAAAAGTCACGCTGCTTTTCAAATACCTTTTATTCACAACCACGATTCACATGATTCACCCAAACAAAGTCGCTAAGGAAAATAATTTAAATACTGCTCCCTCTAGGCACTTGGTTCTAAAATACAAATCTACAAAAAACAATTATATTATTTTTTATTGGCATGAAATAGATTTATTTATTTCTGTCGTCGACGAAATGTTTAAAAAAGAGTGTTACAAATAATTGGATGACCAGGGTGCTTGTGGCGAATGTGATCCTGCACGTTGAACTTTTTTTTGCTAAGTTTTCCACAAATTCCGCACTGAAAAAAATTCCGAGATTGGTTAGAATAATTTAGATCAGTCATGAATTTTAGTTTTTAGGTTGTCAGAATGTAGTCAGTATAATAGGAATAATTTTAAAACATTTAAAATTTTGGAGAGAGGGAATTTTCAAATAATTTTGTAAAAAAATTTATTTGTTTCATGAATAATTTACTTCATATTTCAACAAAGTTTCATTCTTTCACCCTAAAAATACGATATAACCAACATTCACCTGAAAACGTGCCGGTTTATTTCCACAGTCATATCTAGACCAAACAAAAAAAAAAAAACATTTACAATGAACTATATAAAATCCAAACTTACAACTAATCAACCAAATTTTACTTCACCTAAAATGTGCGTTAACAGCACTTCTTGTCGTGTAACTTTTACTACATCCTGGACAAGGGAAACGTTTTTTTCCATTTGGCGATTTTTCCACGTTCCAAGTAGAAGGAAACAGCTGCATAAGAGCTGAAAAAAATAAGAAAATTCGCATCAATCGCAAATCCTAAATCGACCAGTTCAAAAACGCGTCAACTACCCTCGATGATAAGAATGCAAGCTCGACAAAAATTAAAAGTGACTTTTATTTGGGTCGAATAAAACGCCAAGTTTCATGAGAAACAGCAACGTTCACGTTTTTATTGTTCATAAATACGACAACGTCTCGAACATAAATAATGTGGTTGAGATGATTCGAATGCAGATAAAGCGAGGAATGTTGAAGTTCACGACGAGAACAAATCCAACACGTAAATCTCCTGATTTGCGTGTTTCCGTTTGATGTGTCTAAAAATAATTACCCATTATTATCATTTTTTATTCTTCTAGATTAACAGAGATTCACGTCAGGATTTTGCTATTACTTGCGAACATCCGATTTCACTTTGCAGCGATACTCTTCGCAATGAGGGCATCTTTGGTAGAAAAAATTAGTAATTACTATCATTGTTTATAAGTTTGACTGGATAGGTCGTTCAATAGTTAAACATTTTCCTTACTAAATTTCTTCAAGAGTTACGATATGCTTAAGAAAAATGAAAAGTAATGTAAAAAAATTTTCTTATTAATATAAATTCTATTTTTTCATCGATTATTTGTCTTATAAGCTATAGCTACGAAACGACCTGCTTAAAAGAAGAAATCGACATTACTGATATCTCGGTTTGATACCGCAAATGTTTTCCAAATGCGAGTTCAAGTTGCCTTTCCACCTGAAGGACTTGTTGCACCCAACGTTCGGGCAATAAAACAAGTTCGTTTGGTGATTCGAGTTTTGAGGCTGGCTCCAAAATTGCGTGGCAACAACTGAAACACAGAAAAATCCATTTCGTTAGAAGCGAAAAACACGCCAAATATCTTGACAATCAATGAAGACTGCAACGAAAGTTCTACGGATGTTGCGTGGAAATTGAGAAAGCATTCGAAAAACAATTTAGCGATTTTTATTCGATTGTGTGATCATTTTATTTACATCTTGTATTTTTCTTTTCTATTCAAATTCTAAGGGATTTTGGGTGACATTTTTTTCGGTGCGTGGCTTTTTATTAGGTCTTCGACGCTTCATGAAAGCCTTCTCGCCTGTGATGCTGTTGATGGCGAACACATCTGCGCCTTCATGAAGTTTACTAATGTGGCCAGCGATTGCATTTAATCTCGCAGAAAAGTAATTGCAATACGGGCAATTGAATTTCCGTGCATATTCCGTGCCGCTTCCTTTCACTTTGCATTCGTATCTTGAAAAAAAAGAAAAAGAAAAAATGAAATCCATGTCAGGGAATTTCCGACCAGTAATTGCTTATTCCAAAATTTAAACAAATGGATCTTTAGAACGTACATCTTATATAAATAATTTATCGAACATTAACTTCCCCAAAAAAGACCCCAATCGATGAAAAATCATTGTACATAATCAACGTCTCCAAAAAATTTCCCGCTATAAAAATAACGAAAAACATCCACCAACTCACCGTACATGTCTTGTATAACTCGCAAAAATCGTGTAGTTTTTAAAACACCGCTCGCAGCTATAATAAAGACCGTCGGTTTTTTTTCTACTCTTCAAAATTGGCTCCGAAAGGTATATTTCAGTCGTCTCCAATGGATCTGTAAAAACTAAAAAATCATGTATTATTAACAACTAATCATACAAGAAAAAATAAAAAATAAAAAAATGATATTCTTCTCAAAACAGTTCAAACAAACTAAAAAAACGACCGAGTAAACACTTGTTAGAATTTCACATACACCTAAAAACAAATGACACAGCAATATGTTGAAGATGAAAAAATTCCAAGTTTATCGAAGATTTAGATTTAAATTACAAGCCGTCAATTTTCGTACCTGGAAAAAAAACAGGAGCTTCGAAAAAATAAGGAAAATTCCGGGAAAATACATGTTATACGATAATTTATTTACGTTTTTACACATTTGGTCTTTGGAAACGATCAATGACAATAACTTCAGCGCCTCTGTGCAGCGTTAGAATGTGCTTTTGCAGGTCGTATTTCGCTTTGCTCTGGTGATTGCAGTAATAACATTTGAACCGCGGAATCCATCCGCAATTACTGAAGTGCCTCTTCATATTTCTTTGAAATTTGAACCTCCGCCAGCAGCCATAGTTTGGGCAGATATAGGCCTTATCGTTGGCGGAAAAACCTGAAAAAATCATCTTCACTCAGAATCAAATGGAATAAAATATAAACATCACTGCGATCGGGTAAAAAAATGATTGCTATTATTCTCCAACCAACATTTGTTGCATTAAACACCTACACGATTGACAAGGGATTCAGTAATACAATTAAAAAATGCATGTTTTGTATCAATAAAATCCTTTATTTAATGCATGAAACAATATCAGAAATAAATGCAGACTTAAAAACATGAAGAATACTGGGAGAAGATGAAGGTAAGAAACTAAAAAGAAGAATCAATTCAACACCAAAAAATCTAGAAAAAAATGTGTGAATTGCCAAAAAAACATTTCTTACAAAGTATGGGACTAGGGATTAAAAAATAATAATAATAATAATAATAATAAAATAAAAATAAATAATAATAATAATAATAAAAGTGTGTATGGCGGGGGGGGGGGCGAATTTTATATGGGTAGGAACCCACAATTTGAAACAACAACAAAATTTGGTTTTTCGGTGGTTAATAACAGTTAATAAAGAAATTTCTGCAACATATCGAGTTTTTTTACTGTACTCAGTAAACTTAATTTTTTTACTCGATGCCAACATATACGATGATGAATAATATAACTATTTTCCGAAGAAACAAGAATGTTGGAAAAACTTTTGGAACGTTCAATTTTCGGAAGTTTATTTATACAATCAGTAGTTATGAAATACAAAATCATTTACCATTGTTTCAATTTAAAATTCGCTTACATTGAAGTTTTTCTGCTTAAAATATTTTTCTGTAAATTAACCTTCTCACAACTTTTCAGTTTTTTGAATATTTGAATAATGATAAATTAATTCAAGTCAATCAAGTTGGAAAAACTTGTTGAATATGTTAATGAAAATTGATTACATTCGAAAAACATCGAAAATTCTAAAATACTACCTTTAAATACGTGTAAAAATTTTCTGTTTTTCGTGAACTTTAGATTTTTTGCCTAATTTACGAAATGAAATTTGAATTCACTTTAGAAAGTGAGATTCTCTAATCACTTTCTTTTTTCTTCTTTGGCGTTATAAAACCACACAAAACACAGAAATATTTGATATTTCAAGGGATCATATTTCATCGGAAACTTAAAAATCTATCGTCATCATAATATGCACAAAATACAAAAATTACATTGTTTCTTCAAAATTACTACATCCAAAAATATCTCGGCTAAAAAAAACGACCGAAATTTCAAAAGTCAACAGTACTCTAACATTCATTTATTATCAAGAACATCTGGCACATGACTATATAAATAATCCAAAAAAATTTTAACCAAGATTTTCCTACAATCGAAATCTGGATTTTCCGCCTGTTTCCCAGAATTCAGTGTATCTAAAACAATAAGGTAGGAAAATCCCTATAAACGCACTACACTGCAACCTCCATAACTGACGCGTCCCTACATTTACACGTACAAGAAATAAACGCAAATTTTCCGAACCTCAAAAACTAACATACGACAAACTTAAACTATGAATTATGTTAAAAATTACACCGCGATTAAAAACGAGTCCCTGATTTTTCAACCTTTTTCTTAACTCTGCTGGCTGAAAAACTTGAATACTCGGAACCCTCTATAACTGACACATCGAAATCCACGTTCCCTGACCCTCGAAAACTAGCGAGAAATTTAATGACAGAATGTCACCAGATCTGAAGAATTCAGTGAACTGGAATCTACCTAGTCGGAAAATCTCAAGTTTTCTCCACGAATAATGACTTTTACCCATTTTCTCCAAGTTTTTCCGCTACTAGACACCTCGAATGTCTAATTACACAACACTGGGATTGTACAGATTGACCACGTAAACCGGAAATCCAGGATGCTTTCGTCGCACGTGGGCTCGCACATTCGAGGGATGACGGGTCACGTAAACTTCGCAATATGGACACGCGAAACGCGGCCTCTCCGAGTCGCACAATTGATGCCGCAAATGAAACTGCAAATTATATTTTCGATTGAAAACGCTCTTGCATTTTCCGCAGGGGAAAACGCCTGTTTCGGCCTTCCACTTTTCTTCCTTTATTCGAAAGTGCGCTGGAAATTCTCCACCTGAAAAAACAAAGCAAAAGAGCCCAGGTCATCACAAGGTAAAATTTTCCATTTTCGCAAAAAAAAAAAAGGAAAAAAGATTCAAGAAATATCCCAAACCCAAAAAAAAGCGGAGGGCACTCCGAAATTTGGCGAGGTAAAAAAATTGTTATGTTAATCGAAAACGCATTTTTTCATTCACTTGCTGGTACTGAAGGTTAGATACTGGAATCGTGCATACTTTCAGTTTCATTTTCAAGGTATTTCTTAGGTTAATCGTACCTTGCAAATGTCGATGGTGTAAACGGCATTGCCGGGGTGTTTTCTGCGCACGTGGGCGCGAGCGTTAGACACATGGTTTGCCCTGTAAATTGATTGGTCAATGATTGGGTTCTTTTTGGGTCAAAGGGTTTGGGTTCTTTTTTCAACCGACCTGTAACTACAAAATGGGCAAGCGAACCTATTGGGTTGGCCACTGAAATCCAATTTGGTGAAATGAATTTTTTTTCGTCATGGGAGACCTTCGGAGCAGAATTTTTTGGGATCGCTGATACCATGAATTATGATGGAATTTTTATGTTGAAAATGATTGAAAGTTTAGAATTTCAGATGATTGCTTAGGTTGATGTTACTCATCGACTTTCGAAAAATATCTGAAAATGTTTTATAGATGAAAAGAAAAACGTTTCGAAATATGTAAAATTTTTTGTATGACATTAAAAACGTTTTTCAAGCTGTTCAAAATGTTGATGATTTTGGATTATACGTTTAAATGTTCGACATTTTTTTGGAAGCTCAAGTTGTTTTTTTAATGTTTTTATAAGTTCTGGGAAGATTTTCTGCTAATGTCTTTAAACTGCAGAAAAATTAAAAAATTTTTTCTTTAAAGTTACATTTCAGTCAAAACCTACAAATTTAAATTTGATTATTTTTCTTGATGATTTTCAATATTGTATTTTTTTTTTGTAAGGTCACAGTTTTTTTCATATTGAAGTAAATAAAACATTTGTTACGTTTTTCATTACTTTAGAATTACTGTTAACTTTTTTTATCACTCGATTTTTCTACGATTGAAAAAAAACATTGGATTTTCCTACATCAAATCGAGTCTAAGAAAATATAGAAAAACACGGAAATTGGAAAATTTGTAAGTTACTTCGATTTTTTCAATATGTTTCTGAATTTCTTCGAGCTCATATACATTTTTTTTCTTAACTTGAATTCTCAGTTTTTGAATACTTGAAGGAATATCATAGTGCCTTCCAAATATTTTCACTTCAATTAAATTTTTAAAAAACGAAACATAATTTTTTTTTCGCTTTTCAAGGAACTTCATTCTAAAATAATTAGAAAATTCACATATTTGATAAATTTCGGTTTGGGTAAATCACTAAAACCCTAATCGTAATTCAAAGTTTTTAAAAAATTCTAGAACATACTAACAAATTTTTTTCGAAACATAGATTTTATATTTCTCTCGAAAATTGAAAGATTTTCGGAGTTAATACTCTATATCTTTATCAATCGAGCGATGACACTAAATTTCATATATTATCAATTTTGTATTAATTTTTGTTCATTTCGAACTGGATTCACGGTTTCAATAGACTTTTGCAAATTTTTTGACATTCAATATATTTAAGAACTTTTTGATCTATAGAAAGTACTTCCAAAAGAAATTCCATAAATCTTAGGTATCTAAAAAATGGAATTTATATTGTGTATTGAGAACGAATTTTTTCCTCTCGAAAAGATACAAGTTTTTCCGGATGAAACCAAATTTCAAGTTTCCTGAAAAATGAAAATTAAAGACTATTCTCAAAAATCACAGAATTTTTACTGATTGCAAGCATTCTAAAAAAATTCCAACTATGTAAAGTAATTTCCATGTATGAAAAATTTAGATAAAATCGAGGTTTCTCTGTATTTTTTTTTTTTTAACGACGTGCCTAAAGTATTCTTCAACAAAAATCAAATTCATTTTTCCATGTTCATTAGCAAATTTTTATATTATAGAGATGTTACTCTTCCTTCAAATTTTGTCCAAAAAAATTAATTGGTATTCAATTCCCTATCCTACGTTTTTATAAACTCTACAGAAAATTTCTTCCCATTGTTAAATATTTTGAGAATTTTCATTCTTTCTACTCGATTCTCGAAATTTTTCTAATTCTTCCAGACAATTTTGTTCTTGCTCCGAGGCCTCCGAAAAATGTAACTTTGAGCATCAATCATTTACCATTGATTTTTCAAATGATACAGTAAATTTGGCTTATGGCGAAAGACGCTGGGGCAGCTAGGGCACGGGAACGAGTTCCCGTCAGCGTCTGTTTTCTTGCCGTAAACACTTCGCTGCCTTCGCGTCCCGAAGCCCCCTCGATACGAAGCCGACAAAAAATTCGCAACTGGAAGAAAAAGAAAAAAATCCAGCGTTAGTCGAGCATCAAAAAAACCAGCCTTCGCATCTTCAGTGTTAAGTTTTTTTTTTGTATTGTTTTGTTTTTTGCCCCGGCGCCTATTTCGTTTCCTTGCATGCGACGGCCAACGAAAATAAAGTTTACAAAACGTGCGTCTGAAAATATGTATGAGGATTAGAAGGGAATTTTTCAGGGCGTCCACTGATTTGAGAAATTTTGCTAATTCAGTTTTCAAAGTCCTGAAAGGAATAAGTTTGTAAATTTAAAAATTTATTCATCAATCATTATCATACATGTTGAATATGATGGTCATCATTTTCAAATTGTATAGGCACAATATCAAAAAGATGTATAAATTTTAGAAATTCAAGAGGAATTTTCACGATTCCAACAGTCGTGAAATGTTACAAATAATTATTGAATACCTAATGACATTTCTGAAAATGTAGACATTAATTCGTTCTTATTTCTAAAATCTTGCAATTCATAAAACTCTGAAAATAAAAAAAAATTCACATACTTAAATTCAAAAAATTTCTCAACACATTCGAAAAGTATAATTTGTTGAATTGTTTTTTAAAATCAGTTCATTTACTAGATTAGAAAAATAAAAAATATAATAATTTGAATACCAACTGGACGATAACATGAAATATTTGCAATCCAAGATATTCCAGAATTCTGAAATGAAAAACAAATATTTGACGGTCGTACCATTCTTCACATTACAATAGAATTCACAATAGTTGCAAAATTTTGCAGTTTTTCAAATATATAACTGCAAAAAATTCATCTATAAATTCCAGATATAAATAGAAGAATTGACTCAAAAATATCAGAGTCCACTGTATCACAAAATACCCATTTACAAAAAAAAGGAGCATTAAACTGAGTGAATATTTCACCCATAAATAAATTAAATTTTCCTTAGTATGACGTATCACAATTTCAATATCACTCAAAAAACTCAAAAACAGTAGACACCCTGTCATAAAAAACACACTCGTTCCCATACTCAATCATTTTTATTTAAAATTGCTAATACATGATTTAAAAAAAAATCAGATCCACCGGGTTTTGCATTAGTATATTTGTTTTTTTCATTCGTATGTTCGATTTTCCGCAGAAAAATCTCGCAAACTGATAACACTGGGCGGCATATTCGGGTGTTTTCGGTAAGAATGTTTTACCACGTCTCCCTTCCATTTGCTCGGATAGTTACAGTAAGAACACAGAAAATTCGGTTCTCTAAAATCAAAAAAATTTTTGTCACATTATTACCCAATTTTCCAAGAACTATGGCAACAATATACACGTAATTTACAGTAAATTCGCTGTACACTCAAAACTCGTAAACTGACCTTCATTATCTTTTGCCAATTATTGAGGTTTGACTGTAATTTAATTTATCCTCCAAGTTCAACAACATTTTGCGTGATTTTCGAAAACATTACCTTCGACCACAAGCGTACTTTTGGTGTATCAACATCCCGTTCTTTCCTCGGTACGATCTTGAACATTTGTTGCAAACATAGGGCTTCGGCAAACCAAGAGGATCAAGAGGATCTGAAACAGCCAAATAATTTCAATCGTTAGAAAGGGAAGGATTTTATTTTCTTCGCTCCAACGTCTGTGAAAGAAATTTCTCAACGTCAGCAAACTTACTCTACACAAATTGCCAAATTGGTATATATATTTCTTGACGAGTTTTCTTTATTTTTCAGCGCTCGTTTTACAATGTTATGTGTAGCGAATAGAGCTTAGAATAAATTTGGTTTCAAATCTAGGTCGGCGGATTTGGCCAGTCGGCGTTTTCTCCGAGGTCGATGGAGAAAATTTCCAAGTCACGATGAATGGCGCGAACGTGGGCCCGTATGTTCGATGATTTTTTCGAACGGTGGTCGCAATATGGGCATTTAAATCTGTGAAATAAAATTAAAACATAATTAATTATGATTCTGAATAGAGGAATATATTTTTTTTTATTGAAGATACGGATTTTCGAGAACGGAAAACAAAAAAAAAATTGGAAAATATTTTGACCTCTTTCCTCATGCCAATTTTAGAATCTTTTACCCAATCGAATGAATTTTTATTCTCCAGCTTCCAAGTTTCCAAGGTTTACATTTTGTTTTCAGAATTAATAAATTCTTTATCAAAAAGTAAAAATTTCATTCCTCGCAATTCCAATAAAAGTCTTGAATCTGTTGAAAATTCAAAATAAAATTCAAAAAATTCCAAATATCACTCCACGAAGTAATTTTCCACAATTAAATGAAACTTCGATTCATTTTTATTGCAAAGATAAAAACGGAAATCACGAGATCCGGCAACGTAATTGTTTTTCATTACATTTGTACCTTGGATTTGGATTCGTCGCGATGCATTCGCATTTTATGTGTTTCCGCAGATTGCATCTTCGATTAAAGACGCTCGGGCAATGCGGGCATGGAAACGTCCCGATTAAATGTGATTGCCCTGTAGCTTTCGGTATGGCGAAAGCCTCCGTAAACTTAGGAATCTTGTCGTAAATTCCGAACACCGCCAGCGGTGGGCAATTTTCTGAAAAACAAAGACATTATTGAATGTCATTAGAGGGCCAAATAAACCACTTTCCGACAACGAAGATTAAAAAGCAACCATCATGACATAAGTAACATCGAGCTCAATTTTAATGACTGGTTCAAAAAGCAAAAACGGAAAAATGACGAAATGCTTTGACAGTTCCACACTGTTTATTCCAATTCATACATTTCGAAGAATTAAATTCACCGCACGATGCAAAAAATGTTTAACATTTTTTTTATCCAATCACCGTAAAAGTAGAGTATAAAAATTACGATTCTTCTTTTTTATCGTCTTGTTTATGTAAATCTACGGTATACACTGGTTGTCCGTTGTGGTCTGGAATACATAAAAAATGTCCATATCAATAAACATGGTTGGATTGGTTTTAGGTCGACGAGAAATCGTTTATTTACATTTTCGAATGTGGACAAACATATTAGACGAGGTTCTTGTCACTTTGGAGCAATATGGGCAACCTGAAAATCAACATAACAAGGGTTATTATTATTTTGTTGGAAACAGCCAGGGTTATAATTTTCAAACCCTCTAACCTATCGAAGGTGGCAACAAACAATTCTTCTCGTGTTTTCTGGAAACAAATTTGATTGTTTTTTTAAATAATTATTCTATGAAAAGCTTATCAAAGGTCCACCGATGATACCGATAAAGCCTATTTTACTGTGTGGAAAAGTGAAAATATAATGTTTATCGATATCATGAGTTGATTGGTAATGACTGTTAATTGTTTAAAAATTTTATGGTATTAATATTTGCGTAAATCTTCGTTGAAATTTTACCTTGCGTCATGGAGATTCTTGTAACTTCTCTTGCATCTGTAAAGAGAAAAAAAAGATGGTTAAAAAAACTGCATCATCAAAGAAATTTTTTGGGAAAATATTTTTGATTCTTGATTTAGACAAATTTGGAGCATGTTTAGTTACGACCAAGAAAAAAAAATACTCGTGTTATAAGGATGATGGTAGAAGATCAAATCATTATTTTTGTTTAATAAATTTTTTTTTCGAATGCAAAAAAAATAAGTCATCAGCATTTTTTTAAAGTTTATCAAATTTTCATACACTTGATATCAAAAAAGAATTTATCTATCGAAAAAAACTTGTACTGAACAAATGTTTAATTTTTTAAGATAATTATGAGATGAAAAGATTTTTTTTTTGTTTTTTTTTTACCATGTTTCAATAGTATCACTATGAGTAATTTTATTTATTAACTTGCAACTATATTTCTACTGAATAATTTGTTTTTGCTAACTAATAAAAAATTGATACAGAAATTCAGATTTTGCATTTTAATTATTACGCAGTTCATACAAACGCAATTGTTTTTTATTAAAATATCAGTGGAATAGTTGCCTGTTTTTCGTTTTCTCATAATTATCATTTTTCTTTGAAATTCTTAAAAATTAAATGAAAAAACAAAGTATTTTCTTTCGTTTTGGCAGTATTCAGTAGTTACATTCTAAAAACATGCACTTTTCTTGCAAAATGAGAAAAATTCTACTTTATTCTAAAAAAATAAGCTTGCGAGTATCAAAATAAAATATGGAACATAATTCAACATTCTTAAAATAAATTAATATTTATGCAATTTTCCTTGTCAATTATAAAAAGTTATGTACTCATTAAAACACCCTTAAACTTACGTAAAAATTTTTGTCGAAACCAAACAAAGTTTATTTACCTTTTTATAGATAATTTAAAAAAATTTTGCCCATGAAAATTTATAAGATTTAATTTTAGCAAAAATGAAAATTGCCTTCTCAGTAAAAAAAAGGCAAAGTAGCCTAGTTTGGAAAAATATCAATTCAATATGCTAAAGGTTTTATATTATTCAAAAATAATCATCAGACTTGGAAAAAACAAATTTATAAAATGTACCAGAATTCAATAGTCAAGCAGTTTTCACAATCATTAAATCTAGAAATAAAAAATGTTTTACAAAATAATAATGTACCTATAAAGGAAAAAAAAGACTACTTTGAGTTAACTTTAAGTTATTAAAATAAATGCAATGATCATTTTTTCATATCATCGTTATTCCAAATTCATTCGAAATTCCCAAAATCCATTTACCCACTTGGAATTACAGAGCCAAAACTTACTTTGAACATTCATAGCGATGGACGATCGACCGCTTGTCAATATGTCCCATCGGCATCGAGCCCTCGACCCCCCAGTTTTTCGCGGCATAAAGTGCCTCATAATTGCCGAAACTTTCCCGGCCTGGGAAAGTGTTGGAATCCATGAACCCAAATCTTTCGACGTACGAAACTGGAAAAAAAACGTCATTCACCCCACGTTAGTCCCCCTTTTCCAACACCGACGTCACTCTCCATGCCAAAATCGATTAATCGCGTTAAAAATACATCGTGATACTGTACATGCAACTGTACCAAAAAAACTACTCGAGAAAAAAACTTGGGAAAAATGAAACGAGAAAAAATTAGTAGTCAAATGTGAATCTCATTTATTAATCTCTGTACAATCTTCTTATTAATCCTTTCGATGAACCGTAAAATTGAACTCTAAATTTGGATGCTGTTTCTTTGTATGAGCACGAATGTCTTGAATTCTTTTGTACGATAACCCGCAGTAATTGCACTTTCGTAAAACTCCACAATTGTGCCTGATGTGGTAGTTCATGGCGTACTTCTCACTGAAATGCACGTCACACTCCGTACAAGTGAAGCTCATCACTTTCCGCTTGGCTCCTGTGAACAGAGATCCGAAAATCCCATCTGAGTAATGAAAAAAACACCAAATTGAGTCTTCATCCAGAATTTGTACCGATGTTAAGTAACACTTACAAATAATAAGTGTAGAAGCACAATGTCAATTTATCTATCTTGCTAACAATTATTAAAGAAGCCGACGAGTCCTTGTGCTTCTACATTTGTTATATTGTCAGACCAGTGGACAACAAACTTTATTATCATTAACACTTGCAAAAGCAAAAAAAAAACTTCTATGGATCCTTCGGTAAATATAAATTTATTTTTACACTCTGTCCAAATTGTTTCTTCATTGTTTCTGTCATTTTCTCGCAATAATAAGCGATATGTTTCTGAAGTCCGGAGCGTTGCATGTAAACTTTTCCGCAGGCTTGACATTGATGAGAACGTCCACAATTATATCGCATATGATCCATCAAGCCAGATTTTTTTGAGTACGAGCAGCTGCACGTGGTGCACAAGAAAGGCCTAGAATTTTTGTGGACAACGTTGGGGTTCGAGTAGCAATGATAACGCATGTGGGTGATCAAGTGACGAAGGTGCTCGTACGTTTTTCCGCAGTAGTTGCAGTTATTCAAAACCATCGCGTACTCTGCAACAAGGACCAAGGGAAGAATTGACGATTTTTCTAGTCGCTCAAATACCCAATTACATAACAGGACAAGTTTACGTGGGTCAAGGGATTTTGTCTGGAAAATAATAACGTCAATTTTAATGAAACCTGAGATTCTGAACAGAATCACGCTTATAATATTCAGTTCTTTACACAACAGGGCCAAAAATATAAGTTACATCATATTCTCGGAAGAATACATTAAAGTAGATTTATTCAATAAATATTTATATCATCTTCTTTTCCCAGTTTGGAAAATTTATTCGACTACCATGCAAAGATGCATGTGCCGGCGAAGGTTACGGAAATGCATGAAACTTTTTCCACAACGTGGACATAAATGAGAACGTCCGCAATCGTTTCTTAAATGAGAGTTCAAACTGCTCTTGTTTGAATAAGATGCATTGCACGAGGAACACACAAACGGCCGAGATATTTTGCTGGCAACGCTGGGATTATAGATGCAATATCGTCTCATGTGGCCGGATAATTGGGCAAGCTTGTCGTATTTTTTTCCGCAGAACTTGCAGTTATTCGAAAAAAACAGGCCGCCTGTAACACAAAACAGATAGTACGAATTAAAAATGGTATGAATCAGAGAATAGTAGATTATGCACCTAGGGTGACAAAGCCGTAGCGACTTCAACGTCAGGTTGTTCAAAACATAGTACCTCAAGATGTATATCACACTTCCTGAAATTTATCGACCCACAGTTCATTATTCACAAATTAAAAATGTATAACAACAATGAGTGCTGTAAATCTTTATTATGAGCATACATATACAAAAATCATTCAAAAACTTTTTCTTACTTTCAATATTGTTTTCCCATATTTCATCTAGTTTTTTTGGATTTCCTACAAGATTGCCGAATGTGTCTGCTTAGAGCGGATTTGTGAGTGAAAACTGTATTGCAGTGAGCACATTGATGGGAACGTCCGCAATCGTCTCGAAGATGCAAAAATTTATATCTTGAATACGAGGCGCCGCATAAGTGACACGCAAAAGGCCGTTGTTCTTTGTGGACAATATTAGGATTCAGACTACAACGATACATCATGTGGAAGTCCAAGTGACCAGGGTACTGGTACGTTTTACTGCAGTACTTGCAATAATGCATAAAAGTGGCATCCTCTGCAACAAGGCCCAAATGTTAATAATTCAATTACGAATCACGAAAATTCCAAAAAAACTATAGTAACTGAAGTCACCTTTTGGTTAGTAATATCACGAAAGACTTAAAATTACATTCTTAAACAAGGGGAAACACGTACTGATTATCATTCCTGAAGATCAAATAATAAATTTTATTTTAGACACATCTGGTTCATTACAAATTTACAGTATAATAAGAAATATTGACACCAAGAAGCCCATTCTGTGAATCTTATCCTTCTTTCCAACCCTGTTTACAAATATTCTCTTTGAGGGACTTTCAGTTGGCCGCAAGGAGTCTGAGAGTGCTTTCGAAGGCTGGATCTTTGCAAGAAAACTTTTCCACAGAGTGAGCATGGATGATCACGTCCACAATCGTGTCGCAAGTGGGAAGTCAAATCCCTTTTATGCGCGTACGAGGCACTGCACGAGGAACACGAATAGGGCCTATTAACTTTGCTGACAACTTCGGGATTCGCGATGCAAAAATACCGCAAGTGCTTGACCAAGAAGCCAGGCCGCTCGTACTTTTTTCCGCAGAACTTGCATTCATGAGTATCAGCAACATCTTCTGCAACAAATATTAATAACTTACGGTTGTAAATATTGCAACAATGGCAGTGTATGCATCTAGGACGAAGAAATTGTGCAACTTAACTTCGTACTTTGGTTGTTCATAACACAGAATCATGGGAGTTTTGAGAGGAAAGAATTTATTAAACGCTTCCTCAGATTTATCGATCCCTAGTTCGTAATATATTTTATTTAACGAGGGGAAGATATTTTTAATTACATGCTAGGTTTGAGGAATTTATTTTCCTCAACAGACCTTTGGTACATTACACGCTTACGATTCTCAAAATCAGCTATGTGGGACTAGATGCACTTTGTCGTTATGGCTGTTACGTTTTAGAACAATGAGTTATATCACACATCAGTAAAGCTGTAACTTACATTTCAATTTTCAGTTCATAGAAAATAAAATAAAAAAGATTTAGTTGGGTTTTAGTTTATTTACTGATGAAATATTCACATCCAAATAGTCAAACCAGTACATTTTTATAAATTTTTTTTCACTTGTGTTCGACATTTTCCCTCAATTCTAAGTTTCTTGCAATAACACTCAATGTGCTTTTTAAGGCCACGAATTTGTTTGAAAATTTTTCCACAGTGTTGGCATGAATGGGAACGTCCGCAATCGTATCGAATATGGAAGAGCAAATGTGACTTATGTGAGTACGAAGAACTGCATGAAGAACATAGAAAGGGCTTAGGTGTTTTGTAGAAGTTGCTGGGATTCCAGCTGCAAAAATGCCGCAAGTGGGTGACCAAGTGACGGAGGTATTCGTACGATTTTCCGCAATGCATGCATCTATGCGGTAAACTTGCATTTTCTGCAACATAAATCGAATGATACGAATTTGAGATTGTGAAATTCACAACAATTGTAGATCATGCACCTAGGACTATAAAATAAATACAACTTAACTTTGCTGGTCGACGGTAAAAATCACAATATTATAGGGGCTAAGGAGGTAAAAATTATTTCTGTACCTTCTTCAATTTTTTGACGACTTTTTCATTGTCAGCTCCTGATAGACAAAAGAAAACAAAGTACTTATTATTTGCTAGAGCAAAACAGTAATATTTCAATCGAAGAGACTTGCAAAAAGTAAAAGCACATAGAAGTAACGTGATATCCAAATTAATAGAATTTGAGTATTTTTTTTATTCTCATGTCTTCCAAAGTTATTACAATTTTTCAACTTTTTTGTGCCTACTACAAATAAGCCATTCTGCAATGACTGTAGGCCTCGGTAGTAGAAAAAAAGTTCCTTTTTCTCAAGGTTCCAATGAAAACAAAATCTTGTATTTAATACTAAGAGAAATTACAAATCAAAGACAGCAGAACAGTGCACAGAAAAAATTCTTCAAATCGTAATTAACAGTTCAATAGAAAATTGACATACATGTAGAATACTCAGTGATTTCGATTTTAATGATTATCGAAGTTTCTGATATTTTTACACGGTATTTTCGACTTTCCTACAACTGTATTTGATGTGCCTGCGAAGGCTAAAGTTGTGAACGAAATTTTTTCCGCAGTGTGGGCATGTATAGGAACGACCGCAATCATATCGCATGTGAAAGGTTAAGGTACCCTTTTTCGAGTATGAAGCATTGCACGTGGGGCACACAAAGCGTTCAGTTGTTTTGTTGGCAACGTTGGGATTCAACTGGCAAAGATTCATCATGTGATTGGCTAAGTTAGAAGGCCGCTCGTAAGTTTTTCCGCAGTACTGGCATCTATCCCAGTCAAACGTCTTCTCTGTAACATGACCAAAATATTACAAATTTACGAATTTTGAGATAACCACATCATGTACCTAAAACGGTAATGTCATTACAATTTAAGTTCTCTGTTAATTTTTTACTCTCACATACCCAGATCAGGCCAAAACGAAGAAGTTTCATCTGCATTCAATTATTTGGCAGTTATTCCTTCATTGTAATTCTCGCAGTATAGAACAAACAATCGCAAAATTTCTTTTTCTCAAAGAAATCAAGGTGTACTTACATAGTCAAAAAAAAAAATTCAAGTATTTTTGGTATTCTCGTGTTTTTCAAAGTTATTAAAATTTTTACACTTTTTTTTGCCTACAATGAATGAGCCATTCTGCATTGGCTGTAGGCCTCGGTAGTAAAAAAAAGGGTTCCTTTTTCTCAAGGTTCTAATGAAAACAAAATGTATTGTATACTCAGAGAAATTACAAAAGAGATAGAGGAACAGTGCACAGAAAAAATTCTTCAAATCGCAATGAACTGTTAAATAGAAAATTGACGTACATATAAGAATACTCAGTGATTTCGATTTTAATGATTTTCAAAGTTCCTGATACTTTTACACAGTTTTTTCAGCTTTCTTACAACTTCTTTTAATGTGCCTGCAAAGGCTAACATCGTTCACGAAATTTTTTCCGCAGTGTGGGCATGTATGGAAACGTCCGCAATCATATCGCATGTGAAAGGTCAAGGTACCCTTTTTTGAGTATGAAGCATTGCACGTGGGACACACAAAGAGTCCAGATGTTTTTTTTTTTTGGCAACGTTGGGATTTAAGTGGCAAAGATTCATCATGTGATAGTATAAGTTAGAAAGCCGCTCATAAGTTTTTCCGCAGTATTGGCATCCATTCCACTTCAACGTCCTCTCTGTAACATGACCCAAATATTACGAATTTACGAATGTACGAATTTGGAAATTACCACATCATGTACCTAGAACGGTAATGTCATTACAATTTAACTACCTTGTTCGTTTTTAGTATCAGAATGGCATAAGGAGCTAGGGCAAATAAGTGTAATCCGCACTCAATAATTTGTTCATTATCTCTTCATTGTAATTCTGGCAGCATAGAACGAACAATTGCAATATTTATTTCTTCCAAACAAATCGAGGTTAATACACATGTTCCAATGAAATGGTCAAGGTTTTTAACATTTCAATGTTCTTAAGAGTTTTTACAATTTTTCCACTTTTTTGCCTACGACGAATGAGCCATCCTGCATTGGCTCTAGGCCTTGGTAGTAATAAAAAAAAAACTTCCTTTTTACATCACTACCAATGTAAAAAAAACCTTGTATCTCATACGTAGAGATATTACAAAACAAAAATAGTACTACAATGCACAAAAAAATTATTTTAATCGTATTGAACTGTTCATCAAAAAATTGACGAACATGTAGAATACCCATGATTTTGATTTTTATGATTTTCAGAGTTTCTGATATTTTTGTACAGTTTGTTCGACTTTCCTACAACTGTATTTCATGTGCCTGCGAAGGCTAGCGATTTGCACGAAACTTTTTCCGCAGTCTGAGCATGTATGGGAACGTCCGCAGTCGTATTTCATGTGAGTGTTTAAGTTTTTTTTTCTTGTATACGAGGTGCTGCACGTTGGACACACAAAGAGTTCATGTGTTTTGTTGGCAAGGTTAGGATTAAAGTTGCAATGATGATACACGTGGTCGGCTAAGTCAGAAGACCGCACGTAAGTTTTTCCGCAGTACTCGCATCCATTGCACTTCAACGTCTTCTCTGTAACATTACCCAAATATTACGAATTAACGAAAGAATTTTGAGATAACCACGTCATGAACCTAGAACAGTAATGTCATTAGAATGGTACACGCTGTTCATTTTTTCATTACACGATAGCATAAAAGGCCAAGACAAAAAAGTTTCATACGTACTTAATGATTTGTTCATTATTGCAATACTCGTAGCATGGAACAAACAATCGCAGTATTTTTTCCTCTACAAAAATCGAAGTTTACTTACATGTTCAAATAAATGAGTAAAGTCTTTTTGTTTATTCTCATGGTTTTCGAAGTTATTACAATTTTTCCACTTTTTCTTGCCTATGACAAATGGGTCATTCTTACATTGCCTCTAAGCCTCAGTAGTATAAGAAAAAGTTCCTTTTTTATACTACTACCAATGAAAACAAAATCGTGTATCTAATACTAACAACTAGAGAAATCACAAAATGAAGAAAGCAGAACAGTGCACAAAACAAATGATTAAATCGTAATGAAGTGTTCAATAAAAAATGACGTACATATAGAATTCTCAGTGATTTTTATTGATGATTTTCAAAGTTTCTGATATTTTTAAACGATTTTCATGACTTTTCTACAACTGCGTTTAATGTGCCTGCGTAGGACAGAGTTTTGCCCAAAATTTTGTCCGCAGTGTGGGCATGTATGGGAACGACCGCAATCATGTCGCATGTGGAAGGTTAAGCTGCGCTGATTGGAGTATGAGGCATTGCAAGTAGGGCATAAAAAGACTCCAGGTATTTTGTTGGCAACGTTGGGATTCATTTTGCAATGATGCAACATGTGATTGGCTAAGTTAGCAAGTCGCTCGTAGGTTTTTCCGCAGTACTGGCATCCATTCCATTTCAATGGGTCCTCTGTAACACGACCGAAATAATACGAATTTACGAATGTTCGAATTTTGAGGTTACCACATCATGTACCTAAAAAGATAAAATCATTACAATTTAATTGCGTTGTTCATTTTGAATATCACAATGGCATAAGGAGCTAGGGCAAATAAGTGTAATCCGTACTCAGTAATTTAGTAATTATCCCTTCATTGTAATTCTGGCAGCATAGAACAAACAATTGCATAGTTCTTTTCTCTTAAAGAAATTAAGGTTTACGTACATGTTTAAAAAAAAGTCAAGTATTTTTTTTCTTCTCGCGTTTTTGAAGTTTCCACAATTTTCCCATTTTCTTCTGTCTACGATAAATGAGCTATTCTATTTTTTTTATATTTAAAAAAAGGTTTCTTTTCAACACTTATACCAATGAAAATCGAACCTTGCATCTAATACTTAGACAAATTACAAAACGAAGATAGCAAAACAGTGCGAAAAAAATTTCTTTGGATAGTAATAAACTTTTCAACAAAAAGTTGACGTAAATATGGAATACACAGTGAGTTTGATTCAAATTATTTTCGAAGTTTCTGATATTTTTACACAGTTTTTACGACTTTCCTATAATTGTGTTTAATGTGCCTGCGTAGGACAGAGTTTTGCACAAAATTTTGTCCGCAGTGTGGGCATGTATGGGAACGTCCGCAATTATGTCGCACATGGGCGGTTAAGCTGTACTTATGTGAGTATGAGGCATTGCACGTGGGGCACACAAAGGGTCCCGGTTTTTTTTTCTTGCAACGTTGGGATTTATGTTGTAATGTTTCATCATGTGATTTGCTAAGTTACCAGGCCGCTCGTAAGTTTTTCCGCAGTGGTGGCATCCAGACTTCTTTAACGTCCTCTCTGTAACATGACCGAAATATAACAAATTTACGAATGTACGTTTTTCGAGATAACTACATCATGTACCTAGAACGGTAATGTCATTACAATTTAAATGCCTTCTCCATTTTCAATATCACAAAGGCATAAGAGACAGGGGCAAATAAATTTCATCTGCACCCAAAAGTTTGTATATTTTCCCTTCATTGTTATTCCCACAGCATGGAACAAACAATCGCAATATTGATATCTCATCAAGAAATCAAGCTATACCTACATGTTTAAATAAAGAATCCGATATAACTTCACACTTCTTCTTCATTACGACTTTCTAGAGACGTTCACTACATAACTAGTGTCATGAAACTTGAATCCCAAAACCTCAACGAGTTTACGTAGACCAATAAAATGTTCCAGTAGAAATTAACAATGGTTTCGGTGAAATGTAATATAGAGAGCAACACGAAAATAATATTAAGGGATTTTCGTTTCCGTGGTTTTAAATGTTTCTAATATTTTACCAGTGTGTTTCTGACTTTCTCGCAAGAGCCTTTAATATGTCTGCGAAAGCTACTGATTTGGTGATCAACTTTTCCGCAGAATGATAGTCATTTTTATTCAATTTTGCTGTTCATTTGCTAAAATTACAGTAGCATAAAGGACCACTACGAATAAATTTATTTCGCATTGCTTCAAATTGTTTAATTACCCTTTCACAGTAGTCGTCGCAGCTAAAAACAAATCATTGCGATATTTACAGGAAATGCAGTACTATTTGAATATAAAGATAAAAACATGTTATCACTTCATGCACTTCTTATTATTTACATGCTTCTACAGATGTTCAGTTTAGAATCAACATAGGGAAACTTTTGTTTACCAAAGTCAAGCATATGGGATAGATGACACTTTATTATTATGGTCACACGAAAATAATGAGTATCTGTGCATCAATTAAATGTCCTAGGGAAAAAAATGTCAATCAGCATTGAGAATAATTCATTATAGGCCATTTTTCAAGGAATGATGGTACCTAGGCAGAAGAAGACATTGTGCATTGGCTTCAGGGCTCAGTAGTAAAAATAAGGTACCTCTTGTATACCACTGACTTACTTACCATTGGAAACAAATCATTATCTTTTATATTTAGAGTAATTACCAAATGAAGGTAGCAGAACAGTGCGCGGGACAACATTTTTTTATTGTTCACAAAGTAATAATAATAATAATAACAATAATGATGATTATTGTTATTATTATTATTATTATTATTATTATTATTATTATTATTATTATTATTATTATTATTATTATTATTATTATTATTATTATTATGTGTTTAAATCGTACTACATTATTCAATGAAATTTTAACATATGAAAAGAATATTCGCTTATTTTTATGTCCATTTCAAATTTTTCCACGGTTCCTTGACCTGGTTGCAACAACATTGAATCGGCTTGTGAAGATTACAGAGTTGCTTGAAAATTTTTCGCCACTAATGGGATACGTGGGAACGATGGCAATCGTGTTTCAAATGAGTGTTCAAATCTCTTCTGCTAGAAAACGAGATGTTGCACAGGAAACACATAAAGGGCGTAGGTGTTTCGTTGGCAAGGTTTGAATACAAGTTACAATCATGACGCAGGTGTTTGATCAAGTGACGAAGATGCTGGAACGTTTTCCCGCAGTGATCGCATTTATTACAATCAGACGTGTCCTCTGCAACGTAACCATAATATTACAAATCAACAATTGTACAAATTACGAATACAGCGAGTTATTGTCTTTGAATAATGAAACTATTGTAAGAAAATTTCATTGTTAAATAATTAAAATAACAGTAATGTAAGGGGTTGGGACAAATAATAAATTTCGCGATTTGCCTCTATTGTATTTATTGCAGCTTAAAACTGCGATTGCAATAAATTAATCAACTTAGTATTACTTAACATAGTTCTGATTCTTTACTCACTAATAGACACGTTGAGTTCAGAACTTGCGTCGTAACAATTTTGATTCTTAAAATAAAAAAAAATGTTAATGAGAATAAAAGTAAACTCCTAAAGCATCGTTATTAACCTAAAATATTCTTCATTGGCTTAAGGTCTCAAGTAAAAAAAGGTTCTGTTTTCAACAGCACTGGCTAATTCAACAGTAGGAATCAATGACTTCTTTGCATATAAGGAGAAATAAGGAAATAAAGAGAACAGTGTAGAAAAAAAAATTTATTGTTCTAAAGCTGAAAAAAAGAATAATTTCTGTTAATCGTCATGTGCTCATCAATGAAATGTTGATTCCATGATTTACATCCTCATATTGTTCGATTTTCCAGAAATTTTTAGAGTTTTTTTAATTTTACCACAAGTCCGTTTAATGTGCCTGTGAAGGCTACTGAGTTGCACGAACAATGTTCCACACTGTGGGCATGGATGAGAACGTCCGCAATCCCGTTTCAAATGAGTTTCCAAGCTTTTCTTTAACGAGTACGAGACGTTGCATGATAAACATTTAAAGGGTAAAGGTGTTTCCTGGGCAGGTTCAGGATTCCAGTAGCAACGATAATGCATGTGTCTGATCAAATTACTATGGCGCTCGTAAGTTTTTCCGCAGTACTTGCATCCTTTCCATTTGAACGTTTTCTCTGCAACATGAACAAGATATAACGAATTAACGATTGAACGAATTGCAGAGCAACCACGTCATACACCTACAACATCTAAGTCATTGCACAGCAGATCAAAGGGGAAAAAGACGTTGATTTATTTCACACCTTCTCAATTTGTTCATTATCCACTCATAGTGATTCTTGCAGCAGAAAACAAACGATCGCCAGATTTTTTCTCTAGAAGAAACAAAGAATTACTTACATATACAGAATTAACAGAAATTAGAAAATAGACATGGAAGAACAATGCACAGGAAAAAATATTAATAATCCTGAAGGTGGATTATAATTTTTGGAAATAAAAAAGTAGATATTAATGTAAGATTGTTTTACAAATATTTTTATCATCGAGTTTTTTAAAGTATTCGATATTTTTCGACTTTCGCGCAATCATATTTAATGTGCTTGCGAAGGGTTTGGAGTTGCATGTAAGTTTTTCCGCAGGGTGGGCATAAATGGTAACGTCCGCAATCGTATTTCAAGTGAGTGTTCAAGTTTCTTTTTTCTGAATACGAGGTGTTGCACGTTGGACACACATAGAGTCTAGGTGTTTTGTTGGCAAGGTTAGGGTTCAAGTTGCAATGATGACGCATGTGGTTGGCCAAGTTGGCAGGCCGGCCGTAAGTTTTTCCGCAGTACTTGCATCCATTCCACTTGAACGTACCCTCTGTAACATGACCCAATTATTACGAATTTACGAATGTAAGAATTTTGAGATAACCACGTCATGCACCTAGAACGGTGATGTCATTGCAATCAAGATGAGCTGTTCATTTGTTAATATCACAATAGCATAAGTGTCCAAGACAAATAAGTTCAATCTGCGTTCAATAATTTGTTCAGTATCCCTTCATTGTACTTCTTGCAGGATAGAACAAACAATATTGATATTATACTATCTCCTAAAGAATTCAAGGTTTACTTCTATGTTCAGGATGAATAAGATTAAAATAACTGTATACACTTCTTAGTCTTTACAAGCTTCAACAGACGTTCACTTCATAACTAAAGTCATGAAAATTTGGTTCCCAATATCACAATCAGTTTACGTTGACCAATATTATGTTCCAGTAGAAATGAGCAATGATATCGGTGAATTGTAATGCAGAGAGAAAACATTGATACACATAAAAGATATTCAACAATTTTTATTCGAATACTTTTGAATGTTTCTAATATTTTTTCTAAATTTTTCTGACTTTATCCCAATGATTTTTGATATGACTGGGAAGACCACTGAGTCGATTGTAAATATTTCCGCAGTGTGGGCAAATATGGGAACGTCCACAATCGTATTTCAAGTGAGTGTTCAAGTTTCTTCTTTCTGAATACGAGGTGTTGCACGTTGGACACACATAGAGTCCAGGTGTTTTGTTGGCAAGGTTAGGATTCAGGTTGCAATAATGACGCACGTGGTAGGCCAAGTTGGTAGGCCGTTCGTAAAGTTTTCCGCAGTACTCGCATGCATTCCAGTTAAACGTCCCCTCTGTAACATGACCCAAATATTACGAATTCACGAATGTAAGAATTTCGAGAGAACCACATCATGCACCTAGAACGGTGATGTCATTGCAATTAATATGAGCTGTTCATTTGTTAATATCACAATAGAATAAAAGGCCAGGAAAAATAAGTTGAATCCTGACTCAACAATTTGATCATTATCCCTTCATTATAATTCTTGCAGCATGAAACAAACAATATCAGTTTTTATTTCTCATAAAGAAATCAAAGTTTACGTACATGTTTAGATCATAAAAATTAATATAATTTTTTACACTCCTTATTCTTTACGAGCTTCCACAGATGTTCACTTCATGACTAGCGTCATGAAATTTTAGATTACCAAAATCACAATGAGTTCACATGGACTAATAAAGTGTCCCAATAGAAAATAACAAAATAACAAAGATTTCGGTGAGTTGTAATGCAGATAATAAAACATTGATATACAAAAAGGATACTCAGGAATTTAATTCTCATAGTTCATAAAGTTTCAAGTATTATTCTGGAGCGTGGATTTTTTCGCAGTAGCCTTTAACATGCCTGCGAAGACCACTGAGTTGCTTGTAAATTTTTCCGCAGTGTGGGCATACATGCGAACGTCCGCAATCGTATTTCAAGTGAGTGTTTAAGTTTCTTTTTTCTGAATATGAGCTGTTGCACGATGGGCACTCGAAGAGTCCAGGTGTTTTGTTTGCAAGGTTAGGATTCAGGTTGCAATAATGACGCACGTGGTAGGCCAAGTTGGTAGGCCGTTCGTAAAGTTTTCCGCAGTACTCGCATGCATTCCAATTGAACATGTTCTCTGCAACATGAACAAGACATTACGATTTTAGGATTGTACCAATTATCAAAATATCACGTTATGCACCTAGAACAGCGCAATTCATTTGTTAAAGTGATTTACGCATCGGAAACTACGACAAGTATATGTATTTCACACTTTCATTGTTAGTTCATTTTTCTTTTGGTATTAGTTCTCGCAGCATGGAACAAGCAATGGCGTTTTGAATTTCTCTAAAGGAGATCAAATACTAATTACACGTTTCGACAAAAAAATTATATACTTATTTTTTACGTACTTCTAGAGATGGTGAGATGAGAACGTTATGAAACTTTTGCTTATCAGTTTCTATGCTCGCAAAAATGTACTAGAAGAACAAATGTTAAGAAGGATTACCTGAAATTTCAAACAGACAGTAATAAACATGAGTAATTTTACCTGATAATTGATTTCCTATTTTTTTCAGTAAAAACACAAAAACTTACCAAAAGAAAGTGCGGATGAAAATTGATTGTCCTAAAACTGAAAATAACAATGAACTATGTGGATTATAATGTACTTATAAATAAAAAATGACAAGTAAAATCGTCAGTTACATTTATTCTCATATTTATCAAAGTTCCTGATGTTCGTCAATAGTTTCTTTCAATTTTTTTGCAATTCGTTTGAATGTGCCTACGAAGGCCACGGATTTGCCTGAAAATTTTTCCGCAGTGTGGGCATGAATGGGTACGTCCGCAATCTTCTTTGATATGAGCTGTTAAGTGACATCTTCTGAAATATGAAGCACCACATGAGGGACACGCAAAAGGCCGAGGTGTTTTGTAGCTGTAAGGCTTCCAGATGCAATGATGCTTCATGTGTACGAATAAGTGCTGAAGGCACTCGTACGTTTTTCCGCAGTATTTGCACCTATTCCAACTATACAGGTCCTCTGAAACATGACCAAGTTATAACGAATTTACAATTGAACGAAAGACGAAACAAATCAACTTATACCCATAGAACAGTAATCATAGAGATGAAACTATCGCGTGAAATTTTCATCACGATAACCGAAAAGTCATTTCAAATTGTCAGTTTTAAGGTTGAGGCGATGAAACGAAAATTTCATAACACACGCCGTTTTCATATAAACAACTGTATTTGGAACATAAAAAGCTTTTCTGGATTATCTTTGATCCTCAGTGGTAATAATAAGGTTCCTTTTTCAGACTGCTGATCATTCAACTGTATAAACATATATATATAGTAGTATTTATTACTTACAGTTATTACAAAATGTGAATAGCTAAACAAAAGCCGAAGAAGAAAATAATTTGTTCAAGTACTGCACATAACAATTATTTCCGTGAATCGTACATCCTGGATCAATAGAACATTTCTATTCAAATAGGATATTCATGAAATCGAATTCCCGTTCTTCCGAAGTTCGTGATATGTTTCAACATTTGCCTTAAGTTTTGCGCAAAAATTTTTCATATGCTTGTGAAGGTTGGAGAGTTGCGTGAAAATTTTTCCACAATGTGAACATACATGGGAACGTCCGCAATCGTTTCTTAAGTGAGTGAGCAGGTTATTTTTTCTTGAATAAGAAGCGTCGCATGATGTACACGCAAAGGGTCGCTGTGTTTTGTAGGTCACGTTGGGATTCCGGGAGCAATAGTAGTCCACGTGTTTTACCAAGTGCCTAATGTGGTTGTAGGTTTTTCCGCAGTATGTGCATCTATTCCAATGAAACGCGTCTTCTGTAACATGACCAAGATATTATGAATTAGAAATTGCACTAATTACGAAAATACGACGTTATGCACCGAGACGCAGAGTCGTTGCGATTCAATTGCACTGTAATTCGTTTAGAAAACAGTATATTAAAGATCCTAAAAATAAAAGTATATCAATTTCTTTTGATTTGTACATGAAATAGATACAGTTGTTCTCGAAGCATAAAAAATGGTCATATTTATTTTCATAAGCACAATAAAGTAGTACTTGCATGTTTCCTATTAAAAATTATTCATCACATTATACACTTATCTTTTACACGCATCAGAATCTGGGAGAAAAAACGGGCAATAACGTTGATATAAAATACACAGTAATTCACGTAAATAATAGCACTCGGGATGACAAATTACTCTAAATTAGCTTTGGGTATAACTTGTAAAGAAAGAGTTTGTTTATTACACCACAGACTTTTTCAGCACCAAAACCAAATCTTTGTATTTTGTATTGAGAGTGATTGAAAAATAAAGATAGCAGAAGAGTGCACAAAAAAATTTATTGCTCCGACAGTGAAAATGATAATGATTTCTGTGAATCAAAATGCCCAGATCAATTAATTATATGTATACAAAGAGAATGTTCACAGAAATTTTTTTTATGTTTCTTCAAGTTTCTGAAATTTTTTCACAGCTTATTTTACTTTTTGTGCAATTTATTTCAAGATGTTTGCGAAGACCATCGCGTTGCATGTACATTTTCCCGCAATGTGGACATGAATGGGAACGTCTGCAATTGTGTTTCATATGACGATTTAAGTATCTTTTTTCATTAAACGAAGCGCCGCACGAGGAACAACCAAAGGGTCGATGTGTTTTGAAAATTATGTTGGGATTCCAATGACAATGCCTGTTCATTTGTTTTTTTAAGTGACGATTGTGCTCGTAGATTTTTCCGCAGTACTTGCATCTGTTCTGATCGAATGTGTCTTCTGCAACATGATCAAGATATCATGAGTGAACGATTGTGCGAATTACAAAAATACCAGATTACGCACTAGGGCAGAAAGTCGTTGCAAATCAACTGCAATGTTAATTCGTTGAACCAACAGTATATTGAAGATCCTGTAAATAAATCCATTTCAAACTCTTTTTGAAAATGTATAGCTGTTCCCTCAGGATGAACAAAAATTTGCATATTTATTTCTTCAAAGACCAAAAAGTAGTAGTTGCATGTTCCCGTTCCAAATCCGGGAAGAAATAATGAACAAAGGGATGAACTTTATTCAAAATACACACTTTATCACATTAATAATGAATAGCATTTAGGACGACCTGTTTTTGAATTGCCTTTGCTTTTTAGTTGCAGAGACAGGGATTGTTTTTAAACGAATGACTCATTAAGCATTAAAAACAAATCGTTGTGTCTTATATTTCGAGTGAATAAAAATAAATATAGAAGGACGATGCACAGAAAAAATTTATTCTTCCAAAACTAAAATGACAATGAGTTCTGTTAATCATAATGCATAGATCGATGAAATATAAATATAGAAAAAGCGTGTATACAGATTGTTTTACCCATGTTTCTCCAAGTTACTGACAACTTTCCACATTTTTGTTTTTTTCTCTGCAATATTGTTTAATATGCTTCCGAAGGCTACAGATTTGCATGAAAATTTTTCCGCAATGTGAGCATAAATGAGAACGTCCGCAATCGTGTTTCATATGATATGTCAATTTCGCTTTTTTCAAAAACGAAGTGTCACACCAAGAACACACAAAGGGTCGATGTGTTTTGGAAGTAATTTCGGGATTCCAAGGACAATGATGTTTCATGTGTGTTGACAAGTGACAACCATGCTCGTAGATTTTTCCGCAGTACTTGCATATATTCCCATCGAAAGTGTCTTCTGAAACATGATCAAGATATGAATAATTAACGATTGTACGAATTACGAAAACACCGCGTTACGCACCGAGACGTAAAGTCGTTGCAAATCAACTGCAATGTTGTTTCTTTAAACTAACAGTATATTTAAGATTCATGGTAAAATCTTTGAATTAGTTCATGGAAAATGTTTAGCTGTTCCCGAAGAATAAAAAGCAATGTTATATTTGTTTCTGTAAAGACACTATAATAGTCGTTGGATGTTCTTTAGAAAAATTATTCATCAAATTATACATCAAATACACAGTTATTGACATAGTTATTAGATAACACTCAGGATGAACAGTTTTTTAAAAATTGTTTTTGCTTTTTAGTTTTATTGACAGGGATTGTTTTTCAAACGAATGACTCATTAAGCGCTGAAAACGGATCGTTGTGCCTTTTATTTCGAGTAATTAAAAAAAAAAGATGACGGAACAGTATACACAAAAATTTATCACTACGAAGCCAAAAATGAAAATTCTGTTAAACCTAATGCACCCATCGCGAAAAAAAATTAACAAAAAGGATGTTACCAATTTTTTTCATGTTTCTTCGAATCATTGGCGATTTTCAATAATTTTGTTCAATTTTATGCAATGTTTCATATGCTTCTGAAGACTACAGACTTGCATAAAAACTTTTTCGCAATACGAGCATGTATGTGAACGGCCGCAATCATGTCTTATATTATAAGTCAAACTTTTTTTATTCAAATACGAAGCGCCGCACGAAAAACACATAAAAGGTCGATGTGTTTTGAAAGTAATGTTGGTATTCCAGGGACAATTATATTTGATGTGTGTTGTCAAGTGACGACTATGTTCGTAGATTTTTCCGCAGTACTCGCATCTATGCCAATTGAACGTGTTTTCTGCAACATAACCAAGATATTATGAATTTAGGAATGTACTAATTACGGAAATACTACATTACGCGCCCATACGTGAAGTCGTTACAATTCAACTACAATATTAATTCGTTGAAATTACTCCATCTTGAAGATACAAAAAACTAATCATTTTCATATTTTTTTTTTTTTTTTGAATACGTATAACTAGTCGTGCAACAAAATAAAAATGTAATATTTATTTGTGGAATAACAATCGAGTGTTAGTTGCGTGCTCTTAAAAAAAATTTATTATCCATTATACGCTCATCTTCTACACGTTTTTACAAACGTTCAGGTCAGATTCATGAGAAAATATTGCGCAAAAGAATAAGCGTTTATTTATAATATACCGTGATTGACATTTGGAATAACACTCAGAACGATCAGGTATTCTAAAATTGCCTTGGGATTGCAGTTATTGAATAAACTTTGTTTTTAACACTATTGGCTAATCAGCACCAAAGCCAAATAGACGTGTTTCTTATTTGGTTTAGTTCAAAAATCAAGATAAGCAGAACGGTGCACAGAAAAAAATTTATTGCTCCAAAGCTGAAAATGACAATGATTTATGTAAATCAAAATGCACGGATCGATAAAATATAAATGTACCAAAAGCATATATACTTTAATTTTTGATATTTTTCACAGCTTATTTCCTTTTTTTGCAAGAATTTTTGAGATGATTGCGAAGGCTAGCAACTCGTATGAAAATTTTCCCACAATGTGGACATACATGGGAACGTCCGCAATCGTTTCTTAAGTGAGTGAGCAAGTTATTTTTCCTTGAGTAAGAAGCACCGCAAGAGGAACACACAAAGGGTTGATGTGTTTTTGAGTAATGTTGGGATTCCAGGAACAATAATTGTTCATGTGTGTTGACAAGTGACGTTTGGGCTCGTAGATTTTTCCGCAGTACTTGCATCTATTCTTTCGAATATAGTATACTGCAACATGACCAAAATATTATGAATTAATGATTGAACGAATAAAGAAAATAACACATTACGCACTGAGACGTTAAGTCTCTGCAATTCGACAGCGATGTTAATTCGTTGAAATAACAGTATATCAAGGATCCTAAAAATAAATGAAAAATTATTTATCACATTATACATTCATCTTTTACACGTTTATAGAGACGTTGAGTTTTAATCCGAAAAAAATAATGTGCAAAAAAAATAATGTGCAAGGGATTGAAAGTCAATACAAAATACATCGTTTATTGACAAAAATAATTACTGACACTCAGGACAATGAGTTATTCTAAATCGCTTTTGGTTTTTAGTTGTAAAAAAAGTCCATTTTTTCACCAAAGACTCATTCACCACTAAAACCAAATCGTTGTGTTTTTTATTTAAAGTAGTTAAAAAATAAAGATAGGAGAACACTACACAGAAAAAGATGTATTTCTCCAGAGCTAAAAATGACAATGATTACTGTTAATCATAATGCACAGATCGATAAAATATGAATATACGAAAAGCATATAAACAGATTTTTCTTTCATGTTTGTTCGAGTTACTGCTATTTCTTCACTGGTTTTTCTGAATTTTTGCAATATTTTTTGAGATGAACGTAAAGGCCTCTGATTTTATTTAAAACTTTTCCGCAGTTTGGGCATACATGGGAACGCCCGCAATCGTGTTTCATATGATAGGTCAATTGATTTTTTTTCGAATACGAAGAGCCGCACGAGAAACACACAAAGGGTTGATGTGTTTTGGAAGTAATGTTGGGATTCCAGGGACAATAATTGTTCATATGTATTGACAAGTGACGTTTGTGCTCGTAGATTTTTCCGCAGTACTTGCATCCATTTCCTTGGTAAGTGCCCACTGTAACATGACCAAGATATTATGAATGTATGATTGTGCTAATCATGAAAATACCACGTTACGCACTGAGACGTTAAGTCTTTGCAGTTCATCAGCTACGAGGGGGGACCCAAAAGTAACGGGAATTGTGTTACAACTTTTTTATTGACAAATTTTTTCACACACAATTTTTATAACCTTCAAAGTAACCCCCATTGACTGTAATACACTTGTTCAATCTTTTTTTCCAGTGTTCAAAACAGTTCTGAAATTCATTTTTTTCAATGTTTTTTAAACCTTCCAGCGATTTTTGTTTCACCTCTTCTACAGTCCCAAAACGTTTTCCTTTCATGTCCCTTTTGAGTCTAGGGAACAAAAAAAAGTCACAGGGGGCAAGGTCCGGTGAATAGGGGGGGTGGACAATCGGTGTCATGCTGTTTTTGGTCAAAATTTTCTTCACGGACAGCGCTGTGTGGGCAGGTGCATTGTCGTGGTGGAAGAACCAATCTCCTGTGCGCCAAAGATCCGCTCTTTTCTTCCGGATGTTCTCCTTCAACCTTTTCAAAACCTCCAAGTAGAAGTGTTGGTTGACCGTTTGGCCTGGAGGAACAAATTCTGCGTGCACAATACCTCTGCAATCGAAGAAACAAATGAGCAATGTCTTGATGTTGGACTTCACTTGGCGTGCCTTTTTTGGACGAGGCGAGAGAGGTGTCTTCCATTGGCTTGATTGCTGCTTTGTTTCGGGGTCGTAGCCATAGCACTATGATTCATCGCCAGTTATAACCTTGAGAAAAAAATCTGGGTCTTCATCCAACTGATTTTGCAGCTCAAGACAGGCCTGAAGTCGACGCTCCTTTTGATCGTCGGAGAGAAGGCGAGGAACAAATTTGGCTGCAATCCTCCTCATGCTCAAATCTTCAGTTAAAATCCTCTGAATTGAACTCCATGACAATCCAGACATCTCACAAAGTTGATCGATGGTTCGGCGACGGTCTTCATGAACAAGAGTGTTGATTTTTTCAATGTTTTCGTCCATTCTTGAAGTCGAGGGGCGCCCAGAACGAGGTTGGTCTTCTATTGACATCTCTCCATTCTTGAAACGCGAAAACCAGTCGTACACACGCGTTTTACTCAAAGCATTATCCCCATAAGCTGTTTTCAGCATCACAAGGGTTTCCGCGGGTGTTTTTCCTAACAAAAAACAAAATTTTACAGCCGCGCGTTGCTCTCCGCACTCAGCCATTTCACGTTTTCGCCGAAACGGAAAAAGTCGTTTCACTAGAAAAATTCTTACGGACGAACGAATGCACTCACAGCAAATGAACTTTGCACACTGACTTGGGAGAGTAGCAGCTTGGAAGAGAACCAGTGGAGAACCCGATCCCCCCCCCTCCGCGGTCCCCCCACCACCTAATTCCCGTTACTTTTGGGTCCCCCCTCGTATGTTAAAATAATAAAACAACAGCATATTGAAGATTTTAAAAATGAATTTATTCTACACTCTTTCTATTTGTTCATAGAAAATGTATAGTTGTTTCTACAGAATGAAACGCATTGTTACATATATTTCTGTCAAGATAATACAGTAGTAGTTGCATGTTCCATTGAAAAATAATGTATCACATTATACATTCATCTTGTACACGTTTATAGAGACGTTGAGTTCAAATCCGGGAAAAATAATGTGCAAAGGATCAAAAGATAATTCGAAAAACACCGTTTTTGACAATAATAACTCATCGCACTCAAGACAATCAGTTATTCTAAATTGCCTTTATTTTTTATTGTTGTTAAAACGGAGTTTGTTTTTTTACACCAATGAACACTTCACAGAAAAAAATCTATTGCTCAGGAGCTGAAAATGACAGTGATTTTTGTGAACCATAATGTACAGACTCATATTTTTCAGAGTTACTGCTATTTCTTCACGGCATTTTTCAAGTTTTTGCAATAACTTCTAAGATGATTGCGAAGGCCATCGCGTTGCATGAAAACTTTTCCGCAATGTGGGCATAAATGAGAACGTCCGCAATCGTATTTCATATGACGAGTCAAGAGGGTTTTATAATTATATGAAGCGCCGCATGAGGAACACACAAAGGGTCGACGTGTTTTGAAAGTAATGTTTGGATTCCGGGGACAATGATTGTGTATGTGTGCTGACAAGTGACAACTTTGCTCGTAGATTTTTCCGCAGTACCTGCACCCATTGCCTTCGAAAGTGTCTTCTGAAACATGATCAAGATATTAATAATTAACGATTGTACGAATTACGAAAATACCACGTTACGCACCGAGATGTTAAGTCTGTGAAATTCGACTGCAATGTTAAATCGTTGATATAACACTATATTAAAGATCCTGAAAATAAATTTATGGTAAACTCTTTGAATTAGTTCATGGAAAATGTATAGCTGTTCCCGCATATGTATTTATGTTAAGACAATAATGTAGTAGTTGTATGTTTCATTGAAAAATTATTCATCAAATTATACATTTATCTTTCACACGTTTATAGAGACGTGCAAAGGAATGAAAGTTTATTTTAAATACACCGTTATTGACATTCATAAAAAAAAAGCATTCAGGACGACCAATTATTTTAAATTGCCTTTTGTATTTAGTTCTAAAAACAGGGTTTCTTTTTTACACCGTTGGCTTATTTTGTACTAAAATAAGCTCGTCGTATTTTTTTTTTTTTTATTGATTGAAAAATAAAGATAGCAGAACAGTGATCAATAAAAAATTATTGCTCCGAAGCTCAAAATTGTGAAGATTTCTGGGATTTAAATGCACAGATAGATAAAATATCACTCTACAAAAAGAATGTTAACAATATTTTTTCATGTTTCTTCAAGTTTTTGACATTTTTCACAGCTCATTTTACTTTTTTGCAAGAACTTTTGAGATGATTGCGAAGGCCAGTAATTTGCATAAAAATTTTCCCGCAATGTGGACATACATGGCAACGCCCGCAATCGTGTTTCATATGATGATTTAAGCTTTTTGTATTATTATACGAAGCGCCGCATGAAGGACACACAAAAGGTCGATGTGTTATACAAGTAATGTTGGGATTCCAGGGACAATAATTGTTCATGTGTTGTTTCAGGTGACAATTGTACTCGTAGACTTTTCCGCAATACTTGCATCTGTTCCCTTTGAAAGTGTTTTCTGCAACATAACAAAGAAGTTATGAGTTAAGCATTGTACAAATTGCGAAAATACTACGTTATAAACCTAGATGAAGAGACGTTGCAATTTACCTGCAATGTAATATTATTTGAGATTGAGGTAGGTATCACAAAGATCCAAAATATTATATTACGTAGCTGAGACTTATTTTGATGTTTTCGCGAGAGAAGTTTGCAGGCCGAGGCGAAGCCAAGGTAAACGATCAAACGAGTGATAATAAAATTCCGGTCCCAGGTACGTACGATATTGTATGTACCAAGAGCTAGAAAACGAATTCCAAGATTTTGAACTAGACGAGATATAAGTTTGCTATGCCAGAAGTACATTTAATAAATTTATTTCACATTCTTCTAATTTTGTTCATTAAATATGTATAATTGTTCTCGCAGCATAGAAAAAATTGTAATAGCTGTTAAGAGAAACATATAATAGTTACATGTTCCAACCAAAAATTTATTATCGCATTATACGCTCATCTTTTACACGCTTATTGAAACGTTAAGGTCAGATCTATATAAAAATAATTTGCAAAAGAAAAAGGTTCTTTCAAAATACACCATAGTAGACTATTATAACACCTCTCAAGAATATGAGTCATTCTGAAATGGCTTTCACTTTTAGTTCTAAAAACAAAGTTCGTTTTTTTGCCACTGACTCATTCGGCACTGAAACTCAATTGCTTTATTTTTTTTTTCTTATTTTAGTTATTAAGAAAACAGAACAGTTCACAGAAAAACATTTATTTCTCTAGAGCTGAAAATGACAATGATTACTGTTAATCATAATGCACAGAACGATAAAATATAAATATACAAAAAGCATATATACAGATTTTTCTTTCATGTTTATTAAAGCTACTGCTATTTCTCCACGGCTTTTTCTAAATTTTTGCAATATTTTTTGAGATGATTGTGAAGGCCTCTGATTTGATTGAAAACTTTTCCGCAGTTTGGGCATAAATGGGAACGTCCGCAATCGTGTTTCATATGATAGGTCAATTGATTTTTTTTCGAATACGAAGAGCCGCACGTTGAACAGGAAAATGGTTGATATGTTTTGAGGGGAAGGTTAGGATTCAAGTTGCAACATTGCATCATGTGGTGAACTACGTTGCCTGGCTGCCCGTAAGTTTTTCCACAGTACTTGCATCCATTCCATCCGAAAGATTGACCTGCAATATGACACATATATTATGAATGTATGATTGTATAAATTTCGAAAATACCACTTCATGCACCTTGACGATGTATCGGTGGAATTCAACTCCAGTGACAATTCATTGAAATAACGGTGTCGTCAAGATTCAAGAAAAATTTTTTTTTACTGTCTTATAATTTGGTCATTGAAATTGTATAGATCTTCGAGCAGCAATAAAAAGAAATTGTAATATTCATTTTTTCAATGACAATCGAGTAGAAGTTTCATGTTTCCTAAAAAAAAATTATTCATCATATTATACACTCATTTTTTTCACGCTTCAGCATCCAGGAGAAAAAAACTCACACTTAAAAAAGCACTCAAGATGATCACTTAATCTACATTGACTTTGGGTTTCATTTGTGAGAACACAGTTTTTTCGTCCCACGACTGGCTTATTCAGCGCCATGACCAAATCGTTGTTTCATTAAGAGTGACTAAAAAATTGAAGTTCGCACGAAAGTGCACCGTAATAGTACATTGTGTACTGCGGCGCGATATTGCTATTCTGAGGACGAGGACGCATAACATGTTGTACGTCGTGGGGTAAAAACGCGAGGTTGAGGGCAGCGAAAACGAACGTTTTCTATCTGGATATACACAAAAATATTTATTGTTGCACAGCTGAAAATAACAATGATTTCTATGAATCATAATGTGATATTCAAGTATAATACAAAAAAGATGTTATCAGATTTTTTTCTTGTGTTTTTTAAAGTAACTAATATTTCTTTACGGCTTGTTCAATTTTTCGCAATAACGTTTGAGATGGTGGCGGAGGGTAGAGAGTTGACGAAAAGCTTTTCCGCAATGTGGGCATGAATGGGAACGTCCGCAATCGTGTTTCATATGATAGGTCAAGTTTTTTTTTTCAAAATACGAAGATCCGCATGAGGAACACACAAAGGGTCGATCTCTCTCGAAAGTAATGTTCGGATTCCAGGGACAATGGTATTTCATGTGTGCTGACAAATGATGCATGTGCTTGTAGATTTTTCCGCAGTACTCGCATCTATTTCCATTGAACGTGTCTTCTGCAACATGACCAAGATAATATAAATTTAGGATCGTAATAATTACAAAAATATCACGTTATACAGAGTTGTTGCGAATCAACTGCAATGTTGATGCGATGAAATGGCTGTATTTTAAAAATACAGAAATCAATTTCTTCCCAAATTTGTTGCCTGGATATGAAGATGCAGCTGTTCTCGTAGCATATAAAAAATGTAATATTTATTTTTTCAAGAAAATCGAGTAGTTGTTGCATGTTCCTATAAAAATATCATCAGATTGTTCTCCCATCTTTTACACGCTTATAGAGACTTTGCGGTCAGATCCATGGTAAAATAATGTGCAAAAGAATAAACGTTAATCCATTTTGAACCGTGATTGACATAAATAATAGCATCAGGGCAACCAGGTATTCTAAGTTGGCTTTGGGTTTGAGTTGTAAAAACAAAGTTCCTTTTTATTCAACTGACTCATTCAACACTGAAACCAAATCATTTTTTTTATTTGAAGTAATTAAAAAAACGGGATAACAGAATAGTGCGTGGAAAAAACATTTATTGTTCCACAACTGAAAATGGCAATGATTTCTGTGAATCATCATGCACAGATCATTCAAGTATTAGTATGCAAAAAAGATGTTCACAGATTTGTTTTTTTGTGTTTTTTTAAGTACTAATATTTCTATACAGCTTTTTCAATTTTCAGCAATGCTTTTTAAGATGGTGGCGGAGGTGACTAAGTTGATTAAAAGCTTTTCCGCAATGTGGGCATAAATGCGAACGTCCGCAATTGTGTTTCTTATGATAGGTCAAGTTTCTTTCTTCAATATACGATGCGCCGCACGAGGAACACACAAAAGGTCGATGTGTTTTGATAGTAATATTCGGATTCCAGAGACAATGATGTTCCATGTGTTGTATTAAGTGACCATAGTGCTCGTAGAATTTTCCGCAGTACATGCATCTATTCCGATTGAACGTCTCTTCTGCAACATGACCAAAGTATTAGAAATTTAAGATTGTAGTAATTACGAAAATACCACGTTACGCACTGAGACGCAGAGTTGTTACGATTCAACTGCAATGTTAATTCGATGAAATGGCTGTATCTTAAAAATACAAAAATCAATTATCCACACTTTATAATTTGTTGTATGAATATGAAGATATAGCTGTTCTTGCAGCATATAAAAATTTAATATTTATTTTTGTAAGGAAATCAAGTAGTTAGTGTATATTCTTATTCAATAAAACACTCACATCACACTCCTATCTTTCACACGCTTATAGAGACTTTTCGGTCAGATCCATAAAAAAAAATGTGCACAAGAATAAACGTTAATTTATTATGCACTGTAATTGACATAAATAATAGCGCTCAGGGCAACCAAGTTTTCTAAATTGGCTTTAGGTTTATGTTGTAAAAACAAAGTTCCTTTTCACTCATCTGACTCATTCAGCACTGAAATCAAATCGTTGTTTTTTTTTTATTTGGAGTAATTAAAAAAAAGGATAACAGAATAGTGCGTAAAAAAAAATATTGTTTCATAGCTGAAAATGACAATGATTTCTGTGAATCATAATGCACAGATCGATAAAGTATTGGTGTAGAAAAAGGGTTCATCTTTTTCTAATGTTTTTTGAAGTTACTGATATTTTTCTACGGCTTTTTCAGCTTTCTGCAATGACCTTTAAGATGTTGGCGGAGCCTACAGAGTTGATGAAAAGCTTTTCCGCAATGTGGGCATAAATGGGAACGTCCGCAATTGTGTTTCTTATGATAGGTCAAGTTTCCTTTTTCAAAATACGAAGCGCCGCACGAGGAACACACAAAAGGTCTCTGTCTTTTGAAAGTAATGTTAGGATTCCACGAACAATAACTGCTCATGTGTGTTGTCATGTGATGATGGTGCTGGCAGACTTTTCCGCAGTACTTGAATCTATTCCCATTGAACGTCTCTTCTGCAACATGAACAAGATATTATGAGTTAAGAATTGTACTAACTACGAAAATACTACATTATGCACCCAGACGTAGAATCGGTGCGATTCAACCCTAATGTTTATTCGTTGAACTAACAGTATCGTGAAGATTAAAAAATGCATTTCTGACTCCTTTAATAAATTCATTGAAAATTCAAAGCTGATAACACAGCGTAAAAAATTGTAATATTCAATTCTGTAGAGACGATAATGTAGAGGTTGCATATTCCTATAAAAATTAATCAGCATATTTAATGATCATCTGTCAAACACTTATAGAGAGGTTGAGGTCAGATCTATGAGAAAATTATGTGCAAAAGAAGGGACGTCAATTCAAAGTACGGAAGAAAATTTATTGCTCCAGAGCTAAAAATAATGATGATTTTTGTGAATCATAATACACAGATCGATAAAATATGAATTTGAAAAGAGATGTTACCATTTTTTTTCTTACGTTTTTTAGAGTTACGGTTATTTCTCTATAGTTTTTTCAAATTTTTTGCAATAACTTTTGATATGTCTGCGAAGGCTATTGCGTTGCATGAAAATTTTCCCGCAATGTGGGCATAAATGGGAACGTCCGCAATCGTTTCTTAAGTGATTGAGCAAGTCATTTTTCCTTGAATAAGAAGCTTTGCACGAGGGACACACAAAGGGTCGATGTGTTATGGAAGTAATGCTGGGATTCCAGGGACAACGATATTTCAAGTGTGTTGTCATGTGATGATGGTGCTGGTAGATTTTTCCGTAGTACTTGCATCTATTCCAGTTGAGCGTGTCTTCTGAAAAATGGCCAAGATATCATGAATTGAGGATTGTACATTGTACCAAGTACGAAAAAATCTACGTAACGCAACGAGACGTCGAGTCATTGCAATTCATTTGCAATGTTGATTCGCTGAACTAACAGTGTCTTTAAGATCTTGAAAAAAAGTATTTCCGGCTCTTTCAATAAATTAATAAAAAAAAATGTATAGCATTTATCACACCATAAAAAAATTATAATATTTATCTGTGTAAGGACAATCAAGAATTAGTTGCATGTTCCTATAAAAATTAATTATCACATTATACACTTATCTTTTACACGCTTTTAGAGACATTGGGGTCAGATAAAGGAGAAAATAATATGCAAAAGAATAGAAGTTTATTTCAAATACACCGTGATTCATATAAATAATAGCACTCTGGATTGGCTATTGTTTTTAGCTGTAAAAACAATGTTAGTTTTTTCACCGCTAGCTCATTCAGGACTACAACCAAATCGTTGTATTTTTTATTTGGAGTGATGAGAAAATGAATATAGCAGAACAGTGCTTAGAATAAAGTAATTTCTCCAGAGCTGAAAATAGGAATGATTTCTGTGAATCGCAACGCAGAGATCGATGAAATATAAATATACAAAAAGGATATTTACAGATTTTTTTTATGTTTTTAAAAGCTACTGATATTTTTTCACAGCTTTCTTTACTTTGTCGCAATAACTTTTGAGATGAGTGCGAAGGCCACCGAGTTGATTAAAAACTTTTCCGCACTGTGGACAGAAATGGGAACGTCCGCAATCGTGTTTCATATGATAGGTCAAGTTCCTTTTTTTAACATAAGAAGCGCCGCACGAGGAACACACAAAAGGTCGATGTGCTTTGTAGACAATGTTGGGATTCAAGTTGCAATAATGTGTCATGTGTTGGACCAAGTTAGAAGGCCGCTTGTAAGTTTTTCCGCAGTACTGGCATCCATTCCATTTCAATGGGTCCTCTGCAACATGGCCAAAATATTACGAATTTACAATTGTACAAAGAATGAAAATACCACGTAATGCACCTAGGAAGGTAAAAAAGTTTCAATGTAACTGAGCTGTTTATTACCCCCAACTACGGTAACATAAGCAAACACGACGGATGAATTAATTCAACAATTTTCTAATTTGTTGATTATAAATTCATAGTAGTTCTCGCAGGATAAAACAATTGTAATATTTAAGTATTTCTAAGGAATGAAGTAGTAATTGCACATCGTAATAAATAAATGGATACAACCACATACACCTATTCTTCACACGCTTAAAGAAGCGTCCAGTCCAGGATTAACGTCTTGAAAACTTCGTTTTCTAAAATCGAGGATTTGAGACCTGGGTTAATTTCACATATGGCCACAAGAACAATAAATTTCTCTGTGCAAATAAATTGGACAAACAAATTTTCATAAGAATAAACATAAATTTTTAACAGACGGTTATTCAGTTTATTAATTCAACCTAGGACGAAATACACATCTGAAATAAGCTTTAGGTAAGAGTTATGAAAAAAGGTTTTTTTTCCAGACCATTCACACATTCGCAAGTAGAAAAACTTAGTTGTATTTCAAATGAAAAGTAATAAAAAAATACAAAAACAAACTTAGCAAAAGTACAAAATAGGAACATATTTTCACAAAAATAATAACAGTGATTTCTACGAATCTGAATGCTCTCATCAAGCACACATTACCAAAAATAACAATATTCAGTGATTTTTATTTTTACGCCATTAAAAGTTCCTGATTTTTTGCGACAGTTTTTTTATTTTTTGTGCAAGAGTTTCGAATGTGTTTGCGAAGGTAACCGAATTGCGCGTAAGTTTTTCCGCAGTGTGGGCATAAATGGGTACGTCCGCAATCGTATTGCGAATGGGTATATAGGTCTCTTTTATTCAAGTAAGATGAATTGCACGATTGACACACAAAGGATCCACTCGTTTTTTGGGCAATGTTGGGATTCGAGGAGCAATAATAACGCTCATGGTTGGCCAAGGTCTTAAGCCACTTGAAAGTTTTTCCGCAGTACTGGCATCCATTCCATTTCAACGGGTCCTCTGCAACATGACAAAGGTATAATAAATATAGGATTGTACTAATTACAGCAATACCACGTTATGAACCGAGAACGGCGAGACATTGTAATTTAACAACTCTGTTGATTGGTTATAATAATAACAGAAGCATACGGAACGATAACAAATATTTTTATTTCACACTTTCTCGATTTGTTCATTATCCATTAATAGCAGTTATCGCAGTATGAAACGAACAACTGAGATATGTATCACTCTAGAGTAAATAAAGTAATAATTCTAATAAAAAAATAAATTTTACTTGTAACACTTGTTTTTGAGACGCTTTTTGAGACACCAAGTTCATAATGAACATCATGAAACTTTCGATTTCAAATTAAGGTGTATGGTACTAAAAGCGGTTTTCTAATTATAACTGTGGGCATAGTTCATATAAAGAAATTTTACTTCATAACAGACCTTTATCTACTGAGATGATTTTTAGTAGTAAAAAAAAGGTCATTTTTCCACCGCATACTTTTTCTGCGAAAAAAAATGGTAATGCTTCTTACTTCGAGGAATCACAAAATAAGAGCAGATAAGTGAAAAACGGAAAAAGTTATTTCTCTGAGGTGAAAAATAACAATAATTTTTGTAGATCAATAAAACACAAATATATCTAAAGGAAATTCAGCGGCTTTCACTCATGTTTTTTTCTATTCTAATGTTTTTCCACAGTTTCTTTTAATTTTTTGCAATAAAGTTTGATATGCTTGTGAAGGCCATCGACTTGCATGAAAGTATTCCCGCAATTCGGGCACATATGAGAACGACCGCAATCGTGTTTCATATGATATGTCAATTTCCCCTTTTTCAAAAACGAAGCGTCACACCAGGAACACACAAAGGGTCGATGTGCTTTAGAAGTAATATTGGGATTCCAGGAACAATGATATTTCATGTGTTTGATCAAGTGACGGATATGCTCGTAGATTTTTCCGCAGTACTTGCATCTATTCCGATTGAACGTGCCTTCTGCAACAAGATCAAGATATTATGAATTTAGAATGGTACGAATTCTGATAACATCATTTAATGAACTAACAATGGTGAAGTACTCGCAATTCAACTGCGCTGTTCATTCGTAAAAATTACACTTACATTAGGAACCACGACTAATAAATTCATTTCTCATTTTCTAAATTTTTCCATCATCAAATCATAGTAGTTCTCGTAGGATGAAGTAAATTATCCAAAAATACTCATGTTGAATTGCATTATTCGATTAGAAAATGAATTTTATTTAATTTATTGGTTTTTCAGTCACTTGCAAAGTTTATAATGATGGTAAAGAAACTTTTGATTACCAAATTCAGGTATTTTGGATAAAGGACGGATTTAAATTATTGTCACACGAAACCAGCTGTAAATTATGTTAGTAGTGTAAACGGTGATGCATTAAAGACCATTATTTACATGAATAAGTGAACGTAGGACGAACAAGCCATTATCCATTGGCTTGAATTGTCAGTGGTGAGAAAAAGGATATTTTTTCACCGAATTACAAAATAGGAGCAGATAACAACAAACAAATTTATTGCTTCGAGACTGAGAACAGCAATGATTTTTGTGAATGATGATGCACAGATTAAAAAAAAATACAACAAGGAAGTTGAGAGACTTTATCTCTCATTTTTTTCAAGGTTTCTGCCGTTTTTCCACATTTTTTTCTAATTTTATGCAAAGGCGTTTAACATGCTTTTGTAGGTTATCAACTTGCATGAAAATTTTGCCGCACTTGGGACACACATGAGAACGGCCGCAATCGTGTTTAATATGATAAGTCAATTTCACTTTTTTCTCAAACGAAGAGTCGCACTTGGAACACACAAATGGTCGATGTGTTTTCAAAGGACTATTAGGATTCCAGAAACAATGATATTTGATGTGTTTTGCCAAGTGATGACGATGCTCGTAGATTTTTCCGCAGTACTTGCAGCTATTCCAAATGCATATTTTTTCTGCAACAAGACCAAGATATCAAAAATTAGAATGGTACGAATTATGATAACATCGCTTGGTAAACTAACACCGGTAAAGTACTTGCAATTTAACTGCGTTGTTTATTCGTGATAATCACATTAACGTTATAAACCGTGGGAAATAATTTAAAAATTTTTTTATTACCAAATCATAGTAGTTCTCGTGGCATGAAGTAAATAGTTTCGACATTAGATTGTCTAAAGAGACTCATGTTATAGTTGTATTATACGATTGAAATATAAATTTTACATTGTTTATTGGTTTTTCAGTTACTTGTCAAGACGTATAGTTTATAATATTACGGTGTTTGAGATAATAGACAGTTTTTAATTATCGTCACAGAAAAACAATGAGTAATAACTGAAGGCTTGTAAATGAATGTTAGGTAAGTGTAAACGATAATGCATTAGAGAACCATTATTCACAATAATAAGAGAACATGGGACGAACAAACCATTATCAGTTGGCTAAAATTGTCAGTGGTGACAAAAAGGACGTTTTTTCACAGCAGCCTCATTCATTGGTAAAAAAATCGTAATATTTATTACTTCGAGGAATTAAAACATAAGAACAGATAAGTAAACAACGAAATGTTTATTGCTCTGAGGATAAGAATAACAATAATTTTTGTGAATCAAGATGCATCAATAAAATGAAAAAATATATAAAGGAAGTTCAGAGACTTTCTCTCTCATGATTATTTAAGTTCCTGATGTTTTTCAATAGTGTTCTCAAATTTTTTGCAATAATGTTTCAGATGCCTTTGAAGGCCGTCGACTCGCATGAAAATTTTCCCACAATTTCGGCATACATGAGAACGGCCGCAATCGTGTTTCATATGATATGTCAATTTCCCTTTTTTCATGAACGAAGCGTCGCACGTGCCACACACAAATGGTCGATCTGTGTTGAAAGTGGTGTTTGGATTCCAGGAACAATATTTCAAGTGTTTTGTCAAGTGATCACAATGGTCGTAGATTTTTTCGCAGTAATTGCATCTATTCCCATCGAACGTGACTTCTGCAACATGACCAAGATATTATGAATTCATAATTGTACGAATTATGATAACATCACTTCATGAACTTAAAATTCAACTGTGCTGTTCATTCGTGATCATCACAGTAAAATAAGAAATGACAACAAATGAATTTATTCTGCACTTGGAAAATTTTTTTATTATCAAATCACAGTCCTTCTCGTAGCATGAAGCAAATAGTGTCGACATTAGATTATCTAAAGAGACTCATGTCATAATTGCATGATACGATTAAAAAATTAATTTCACTTTGTGAATTGGTTTTTCAGTCGCTTGCAAAGACGTTTAGTTCATAATAAGGGTAATGAAACTTTTGATTACTAAATTCAGGTGTTTGCCATAATAGACACTTTTTAATTTTAGTCATACAAAAATGATGAGTTACTGTTGGCACAGAAAATATATCAAGTGTAAATTATGTAAATAAGTGTGGCAATGCGTAAGAAACCATTCTTCACATAAATAAGATTACCTAGAAAGAACGATTCGCTTTCATAGTCGGTGGTAAAAAAAAGGTTATATTACTACCGCATACTCATCCCCAAGTAAAAAAACAAACCTGACATTTCTCTTCGAGGAATAACAAATAAGGACAAATAAAAGAACGACAAAAATTTATTGCACCGTGACTAAAAAAAAAACAAAGATTTTAGTAAATCAAGATGTTTTTGAAAGCTAATGAAGTTCATCTACAGTTTTCTCTTAATTTCGTGCAATAACTTTTCATATGTCTGCGTAAGCTACAAAGTTGATTGAAAATTTTCCCGCAATGTGGGCATAAATGGGAACGTCCGCAATTGTGTTTCAAATGATAGGTCAATTGTTCTTTTCTCGAATACGAAGCGTCGCATGTGGAACACATAAATTGTCGACGTGTTTTGAAAGTAATGCTGGGATTCCAGGAGCAATATTTCATGTGTTTTTTCAAGTGATGACTATGCTCGAAGATTTTCTCACAGTACTTGCATATATTCCCATCGAACGTGACTTCTGCAACATGACCAAGATATTATGAATTTAGAATAGTACGAATTATGATAGCATCACTGCACGAACTTACAACGCTAAAGTACTTGCAACTCAACTGCGCTCTTCATTCGTGATAATTACAGTAACATTAGGAATCACGACAAACGAATTTATTTCACACTTTCCAAATTTTTACATCATCATATTACAGTAGTTCTCGTAGGGTAAAGCAAATTATTTCGACATATAATTATTGAAATAGACTCAAGTTATTATTGGATTATCCAATTGAAAAATAAATTTTACGTCATGCATTGGTTTTTCATACGCTCGCAAAGATGGTTAGTTCATAATTGACGTCATGGAACTTTCGGTTGCACGATTCAGGTGATAAGGATAAGCAACAGTTTTGAATTATGTTTTTCAACCCCAGGCTAATTCATCGGTAAGAAAAATCGTAATATTTTTGACTCCCAGAAATTACAAAATAAGATAGCAGATAAGTGAACAACATGATGAATTTATTACTATGAGGCTGAAAATAATAATGATTTTTGTGAATCATAATGCTCAGATCAATAAAATATAAATATGTATAAAGGAAGTTTCAAGGCTTTCCCTCTCATGTTTTTTCAAGTTCCTGATGTTTTTCCACAGTTTCTTTTAATTTTTTGCAATGAAGTTTGAGATGCTTGTAAAGACCATGGATTTGCATGAATATATTCCCGCAATTTGGGCATACATGAGAACGGCCGCAATCGTGTTTTATATGATAAGTCAATCTATTTTTCTTTAAATACGAAGTGCCGCACCAGGAACACACAAAGGGTCGATGTGTTTTGGAAGCAATGTTAGGATTCCAGGAACAATGATACTTCATGTGTTTTATCAAGTGACGTATATGCTCGTAGACTTTTCCGCAGTACCTGCATCCGTTCAGTCCAAGAGGATCCACTGCAACATAACCAAGATATTATGAATTTAGAATAGTACGAATTATACATCACTTCATGAACTTACAACGCTAAAGTATTTGCAATCTAACTACTCTCTTCATTCGTAATAATCACAGTAACATGAGGAACCAAGTCGAATAAATTGTTTTTACACTTTCTGAGTTTTATTATCAAATCATACGACTTTTCGCAGCATAAAGCAAATAACTTTGACAGTAAAATATCTAATGAGAATTATCGTCTAATTGCATCATACTATTAAAATTAAATTTACTTTGTTCATCGGTTTTTCACACGCTTGCAAAGACGTTCAGTTTATAATAAGCGTCATAAAATTTTTAATAGCCTAATTAAGGTGTTTGTGAGTGTTCAAGTTATCTTTCTTCGAAGAAAAAGCTTTACACAAGGTACATGAAAAACGATATGTTTTGTGAGCAAGGTTGGAATTCCAGTTGCAGTGATCCACCATGTGATTAAGTTTGTTGGCAGGCAGCTCGTAAGTTTTCCTGCAGTATGTACTATTCAAGTCCCTGGTTGTCTTTGTTTTGTACTTTGTTTACCTGTTTTTCAGACGCTAGATAGTTTTTAACTCATGTCACACAAAAACAACAAGTTACTGTAGGCACAGTATATATACCAGAAGTGAATTATGTTGATAAGTATGAACAATTATCCATAACAGCGTTATTAACATGAATAAGAGCATTCAGGACGAACAAGCGATTCTCAATTCACTTTGTTATTCAGTTGTACAAAAAGATTCCTTTTCTACATAGCTGGCTCAAAAGAAATCGAATTATTTCTCTTTACAGTAATTACGAAATCCATATAGCAGATAAGTGCACAGATAAGCTCTTAGCAGATAAGTAGCTGAAAGTAAAAATGATTTCTGTGCATAGTAATGCACAGTTCAATAAAATATAAATACACCACAAAGAAGTTCAGGGCCTTCTACTCTAATGTTTGTTAATGTTCCTGATGTTTTTCCACTGTTTATTTTTTAGTGCAATAACGTTCCATTTGAATGCGAAGGCCCCGAAGTTGAATGAAAATTTTTTCACAATTTGGGCATGGATGCGAACGTACGCAATCTTCTCTCAAGTGTTTGATCAAGTTATCTTTCTTTGGAAAAGAAGCTTCACACAAGGTACACGAAAAGCAGCAATTGGTTTTCTGAGCAAGGCTGGAATTAAAGCCGCAATGATCCATCATGTGACTGACTGTGTTTAACTTACGACTGCCACAGTCGTAAGTTAAAAACTTACGACTGTGGCAGGCCAGTCGTAAGTTTTTTCCCAGTACTGGCATCCATTCCATTCATGAGTGTCTTCTGCAACATGACAAATATATCATGAAATAAGGATTGTGAAAATTATGAAAATACGACGTTATGAACCTTAACAGACAAGTCATTGCAAATCAACTGCTCTGTTCAATTTTTATACTCACAGTAACACGAGGAATTACGAATAATGAATTTATTTCACACTTCCTTACTTTGTTCAGTGTCCATTCATAAAAGTTTTCCAAATTTAGATGTTTTGGACAAAAGGCAGTCTTTCATTATGACCATATAAGAAAAATAATTTACTTTGGGCATAGAAAATATACAAATATAAAATAATGTTGATGCAAACAAACTCGCATTCATAACAGACTTTTTTGAACGTCAATTATAGCACGTTAGAAGAGCAAGCCATGATCAAACAACTTTGGTTTTCAAGTGTAAAAAAATTCAAGTACTTCTTATTCAGTAATTACTAAATCAAGTACGCATATGAGTAGATACACGGGAAAATTTTATTGCTCTTAAGATGTAAAAAACAATGATTTCGTAAAACGAGAATGCATAGATCAAGAAAATAATAATACACTAAAAAAAGTTAAGGTACTTTCTCTGTCATGTTACTCAAATTTCCTGATTTTTGTCGAAACTATTTTTTTAATTTTGTGCAACTGGTTTGAATGTGCTTCTTGAGGTTACAGATTTGCTGGTAAAATTTCCCACAGTTAGGACACGAATAGGTACGTCCGCAATCGTATTTCATATGATAGGTCAAGAGGTCTTTTGTACTATACGAAGCGCCGCACGAGGAACACATAAAGGGTCGAGGTGTTTTGACAATAATATTAGGATTCCACGGACAATCATTGTTCATGTGTCTTGACAGGTGACGCTTTTGCTCGTAGATTTTTCCGCAGTAATTGCATCTATTCCAATGGAATGCGTCTTCTGCAACATGACCAAGTCAACATTAATTTAGAATGGCACAAATTATGAAGACACCAAGTTATAAACCTCAAACGTTGAAATCATTTCAATATAACTATATCATAATTGTATAATATTTGCACAATGTTGGCATAAATGGCGACGTTCATTTTCGCATTTTAATTGAAGGGAACGATCAAAGTAACTTTTCTTTAATAAGAAGCTTCGCACGAGTTACACGCAAAAGGTCGATGCGTTTTATGAGCAAGTTTGAGATTGAAGTTGCAATAGTTTATCATGTGATTGGCTAGGTTAGAAGGCTGCTCGTAAGTTTTACTGCAGAACTTGCATCCATTCCAATAGACAATGTCCTCTGCAACAAGAACAAGATAATATGGATTTACGGAATGCAAAAATACAACGTTATGGACCTATGAAGTCATTACAATTTAACTGCGCTGTTGATTTGTTATAATCACAAAAACGTCAGAATATCATTACAAATAAATTTATCACACACTTTTATGACTTGTTCAATGCTTATTCACAGTAGTCCTCGCAACATAAAACGAACGATTGTGTATACAGACATTCAGTTCAGATCTAGTGTCATGAAACCTTACATCACTGACTTCAAGTGTTTGAAACGAAAAGGAGTTTTTAATTATGGCCACACACAAAAGTAAGCTACTGTAGTCTAGAAAATATACAAAGATGGAACAATCTTGATTGAAATGAACTCTAATTTACAACAGACCTTCCTGAACCATAATTAGATCACGTAAGACGAGCAAGTCATGATCAATCAACCTTGGTTTCCAGGTGTAAGAAAAAGGTTTTTTTACTCGCTGCAGGCTCATTTACTCGAAAAAATCCAAGAACCTCTTATTTGGACTTAAATTTATATACCGTATACATAAACGGAAAAAAAATGTATATCTCTGAAAATGAAAACACAATGATTTTTGAGAATAATAATGCACAGATCAATTGAATATGAATGTACAAAAAAAATAAGTCAAAGGACCTTCTCTGTCAAGTTTATCAGAGTTCCTGATTTTCGTCAAGTTTTTTTTTTTTTTTTTTTTTTTTTTTCAATTTTTGGCACTTGGTTCGAATGTGCGTTCGAAGATCGCAAACTGGCTTGTAAATTTGCCCGCAGTGTGGACACGAATGGGAACGTCCGCAATCGTGTTTTTTATAATTGTTCAACTTCCATTTCTTCATATACGAAACGCCTCACGAGGAACACACAAAGCATCGACGTGTTCTAAAAGTAATTTTGGGATTCTTAGGACAACGTTTCGCCAAGTGGTCGAACAAGTGATGATAGTACTTGTAGCTAGTTCCGCAGTACTTGCATCTATTCCCAACGATTGTGACTTCTGCAACATGACCAAGTTATTATGAATTAAGAATGGTACAAATTATGAGAATACCACGTTGTGAAACTAAAATAATAGAATTATTTCCATTTAACAGCGTTGCTGATTCGTTATAATCACAATAACATAAGTATAATATTACCAAAAAATTCATTACACACTTCTATCATTTGTTCAGTGCCCATTGCTGGTAGTCTCGCAGCATAAAACGAACGATAGTGATATTTGTTTCGGTAAAGGAAAAAAGTGATAATAGCATGTTTTAGTAAGAAAATTAATGTACCTTTTTGCACGTGTGTTTTATACGCTTATAAAATCATTGAATTTGGATAAAGTTCTATGTAATTTTTCATCACTGAATTCAGGTGTTTCGAAACAAAAAGCAGTTGTCAGTTATAGCCACACAGAAACAATAAGTTTCTGTAGGCCCAGCAAATATACAAGGATGAAATAATGTTGATATGAATAAACTCTGATCAATTAGCGTTGATATGAGCAAACCATGATCAATTAACCTATGTTATCACGTGTAAAAAAAGGATATTTTACCCACTGCAGGCACTTCACTGAAAAAATCCAAGTATGTACTTCTTATTCGGAGTGATTACAAAATTTAAAAGTCAAATGAGTAGATACACGAGAAAAAAATTTATTCCTCTGAAAATGAAACAACAAAGATTTTTGAGAATCAAATACCTAGATCAATTGAATATGAAAAAACAAAAAAAAAAGTCAAGGGACTTCCTCTGTCATGTTTGTCAAAGTTCCTGATTTTCGTCATGTCTTTTTAATTCTGCGCACTTTTTTTTAATGTGCTTCTGAAGGCTACGAATTTGACTGTAAATATTTCCGCAGTGTGGACATGTATGGGAACGTCCGCAATCGTTTTTTAAATGGTAGGTCAAGTTTTTTTTATTAAGATACGAAGCGTCGCACGAGAAACACAAAAAGGGTCGATGTGTTTTGAAGGTGATGTTGGGATTCCAGGGACAATGATATGTCATGTGTGTTGTCAAGTGATGATCGTGCTTGTAGCTTTTTCCGCAGTACTTGCATCTACTACCAACGAATGTGATTTCTGCAACATGACCAAGTTAACATGAATTTAGAAAGGTACAAATCATGGCAATACCACGTTATAAACCTAAAACGTTTAAATCATTTCAATTCAACTGCGCTGTTTATTTGTTACAATCATAATAAATTACGATAAATGAACTTATTTTATGCTTTTATAATTTGTTCTTCATCCATTTAAAGCAGTCCTCGCAGCATGAATCAAATGACTGCGATATTTATTTGTCCTAAAACAAGCAATAGTAGCTTCTTCCAAAAAAAAATTAAAATAGTCTTATACACATGTGTTTCATACGCTAAGAAACATATCACGTTCTGATCTAACGTCATAATAAATAAGATTATTAAAGTCACGTGTTTAGGGCAATAGGCAATTTTTAATTATGGTCTCAAAAATACAGTAAGTAACTGTAAGCACATTCCATGAACAAGAGCACTTAGGACTAACGAACCATTATCAGTTGGCATCAGTTTCCAGTCGTTGAAAAAAACGTACTACTTCTTACTTAGGTTCATTACAAAATCAACATAGCAGATAAATCGACTGCAAAAAATTTATTGCTTCAAAGATGATAGAGACAATATTTATTGTGAACAATAATTCACGTATTAACAAAATATAAATATACAAGAAGGATGTTTGCAGATTTTTTTTCTCATGTTTTTCAAAGGTTGTGATATATTTCCACAGCTTTTTTTACATTTCCGCAATAACGTTTAATATGTTTGCGAAGCCCACTGAGTTGCATAATAATTTTTCCACAATGTGGGCATGAATGGCAACGTCCGCAATCGTATTTCAAGTGAGCGATCAAAGTATCTTTATTTGAATAAGAAGCTTCGCAAGAGTTACACGCAAAAGGTCGATGTGCTTTGTGAGCAAGTTTGGGATTCAAGTTGCAATGGTTTATCATGTGATTGGCTAGGTTGGAAGGCCGCTCGTAAGTTTTCCCGCAGAACTTGCATCCATTCCAATAGACAATGTCCTCTGCAACAAGAACAAGATAATATGGATTTAGGACTGTACGGAATGCAAAAATACAACGTTATGGACCTATGAAGTCATTGCAATTTAACTGCGCTGTTGATTTGTAATACTCACAGTAACATAAGAATATTATGACATAATAAATTTATTACACACTTATATTACTTGTTCAGTGCCCATTCATAGTAGTCCTCGCAGCATAAAACGAACGGTAGTTATATTTATTCCGCTAAAGCGAAAGAGTGATAAAGCATTTTTCAATAAGAAAATTAATGTTACTTTATAAACATGTGCTCTATAAGCTTATAAAAACATGAAAGGCAGATCGAGTATCATGAAACTTTATGTCACTGAATTCAGGTGTTTCAAACAAAGTTTTCAATCATGTCCACACAAGAATAATAAGTTACTGTGGACCCAAAAGACATACAAAAAAAAAAAAAAAAAAAAAAAAAAAAAAAAAAAAAAAAAAAAAAAAAAAAAAAAAAAAAAAAAAAAAAATGAATCGTGAGCACAGGAGTAGATTTTTATTGAAAATAGTACATTTTCATAGAATTAATATCACCTAAAACAAACAAACCAATAGCAAGCAATTGGCTTTGGTTTTGAGTCGTGTAAAAAACATTCTTTTGCTTTTTGCAGGCTTATTCACCAGTAAGGAAAATCGTGGTACAATCTTATTGAGCCTAATTACAGAATCAAGATAGTAAAAGTGTACACAAAAACAATGTATTGCTCTAAAGATAAAATACAACCATGATGTTTTTAAATCATCATGTACTTAAAAATGAAAAATATAAACAGAGAAAGAGAGTTTATGAATATTTTCCCTCATGTTTTTCCCAAGTTTCTTTCTAAATTCTTGCAATGACGTTTAATATGTTTTCGAACGTTACTGAGTTGCGTAATAATTTTTCCGCAATGTGGGCATGAATGCGAACGTCCGCAATCGTTTCTCAAGTGAGAAATCAAGTTAGTTTTTCTCGAAAAAGAAGCCTCGCACGAGGTGCACGCAAAAGGTCGATGTGTTTTGTAGTTACTTTGAGGATTCAAGTTGCAAAAACGGTTCATGTGTTGGAATAAGTTAGAAGGCCGCTCGTAAGTTTTTCCGCAGTACTGACATCCATAACATTTTATAGTGTCATCTGCAACATAACCAAGATATTATGAATTTAGAATTGTACGAATTACGAAAACATGACATCCTAAATATACAAAGGTAAAGTTATTGCAACTCAACTGCGCTGTTAATTTTTTACGCTCACATTAACATGAGAAATTACGAAATATAAATTTTTTCAAACTCTCCTAATTCATTTATTATCCATTCTTAGTGGCCTTCACAGCATATAACAAACGATTACGAGTTTCATTCTTCAGAAAAGAAACAAGTAATAACTGTATTGTATGTACGATGAAAAAATTCAGTTTACTGAATACACTTGTTGTTTCTGACGCTTATCAAGACGCTGAATTTACAAGTAGTTTCATAAAACATTTAATTGCCGGCTTAGGGCGTTTAAGACAAAAGGAAGTTTACAAATAATAACACAAGAGTAATAAATCGATGTCTACACATGATGTATAAAAGGAAAAAAACCTTTTTGTACGATTAAGCGTTTATTCAAATCATACAGTTATTTACATGAAAAACAGCACTTTGGACAATTACGAAATTCAGGTATAAAACGAGAACGCAACAAAACTTTTTGCTCTAAAGATAAAAAAAAAACAATTTTTTTGTGAATCATTATGCACTGACAAATGATATGTATATACAGAGAAAGAGAGTTCATGTATACTCTCTCTTGTGTTTTTTAAAGTTCCCTATGTATTCTGCAGTTTTTCCGTGATTATTGCAATGCAGTCTGATATGCTTGCGAACGTTACTAAGTTGCATGAATATTTTTCCGCAGTGTGGGCATGAATGCGAACGTCCACAATCGTTTCTCAAGTGAGAAATCAAGTTATCTTTTCTTGAATAAGAAGCATCGCATGAGGGGCACGCAAAAGGTCGATGTGTTTTGTAGGTAATGTTAGGATTCAAACTACAAAAACGGTTTATGTGTTGGAATAAGTTAGTAGGCCGCTCGTAAGTTTTTCCGCAGTACTGGCATCCATACCATTTTATAGTGTCCTCTGCAACATAACCAAGATATTATGAATTAGGTATTGTACAAATTACGAAAAAACACCATCATAAACATATGAAGGTCAGTTTATAGCAACTCGACTGCATCGTTCATTTTCTATACTCACATGAACATGATAAATACAAATTACCAATTTATTTCAAACTTTTTTGATGCGTTTATTGTACATTCACAGTGGTCTTTACAGCATAAAACAAACAATTACGATATTTGTTTCTCTAATGATAACAAGTAATAATTGCATGGTTCAATTGGAAAATTCATTTTACTTTGTGCACTTGTTTTTTAGATCCTTATAAAGACATTGAATGTATAAGTATCTTCATAAAACATTCATTTGCCGGCTTAAGACGACTCGCAAGACCTTCTCTTTCCGTCCTCCTTCCTTTCAACTGGTTCCCGTTCTATGCATCTCTTTTGCACTACAGTAGGTTGCGAGTCGTCTTAAGGCGTTTTAGACAGAAGGAAGTTCACAAATAATAACACAAGAATAATAAATTGCTGTCTCCAAATGATTTATACAAGAAAAAAGTTTTGTGTGTACGATTAAACGTTGATTCAAATCATAATATTCTTTACATGAAAAACAGCACCTTGGACAAAAAAAACCTTTCTCAATTTTTTGGTTTTTCAGCTACAGAAAAAGGCTACATTCTACATCGCGGGCTCGTGTACCAGTGAAAAAAAATCATAAAATTTATATTTTGCAGTAATTACAAAATTCAGGAATGAAATGAGAACGCAAAAAAAATTTATTGCTTTAAAGATTAAAAAAAAAAACAAAAATTTTTTTGTGAATCATTATACACTCGTAAATAAAATATAAAAACAGAGATAGAGAGTGCATAGATATTCTCTCTCATGTTTTTTCAAGTTTCCCATATTTTTTCAAAGTTTTTTCCAAAATTCTTGCAACGACTTCTGATATGTTTGCGAACGTTACTGAGTTGCGTGAAAATTTTTCCGCAGTGTGGGCATGAATGCGAACGTCCGCAATCGTATTTCAAATGAGAAACCAAGTATTTTTTTCTTGAAAAAGAAGCCTCGCATGAGGTACACGCAAAAGGTCGATGTTTTTTGTAGGTTATGTTAGGATTCAAATTGCAAAAACGGTTCATGTGATGGATCAAGTTAGTAGGCCTCTCGTAAGTTTTTCCGCAGTACTGACATCCATACCATTTAATAGTGTCCTCTGCAACATAACCAAGATATGAATTTAGAATTGTACGAATCACGAAAAAACAACGTTATGAACATTATAAAGATACAGTTATTGCATCTGAACTGCGCTGATAATTTTGTATACTCGTATAAACTTGAGGAATAACAAAATATCAATTCATTTTACACTTTTTTGATTTTTTTATTATCAATTCATAGCAGTATTGACAGTACAAAACAAACGTTTGCAATATTTATTTCTCCGAAGCGAAACAGGTGATAATCGCATAGTACAAAGAAAAAATACATTATACTCAATTGTTTTTACTTTTTTTACAAGTTTACAAAATACTGGTTTTTAAGTCGTTTATTAAGACGTTGGGTTCATAAGTAGGTTCATGAAACAATTGATTACTAAAAATAGTTGATTAGTACAAAGGGCCGTTTTTAATCAATAACAAAAGAATAATTGGAACATAAAGTTATTTACATGAATATCTCTTGTTTGCAGTAATTGCAAAATCCAGATAACAGATGAGTAACCAGACAAAAAATATTTAGTGCTTAGTATCTGCAAATAAACATGATTTCTGTGAATCGTAATTCGAAGTTCAATGAAATATGAATATGCAAGAAAGGAAGTTCACGGTCTTTATCTCTCACACTGAGAAAATTTTTTAGCATTTTTTCCTATAGTTTATATGAATTTTAGTGTATAAGCGTATTCTTTTGTTTTTTCCTATACACTTCTGATAATAGCCTATACACTGAGGAAATACTGCTAAAACTATGGGAAACATTCCAAGAATCCTGGGATTGTTTCCTATAGTTTTAGCAGTATTTCTTCAGTGTATAGGCTACTATTAGAAGTGTATAGGAAAAAACAAAAGAATACGCTCGATGCACCAAAATGCATATAAACTATAGGAAAAAATGCTAAAAAATTTTCTCAGTGCATGTTTTACGATGTTTCTAATGTTTTTCCACAGATCTTTCTACTTTTTTGCAATAACTTCTAATATGATTGCGAAGGCCACAGAGTTGATTAAAAATTCTTCCGCAGTGGGGGCATAAATGGGAACGTCCACAATCTTCTTTCAAGTGAACGAGCAGGTAATCTTTTCTTGAATAAGAAGCTTTGCATGAGGTACACGCAAAAGGTCGATGTGTTTTGAAGGTAATGTTGGGATTCAAGTTGCACTGGTTTAGCATGTGATTGGCTAGGTTAGAAGGCCGCCCGTAAATTTTTCCGCAGAACTTGCATCCATTCAATTCAAAAGTTTCCCCTGCAACATGACCAAGATATTATGAATTTAGGATTGTACTAATTACGAAAATGCGACGTTATGAACATAGAAAGGTTCAGTTATTGCGACTCTTCTGCGCTGATCACTTTATATACTCACAGTACCATGAGGAATTACAAATTATCATTTTATTTCACACTTTCTTGATTTGTTCATTTTTCATTCATAGTAATAATTGCATGTTACGATGGAGAAATTCATTTCACTCAATACACTTGTTTTTTCAGACGCTCATAAAGACGTCGAGTTCACAGGAAGGTTTATGTAAAATTTGATTACAAAATTCAGGCGTCAAGGACAAAAGGCAGTTTTTGATAAGTATAACACAAGAATAATAAGCTACTGTCAACAGATGATACGTAAGAGAAGAAAACTGTGTGAAAGGATAAGAATTTATTCGAAACCTCCAGTTATTCACATGAATAAACGTACCCAGGACGAACAAGCCATTCAAAATTCACAGTTCAATAATATATAAATGTACAAAAAAAAAGTTCAGGGCCTTTTTGTCTCATATTTTTTCAAGTCTCTAATGTTTATCCACAGTTCTATCTACTTTCTTGCAATAACGTTTAATATGATATCCAAGGCCACAGAGTTGCATAAAAATTTTCCCACAATGTGGACATACATGGGAACGTCCACAATCGTTTTTCAAGTGAGTGAGCAAGTTATCTTTTCTTGAATAAGAAGCTTCGCATGATGTACACGCGAAGGGTCGATGTATTTTGTGGGTAATGTTGGGATTCCGAGAACAATAGTGGTCCACGTGTTTAACCAAGTGACTTATGTGGTTGTAACCTTTTCCGCAGTACTTGCATCTATTCTGACCGAACGTGACTCCTGCAACATGACCAAGATATTATTAGCTGTAGATAGTACAAATAATGAAAATACCACGTAATAAATTTCGAACGTTCATGCCATTTGAATGTAATATAGCTGCTTGTTAACAACAATCACAGAAATATAAAAAGTCGAGACGATTTAATTCGTTTTACTCATTCTCAACTCGCTCATAATCCATTCATTGTAGTTCCTGCAGTATGAAGCAGACAATTGCAATTTTTTGTTCTGTAAATCAAGTAAATTATCAAGAAATTATTATTACCTAATACACTTGTTCATCATACGCTTGTAGGAGCGTTGAGTTTAGAAACAGCATGATGGATTGTATGATGACCTATTTCAGGAATTTGGTTCAAACTATAGTCAGTCGGAACAATAAGTTATTAGTTGCGCATAAAAATACAAAGAAAAAAATTTCCTCAAGAGTGAGACTTATTTCGAAAGAGGTTCCTTTTTCATACCGCGCGCTTATTAAGCCACGAAAAAATCGAAATGTTTTTATTTGAGATACATACAAAATCAATGTAACAGATGAATGCACAAAAAAAATGTTATTGCTCCGAATCTAAAAATAACAAAGATGTCTAAAAATCGTGATTCACAGCTTTATAAAATATACATTCAAGAGTAGGAAGTCCAGCGTCTTTTTCTCTCATGGTTTCGTAGGTTTCTATTGTTTTTCCACAGTTTTTTTTAATTTTTGGCAATTCATTCTTATATGTTTGCGAAGGGTATAGAGTTGATTAAAAATTACACCGCAGTGTGGGCATGGATAAGAGCGTCCGCAATCGTTTCTCTGGTGATCATTCAAAAAATTTTCACTGGAATAGGATGCATGGCACGCGAAACACACAAAGGGTCTTTGGATTCTGTTGGTAACGTTAGGATTCCAGTTACAATAGTTTTTGATGTGTCGGTTTAAAACACGCGTGGAATTGTAGAAGTTCCCACAGTACTTGCATGTATTCAAATCGAGCCTGTACCCTGCAACATAACCGAGACATTATAAGTTACGAATTGTATGGAATAAGAAAATACCACGCTATAAAGCTAGAACGGCGATGTCATAGCAATTCCATTGCGTGATTTATTTGTAATAATCACAGTAAAATACGGAATTGCGACAGTCATATAAATTTGACAAGTACTTAATTTGCTCATATTCCGTGCATAGTTGTTATCGCAGTGTAAAACAAATAATTGCGATTTATATATGTATCATCAGAAAATTGCGTAAACAAAAGCATATTCTGATAAAAAAAGTTGATATTACTTTAATGTACTTGATCAACATTTGCTTATAGGAGCGTTAGGTTCAATCCTGGGTTCATTAAACTGATGATTATGAAATTAGAATTTTTAATGCAAAAGACAGTTTTCAACTGTTGTCACCTCGACAGCAATTACATAGTTATCGTAGGTGCAAAAAAAATACAAAGAAAAAAATTTCCTCAAGAGTGAACCTTGATTCGAAACAGGTTCCTTTTTCATACCTCACGCTTATTAACCAACGAAAAAAAATCGAAATGTTTTTATTTAGATACATACAAAATCAATATAACAGATGAGTCACCAGAAAAAATTTTATTGCTCCGAATCTAAAAATTACAATGATGTCAAAAAATCGTGATTCACAGCTTTATAAAATATACATTTAGGGGTAGAAAGTCCAGGGCCTTTTTCTCTCATATTTTCGCAAGCTTCTATTGTTTTTCCAAAGTTTTTTTAAATTTTTTGCAATAAACTCTAATATGTTTGCGGAGGCCACAGAGTTGATTAAAAATTCCACCGCAGTGTGGACATGAATGAAAACGTCCGCAATCGTTTCTTAAGTGATCATTCAAAACATTTTCACTGGAATAGGATGCATGGCACATGGAACACACAAAGGGTCTATGGATTCTGTTGGTAACGTTAGGATTCCAGTGACAATAGTTGTTCATGTGAAGGTATAAGTGACGCTTGAACTGGTAGATTTTCCCGCAGTACTTGCATCTATTCTGATTGATCGTGTTCCCTGCAACATGACCGATACATTACGAGTTGAGAAGTGTACGAAAAAAGAAAATACCACGTTATGAAGGTAAAACGGTATAGTCATAGAAATTTCATAGCGTTATCAATTTATAATAATCGCAGTAGTATAAGTAACTACAACCATAATATTAATTTTAGCTGTTCTTCATTTGCTAATATCCTATTTATAGTTATTATCGCAGCGTGAAAAAAATATGGTGATTGATATTTTTTGTTTAGGAAATTTAAAAAAAACGCATATTCTGACAAAAATTGTTGTTATTACCTTATATACTTTATTAACATATGCTTATCGAGATGTTGAGTTTAGCACTAGCGTCATTGAACTGATGATCATTAAATTTGCACTTTTGGAAGCAAAACACAGTTTTCAATTCACTTTGATTCGAAACATACATTTAAACATGAATTATAACACCTTTGACGAACAAACAATTCTCAATTAGGTTCGTTTTTCCGTAGTGTAGAAAAGGTCCTTTTCGCACACGACGAGCTAATAATCAACGAAAACAAATCGAAATGTTCTCTATTTACGATAATTACGGAATCAAGATAGCAGATGAGTGCACAAAAAAAATGAATCGTTCCGTATCTAAAAATAACAATCATCACTGTAATTGTATTTCTCATGTTTAACTATAAATTCACAAAAAGAAAGTTCAAATTCTTTCTATTTCATACTTTAGTGAGTTTTTATTGTTTTTTTTACAGTTTTTTGTACTTCTTTGCAAAACTTTCTTATATGAGTGCGAAGGTTACAGAGTTGCTTGAAAAGTCGACCGCAGTGTGGGCATGAATGAGAACGTCCGCAATCGTGTTTCAAGTGGTCATTCAAAGTTTTTTTTACGGAATAGGATGCATGGCACGAGGAACACACAAAGGGTTTATGACTTCTGTTGGCGATCTTAGGATTCCAGTAACAATAAGTATTCATGTGTCGGTTCAAGTCACGCGTGAACTCGTAGATTTTCCCGCAGTACTTGCAATTAAACCAATTGGCCGTGTTCCCTGCAACATGACCAAGATATTATAAATAAAAGATTGTACGAATTATAAAAATACCACGTTATGAACCTAGAATGGTTTAGTCATAGAAATTTCATGGCGTTATTCATTTGTAACAATCACAGTAAAAGAAAGACCGCGACAATCACATTATTGTAAACGTCCTTAGTTTGTTCATATCCTATTCATATTCGATATCGCAGCGTAAAGGAAGCAAAAGTTAGTATCACCTTCTATACTTCAATGACATGCTTATAGAGACGTTGAGTTCAGTACTAGAGTCATTATTCTGATGATGACTTCTTGGGCAAAAAACAGTTTTCTACTATTGGCTCCTCGAGAACAATTAGTTATTGTGAGCGCAAAGAAAATATGTAAAGAAAAATAGTCATCATAAGAATAAATATTAATTCAAAACAAAGATATTCACTTGTATATTAGCACCTTAGATGAACAAGCCATTTTTGATAATGTTTGAATTTCCATAGTTTAGAAAAGGCTCCTTTTTCACATCGCGCGCTCATCAACCTACGAAAAATACAATATCGAAATTTTTTCTTTTTTTGGAAGATTACAGAGTCAAGATATCAGATAAGTTAACAGAAACAATTATCACTGTATTTCGTAACTCGTGGCTTCCTGAAATATAAATTTACAAAAAGAAAGTCAAGAGTCTTTCTCTTCCATATTTTTTTAAAGATTTTTTATTGTTTTCCTAAATTTTTCTTTACTTTTTTGCAAAAGGTTCTGATATGAGTGCGAAGGCCACGGTGTTGACTAAAAACTCGTCCGCAGTGTGGGCATGAATGGGAACGACTGCAATCTTTTTTTAAGTGGTCAACTAAATTGTATTTTCTGGAATAGGATGCTTTGCACGAGGAACATACAAAGAGTCTATGACTTCTGTTGGCAATGTTAGGATTCCCGTAACAATATTGTTTAATGTGTCGGTTCAAGTGACACTTGTGCTGGTAGATTTTTCCGCAGAACTTGCATCTATTCCAATTGATCGTGTTTCCTACAACATGACCGAGACATTATGAGTCGAAAATTGTACGAAATAAGAAAATACCGCGTTATGAAGCTTGAACGGTAATATAGTAATTTCATTGCGTTATTTATTTGTAATAATCACAGTAAAATAAGGAATCGCGACAATCGTCTTAATTGGACGGTTTCTTAATTTGCTTACATACCGTTCATAGTTTTTATAGCAGCGTGAAACAAAAAACTGCGATTTATATATATATATCATCAGAAAATTGAGTTGAAAAAAGCATATTCCGATGTAAAAAAGTTAATATAACCTAACATACTTGATTAACATATTTATACAAACGTTGAGTTTAGTACTGGGTTCATTAAACTGATGATTACCAAATTAGGACTTTTAGGGCAAAAAACAGTTTCCAAGTATTGTCAACTGGAGAACAATTACATAGTTATCGTGCGGGCAAAAAATATATAAGGAAAAAATTTTCTCGAGAGTAAACTTCGATTCGAAACATATTTATATACATAAACAATAGCACCCTTAACAAACAAACCATTCTCTATTAGGTTTGTTTTTATGTAGTGTAGAAAAGATTCCTTTCTCACACCGCCTGTTCATTAACCCACGAAAAGAAATTAAAATGTTTTATACTTGGAATGATTACAGAGTCAAGATATCGGATGAGGGCACGGAATAAATTTTATTGCTCTAGATCTGAAAATAGCAAAGATCCCTGTACATCGTGATTAACAGCTGATTGAAATACAAATTCCTAATATAAAAGTTCAAGAGTCTTTCTCATTCATATTTTTCAATGTTTTTATTGTTTTTCTACAGTTTTTATTACTTTTTTGCAAAACTTTCTTATATGAGTGTGAAGGTTACAGAGTTGCTTGAAAAGTATACCGCAGTATGGGCATGAATGTGATTGTCCGCAATCGTATCTTAAGTGTTTATTCAAACGTTTTTTTTCGGAATACGATGCATGGCACGCGGAACACACAAAGGGTCTATGACTTCTGTTGGCAATGTCAGGATTCCAGTAACAATATTTATTCATGTGTCGGTTCAAGTCACGCGTGAACTGGTAGATTTTCCCGCAGTACTTGCAATTTTTCCAATTGATTGTGTTCCCTGTAACATGACCGAGACATTATGTGTTGAGACGTGTACGAAACAAGAAAATATTACGTTACAAAGATAGAGTAGTAATGTCATAGCAATTTCATTGCGTGATTTATTTGTAATAATCACAGTAAAATGAGGAACCGCGACAAGTGCGATTTATATTTATTATTGAGGAAATTGAGTAAAAATTGCATATTATAATAGAAAAGTTAGTATAACCTTATATAATTCATTCAACTGATGATTATCAAATTAAGACTTTTGGGGCAAACAGCAGTTTTTAACTATTGGCTCCTCAAGAACAATCAGTTATTGTGAGGGCAAAGAACATATGTAAAGAAAAATAGTCATCATAGAAATAAATATTAACTCAAAACATAACGATATTTACATGTATATAGACGAACAAGCTATTTTTGATAATGTTTGATTTTCCGTAGTTTAGGAAAGTTTCCTTTTTCACATCGCGCGCTCATGAACTCACGGAAAATACAATATCGAAATATTTTTTATTTTAGATGATAACATAACCAAGATAGCAGATGAGTACAGAGAAAAAAATTTTATTTCTCGGAATCTGAAAATAACAATGACCATTGTATATCGTAATTTACAGCTTCATGAGATATAAATTTATGGAAAGTCGTTCAGTCTTTCTCATTCACATTTTTTGGGGTTTTTCGATGTTTTTTCTCATTTTTTTTTAAATTTTTGCAATGATTTCTAATATGAATGCGGAGGCCACGGTATTGACTGTAAATTCCTCCGCAGTGTGGGCATGAATGGGAACGTCCGCAATCGTGTTTTATGTGATCATTCAAATCATTTCTTCTGGAATAAGATGCTTGGCACGTGGAACACACAAAAGGTCCACGCCTTCTGTTTGCAATATTAGGATTCCAGTGACAATATTTGTTCATGTGATTGGTAACGTGATGGATGCCTTTGTAGATTTTCCCGCAGTACTTGCAACTATTCCAATTGATCGTGTCCCCTGCAACATGACCGAGACATTATGAGTTGAGTACTGTACATAACAAGAAAATACCACGTTATAAAGCTAGAACGGTTATGTCACAGCAATTTCATAGGGTTATTCATTTGTAATTATCACAGTAAAATAAGGAATTGCGATAATCATATTAATTTCACACGTCCCTAATTTGTTCATATCCTATTCATATTTGTTGTCGCATCGTGAAACAAGCAACTGCGATTTAAATTTGTTACTTAGGAAATTAAGTAAAAATTCCATAGACTGATAGAAACAGTTGGAATGACCCTATATACTTTATTACCATATGCTTATATAGACGTTAAGTTAATTGCTACCGTCATTACACTGATGATGACCAAATTATGACTTTTGGGACAAAAGACAGTTTTTAACTATTGGCTCCTCCAGAAAAATTAGTTATTGTGAGCGCTAAGAACATATATATGGAAAAATAGTCATCATGAGAATAAATGTTACATAATTCGAAACATAACGACATTCATATGTAGCACCTGAGACGAACAAGCTATTTTTGATAGTTCCATTTTCCGTAGTTTAAAAAAGGTTTCTTCTACACTGCGCTCTCATCAACCCACGGAAAATATGTCGAAAAATTTTTATTCAAGATGATTACAGAATCAAGGTAGCGGATGGATGCACAAAAAAAATTATTGCTCGGAATCTGAAAATAACAATGATCACTGTATATCTTAATTCACAGCCTAATGAAATATAAATTTACGAAAAGAAAGCTCAGATACTTCCTTTTCCATATTTTAGTTAGTCTCTATTATTTGTCTACAGTTCTTTATACTTTTTTGCAAGTCTTTCTTATATGAGTGCGAAGGTTACAGAGTTGCTTGAAAAGTTGACCGCAGTGTGGGCATGAATGAGAACGTCCACAATCGTGTTTCAAGTGTTCGTTCAAATTTTTTTTTACGGAATAGGATGCATGGCACGAGGAACACACAAAGGGTTTATGACTTCTGTTGGCGGTCTTAGGATTCCAGGGACAATATTTGTTCATGTGATGGTATAAATGACGGTTGTGTTCGTAGATTTTTCCGCAACATTTGCACATATTCCAATTTCCCGAGTTCCCTGCAACATGACAAAGATAGTATGAATTAAAGATCGTAAGAATGATAAAAATACCACTTTATGAACCTAGAACGGTTAAGTCATAGCACTTCCATTGCAATATTCATCTGTTTTGATCACAGTAAAATAAGGAATGAAATTTATTTTCCACCTTCTCAAGTTGTTGATATTCCATTCATAATTGTTATCACAGCGAGAAACAAACAATTGTGATTCTAATTCCCATAGAGAAAATGAGGTAAAAATTAAAAATTCCACTTATTTTTCACTCGAGAAATGAGCTACTTTGAGGGCAAAGAATATACAAGGTAAAATAATCCTCAGAAGAACAAGGGTTAATTCAAAGCATAACGATATTCACAAGAATAATAGCACCCAGGAAGAACAAGCCATTCCCAAAAAGGTTTGAATTTCCATTATGAAGAAAATGGTTATTTTTCGACGTCGCGGGCTCATTTATTCGTAAAACAAAATCTCAATTTTTTTTTCAAGTCGGAGTGAAAACATAGTCAAGATAGCAGATGAGTGCACAGGATGAAAAAATTTATTGCTCTTAATCTAAAAATAACAATGATCACTGCGAATCGTAATTCACAGATCAAGAGAATATAAATTTACGAAAAAAAATTTTCAGTCTTTTTCATTCATATTTTAATGTTTTTCTACAGTTTCTTTACTTTTTTGCAATAACTTTTAATATGATTGCGAAGGCCACAGAATTGCTTGAAAATTCCACCGCAGTGTGGGCATGAATGAGAACGCCCGCAATCGTATTTCAAGTGATGATTCAAATGAATTTTTCTTGAATAGGATGCTCGGCATGAGGAACACACGAAGGGTCGATGTGTTCTTAGGGCAATGGTAGGGCTCCAGTGACAATTAGAGTTTATGTGTATCATCAAGGTCCCAATGTCCTGGAATATTTTTCCACAGTACTTGCATCTATTCGAATCAAACCTTTCCTCTGCAACATGACCAACATATAACAAATTAAGGATTGTCTTTATCCAAAAATACCACATTTTGCACCTAGAACAGTTAAGTTATGGCAACTCAACTGCGCTTTACTTTTGTTCAAATCATTGTTAGACAAGGAACCACTACAAATTAATTCCAATCACACTTCCTTACTTTCTTTATTATTCATTTCTAGTACTTAGTTCTCGAAGCATGAAACCAACAACTGCGATATTAATTCATCTACCAGGTATCGAGTAAAATTTTCATGTTTTCTTTGAAGAAATTAACATACTTGATACATTTGTTTTTCACATGCAAGAAGGAATAATCCCTATAGGAATAAAAAATTATTCCTCAGAGACATCGATTCACATGAATGATAGCGCCTAGGAAGAACAAGCCATTCCCAATTGGTTTGAATTTCTTTATTGACGAAAAGGCACGCCGATGGCTCATTAATTCGTAAAACGAAATCGTCTAGTTTTTTCTTTGGGATAACTACACAGTCAAGACGGCATATGAGTGCCCGGAAACAAAAAATAATTGCTCTTAACCTGAAAATAACAATGATCACTGTGAATCGTAATTCACGATGTAAGAAAATATTAATCAACGAAAAAAAAGTTCAGAAATCTTCTTTTTTATATTTTTTTGAAGTTTTTATGCATTTTTATCTACTTTCTTGCAATAATTTTTAATATGTTTGGTAAGACCAGAGAATTGATTGAAAATTCCACCGCAGTGTGGACATGAATGGGAACGTCCGCAATCGTATCTCAAGTGATGATTCAAGTAAATTTTTTTCGAATAGGTTGCTCGGCACGAGGAACACACAAAGGGTCGATGTGTTTTTAGGGCAATGGTAGGATTCCAGTAACAATTAGAGTTTATGTGGTTCGTCAAGGCTCGAATACCCAGGAATATTTTTCCACAGTACTTGCATCTGTTTACGTCTTCTCTTTCCTCTGCAACATGAACAAGTTATTACGAATTAAAGATTGTTCCTCATACAAAAAACCATGTTATTCACCTAGAATTGGTTTTTATTCTGGTAACATACGAAACCACTATAAATAAATTTCTATTACATTTCCCTAATTTGTTCATCATTTATTTCCAGTAGTTCTTGAAGTATGGAACTAACAATTGCGACATTTATTGATCTAACACGAATCTAGTGAAATTTCCATGTTTTCTTCCAAGATATTAATATACATATGTACATATATAAAACACTTGTTTTCCAAACGCAAGGAAAAGCAAAATCTTCATAGGAATGTACGTTCATTCATAACATACTGTTATTCACTGATTCTTAGGAGGAACACTAATGTTGGAATTTCAGTTGTAAAGAGACGGTTCTTTCTCCACATTGCGGGCTCATTTACCAGTAAAAATAAATCGTAATGTTTCTTATTTGGGATGATTATAAAATAAAATAGCAGATGAGTGCACAAAAGAAATTTATTGCTAGGAATCTGAAAATGACAATGACCACTGAATCGTCATTCACAGCAAAAAGGGAGTTCAGGGTCTTTCTGTCTGATATTTATCAAAGTTTCTAATTTTTCTTCAATTTTTGGCAAAAACTTCTAATATGAATTCGGAGGCCACAGCGTTGCTTGAAAACATTCCCGCAGGCTGGGCATGAATGAGAACGTCCACAATCGTATCTCAAGTGTTCATTCAAATGATTTTTTCGGCCATAGGCTGCTCCACACGAGGAACACACGAAGGGTCGATGTTTTTGGACTCTTTTACGATTCTGGTTACAATAAGACTCCATGTGTATCTTCAAGGTCCAATTTTCCTTGAATATTTTTCCACAGTACGCGCAGTAATTCAAATCTGGCCCTTTCCCTGCAACATAATCAAGATATTACGAATTAAATGTTGTACTAGATACAAAAATGCTACATTTTGTACCTAGCACAGTTAAGTCATTGCAATTCAATCGCGCTTGTAATTGGTTCTTATTATGGTAACATAAGAAACCACTATAAATAAATAAATATATATCACGCTTCCAAATTTGTTCAATATTCATTTTTAGTAGTGATCGAAGCATAAAACTAACAATTGCGATATCTTTTTATTTACGGGGAATCAAGTAAAATTTGCAAGTTTCCTTTCAAAAAATTGATGCACTAGATACACTTGTTTTCTACACGTAAGGAAAGAAAGTTCTTATAGGAATAAAGGTTCACTCAGATCAGACTGTTATTTTGAATTTCAGTTGTGAAGAAAAGGTTCCTTTCCCACACCGCAGGCTTATTAACCCGACAAAGGAAATGGTAATGTTTTTTATTTGGGATGTTCACAAAATCAAGATAGCAGATTAATGCATAGAAAAAAATTTATTGCTCTAAATCTGAAAATAACAATGATCATTCTAATATTTTTCAAAGTTTCGGATTTTATTCTACAGTCCTTGTTACTTTTGTGCAATAATTTCTATGATTGCGAAGATTGCAGATTTGCATGAAAATTTTTCCACAATGTGGGCATGAATGAGAACGTTCACAAACATCCCTTAAGTGACTCTTTAGCTGTTTTTCTGTTGCATAAGATGCTTGGCAGGTGGAACACACAAAGGGCCGTTGTGCTTTGTAAGCGAAGTTGGGATTCCAGTAACAATAATACGTCATATGCTTGTGTAAGTAACTATTGTGCTCGTACATTTTTCCGCAGTAATTGCACCTATTGCAACTAAACGTATTTTCTGCAACATGACCAAGATATTACGAATTCACGATTGTAAGAATGTAGAAAATACGAAATTATGCACCTAGAATAGATAAGCCATTGCAATGAAACTGCTCTTTTTTTCTACAAATGACAGTTTTGAAAAAAAACCATGACAAATATATTTATTCAACACTTCCTTAATTGTTTATTTTTCCGCTATTGTAGTTCTCGCAGCATGAAACAAACAATTGCCATGTACATTTCTCTAAAAAGAATCAGGTAGTAATGGCATGTTTCGAAAAATAAATTAGTATCACTTGATACATTTCTTGTTTTTTCTACGCTTACATAAACATTGACTTCAGAACTAACGTCATTCAACTTTATATTCCCAAAATCAGCTATACTATACAAAAATCACTTTTGTATCATGGCTACACAATAACAATAAGTTTTTGTGCTCTAATCAAAATTTGTAGTAGAGAAGAATATTTATTTATTCAAATTATTTATTGATCTAAACATAAAAACAACATTGATTTCGTTAGATAGTGATGAACAGATAAAAAAAATATTGCTCTACAAATAGAATATTCAGGGATTTATCAAAGTTCCTGATGTTCGTCAATAGTTTTTTTTACTTTCTCGCAACTGCTTAGAATATGCCTGCGGAGGCCACGGCGTTGCATGTAAATTTTTCCACAGTGTGGGCACTCGTGGGAACGTCCGCAATCGATTTTCAAATGATGGGTCAAGTTTCTTCTACTTGAATACGAGACGTTGCACAAGGAACACGCAAAGGGCAGAGGTGGTTTGAAGGCAAGGTTAGGATTCAAGAGGCAATGATGACGCATGTGTTTTATCAAGTGACGATGGTGCTCGTATGTTTTTCCACAGTACTTGCATCTATTCCAGTCTAACGTGTACTCTGCAACATAACCAAGATATTACAAGTTAACGATTGCACGAATTATGAGAATACCACCTTACGCACCTAGATAAGTACAGTCATTGCAATTCAACTTCTTTATTCGGTCGTTTAAATGACAGCAATATAAGGGCCAGGACAAATATATTCACAATACATCTCCCTTATTTGGTTTTTATCCATTTACAGCAGCATTCACTTCATACATTTCTTATTACTCACACGCTAATAGACACGTTGACTTCAGAACCAGAGTCATCAAACTTATGATCCCCAAAATCAGTCATACCAGGCGAGAATCACTTTTCATTATGTTCATAAAAGAAAAAGAAACAATTCTTTCTTACATTCGGCAACGAGGATAACAGAACTGTCAACTGAAAAAAAGGTTGCGTTTTAAAACAGAAAATAATGATGATTTTTGTAAATCATCATTCAAATCGTTCCATGGCTCTTTTCGCTTTTTCGCAATTAAATTTAATATGCTTGCGAACGCTACAGTCTTTAGTGAAAGTTTTTCCGCAGTGTGTGCATAAATAGGAGCGCCCGCAGACGTATCTTAAGTGACTTGTCAAGTTTTTTTCAGTTGAGAACGAGGAGCTGCACCAGGAACACGTGATCGCCCGAGGTTTTTTTTTGACAACGCTAGGATTATAGCTGCAAAATTTCTTTACGTGGACGACCAAGTGACGATGTTCCTCGTAGATTTTTCCGCAATACTTGCATTCATTGACTATCAGCAAGTTCTCTGCAACATGACCCAGAAATTACGATTTAAGACAGTTCGAATCACAAAAATAAGATATTGTGTATTTAAAATAGTAATGCCACAAAAACGTTACACAGCTGGTTTATTAGACAGGAATTTTATAATTAAAGTGATTACGAAATGAACTTTTTAGAACAATGGACAGATAAAAAGCTTATGTTCTAAAACTTTCAACAACAATGATTGTTGTAAATCAGAATTTTATTTTCATGTTCTGAAATTCGTTGTTCAGAAAAAAACGTTTCACATTCCTGATATTTTTACACATTGGTATACTTTCTCTCGCAAAAAACTTTTATGTGCCTGCGAAGGCTGCTGAGGTGATTGACAATTTTTCCGCAGTGAGGGCACGAATGGGTACGTCCGCAATCGTTTCTCAAGTGAGCGTTCAGGTCATGTTTTTTTGAAAACGAGATGCTGCACCAGGAACACATGAATGCCCGAGGATTTTTATGGCGAACACTTGGATTCCAATTACACATTTTCTTCTCGTGGTTTACCAAATGAGTAACTCGCTCGTACCTTTTTCCGCAGTACCTACATGCATTCGAACCGATCGTTTTCTCTGAAACATAACCAAGAATTGAGAAATTTACTATTGTACGAATCATAATATATCCCTTAGGATTTTTTAGACATTTTTTAAGGGATATTAAAATTAGGCTATGGGACATAAAACTTACAAATTCCAAAATCATCCATATGAGTCGAGGAACATGGTTTTATTGTGGCCACTCTTCAGAGCGATGGGAAATTCTGGGCATCAACAAATCATATCAGATATAAAATAATAATGACAGACTATTAAGAAAAAAAATTAAACCTTGAAAATATAAGCTATTTTAAATAAGCTTAGATTCTCAGTTATAAAAATTAGGTCTCTATGTAACACAGCTGGTTTACTAAACGGTGAGAAAGGCTCATTCTTTCTTACATTCCAATTCGATTTCGAAATTAACCTCGTAGAACAGTAAGCAGAAAATTTGAGAATCATGAAACTCATGATTCTCAAAATCAAGTCTAATGGCACAAAAGACATAGTTATGTTGTAGTCACTTTTTGAAGAGATAAAAAATAATGTAATTATAACAACTTATCCATTATAATATACTATTACAACAGTGATTATATCACAAAACACTTAAGCCATTTTTCATAGGTTTTGACTCTCGGGTGTACAAATGAGATTCATATTTAACACAACAGTTTTATAATCAGCTTTGTAAAACACTGAGCAAAAAAACATTTCAGGTATAAAAGCTCACAGCAATGATCATTGTTGTGAGTTACAATATACTACTCAATAAAGTTTAATGACATACAAACAGAATATTTAGTAATTTTCATTCCACAGTTTTGCGCAGTTTCTGATATCTCTTCTCAGTTCGTTCGACCATCTTGTCTCAACTTTTAATGTGTGAACGAAGGAAACACAAATCACTATAAGCTTGTCCGCAATGTGGGCATAAATGGGAGAGCCGACAATCGTGTTTTAAGTGAAAGTTAAAGTGGTTTCTTGTTTTATAAGAGGCACTGCAAAAAGAGCACTGAAATGTCCGAGGATTTTTTTCGAGAACTCTGGGATTCCAGTTGCAAAAATTATTCTCATGGTTGACTATGTGACAAGGTTGCGCGTACGTTTTTCCGCAGTACTTACACGCATTCAATTGGGCCGCTTTTTCTGCAACATATTACAGAATTCATGAATTTATGAATGCACGAATCACGAAAAAAAATTGTGCAACCAGCATAGTATTGTCATTGCAACTTAACTTTTCTCTCTAATCGTTAAAATCACAGTAGCATAAGAAGCCCAGGAAAAATAAATTCATATTACACTTTATTGCATTTTTTAAACCTCCTAATTTTTAAATAGTTTTCGTGATCATTGTCGCAGAATTGAACTGTGAAGACATTTCAAATGTAAAAAATATTTAAATAAGGGTAGATCAGTGAAATATAATGACATGCACATTGAATATCCGATATTTTTATTTTCATGTCCCTCAAAAATACCGATATTTTACATAGTTCTTTTGACTATCTCACAAAAACCTTTAACTAAACATGATGAGGTGTTCATCATTGTTTATAAATATAATGTTCATATATAAAATACTGTCAGGTCAAAACCTAGAAGAGATCTATGAAATTAATTCATAGGGTAATTAGAAAACTAACGTGACAAAACCAAGTTTGGCACAAAAATTTTGATGAAATGTTGAAAAAAATACATATTTTAAGTACGACAAAATATCAGTCAATAACATATTGACAAAATAGAAGACCATTTGTTCATCTATATTCCTATTTTTGATACAGTAAGTTTATGACTGTTTTCCCTGAGTTTCCCTAAATTTTTTGCAATATCGCTTTATGTGCGAAAGAAGGTTACTTTTCAACGCAATCATTTTTCCGCAGTGTGGGCATAAATGGATACGTCCGCAATCGTGTCGTATGTGATAGGTTAATCTTCTATTGCTTGAAAACGAGGCCCTGCACGAGGGACAAACAAAAGGCATGACTGTTATGTAGGCACGGTGAGGATTCAAGTTGCAATGACGACGCAAGTGTTGGGCCAAATAACGAGGCTGGTCGTAGGTTTTTCCGCAGTACTGGCATCTATACCCACCGAACTTGTTCTCTGCAACATGAACAAGATTTTATGGATTGAGGACTGTGCAAATCACAAAAAAGCTGAATTATGCACAAGAGACGATAGTCTTTAAAACTTGCCTACACTGTTGGGCTGTTCAAATAACTATACCATTGCGAGCTCATACTGAAACAATGAATTTCACTCTTTCTTCAATGCATTGATCCTTTAATACTGCGGTAGTAATTTATAATGTCATAGAATGAAGGAAATCTTGTACTTATAATACCATACAACGTTACAAAATGTTTTATTTCATTCTCTTCTTGTTGACTACAATTTTATAACGAAACAAAGTTTCATAAATTTGGGAATTCAACTGGAGGTGTCTAAAATCAGCTGTATGGAAAAAGAATTGTGATGTATGAACTATGTCACACTTTGGAAGAGTCGGAAATCATCCGCGATAATCAATCATATCAGTCAGAGAAGAACGTTAAGAGTAAGACCTGAAATACATAATTAAACTTCGGACGATAAAGACATTGCACGCTGTTTTTCATTCTACATATTGGGTAACAGGATCCTTTCCGATAACCTTGGTAAACCCGAGACTTACATGATTCCAAAACAATCGTAGCATAACTGTACACCAAAAATTAAAAAATGAGGACCTGTAAGTCATATGAAATATCTATTACTGACCAATTGCTCCAACGAAATATAGTTTTTTATAACAGTACAGTTAATCTCTTACACTCAAGGGATTAATTTTAAACTCTCTAAAACTGATCGAGCTTTTTTACATTGATTGCCTATTACTCTGCATGAGGAAATATATACGCGGTTGACAATAATGATTCCATTGTATGAAGGTAATAATATACTTACACAAGAGTCAAATGTGGGAAAGAGTTTTATTTCATACACTTGTGATTCACTACAAGTTTATAAGGAATAAACAAGTATTAACGATTTTAAGTATGTAACCCAAGGTTACCAGAATCAGCTGTATGGAACAAGAGGTATGATGTATAAACTATAGTCACACTATGAAAGAGTCGGTTATCTTCACGTTAGTCAATTATATCAGTGAGATGAATATGTTAATAAGGAGGACATGAAAGTTAAAATACGTACTTGAGATTCATTTTATATGTGTTTGCAAGAAAATCGTAACACAACCGTATCCAAAAACGAAATTTAGTCTGTTTTCATACTCAGATTAATTCCTTATGTTTTCTTCAGTTCACTGCAATGAAATTTCATGTGCGTGGTTAGGTTGTTGCGCTTGGAAATAATTTTTCCGCAATATGGGCACGGATGGGAACGTCCGCAATCATTTCGCCTGTGGGTGGTTAAGCTAATTTTATTTGAGTATGAGGCATTGCACGTGTAGCACACGAAGGGTTTAGATGTATTGTGACCACCGACGAGATTCGAGTAGCAATGATGACGCATGTGCTTCTCCAAAAAAATAGGCCGACTGTAAGTTTTTCCGCAGTACTTGCATCTATTCCGATCGAACGCGTTCTCTGCAACATGACCAAGATGTTATGAATTAAGGATTGTGCAAATCACAAAAAGGCTAAATTATGCACATGGGATGACATAGCATTTAAAACTGGCCGATATCGATTGATTTTTAATATAACAGTACCATTGACGTCGCATAATAAAAGTAATTATTTCACCTACGTGAAATCGATTAATACATAGTTCATTATGAGCTTGTTACTCTCCTTTTAGAGCAAGAAATTTATAGTGGACATACTAAATTTCATAGTATAAAAGTTAAAATCAATTTAAATCGAGAAACTATAAAGAAATATTTTTTATTTCATGCTCTTCTTGTTCACTACAAGTTTATAACAAGGTAAAGTTTCGTGAATTTGGGCATTCAACTAAAGATGTCCAAAATCAGCTCTATGAAAAAAATTATGATGTATGAAATATGGCACACTTTAGAAGAGTCGGAAATCTTCCGCGATAATCAATTATATTAGTAAAGGATGACAATATCCAGTGTCCAAATATTGCATAAAAGCATCCTTTTTGATAACCTTGGTAAACTTAAGAGTGAAATAACGTTACTGAATTTCATTGTTAAAGTTATTTTAGAACAATCGTAGCATAACCGTTTCCCTAAAAAAATATACGTGAAAAAGGTGACAAAAAATAAGGCTCTACAAGTTATATGAAATATCTGTAAATACCTATTTGCTTGAACGGAATATGATTTTCTTATTCAGAGTCCATTTCCTTACTCAGCAAAATAACTTTTGACTTATGTTTTCTTCGATACCCTGCAAAAACTTTTGATGTTTCCCTCGCGACGCAATCATTTCTCCGCAATGTTGGCATGAATAGTAACGTCCGCAATTATGTTGCACGTGGTAGGTTAAGCTACTATTATGCGAGTATGAGGCATTGCACGTGGGGCACACAAAAGGCTTAGGTGTTTTGTAAACAACGTTGGGATTCAAGTTGCAATAATAACGCATGTGGACTTTCAAATAAAGAGGCCGGTCGTAGGTTTTTCCGCAATGCTTGCATCTATTCCAATCGGACGCTTTCTCTGCAACATAATCAAGATTTTATGAATTGAGGATTTTGCAAATCATCGAAAGGCTAAATTATGCACATTCGATTACATAGTGTTATAAATGAAATAATGTACTGATGATTCAATACTATGTAAGAATTATGTATTTTATTTCATTTTCTTTTTGTTCACAACAATTTTATAACGAAACAAGATTCAACGAATTAGGGCATTCAAATGAAGGTCAATTTCGTTACTGTGTCGAAAAACTTTGTCCTGATGTTTTCTTCGACACCCTGCAATAACGCTTTATGTGCGTGGTTAGATTGTTTCGCTTGGAAATAATTTTTCCGCAATGTGGGCATGGATGAGAACGTCCGCAATCGTGTCGTATATGGGACACTAAACTAAACTTCTTTGAGTACAAGGTATTGCAAGTGGGACAAACGAACGTTTTTGATGTTTTGTGGGCAAGGTCATTCATACTGCAATGATGACGCATGTGCTTGGATAAGTTGTGAGGCTGGTTGTAAGTTTCTTCACAGTACTTGCATCTATTCCACCTGTACGTGTTCTCTGAAAAATAACCAAGATATTATGAATTGAGGATTGTACAAAACACTAAAAGACTCAATTATGCACAAGGGAATATGTGGTCTTAAGAAATGGAATTCACTGTTTGATTCGTCATATAACAATACCGTCAATGTCTCGTAATCAAGGGATTAGTTTAAACTCTGACACCGATCGAGCTTCTGTACATTATTTGCTTAATACTCTCTGTGAGGCAATGAAATCACGGTTGACAATAATTTCATTTTATGAAGGTAATAATGTAGTTACAATACAATCACATGTGGGAAAAAATTTTATTTTATACACTTGCCATGCACTACAAGTTCATATAAAAAAAGTATTCACGATATTGAGCATGTAGCCCCAGGTTATAAGAATCAGATGTATATAACAAGAGGTATGATGTATGAACTATAGTCACACTTTGGAATAGTCGGTAATTTTCCATGTCTGTTAATTTTATCAGTAAGATGAAGACGTTGATAAGGATGACCTGAAAAACGTGATTGAAGGGTGGGCTATCGTTACTTTGTACATCGTATTTTATTATACATTTGGTATATTAGGATCCTTCTTGAAAACTTCTGTGAACATAAGACTGAAAATAAAGAGTTCAGTTTCAATTATAGATTGTTTGCAAAAAAAAATCGTAACACAACCGTATACAATAACGTAATTGAATACGTAAAGGTAAAAAAAGGGGAAAAAAAGATACATGTCTGTGAATGACATGAAATATTTGTTAGTAATACCAATCGCTAAAACAAAAGATCATTTCATCATTTTTAGTTTATTTTCTTCATCTGATACGAAACTTTTGTCGGTTGTTTTGCATTTTTTTTTGCAATAATACTTGGTATGACTGCTAACATCGTTTTTCCGTGAAAAAATTTTTTCGCAATATGGGCACGTATAGGAGCGTCCGCAATCATGTCGCATGTGAGAGGTTAAGGTACTCTTACTTGAGTATGAGGCATTGCAAGTGGGGCACACGAATGGTTTAACTGTTTTGTGAGCAAGGTCGGGGTTCAAGTTGCAATAATAATCCATGTGATGTGCCAAATGACCGGGCTGGTTGTAGGTTTCTCCGCAGTACTTGCATCTATTCCAATGATACGCGTTCTCTGCAACATGACCAGGATAGTATGAATTAAAGATTGAACAAATCACAAAAAAGCTAAATTATGCGCATGGTAGACAGTCTTCAAAACTGACCTGTACTGTTTGATTATATAATAATACAATCTGGGTCCAAGAATAAAATTATTAATTTCACCCTTCCTCAAATTGATATTTCGTTCATTTTATGATTGTTATTCTCTTTTCGGAGCAATAAAATTATAGATGACATTATATTTGTATACCATAGTATTAAGGTTACAATGTGCTTACATACGATACAACGTATACAGATATTTTATTCCATACTCTTATGGTTCACCACGAAATGATTACATAACAATTTTTTACAAATTTGCGCATTCAACTCACAGTTTCTAAAATCAGCTGTGTAGAACAAGAATTATGATGTATGAAGTATGTCACACTTTGGAAGAGTCAGAAATCTTCCACAATAATCAATTATATCAAGTTCATTTTCTCAGTGTTGGGAAAAACTATTTCTTTATATTTTCTTTGGTTTCTTGCAACAACGGGTAATGTGCTTGTTAAATTCGTTACTCCGTGAAATAATTTTTGTGCGATGTGGGCATGAATAAGAACGTCCGCAATTATGCCGCATGTGGAATTTCAAGTGTTTCTTATTTGAGTATGAGGCATTGCACGTGGGGCAAACAAAGGGTTTATGTGTTATGTGAGCAGCGTCAGGATTCGAGTTACAATTATAACGCATGTAATTCGCCAAATGACTTGGCCGGTCGTAGGTTTTTCCGCAGTACTTGCATCTATTCCAGCCGAACGCGTTCTTTGCAACATAACCAAGGTGTTGTAAATTGAGGATTGTGCAAATCACGAAAAGGTTCGATTATGCACGGTGATGGCATTGTCTCCGAAACTAGTCTTGTTTGATTGATTTGTGATGTAAAAATACTGTCGATGTCTCAAGATCGAAGTAATAATTCTACTCTACTAGAAATCGATTGATCCTGCATTCATTATATACTTGTTAATCTCCTTTTGGAGCAATGAGATCATAAATGATAGTATAAATGTAACCTTATCCAGGTAATAATGTACTTAAAATGAAATACGTTGTAGGAAAATAATTTATTTCATACACTTCTGGTTCCCTGGAAGTTAGTAACAAAACAAGTTTTTACGTATTTTGAGCATGTAACTCAAGCTTTTCAAAATAAGCTTTATAGAACAGTGATAAATGAACTATTGTACACTTGTGAAGAGTCGGAAATCTTTTGCGTTATGTTATCAGTGCAGTGAGAGAAAAATCTTAGTAAGGACCTGAAATAAGTAGTCGAACTTTAGGCGATGTTGACAGTGCAGTGTGTTTTTTATTTTAAATATTAGATCTCATAAATCAGGATCTTTCTTTAAAGCCATGGTAAATTCCAGATTGAACAAATATTATTTAGTTTTTTTTTTAGTGTATCTAAAACAAACTTAACACAAACGCATCCTAAAACTAAGTTAAGGGAGACGAGTCAAAGAAAAAAAAAAAATACATACATGTTAGTGACATGAAATATCTGTTAGATGCTCATTACTTAAACGAAATAAGTTTGCTTACATTCAGCCAATTTTCTTGCTGTTTAGAAAAACTTTTTCCTTAGGTTGTCTTTACTTTACTGCAATGACGCTTAATGTGTGTAAACAGGTTGCTTTTCCGCGAAATAATTTTACTACAATGTGGGCATGAATGAGACCGTCCGCAATCGTGTCGCATGTGGGACGTTAAGTGAAACTTATTTGAGTATGAGGAATTGCACGCAAGACACACAAAAGGTTTGGGTGTTTTGTTGGCAACGTCGGGATTCAGGCTGCAATGATGTAGCATGTGATTCCTCAAATAAGTAGGCCGGTCGTAGGATTTTCCGCAGTACTTGCATCTATTCCGCTCGAACGCGTTCTCTGCAACATGACCAATGTGTTACAAATTAAGGACTGTACAAATTACAAAAAGATTAAATTATGTATAAGGATGGCATAGTCACTGAAATTTGTCTTTATTGATTGAATTTGATGTGACAGTACAACAAGTCACAGAATATAAGTATTCACTTTACTCCACTAGAAATCGATTGATCCTGCATTCATTATATGGTTGTTACTCTCCGTTTAAAGCAATGAGATCATATTTGACATTATAAATGTCATTGTATCAAGGTATTTATGTACTTTGAATAAAATACAATGTAGGAAAATAATTTATTTCGTCCACTATTGGTTCCCTGGAAGTTCGTAACAAAACAAGTTTTTACGTATTTTGAGCATGTAACTCAAGCTTTTTAAAATAGGCTTTATAGAGCAAAAATTATGATACATAAAGTATTTTACACTTTGGAAGAGTCAGAAATCTTTCGCGCTATGTTATCATCACAGTAAGAGAAAAATATTAATACGGACCTGAAACACGTAATCGAACTGTAAGTATCCAAAACAAATTTTACATTAACGCATCCTAAAACTAAGTTCAGGGCAGACATGTCAAAGAAAAAAAAAAGATACATATACTTGAGTAACATGGAATATCTTCTTGAAATTCATTACTTAAACGAAACATGATTTTCTTATGCCAAGTCCATTTTCTTACTGCTCGGAAAAACTTTTTCCTTATATTTTCTTTCATTTCCAGTAACAACGCTTCATGTGCGTAGAAAGGTTGCTTTTCCGCGAAAGAATTTTTCTGCAATATGGGCATGAATAGGAACGTCCACAATCATGTCGCATGTGGGAGGTTAAGTGTTTCTTATTTGAGTATGAGGCATTGCACATATGGCACACAAAAGGTTTAGGTGTTTTGTTAGCAACGTCGGGATTCAAGTTGCAATAATAATCCATGTGTTTGGCCACATAACCAGGCCGGTCATAGGTTTTTCCGCAGTACTTGCATCTATTCCAATCGAACGCGTTCTCTGCAACATGACCAAAGTGTTACAAATTAAGGACCGCACAAATTACAAAAAGATTCAATTATAAAGAAGCATTGTATAGTTACCAAAATTGGCCTTTATTAATTGATTTTTATGGGAAAATACTATTGAGGTCTAAAATTAAAGTAATAATTTTAAGACCCTATCTAAAATCGATTGATCATTCGGTCATTATATGCTTGTTACTTTCCTCGTGGAGAAATAAAATCATAGTTGATATTTTATCCAGGTAATAATGTACTTAAAATAAAATACAATGTGGGAGATAATTTATTTCATACGCTTCTGGTTCCCTACAAGTTCAATACAAAACAAGTTAACGTACGTTAGTATAATATGATTCAATCTTATCAAAATAAGCTTCATAGAACAAGTATTATAATGTATGAACTATTTTACACTTTGGAAGAGTCGAAAATCTTCTTAGTTCATTTTTCGTTTTTGTGGGAAATAATGTTAATAAGAACCCGAAATGCGTATTAGAATTGTGGGTAATGATGACATGAATTCTAATGTATATGATTTCATGAAAACCCTGAGTGATTTTATTATAAATATTTCTTGTCAGGGTCCTTTTTTGAAGCCATGATAAACTGAAGATCGAACAAACATTTAATTATTCTGTTTTTTTTTTTTTTTTTTTTTTTTTTTTTTTTTTTTTTTTTTTGGTGTATTCAAAAAACACTTTACACCAACGCATCCCAAAACGAAGTTCAGGACAGACAAGTCAAAGAAAAAAAGAGATTCATATATTTAAGTGATATAAAATTTCTGTTAATTACGAAATATAATTTGCTTACATTAAGTTTATTTTCTTACAGTTGAAAAAAAACCTTTTTTATGTTTTTTTCAATTTCTTGCAGTAATGTTTTACGTGCTTGTTTAGATTGTTTCGATTGGATATAATTTTTCCACAGTGTGGACATGAATGGGAACGTCCGCAATTATGTCGCATGTGGGAGATCAAGCTATCCCTATTTGAGTATGAGGCATTGCACGTAAGACACACAAAAGGTTTAGGTGTTTTGTTAGCAACGTCGGGATTCCGGATGCAATGATGACGCATGTGATTCTTCAAATAACTAGGTCGGCTGTAAGTTTTTCCGCAGTAATTGCATCTATTCCAATATAACGCGTTCTCTGCAACATAACCAAGGTGTTATGAATTGAGGACTGTGAATATCACTAAAAGGTTCAATTATACACAACGATGGCAGAGTCGTCGGAACTGGTCTTTATCGATTGATTTTTGATGTAACAATACTATCGAGGTCTCAAAATAAAAGTATCAATTTCACTCTGCTAGAAATCGATTCATCATTCGTTCTTTATATGCTTGTTACTCTCCTGTTGAAGCAGTAATGTCATAGTTAACATTATTTATAGTCTAAAGGTAATAATGCCCTGACAATTCGATACAATGTATGTATACATTTTATTTGATACTTTACTTGTTAACTACAAGTCTATTACAAAACAAGTTTTCACACATTGGGGCACTTAACTGAAGGTGTCTAAAGTTAGCTGTATAGAACAAAAATCATGATGTATGAACTATGGAAGATTTGGGAATCTTCGCGATAATCAATTGTATCAGTCAGAGAAAGATGCTCATAGAAAAGGACCTAAAATACGTAATCAAACTGTGGGCGATGATGACAGTGTCCGATGTTCAAATATTGTATATAAGGATCCTTTTTGATAACATTGGTAAACTTCAGACTAAAAAAACGTTACTAAATCTTATTGTAATAGTGATTTAAAAAAATTTTAGAGTAACCGTATCCTCAAAATGAATATATGTGAAAAAGGCCTAAAAAAGAAACAAAAATAATGTTCTGCAATATGAAATATCTGTCTGTGACTGATTACTGAAACGAAATAAAATTGGCTCATTTTAAATAAGTTTCCTTACTACTAGAAAAAAAGTTTCCCTTGTTTTCTTTAATTCTCTCCAATATTGTTTTATGTGCGTAGTTAGGTTGGTGTGCAGGGCAATAACTTTACCGCAATATGGACATGAATGTGAACGTCCACAATCGTATTGCATGTGGGAGGTTAAGCTACTCTTATGCGAGTATGAGGCATTGCACGTCGGGCACACAAAGGGTTTAGGTATTTTGCTGGCAAGGTCGGGATTCAAGTTGCAATGGTGACGCATGTGCTTGCTCAAGTGATTTGGCCTCTAGCATGTTTTCCAGCAGTACTTGCATCAATTCCAATCGAACGTGTTCTCTGCAACATGACCAGGATGTTAAGAATTGAAGATTGTACCAATAAATTGAAGGCTCAATCACGCACAGGTAGAGATGTAAACTTTTAACAGTGTCCTAGACTGTTAGATTTTTCATATAACAATACCATCGAGTTCTCAGAGACAAAAGATTAATTTTGCACTTTCTTAAACTGATCGATGTTTCGTACATTATTCGCGAGTCACTCTCCTGGGAGGGATAAAATCATAGTTGACATTATAAATTTTAATGTATAAAGGTAATAATCTATTTATAATACAAAAAAATTAGTAAAATATTTTATTTTTTACACTTCTGAGTACCTACGTGTTCATAACAAAACGAGTTTTCACGAATCAAAGCATGTAACTCAAGCTTATCATAATGAAATGTACGCAAGAAAAATATGACTTACAAACTATTTCACATTTTGCAGAAATCGGAAATATTCCGCGTTAACCGATTATATCAGTAATTGAAAAATGGAATAAGAAGGACCTTAAGTGATCGAACTGTGGGCGCTGATGACATTGTCCAATGTTTTTAATTTGAATACTGCACATCAGGATCTTCTTCTGAATCCTTGATAAACGTAAGATTGAACGAACGTTATTTAATTTTATTTTTAAAGTTATCACGAAACAATAGTATCTTTCGTTGATTTCCTACAATAATGCTTCATGTGCTTCAATAGGTTGTTTTTCCTCGAAATAATTTTTCCGCAGTGTGGGCATGATAAGGAACGACCGCACTCATGTCGCATGTGGGAGGTTAAGGTACCCTTATTTGAGTATGAGGCATTGCACGTATGGCACACAAAAGGTTTAGGTGTTTTGTTAGCAACGTCGGGATTCAAGTTGCAATTATAACGCATGTGATTGGCCAAATAACTAGGCCGGCTGTAAGATTTTCCGCAGTGCTTGCATCTATTCCAATCGAACGCGTTCTCTGCAACATGACCAAAATGTTAATAATGAGGATTGTAAAAATCACAAAATAGGTAAATTATGCACGTGGATTGACATCGTCTTCGAAAATAGGCTACACTGTTTGATCTTTGGATTGGCAATACAATCTAGGACCCAGAATGAAAATATTAATTTCACACTTTCTCAAACCGATAGATCGTTTGTTCATTATATGCTTGTTATTCCTTTTTTGGAGCAATAGAATTATGGTTGACATTATGAATGTTATTGTATCCAAGTTATAATGTACTTACAATACAATATGACAGAAAAAAATTTATTTCATACACTTGTGGTTTCCTACAAGTTCATCACAGTTGATATTATAAATTGCAAAGTATAAAGGTAATAACGTACTTACAATACAATAACAGATAGTGGAATATTTTATTTCATACACTTCTGGATACCTACATATTTACAACAAAACAAGTTTTCACGAATTTAAGCATGTTATCCAATCTTGTCAAAATTAAATGTACAGAAGAAGAATTGTGACTTATGAACTGTTTCACACTTTGGAAGAGTCAGAAATCTTCTGCTTTTAACGATGATATCAGTAAAAGAAAAATGTAATAAGAAAAATATGAAATAATTATTCGAACTGTGGGCGCTAATGAAATTGTTCGGTTTTTTAAATTCGAATATTGCAAATCAGGATCCTCTTACAAAACGTCGGTGAACTTAAAATCGAACGAACGTTATTAAATTTCATTTTTAAAGTTATAACAAAATAATCGTGACACAACCGTATCCCAAAACGGAATTCACGGAAAAAAGGTCTAAGAAAAAAACAAAGATACATATCTGTGAGTAAAAGAAATAATCCAGTCATAACCAATAGCTCAGACGGCATATAATTTGCTCATTCGAATCCCATTAGCTTGCTTTTATGGAAAAATGTTTCTTTATGTTATATTTAATTTCTGGCAACAACGCTCCATGTGCTTATATAGGTTGCTTCTTTTAGAAATAATTTTACCGCAGTGTGGGCATGAATGGGAACGTCCGCAGTCGTGTTGCATGTGGGCATTCAAGTTAAACTTCATTGAGTATGAAGCATTGCAAGTAGGACACACGAAGGGTTTAAGTGTTTTGGGTTTTTTGTGAGCAACGTCAGGATTCAAGTTGCAATAATAACGCATGTGATTGGTCAAATAACTAAGCCGGTCGTAGGTTTTTCCGCAGTACTTGCATCTATTCCATTCGAACGCGTTTTCTGCAACATGACCAAGATAATATGAATTTAGGATTGTGCAAATCATTGAAGGGCTTAATTATGCACATGGTGTGACATAGTCTTTTTAACTGATATATACCATTTGATTTTTCAATTAAAAATACAATCTTGCCCTCGGAATAAAATTAATAATTTCACCTTTCCTCAAATCGATTGATCTGTTGCTCTTTACATGCTTGTGATTCTTATGTTGGAGCAATAAAATCATGTTTGACATTATGAATGTCATTGTATCAAGGTAATAATGTATTTACAATACAATGTGAGAATAGCACATTGTGTACCACGCCGCATTTTTGCTGTTCCGAGGACAGGAAAATATTGTCCTTGTCCGAGGATGAAAAATGCACCAAGATTCACATAAGATTTTGTACCTCAACGGGAGAAAATACGATTTTAAGCTGATCGAAAACAAGCGTTTTTTTCCGGAGACGTACAAAATAATTCACTTTATACACTTCTCGTTCCCTAAAAGTTTATAACAAAACAAGTTTTCACGTATGTAAGCAAGTAACCCAAGCTTTTTAATGGCGGCACGCTTTATAACACTTAGAGAAAATAGCTATTTGGCGATTTTTCCCTTTAAAAAAAAAGCAATGTACGTGCATTATCTTTGTATATATTTAGGTACATGCTTTTACTACAGAAAAAAAAACAAGGATTATGATATATGAAATATTTTCCACTTTGGAAGAGTCGGAAATCTTTTGCATCAATCAATTATTTCTCTCACTTTATTAAAAGCAAGAGAAAAATGTCAATAAGAAGTACCTTAATTCGTAATCAAACTGTCGGTGATCATGACATTGTACAATGTTTTTTTTTTTTTAATCAGTATCCTTTTTAAAAATCATAGTAAACTTGAGATGTACAAACATTGTTCAATTTATTTTGAAATTGATAACAAAAAATTCCTACCATAATCATATCCCAAAACGAAATTTACGGAAGGAAGGTCAAAGAAAAAAAAAACGAAGATACATATCTGTCTCTAATATGAAATACCTATCGGTAACTTATTGTTTACACGAAATGTAATTTGCTCATTCAGAGTCCATTTAATAGCTCATAAAAATGATACAAAAAAAATTAGGAAATATTTCATTTTCTACACTTCTGGATACTTATGTTCATAACAAAATAAGTTTTCACGAATTTACGCATGTTACTCGAGATTATCAAAATCAAATGTATAGAATAAGAATGATTGATTAACTATTTTACACTTCGTGAGAGTTGGAAATCTTACGCGTTAATCAGTGACATCAGTAAAAGAAAAATGTAATAAGAAAAACCTGCAATGCGTATTCGAACTGTAAACGCTAATGACATTGCTCGGTATTTTAATTTGAATATTGAATGTCAGAATTTCTTCGAAAACCTTGGCGAACTTGACATGAAACGACCATTATTCAATTCCATTTTTTAAGTGATCACAAAACAATCTGGACACAACCGTATCCCGAAACGGTATTAATGGAAAAAAGGTCAAAGAAAAAAACAAAAGTACATATCTGTATGTAATAAGAAATATCTGTTACTAACAAATTACTGAAACACAATATAAGTTGCTCACATTAACTCTATTTTCTTACTGTCGAGAAAAACTTATTCTTTATGTTTTTGTTTGTTTCCTGCAATGAAGTTTTATGTGCGTGGTTAGGTTGTGTCACGTGGCAATAATTTTTCCGCAATATGGGCATGAATGGGAACGTCCGCAGTTATAACGCATGTGAGAGTTTAAGTGAAACTTTCTTGAGTATGAGGCATTGCAAGTGGAGCACATAAAGGGTTTAGGTGTTTTGTGAACAGCGTTGGGATTCAAGTTGCAATGATAACGCATGTGATTCCTCAAATAACTAGGTCGGTCGTAGATTTTCCCGCTGTACTTGCATCTATTCCAATCAAACGCGTTCTCTGCAACATGACCAAGATGTTATTAAATGAGGACTGTACAAATCACAAAGTAGGTAAATTATGCACATGGGATAGCATAGTCTTAGAAACTGAATCTAAGTCTCAGAATAAAAAAATTAATTTCACACTTTCTCAAGTTGACAGATCTTTTGTTCATGATATGCTTGTTATCCTCCTTTCGGAGCAATAAAATCATGGTTGACATTATCAACGTGATTGTGTCAAGGTAGTAATGTACATACAATACAATACGATGTAGGAAAATAATTTATTTCATACACTCCTGGTTCCCTACAAGTTAATAACAAAAAAGTATTTTACCTATTCAAGTATGTAACTCAAGCTGTTTAAAGGGGGAGGGGGGGGGGGCACTCCTTGTAACGCGTCAAAAAATAAAGGTTATTTGGCGATTTTTTTCCATTTAAAGAAAGTAACATACGTGAATTGTCTTTTGCAAATTTTCAAGTACATGCTTAAACTACAAAAAAAGTTTTTTTTCATAAACTCATTATTTAAAATGGTGGATCTATTCACAGTCCTGTATGGCAGCTCGAATTTATGCGTGGTACACGATGGAGTTGATAGTTCTTATCTGGAACATACAATTCAATTGAATAGTTAATGAGAACAACATTTTTACATGGTTCGAACAAGTACCTAAATATATGGAAAAGATGAATTACATACGTTACTGTTTTCTGACTGACAAAATAGCCAAAAAATCATCTTTTGCCGCGTTACAAGGAGTGCTTCTCTTAAAATCAACTCTATTGAACAAGAATTATGATAGATAAACTATTTTACACTTTGAAAGAGCCAGAAATCTATCGTGACAATTAATTATTGCTCTTGTATTTAAAGCAATAGCTTTTAACATGACATTTTACAGTGTTTTGTCAAATATTGCACACAGGGATCCTTTCTTAATTCCTTGGCCAAATTTAAATGGTCAAAAGGTAATTCGTTGCACAATCGTAACTTAAAACGAAATTTACGGAAAACAGGTAAAAAAAATAAGATACATATCTGTAACTAATATGTGAAACTTGTTATCAACTTACTGCTTCAAGGGAATGTAACATGCTTATTTAGGAACCATTTCTTAACTCTGAGGAAAAACTTTTCCCTATGTTGTCTTTAATTTATTGCAATAACGCTTAATGTGCGTGAATAGGTTGTTTTTCCGCGAAATAATTTTTCCGCAGTGTGGGCATGCATAGCAACGTCCGCAATCGTGTCGTATGTGGAACATTAAGTGTTTCTTATTTGAGTATGAGGCATTGCAATTAGAGCACACAAAGGGTCTAGTTGTTTTGTCGGTCTTGTCGGGATTCCAGCTGCAATGATGAAGCATGTGCCTTGCCATGTCACATGGCCGCTCGTATATTTTCCAGCAGTACTTGCATCTATTCCGATCAACCGTGTTCTCTGCAACATGAGCAAAATGTTATGAATTGAGAATTGTACAAATCACAAAAAGGACAAATCATGCACAAGGAAAGGTAGAATTTCCCAAAGAGGCTTGGATTTTATACGTAACAATGGTATAAAGTCTCAACATTGGAGGATGAATTTTACACTTTTTCATAATAATCGATCCTTTGTACATCATTTGCATCCTGCACTTCTTAGAGAAATAAAATGACTATTGACATTCATATTTTTAATGCATGAAGGAAATCATTGTAATCAATACGAAAGTATGTTGGAAAATATTTTATTCGTCACTCTTCTAGTTCACTACAAGTTTTTATCAAAATATACACTCACGACTTCTGGCTGGTACCTCAAGGTTTCAAAAATCAGCTGTATATAACAAGAAACATGATATGTACATTATGGTCACATGAAAAAAAAGTTTCAAATCTTTCATGTTAATCAACGGTGTCAGTAAAAGAAAAATGTTCACAAAATCTTTACCATTATTTTGTAGTACATTTTCTTATTCTTAGGAAAAACTTTTTCCCTACGTTTTCTTCAATTCTCTGCAAAAATGCTTAATGTGCGTGTAAAGGTCGTATTTACGCGATATACTTTTTGCGCAATTTGGGCATGAATAGGAACGCCCGCAATCATATCGCATGTGGGAGGATAAGCTACGCTTACTTGAGTATGAGGCATTGCAATTGGAGCACACAAAGGGTCTAGCTGTTTTTTCGGTCTTGTCGGGATTCAATTTGCAATGATGATGCATGTGCCTGAACATGTCACCTGGCCTCTCGAATTTTTTCCAGCAGTACTTGCATGTATTCCTTTCGAAAGTGTACTCTGCAACATGATCAGGATGTTATGAAATGAGGATTGTACAAATAACAAACAAGCTTAATGATGCACAAAGGAACATATTATCCTTTAAAAAAGCCTACACGGCTGGATTTTATAGACATCACTACCATCGAGGTTTCAGAATCAAATAATTATTCTTACATTTTTGGAAAGTATCCATCCTTTGTACATTATTTGCTTCACCCATTTCTTACCGAAATGATATTACGAATGAGAATAATCATTTGACTATATGAAGGTGATAATGTACTTACAATACGCTACCATGTTGAAATATATTTTATTTCATACTGGTCAAGTTCACTACAAGTTCATAACAAAACAAGTATACACAAATTCGAGCATGTAACTCTATGTTTCTAAAATTAGCTTTGTAGAACAATAGGTACAACGTTTGAAATATTACTACACCTTAGAAAAGTTGGAAATTTTCCACGTTTATTAATTATATCAGCAAGAAAAAAATGTTGATATGGAGAACCTGAAATACGTCATGGAAATCATGAAATTGTACGGCGTATATTATTCAAGATTATGCATATAAGGATCCTTTTGAGGAACTGAGTAAACCTAGGATTGAATAAACGTTATCCGATTTCATTTAAAATGTGTTTCCGAAACAATATTTTCACAAACATATCCCAAAACGAAGTTTAGGGAAAAAAGGTCAAGAAGATTGTATGAAATATCTTTTGGGGGTTAATTGCCCAGATAAAAGATCGTTTATCTGTTTACATTGTTTTCTTACTCTGATGAGGAAGTTTTTCTCTGAGTTTTCTTTAATTTCTTGCAAGAACGTTTAATGTGCCGGTGTAGGTCGTATTTCTGAGAAATAATTTTTCCGCAGTGTGGGCAAGAATAAGAACGACCGCAATTGTGTCGCCTGTGGTAGAGTAAGCTACTATTATTAAAGTATGAGGCATTGCACACAGGGCACACAAAAGTTTTAAGTGTTTTGCGAGCAACATCGGGATTCAAGTTGCAATAATGACGCATGTGATTGGCCAAATAAGTAGGCCGGTTGTAAGTTTTTCCGCAGTACTTGCAACAATTCCAATCGACCGTCTCTTCTGCAACATAACCAAAATGTTCCAAATTAGGGATTGTACAAATCACAAGACGGTTCAATTATGCACAAGGAGAGATATAGTTTCTAAAAATAGCAAACACTGTTTAATTTTTCATATAACAATACAGTTAATTTATCAGAATCAAACGGTTGAATTCTTACTTGTAGGAATTGATCGATCCCTTGTGCATCATTAGTGTTTTACTCTTATAACAGCAGTAAAATCTCGGTTGACATACACATGTGATTTCCTTTTCTTAATTAATAATGAACTAACAATACAATACAATAGAGGGATATATTTTATTGCAAACACTTCTTGTCTACTAAGAGTTCATAACGAAAACGGTACTCACGAATTCAAGCATGTAACTCAAAGTTTTCGAGGTAAGTTTACAAGAGGTATGATGTGTATGATAAATGGTCACACTTGGGAAGAGTCGGAAATCTTCGCATTAATCAATTGTATCAGTTAAATCAAAACATAAGAAGGACCTAAAATAAGTAATCAATCTGTGTACGATCATGACATTGTACTGCGTATTGTATTCTACATCATACATACTTGGGTTCTTTTTGAAAAGCTCAGCAACCTTGAAAATTGAAAAAGCGTTATTTGATTTCATGTTTACAGTGATTTCAAAGCAATCGTTTCTCAAACTTATCACAAAATTAACTTGAAGGAAAACAATTAGTTTCTCTAATGAAAGAGCGTTTGTCGATTTATACTGCGTTTTTGTACTCTGATGAGAAACTTTTTCCTTGTGTTTTCTTTAATGTACTGAAAGAACGCCTAATATGCTTTGATAGGTCAAAATTCCGCTTAATAACTATCCCGCAGTGTGGGCAAGAATAGGAACGTCCACAATCGTGTCGCGTGTGGTAGATTAATCTACTCTCATTTGAATATGAGGCATTGCACGTGAGGCACACGAAAGGTCTATGTGATTTGATTGCGGAGTCGGGATTAGAGTTGTAATAATGACGAATGTGATTGGACAAGTCACGTGGCCGCTCGTATTTTTTCCAGCAGTAGTTGCATCTATTCCGATCGAACATGTTCTCTGAAACATGAAAAGATGTTATGAATTTAGGATTGTACAAATCACAACAAGGCTAAATAATGCACAAGAGACGATATCATCTATGAAATAGGCTTACACTGATGGACATTATATCTCTCAATACCATCGAGGTCTTAGAATCAAAGACGTATTCTTCCACTTTCTTAACTTGATCGATCCTTTGAACATAATTCTTTTATGACACTTCCTAGAGCAATAATATCACGGTTGACATTAATAATTTCATTGTATAGAGGTAAAAATCAACTGACAATAAGAGAACGAATGGAAATATATTTTATTTCATACTCTTTTAGTTAATTACAAAATCATGACAAAACGAGTTTATACGAATTAAAGCATGTAACTCAACGTTACTCAAATCACTTGTATAGAACAAGAGGTATGATGTATGAACTATGGTCACACTTTGAAAGAATTGGAAATCTCTCATGTTAATCAATTCTGTCAGTGAGAGCAAAATGTTGCTAAGAAGGACCTGAAGTACATAATTGAAGCATGGGCGATGATGACATTATAATGTATTTTACATTCTATGCTTGGTATATTTCGCAACTAATTTTCGGAACAAAAGATCGTTTGTTCATTCGTAGTCAATCTACTTAGTTAAGAAACTTTTCCCTTTATGTTTTTCCTTACATTCCTGTAATGATGTTTGATGTGCACGCTTAAATCGTTTTTCCGCGAAATAATTTTTTCGCAATGTGGGCATAGATAGGAACGTCCGCAATTGTGTCGCATGTGTTGGGTTAAGTTACCCTTACTTGTGTATGAGGCATTGCACGTAGGGAACACAAAGGGTTTAAGTGTTTTGTGAGCAACGTCAGGGTTCAAGTAGCAGCGATGACGCATGTGATTGGCCAAATACCTAGTCCGGCTGTAAGTTTTTCCGCAAAACTTGCATCTATTCCGATCGGAAATGTTCTCTGTAACATGACCAAGGTAGTATAAATTGAGGAAAGCACAGATCACAAAAAGGAAAAATTATGCACAAGTGACGATATCATCTTGGGAGCTGACCCATACTGTTCGATGTTTCATATAAAAATACCATTGAGGTCTCAGAATCAAAGGATTAATTAGACACTTCCTCAAATTGGTTGATCATTTGAAGATTATTTTCCTGTTACATTCCTTGGGAAATTTGATCACGGTGGATAATAATCATTTTATAGAATGAAGGTAATAATGTCTTTACAATACGATACAATTTTCGATTATAATTCATTTCCTACACTTCGTGTTCACTACAACTTAAATCGAGTATTCCAAAATTTCGGTACGCACTTCAAGTTTTCTGAAACCTTGCAGTCGTATTCCAAAACAAGATTTGAAAAAAAAAAAAAAAGATACAAGAGAAAAACAATAATTTATATCTGTTACTTGTATAGAATATGTGTGAGTGAAACATTGCTGGGATAAAAGTTAAATTGCTTATTCATAGTCCATTCCTTTACCCTGTGGAAAAAATTTTCCCCTCAATTTTCTCCGATCATTGTTGAGGAACAGTTTCGTGAATTTCCTTCAATTTCTTGCAGTTACGTTTGATATGCGCAAGAAGCTTGCTTTTCAGCAAAATTATTTTTCCACAGTGTGGGCAAGAATGGGAACGTCCGCAATCGTGCCGTATATGGGAAATCAAGCTAAACTCATGTGAGTACGAGATATTGCACGTGGGGCAAACGAAGGGTTTAGATGTTTTGTGGGCAAGGTCGGGATTCAAGTGGCAATGATAACGCATGTGCTGTACCAAGTGAGTTGGCCGCTCGTATTTTTTCCAGCAGTACTTGTATCTATTCCGATCGAACGTGTTCTCTGAAACATGACAAAAATATATTGAATTTAGGATGGTACAAATCACAATAAGGCTAAGTTATGAACAAGAAAAGATATAATCTATAAGTGGCCTAAGCTGTTGGATTTTTTATATAACAATACCATTCAGATCTCAGAATTAGAAGATTTATTCCACGCTTACTTTAATTGGTTTATCATTTGTTTATCATCTCCCTGTTAATTTTCTAGAAGAGGGAGTCACGATTGGCAATATTTGTTTTACAGAATGAAGGTAATAATGTCCTTACAATACGATACAAGTTTAGAACATGTTTTATTTCATACACGTCTTGTTTACCACAAGAATTCATAATGGACCAGTGGGTATCACGATATTCTGTGTTTTTCTGTTTTGATTTGTTAATGTAAATCCTATTTGAGAACCTAGGTGAACTTAAGACAGATCTAAAATATAAAATTCAATTTTTAAAGTTTGCAAAACCATTCTAACACAATCATATCCTGTTGTCCGAAACAAGCAGATTTCGCAAGAAACAGTCGGAAAAAAACAATGTGATACATCCGCAAGCAGTAGCAAACATCTGATGATGAATGATCTATTACATAGATCATTATTTGTTTCATTATACTGACTTTTTTTTACATTGCTAATAAACTATTTTCGTGAGTTTCCTTCAATTTCTTGCAGTAACGCTTGATATGCTTGATAAGGTTGCTTTTCGCCAAAATAATTTTTCCACAGTGTGGGCATGAATGGGAACGTCCGCAATCGTGTCGTATGTGAAACATTAAGTTTTTCTTAGTTGAGTACGAATTATTGCACGTGGGGCACACAAACGGTTTGGATGTTTTGTGGGCAAGGTCGGGATTCAAATCGCAATGATGATGCATGTGATTGGATAAGTGTCTAGGCTCGTAGTAAGTTTTTCCGCAGTATTTGCATCTATTCGAATCGAACGTATTCTCTGAAACATGACCAAGATGTTATGATTTTAGGATTGTACGAATAAATAAATAAAAGGCTGTATTATGCGCAGGAAAGATGCTATCTTCAAGAGTGGCCTTAACTGTTGGATAACTTATATAAGAATACAACCCAAATCTCAGAATCAAAAAGTTCATTTCACACTTCCTTAAATTGCTTGAACATTTGTTCATGTCATAATTTTTACGCTCTTGGGAAGAATCAAATTCCGATTGACATTATTTATGTCACAGAATATATGGAATAAATTACTTAAAATACGATACAATGTTAAAATATATTTTATTTCATACTTTTCGTTTTCAAAAAAAATTTGTAATTGAGCAGTGGGGAGTCATAACATTTTAAAGTGTTATTTGTTCGGATTTGTGTATATGAGGATCCTATTTAGGAATCTTGTTAAACTTGAGTCAATACCAAAAAACCAAGTTTTATTTTTAATTATTGCAAACCAATTCTAACAAAATTAAAACCCAAAACGAAATTTCGCAAAAAATATGTCAATGAAAAGAACCATATGATGTATTTGCAAGCAGTATCACATATCTGTTCAGGAAATCGATATGATCCATCATAATCTGTTAATTTATCATGAATTTTTTTACATTGCAGGGGAACTGATTTCGTAAGTTCCCTTTAATTTCTTGCAATAATGCTTGATATGCTTGATAAGGTTGGATTTCTGCATAATAATTTTTCCACAGTGTGGGCATGAATGGGAACGTCCACAATCGTGTCGTACATGGGATGCTAAACTAAATTTCTTTGAGTACGAGGTGTTGCAAGTGGGACAAACGAACGGTTTAGATGTTTTGTGGGCAAGGTCGGGATTCATTTTGCAATGACGACGCATGTGCTTGGCTAAGTTATGAGGCTGGTTGAAAGTTTTTTCGCAGTATTTGCATCTATTCCAATCGAAGGTGTTCTCTGAAACATGACCAAGATGTTATGAATTTAGTATCGTACAAATAACAAAAAGGCTTAATCATGCACAAGGGAAGATATGGTCTTCAAAAATTGCCTGAATGTTGCAAATTCCATAGAAGCGTACCATGTAGGTCTCAGAATCAAAGGAATAATTTCATACTGCCTTAAATTGGTTGAACATTTGTTCATCATCTGCCTGTTACTTCTCTGGAACGGAATTATGGTTAACATGAATTATTTCATAGAATGTAGGTAATAATGTAATTGCAATACAATAGAATGTTGAAACATATTTTATTTCATATACTTCTTGTTTGCCACGAGAATTCATAATCGAATAGTATACCATCGCGACATTGTAATGTGTTTTTTATTATGATTTTTTTTTGAGAGGATATAATTCAGAAACCTTGATCGATTAAAGTCCTGGATAAAAAAAAATTATTCTGGTCTCAAATATTTGCAAAACAATTTTTACATGATCATATTCGAAAACTGAATTTGGAACAAAAAATAGCCGAGGGAAAAACAATGATATTTTTGCAAGCTGTATCAAATATCTGTGAATAAAATATCGATAAAATGGATCATCATTTGCTTCTTTCTATTTCATTTCTTTTACTTTGTCAGGGAACTGTTCCCCTGAGTTTTCTTTAATTTCTTGCAGTAATACTTGATATGTGCATAAAGGCTGCTTTTATGCAAAATAATTTGTCCACAGTGTGGGCATGGATGGGAACGTCCACAATCATGTCGCATGTGGTGTATTAAGGTACCCTTATTTGAGTATGAGCCATTGCAATTCGTGCAAACAAAGGGTTTAGGTGTTTTGCGAGCAAAGTCGGGATTCAAGTGGCAATGATGACGCATGTGCTTGGCTAAGTTATGAGGCTGGTTGTAAGTTTTTCCGCAGTATTTGCATCTATTCCAGTCAATAGTGTTCTCTGAAACATGACCGAGATGTTATGATTTTAGGATCGTACAAATAACAAAAAGTCTAAATCATGCACAAGGGAAGATATGGTCTTCAAAAATTACCTGAATGTTGCAAATTTCATAGAAGCGTACCATGTAGGTCTCAGAATCAAAGGAATAACTTTACACTGCCTTAAATTGGTTAACCATATTTTCATCTGCTTGCTACTTCTTTGTAATGGAATCACGGTTTATATGAATTTTTTCAATAGAATGAAAGTAATAATAAAATTGCAATACAATAGAATGTAAAACATATTTTATTTTATACACGTCTTGTTTGCTGCAAGAATTCATAATCGAACAGTATACCATCACGACATTGTCATGTGTTCATTATTCTGATTTTTTATTATGAGGATTTAATTTGTGAACCTTGATTTCTGTAAGTCCCGAATCAAAAAAAAAACAATTTCGAAATAGTAGCTCAGCAACTTAAATACAATCAGATTCCAAAACTAAATAAAAAAAAAAAATAGCCGAAAAAAACACAATGATATATTTGCTGGCTGTATCAAATATCTGTAAATGAAATATCAATAAAGGAGATCATCATTTGTTTCTTTCTATTTTATTTTTCTTACTGTGTTAGGGAACTGTTTTCCTGAGTTTTCTTTGATATCTTGCAGTAATACTTAATATGTGCATGAAGGCTACTTTTATGCAAAATAATTTTTTCACAGTATGGGCATGAATGAGAACGTCCGCAATCATGTCGCTTGTGGTAGTTTAAGGAACCCTTATTTGAGTATGAGCGATTGCAAGTCGTGCAAAAAAAGGGTTTAGGTGTTTTGCCAGCAAGGTCGGGATTCAAGTGCCAATGATGACGCATGTGCTCGGATAAGTTATGAGGCTGATTGTAAGTTTTTCCGCTGTAATTGCATTCATTCCAATCAAAGGTGTTCTCTGAAACATGACCAAGATGTTATGAATTTAGGATCGTACAAATAAGAAAAAAGCTAAATCATGCAGAAGGAAAGATATGGTCTTCATTAATATCCTAAATGTTGCAATTTTCATATAACCGTACCGTCTACGTTTCAGAATTAAAGGAATTATTTGACACTTTCTTAAATTAATTGCTTATTTGTGCATTGTATGCCTGTCACTCTCCTGAGAAGAATGAAATCACAGTTTACATTATTAATTTTACACAATGAAGGTATTAATGTATTTACATTAAAATACCTTGTTAAGAAACATTTTATTTCATACACTTTTTGTTTACCACAAGAATTCGTAACTGAACAGTGAGCGATCATGACACTGTAAGGTTTTCTATTTGGATTCATTAATATAAGAATCCTATTCAGGAACCTTAAATAACTATCAAATACAATGTAATTCATTTTTGAAAATATCGCCAACGAACTCTTACACAACAATATAATAAAATGAAATTGAGGAAAAATAGAATAAAGAAATTTAAAAAAAAATTATTTGCAAGCAGTATGGAATGTTTTTTTTTTTTGAATCGATACATGGATCATCATCTGCTCATTCACGATAAATTTTCTTGTACATTGTAACGGAATTGGTTCTCAAGTTTCCTTTATTTTCCTGCAATAATACTTGATATGCACTTTAAGGGTGCGTTTCAGCAAAATGTTTTTTCCACAGTGTGGGCATGAATGGGAACGTCCGCAATTATGTCGCATGTGAGAGGTTAAGTGAAACTTCTTTGAGTATGAGACATTGTACGTGGGGCAAACGAATGGTTTACGAGTTTTGTGGGCAAGGTTGGGATTCAAGTGGCAGTGATGACGCGTGTGATTGAATAAGTTACAACCCTGGTAGTAAGTTTTTCCGCAGTATTTGCATCCATTCCAATCGAAAGTGTTGTCTGAAACATGAACGAGATGTATGATTTTAGGATCGTACGAAAAAGAAGAAAGGTATATTATCCACAAGAGAGATATGGTATTTGAAAGTGACCTAAATGTTGCATATTTCATGTAACAATAACCATCTGAATCGCAGAATAAGAGAAATAATTTAACACTCCCTTAAATTCATTGATCGTTTGTGCATTATGTACCTGCTACTCCCCTTAGAGGAATAAAATTATAGTTGACATAATTCATTACGCAGAATGGAGGTAATAATGTACTTACAATACAATGCAATATGAGGAAAATTTTATTTCATAATCTTCTTCTTTACCACAATAATTCATAATCGAACAGTTAACGATCATAACATTGTAAGGTTTTTTTCTGATTTGTTAATATGAGGACCCTATTTAGGAATTTTGATTAACTACAAATACAATAGAATACAATCTAATTCATTTTTCAAATTATTGCAAACCAATTCCAACACAAACATATACCAAAACGAAAATTAGGAAAAATGGGTTGAAAAACAAAAAAATGATATATTGGCAGCAGTATGAGATATCTGTTCATGAAATCGATCAAACTGATCATCAATTGCTTTTTAATGATAATTAATTTTACATTGTAAAGGAACTGGTTTCATAAGTTCCCTTTAATTTCTTGCAATAACGCCTGATATGCTTAATGAGGTTGCATTTCTGCAAAATAATTTTTCAACAGTGTGGAAAGCTTCTTTGAGTACAAGGTATTGGAGGTGGGAGAAACTAACGGTTTATATGTTTCGTGGGAAAGGTCGGGATTCATTTTGCAATGATGAAGCATGTGCTGAGATAAGTTGTGAGGCTGATTGAAAGATTTTTCGCAGTATTTGCATCTATTCCAATCGACGGTTTTCTCTGAAACATGACCAAGATATTATAAATTTAGTATCATACAAATAACAAAAAGTCATGCACAAAGGAAGATATGCTCTTTATAAACGGTCTAAATGTTTCAATTTTTATATAACTGTACCATCTAGGTCTCATAATCAAAGGAATAATTTCATATTGTCTTAAATTGGTTGAACATTTGTTCATCATCTGCCTGTTACTTCTCTGGAACAGAATTATGGTTAACATGAATTATTTCATAGAATGTAGGTAATAATGAAGTTGCAATAGAATAGAATGTTAAAACATATTTTATTTTATACATTTCTCGTTTGCCACAAGAATTCATAATCGAACAATATACCATCACGACATTGTAATCTGTTTTTTATTCTGATTTCTTATTGAGAGGATATAATTTAGAAACTTGATTGATTCAAGTCCTTGATGAAAATGTATTTCAGTCTCAAATATTTGCAAAACAATTTCAACATAATCATATCCCAAACTTTCAAAAAAAAAATAGCCGAAGAAAAAAACAATGATATTTTTGCAAGCTGTATTAAATATCTGAAATGAAATATCGATAAAAAGGATTATCATTTGCTACTTCTTATTTCATTTCTTTTACTTTGTTAGGGAACTGTTTCCTTAAGTTTTCCTCAATTTCTTGCAGTAATACTTGATATGTGTATTAAGGTTGTTTTTATGCAAAATAATTTTTCCACAGTATGGGCATGAATGGGAACGTCCACAATCGTATCGCTTGTGGTGCATTAATGTACCCTTATTTGAGTATGAGGCATTGCATGTCGGACACACAAAGGTTTTAGGTGTTTTGTGGGCAAGGTTTGGATTCAAGTGGCATTGATGACACATGTGCTTGGCTAAGTTATGAGGCTGGTTGTAAGTTTTTTCGCAGAATTTGCATCTATTCCATTTGAAAGTGTTCTCTGAAACAAGACCAAGATGTTATGATTAGGATATCGTAACAAATAGGCTAACAATAACAAAAAAGCTAAATTATGCAAAAAGAGAGATATAGTCTCCAAAAGTGGCATGAATGTTGCATATTTCATATAACAATATAATCTAGGTCACGGAATTGAAGGAATTATTTCAAAATGCTTTAAATTGGTTGAACGTTTGCTCCCTATCCGCCTATTACTTCTCAAGAAAGAAATCATGGTTGACATTACTTATTTCACAGAATGATGGTTATAATGTACTCATAATACGATTGAATTTTAGAAAATATTTTATTTTATACACTACTTCTTAACCGCAAAAATTCATAATCCAACAGCGGGCAATCACGACATCGTAATTTGTTTTTTATTGTGATTTGTTATTGATGGATATAATTTAGGAACCTTGATTAATTTATGTCCTAAATCAGAAAAATAAACTCCATCCTCAAATATTTGCAAAACAACTTTAACATAATCATATTGTAAAACGAAAGTTGAAAACAAAGAGCTGAAGAAAAAAGCAATGATATTTTTGCAAACTGTATCAAACATTTGTTAATAAAATATCGATGAGACGAATCATTATTTGCTTCTTTATATTTCACTTCTTTTACGTTGTTAAGAAACTGTTTCCCTAAGTTTTCTTCAATTTCTTGCAGTAATGCTTGATATGTGCATTAAGGTTGTTTTTATGCAAAATAATTTTTCCACAGTGTGGGCATGAATGGGAACGTCCGCAATCATGACGCTTGTGGTAGATTAACGTATCCTTATTTGAGTAGGAGGCATTGCACGTGTTGCACACGAAGGGTCTACATGTTTTTTGAGTAACGTCGGGATTCAAGTTGCAATTATAACGCACGTGATTGGCCAAATAACTAGGTCGGCTGTAAGTTTTTCCGCAGTGCTTGCATCTATTCCAATCGAAAGTGTTCTCTGAAACATGACCAAGATGTTATGAGTTTAGGATCGTACACATCACAATAGGCTAAATTGTGCATAAGAAAAGATATACTCTTCTAAAGTGGCCTATTGTATTTTTCATATAATAATACTATTCATATGTCAAAATGAAAAGATTTATTAAGACTTTCTTTAATTGGTTGATCAGTTGTGCATCATTCGCCTGTTACTTTTCTGGAAGGCATTAAATTATGGTCGACATTATTTATTTGAGAGAATAAGGTAATAATGTACTTACAATACGATACAATGGTGGAATATATTTTATTTCATACACTTATTGTTAACCACAATAATTTGTAATCAAACAGTTTGCGATCATGACATTCTTATGTTTTTTTTGTTCTGATTCGTCATTATGAGAATCTTATTTAGGAACCTTGGCTAACTGAAGTCTTAAATCAAAAAATCAAATTTAATTTTTGAATGGTTCCCAAATATTTCTAGCACAATCATATCCTAAAACAAAATTTCTAAAAAATAGGTCGAAAAAAAAATGATACATTGGCAAGCTGTACCAAATATCTTAATGAAATATTGATAAAACAAATCATCATTTGCTTCTTTATATTCAATTTGTATTTCATTCTTAGGTAACTGTTTCCTTCAATTTTTTACAGTAACGCTTGATATGCGCATAAAGGTTGCGTTTCTGTAAAACGATTTGTCCGCAATATGGGCATGGATGGGAACGTCCACAATCGTATCGCATGTGGTGGCGTAAGTTACTCTCCTTTGTGTATGAGCCATTGCATGTCGGACATACGAAAGGTTTAGGTGTTTTGTTGGCAAGGTTGGGATTCAAATCGCAATGATGACGCATGTGCTTGGATAAGTGTCTATGCTGTTCGTAAGTTTTTCCGCAGTATTTGCAACTATTCCAGCCGAACGTGTTGCCTGCAACATGATCAAGATATTTTGAATTTAGGATCGTACAAATCACAAAAGGCTGAATTATGCACAAGGAAAAATACAATTTCCAAAAGTGTCCTGAAATGTTTGTTTTCAATATAACATTACCATCGAGGACTTGTAAAGAAAAGAATTATTTCACAATACCTATAATTGATAGATCCATGTTCATCATTTGCTTGTTGCTCTCCTCGTATTAATAAAGTCACGGTCAACAATAATGATTTTATGGAGTCAAGGTAATAATGGGCTTATAATATGGTGCAACGACAAAATATATTTATTTTCTTACACTTCTGGTTTACCATAAGTTCGTAATGAAACAAGTAATTTCGACTTTTAGCAAGCAACTCAATATTCCCAAAATCAGTCGTAAAAAACAAAAAATGTATCAACTATAACCACACTTCTGAAGAGTCAGAAATCTTACGCGTACACGATTTACATCAGTAGGAAAATAATGTTTATCAAAAGAACCTGAAATTTGTATTCGAGGCAACCCTGACTTGGCAGGGTTATTTTCAAATCTGCATTCTTCATATAAAGATATAATTTCAAAACCTCTGTTTACTTAAGACTAAAAACGACAAATTTTATTTTATTTTAAAAATGATTGCAAAACGATTCGAACTCAACCGTATCTAAAAAACCAAATTGCGCAAAAAAAACATTCAAGAAAAAAACAGTGATATACATCTGTAAGAGATATTCAATGTCTGTCAGTAACATACTGCTGAAATAGAAGATCATTTGCTAATTAAATTCCATTTTTTTTACACTATCAAGAGACTTCATTCTGTTTTCTTCAATTTCTTGCAAGAACGCTTAATGTGCGTGGAAAGGTCATTCTTCCGCAAAATAACTATCCCACAATGCGGGCATGAATAGGAACGACCGCAATTGTATCGCACGTGGTAGATAAAGGTATCCTTATTCGAGTATGAGCCATTGCACGTCTGGCACATAAAGGGTTTAGGTGTTCTGTGGGAAAGTTCGGGATTAAAGTTGCAATGATGACGCATGTGATTCACTACGTGTTGACGCTTCTCGTAAAATCTTCCGCAGTACTGGCATTTATGATCATCTAAGATGTTCTCTGCAACATAACCAAGATGTTAGGAATTGAGAATAGTATAAATCACAAAAATGGTGAATTACGCACACAAGACGATGTTATCTTTGAAACATGCCTAGACGCTTGGATGGCTTTTATTACAATACCGCCGAGTGTTCAAGACAAAAGGAACGATTTGACCCTTTCTCAAATTGATTGGCCTTTTGTTCATAATTTGCTTGTTATAGTTCTTGGAACAATAATTATATAGTTGACATCATTTATTTAATGTAATGAAGGTAATAATGTACTTAATATACAGTATTTTACAATATTTTTCATTTTATACATATCAAGTACACCATAAATTTAGAATGAGACAAGGATTTCTGCCCTCGGGAAAAGTACTCAATATTCCCCAAATCAGCTGTTCAGAATGAGAAGTATAATGTTTGAACTATCATCACGATTCTAAAAGGTTCGCAGTCCTTATCGTAAATGAATTGTATCATTTGAAACATGCTTTTGATAAGAAACTGAAATAGTATTCGAACTGTGGGAAATTATTACATTATAAGGTGTTTTTTATATTAGATTGCGAATATTAGAATCCGATTTAAAAACCTTGATTTTTTGAAGGCTCAAAACAAAAAATCCAAACCGTATCCAAAAACGAAATTTCAGAAAAAAGGGTTTGAGAAACAAAAACATATCTTTGAGTCTTAGTAACATACTGCTGAAATGGAAGAGCATTTGCTTATGAAATTCCATTTTTTTACTCCATCAAGAAACTAAACCCTACTTTTTCTTCAATTTTTTGCAAAAACGCTTAATGTGCTTGGAAAGATCATTCTTCCGCGAAATAATTATCCCACAATGCGGACATAAATGGGACCTTCCGCAATCATTTCGTATGTGGGCGTTCAAGTTCCACTTCTTTGAGTATGAGGCATGGCACGAGGAACACATAAAAGGCAGAGAAGTTTTGTGGGCAAGATCGGGATTTAAGTTGCAATGATGACGCATATGTTTCACTACGTGTTGACGCTTCTTGTAAAATTTTCCGCAGTACTTGCATTCATGATGATGTAAAGTGTTCTATGCAACATAATCAAGGCGTTAGGAATTGAGGTTAGATGAATTTACAAAAATTCTTACTTATGCGCACAAGACGATATAATCTTTAAAATATCATTATTTTTCTATTTATCGATTTATTTCATATAACGAAGATAATAATGAACTTACAATACAGTGTGCTACAATATTTTAATTTGATATATATTTGGTATGCCATAATTTTTGATAAAACGAGCATTTCTAACCTCGGGAAGTGTACTCAATATTCCTAAAATCAGCTGTTCGGAATGAAAAGTATATTTGAGCTATGGTCACGCTTCTGATGGATTCGAAACCCTTATCGTAAATTATTTGTATCATTTGGATCATGCTATTGATAAGGAGAAACTGAAATTCGTAATCGAACTGTGGGAAATCATAACATTATGAGGTGTTTTTTAATCCTAGATTACGAATATCAGGATCCTATTCGAAAACGAGTCATTAAAAGGTCCAAGAAACAAATTTTTCATACATGTGTGTCCTATAAAATATCTGTTAATAAAATATTCATGAAACAGAAGATGATTTGTTTATTTGTACTTCCATTTTTTACACTGTTAACATACTTTTTCCTGAGTTTTTTTCAATTTCTTGCAATGAAACTGAATATGTTTGGATAAGCTGGGTTTTCGCAAAATAATTTTTCCGCAATGTGGGCATGAATAGGAACGTCCGCAATCATGTCGCATATGGGAGATTAATTTATACTTTGTTGTGAACGCGGCATTGCACGTGTGGCACACGAAGGGCATAGAAATTTTTTGAGCAAGGTTGGGGTTCCTGTAGCAATGATAACGAATGTGCCTCACTAAGTGATGACCCTCCTTGTAAATTCTTCCGCAGTACTTGCATGTGTCCCAATCGAGAGTGTACTCTGCAACATGACCAAGATGATACGAATTGAGTATTGTCTAAACCCCAGAAATGCTCAATCATGCACAAGGCAGGATTTCATCTTTCAAACTTGACTATACGTCAACAGATTTTTCATATTATCAATACCATCGAGGGCTCAGATCGAAAGCATCCAGTTTACACTTACTTAAACCGAATGATCCTTCGTTCATTGTTTGCTTGTTACTCTCCTAGGAGCAATAAAATCAAGGTTGACTTTCAATATTACATAGTATGAAGGGATAATCTACTTTTCATACGATAAAATAAAGAATATTATTTATTTCATACACTTTGGTTCGACACAACTTCAAAATTAACGGTAAATTCCTACCTGCGGCATGTAACTCAAGATTCCCTAATCAGCTGTTTATAACAAGAAGTACAGTGTTTGTACTATCGTCGCATTTTAGAACAATCAGAAATGCTGCACGTGAATCAACTAAATCACCAAAATAATAATGTCAATTAGAAAAAGCTAAAATTTTTGTTTTTTTCCCTTTCTTAATTGTATAAAATTTATATTCGAAAACGTTAGTTTACTTTACTTCTACAAAAAATTTTGAACAGAAGACAATAAAACGATAATACTCATCTGGAAGCAGTAAAATATATCTATAAATGAAATATTAACAAAACGGAAGACAATAGGCTAATTTACATTCTCATTCTCTACGCTGTGACCAAATTTATTTCTTCAGTTTTCTTCTTGCAATTAACCCGGATGTGCCTGTATAGATCGGCTTTCCGCAAAACAATTTTTCCACAGTAAGGGCATACATACGACCATCCGCACTCATGTCGAATGTGAAAATTCAAGTATCTCTTCTTTGAAAATGTGGCGCTGCACGAGGAACACACAAAAGGCAGAGGTGCTTTGGGCGTAATGGACGGGTTCGACTTGCAATGATAACGCATGTGGTTGGCCAAATGACGAATGTGTTCGTAGGTTTTTCCGCAGTACTGGCATATGTTCAATTCGACCGTGTCCTCTGCAACATGAACAAGATATTACGAATGTGCGATTTTACGAGCTAAATTGTGTATACAGGACGTTAAAGCCTGTAAAACTTGCCTATACTGTTCGATTGTTTATATAAAAATACCATCGAGGGCTGAGGAGGAAAGTATGAATTTCATACTTTTTTAATTTTATCGACACTTTGCTAATTATCAGCTTGTTATAATCCTTGGAACGATGAAATTCTGGTCGCCATTAACAATTTCATAGAATGAATGGAAAAAGATACTGATCATGCGATAAAACGGAACAATACATTTTATTCCAAGACAAGTTTACAAAAAAAAAAAGGAAATTTTTCTTTTAGTTGCTTTTTAACTTCTTGCAATAAAGCCGGATGTGCCTGAATATGTCGAATTTTCGCCAAAAAATTTTACCGCAGTGTGGGCATGAATGGACACGCCCGCAATCATCTAGAATCTGAGAGATCAAGTATGTTTTCTTTGAAAATGAGGCGCTGCACGAGGAACACTCAAAGATCAGATTTTTGTGGGCAAGGTTGGGATTCAATTTGCAATGACAACGCATGTGAGACGTTAAGGTACTACCCCGCTGGTAATTTTTATAGCAATAATTGCATGTGTTCCACACGGATGAGTTCTCTGCAATATGAAAAAGATATTACAAATTCACGATTGTACGATTTAAAAAAATTCAAAATTACGCAGATAGAACAATAATATCTCTATGATGACTATTAATATCTAAGTACCATCGGAGGCTCAGGGGGGGGGGAAGATTCATTTTGATTTTCCCTAAAATGTATTGACCTACTTTGTTCATTAAAAATCATGGTTGCTAAACATTATTTCATAGAATGAACGAAATGTGTTAATTTTACGATAAAAATATGCAATATATTTTATCATAAATTTATAATGTAACAGGTATTTTTGACCTCGGGCATATAACTCGAGAACTGGTATCACACCTGGAACAATCCCAACTCCTGTGGGTCAATGAATGACATCAGTGGAAGGATAATTTTGATAAATTGTAATTGTATTATTAACAATCATACCATTGCAAATTGTTTTTATTCAAGGTTGTAACAATAAGTTGCCTTTTTGAAAATTCCGATACATTTTATTTAAAAATAAAGACATTGACTTTTCAGTCATGGAATATAAATCAATCAAATATTTGTGAAAATAAGGCTTATTACGTATTTCAATACTAATTTTCTACTCTGTTCCTAAACTGTTTCCTTCAATTTTCTTGGATTTTTGCAACTAAGCCGAGTGTGCTTCCAAAGACTGGATTTATGCAAGAAAGTTTTTGCACAGTGTGGGCATACATGGGATCGTCCGCACTCGTTTCGCAAGTGGAAGAGCATGTTGGTCTTACTTGAGTACGAGATGTTGCACGAAGGACACACAAATGGCCGATGATTACTGTGGGCAAGGTTGGGATTCCGGATGCAATGGATGTTCATGTGGTTGACCATGTGACGAAAGTGCACGTACGATTTACCGCAGTACTTGCATGCATTCGAACAAGTCGCGTTCTCTGCAACATGACCAAAATTTTAGGAATTCGCGAATGGTAATCACAAACATTTAATTGTTCAGTTGTCAAGATAACAATTGAAAAAAAGTACTAAGACGAAAAAAATTGTTTCTTACTTCATTCAATATATCCATCAACGCCCAATTCATACTCCACTTGCAGAAATTTTTGAGGCATAAGAACAAACATTGCAATGTTTATTTCTTTGAATGAGGAAAATTTCGTAATAAGTTTATACCAGGATGCCACAATTCATTTTTATTCATACACTTCTGCTTACACTGTTCAGTCCTGACCATAGGGCATCATTTGTAAAATGTGCCATATGGACTAGAAAGAAGATGTTTTCATTATGGATGAATCACATCTGGAAGAAAATCACGTCAATGATTCATAATAACAGCCTGTAGTTTATAACATTTAGCCACGTGAATTACTGTACTTTACACATACAAACGATCCTAAATAAACTAAGATCCTGAGTTTTGAAAAAAAGGATTTCTTATTTACATAGCTGGTTTATAAAAAAACAAAAAAAAATTCATCTTAACAGAATCATCGAATGAACTTAATTCAATAGTGTGCACAAAAATTTAGAATATAAAAGTATACTTATAGATATACATAGTATGTGTATATATATATATATATATATATATATATACACACAGTGATATTCATAGGTATCTCTAGAGTACGATTTCATTTGTATTTTTTATTGTTTGTTCTGAAGCCCAGCAGCTTGTTTGAATTTCTCACAATTGCGCCGGATATGCCTCTTGAGGTTACTGAATTGCGAGAATATTTTTCCGCAGTATGTGCACGGATGGGAATTTCCGCAATCGTGCCGAATATGGGATTTTAAGTTTTTATTGCTTGAAAACGAGACGCTACACCGGTTACACGCAAAGGCTTGCATTTTTCTCTTGGTAACACTGGGATTCCAACTGCAATAATCCTGCATGTGTCTCATCAAGTGACCACTGTGTTCGTAGATTTTTCCGCAGTACTTGCAATTTTCCCAATCAATTACGTCACCTGAAACATGAATTTAAGATTGTGCGATTGAAACATGACAGTGAATGCATTTAGAACAATTAAATTGCAACTTAACTCTCCTGTTCACCTACTAACACTACAGATCAATTGCGAGCTCAGAATTAAAATATTTTTATATTAATTATATCGATTAATAATTTTTCACTCTGTTTACAAAACTCGTTTCCCTGTTTCGTCAAGTTTCTTGCAAGAAAGATTCTGAGTCGTTAGAGAGCGGAGAAAACGGAAAATTTTTCTACAGTACATGCATGAAAAGGAACGTCCGCATCCATGTCGAATGTGATAGTTCAATTTATTTTCAACTGGGTACGCAACGGTGCACAAAGAACACTTATAAGGCCACGGTATTTGACGGAGAAGGTTAAGATTCCAGTTGCAATAATACTGAACTGTTTGGCCAAGTAAAAGTACCGGTCACAAAAATGTTGATCAATTTTTCTAAGACAGTCACATCTTTAGAACTTAAATTTACTATTCAGTTCTTAACATTACCAAAAAATTATGGCCTTCAACGATAAAACTCGAACTGTATTTCCTTTGATTTATTAACGCTTTGTTAATTAGTCGTTCAGAAATAGTCTTCAGAGCATACAACTCGCAATAGCCGGTATCAATCTCGTTCAACTATGAAAATTTGTATTATATATAAGTAACAGTGAAAAAAATGATTGAACTTTAATTATATAATCAAAACAACAATAATTGATCGTCACCGTAGATCGTGTAATACGTATCGAGGTTATATTGACAAATGAGTATCTAAATCGGAAATTTGTTTATAACGCTATTTACAAAAGTATCTTTCCATTCTTCTGGCTGCCTGCAAGAACGATTGTGATGTGTAAGATGGCAAATGTGCTTGAAAATTTTTCCACAGTATTTGCACGAATGGGAACGACCACAATCGTGTTTAATGTGGGCATTTAATGAAAAGTTGTTTGAGTATGAGGCGCTACATTGAGGACACGTAAAGGGCCTATTAGATTTCTGGAGAACGCTGGGATTCCAGATACAATAATGACGCATGTGGACGATCAAGTTACTAGGCCGCTCGTAAGTTTTTCCGCAGTACTTGCATTCCTTCGAATCAGTTGCATCCCCTGCAACATATCCAAGATTTATCAATTTACGATTGTACTCACCACTGAAATGTCAAGTTACCTAGGACAATTATGTCTTTTAATCTAAATTCGCTGTTCGGTTCTTAACATTACCGAGAAAATAAAAGGCTCAAGACAATTATACTCATACTATAATTTCCTTTAATTATTTACGCGTTGGTAATCATTTACTCGGAATAGTCTTTAGAGCCCACAACTCACATTGCTAATATTTATCTCATTAAAGTAATTTATAATTCTTCAAACGATCTTTTTGGAGCAGAAAAATTGAAAACTCTCGTATCATTTATCAAGCTCTCGGCCTTCCTTTATTTGGCCCTCTTCAGGAACTACATTCACAATAGCACATTAATAAAAATTGAAATCACAAACTATTAAGCAATAAATCTTATAACTTACATATTTTTCAATGACGCAATCCCATTTTTTACAATACTTTATGAGGTTAGTTGTTTTTTAATAACAGCATAAACTATATAATAATAAACAATACGTCGAATGCCATGGTAAAACTCTCTTTCTTCCATACCGAACCTCTTACATCGGCGTATAGTCAAGAAATGAAAAATAATGTATGAAGCTAACGTATTATCTTGAAAACCACTGATAAGAATGTCATTTGATTTCATCAAAATATTGTTCATAAACCAAACTCAAAAACCGAGTTATAACAAAGAAAAAATTATGATGACCATAGCTTTCCTGTTCCACAAAAATTCTTTTTATGTACCTCTGGCATAGAAAACGCGTTTCTATGCCAGCTCGAGATCTCTAAACGCGTTTTCTATGCCCTCAATACATAAAATATCGTTCGTAACAGGCACGGATGTGCTCATAGGCAAAACTGGTTACAGTCCTCGGCTTCGCCTAGGACCGTAACTTCCCCGTTTCGCCAAATTCGCACATCCGTGCCTGTTACGAAATATACTATTAGATAACCGGTTCATCAAAAGCTGAAAACTTGAATAAACTAAACTAGAAAAGTAACGTACAACATCAAATGTAATTGTTTTGCTTACTTATGTAAGCAAAACAATGGTGCATCATTATAATAGATACTGCAATACAAATCAAAGAAATATGGACAAATGAGTATCTAAATCGTGAATTTTTTTCAACACTTTTTACAAGAGAGTGATTACATTACTTCGGGCTGTCTGCAAGAACGATTGTGGAATGCAAGGTTGCATTTATGCTTGAAAATTTTTCCACAGTTTTTGCACGAATGGTAACGTCCGCAATCATGTTTAATGTGTGAATTCAAGTCATTCCTTTTTGAGTATGAGGCGCTGCATTGAGGACACGTAAAGGGCCTATTAGATTTCTGGACAACGCTGGGATTCCAGATGCAATAATGACGCATGTGGGCGACCAAGTGACTAGGCCGCTCATAAGTTTTTCCGCAGTACTTGCATTCCTTTGAATCAGTTGCATCCTCTGCAACATATCCAAGATTTATCAATTTACGATTGTACCCATCACTGAAATGTCAGGTTACCAAGGACAATAATGTTTTTTTGCCTCTCAAACACTAGAAAGGAGCGTTTCCAAACACGTTTCGACAGTGATAAATGAAGTATTCGAGGCCGACACGCAGGCTGTCAACAATAACACGCGGCAAGGTGAAAGGCGGACTTCTTTGGACCCCAGCGGGCCTGAATGGACCCCCCATTGCCCCTGTCAAGTGTCATTCTCTTCAGCCTCCGTGTCGGCCTCCAATACTTCATTTGCCATGTCGAAACAGTTTTGGATACGCTCATTTCTGCTGTTTTCGAGGCAAAAAGTATCGTGTGTACCTCGGAGCACTAACAGCCGATTTTGAACGAGTGTGAGGCAATCACACGAGTTCTAATCGGCTGTTTTTGCTCCTAACTACACAATATACTATTGTACATAAATTCGCTGTTCGGTTCCTAACATTACCGACAAAATAAGGGGCTTAAGACAATAATACTCATACTGCATTTTCCTTAGTTTATTGACATGTTCTTGCATCGCCAATGTTAATCTCAAAAAAGTAAGAAATAATGTACAAATCAAATGTGCATGTGAAACAATCATTTTACTTTATACACCTACGGTTCAAAATGGACTTTTATTCTCAAATGTGTATTTTGTAACTTTGGGCATAGAAATTACAATATTAATAACCAGCTGTATAAAATAAGAGGTGAACTGTTTTTATTATTGTCACAGTTTAGATTAACAAGGAACGTCGTTTCTCTATGAATGATATAACGATCAAAAAAATGATAACTGAGTAAACAATCATCATATCATAAATTTTTTTCTCTTTGTTCCAGAAAAATATTTTAAAAATAATTGGTTAATCGATAGCTAAGAACGAATAATTATATTTTTAGTCGTTTTTAAATCGACTGAACTAGAAAAGTAACATACTATAGTATATTTCGTAACAGGCACGGATGTGCGAATTTGGCGAAACGGGGAAATTACAGTCCTCGGCTTCGCCTAGGACTGTAATTTCCCCGTTTCGCCTATGAGCACATCCGTGCCTGTTACGAACGATATTTTATGTACCGAGGGCATAGAAAACGCCTTTAGAGATCTCGAGCTGGCATAGAAACGCGTTTTCTATGCCAAAGGTACATAAAATCAATTACGTTACTAAAACAACAATGATTTATCGTTACCTTAGACCCTGCAATACATATACAAGGAATTTCGACAAATTAGTAGCTAAATCGCGAATTTTTTTTCAACACTATTTACAAAGTATCTTTCAATTTCTTCCGGCGGTCTGCAGGAACGATTGTGAAATGCGAGACTCCATTTATGCTCGTAAATCTTTCCGCAGTACTTGCATTTTTTCGAATCATCTGTGCCATCTGCAACATATCCAAGATTTATGAATTTATTATTGTAATAATCACGGAAATACTAGGTTTTTTACCTAGGACAATTAAGTCTCTGCAACTCAAATTCGCTGTGTGGTTGATATCATTGCTGAAAAATATGGGACTTAAGACGATATTACTGATACCTTTGATTTATTGACGCTTTGTTTCTCGTTTGTTTAGAATAGTCTTCAGAGCACGCAACGTGCAAACCCAAATATCGATCTCAATAAACAAGTAAATATTGTACTATTTAAATGTTACTGCAAAACAGATCATACAACTATTTACGCCTCTGGTTTGATGCGCACTAATAATCGAATATACATTTCGTACTTCTGGGCATAAAACTTCACAATAAAGATAACGAGCTGGATAGAATGAGAGCTCAACTTTTTCTATTATCATCACACTTTTGAACAATGAAGAATGTCGTTTGTCAAGGTATTATATAATGAAGAATAAAAAGATGATGACTAAGTACACAAACTTTTGATAAATACTATCGGTTCATCAAAATCGGAAAACTTCAAGATATCATTTTTGAGTCGTTTTTGAATGAAACAAACAAGAAAAGTATTGTACAACATCAATTATGTGAGCAAAACAACAATGTTTTATTATTATTGTACATCCTGCATTACGAATCAAAGGAACATTGAGAAATAAGTAGATAAATCGTGAATTTTTTTCAACACTATTCACAAGAATGTTTCCAGGGCTGTCTGCAGGAACGATTGTGAAATGAAAGACTGCTTACATGCTTGAAAATTTTTCCACAGTATTTGCACGAATGGGAACGACCACAATCATGTTTAATGTGGGCATTTAATGAAAACTTGTTTGAGTATGAGGCGCTACATTGAGGACACGTAAAGGGCCTATTAGATTCCTGGAGAACGCTGGGATTCCAGATGCAATAATGACGCATGTGGGCGATCAAGTTACTAGGCCGCTCGTAAGTTTTTTCGCAGTACTTGCATTTTTTCGAATCATCTCTGCCCTCTGCAACATATCCAAGATTCATGAATTGATGATTGTACTAGTCAGGATTATGTCAGGTAATGTACATAAAATAATAAGGGCTCTGCAACTTTCATTCACTGTTTTGTTCTCAACATCACCGAAAAAAAGGGGCTGAAGACAATAATATTCATACTGCATTTCCTTCAGTTTATTGACAAGTTATTAATCATTTACTCACACAAATAGTCTCCAAAGCACACAACTCGCATTGCCAATATAAATATCACTGAAGTAAGAAATAATGTGCCAATCAAATGTTAAGGTAAAACAATTATTTAAACTTTGTGCGCCTCTGGTTCGAGCACCTCCATTTTTAAATGCTTATTTCGTAACTTTGGGCATAAAACTTACAATATTAATAACCAGCTTTATAGAATGAGGGGTAAACTATTTTATTATTTTCAAACTTTAGAACTATGAGAAACGTCGTTAGTCAATGAATGATATAACGATGAGAAAAGTGATAATAACCAAGTGAACAAACATCCCATTCTAAATTTTCTTTTCTTTGATCCAAAAAAATCCTAATTCATATAATCGGTCCATCAGAAGCTGAAAACTTCAAATGATCATTTTCAAATCGTTTTTAAATAACTAAACTAGAAAAGAAACATACTACGTCAATTACGTTATTAAAACAACAATGATTTATCATTATCTTAGACCCTGAAATACATATAGAAGGAATTTCGACAAATTAGTGGCTAAATCGCGAATTTTTCTTCAACACTATTTACAAAATTATCTTTCAATTTCTACCGGCGGTCTGCAGGAACGATTGTGAAATGCGAGGTTCCATTTTTGCTTGTAAATTTTTCCACGGTATTTGCACGGATGAAAACGTCCACAATCATTTTTAATGTGGGCATTCAAAAGACCTCTCTTTGAGTATGAGACGCTGCACCAGGAACACGTAAAAGGCCGACAATATTTTTCAAGAACGCTGGGATTCCAGACGCAGTAATGACGCATGTGGGCGACCAAGTAAGCCGCTCGTAAGTTTTTCCGAAATACTTGCATTTTTTCGAATCGTCTCTGCCCTCTGCAACATATCCAAGATTTATGAATTTACTATTGTAATAATCACGGAAATGTCAGGTTATTGTGATATCTTCCTTACATGATTGAAGAGCTAAGCATCAAAAGCTGCTAATGGTTACATTTTGCATGGGGATCATTTTCCCATGTTTATTTTCAGGAAAATGAGCCTTTTACAAAATGAACCTCAGCCTATATTCAATTAGTTCGTGAAAAAATCAACTTGACAAGAAATAAATCAAATGGCTTCAAATATATCAACTGAACATAACAATGGTTTATGTAGCTAGTACAATATGAATCGATGGAATAATAAAATGTTAATAGCTCAACCGTCAATTGTTTTTCTTACATTAGCACAGTTCACGGAAATATTTTCACATCTCTTTTAACTTTCTGCAAGACCGACTATGACTTTGAAGGCTGCAAATCTGCTGGAAGGTTTTTCCGCAGTATTTGCATGAATGGGAACGTCCGCAATCGTGATTAATGTGGAATCTCAAGCGACGCACATTTGAGTACGAGGCGCTGCACCGGGTACACATAAAGGATCGAGAAGATTTCTGGAGAACGGAGGGATTCCAGTTGCAGTGATAACGCATGTGGCTGACCAAGTGACAACGTTGCCCGTAAGTTGCTCCGCAGTATTTGCATGTATTCACTAAAGTTGTGTTCTCTGTAACATGGCCGAGATGTAATAAACTTACTATTGTACAAATCACAAAAATGTCATTCAATGCATCTTGGAAAATAAAGTCGCAGCAATTTAAAAAAAAAATGACGAATAGGATCATTGTAAACCACTGTGTTATTGGATTATAAAATCATATAATGAGATGGACATACAAGAAACCTAATAGATAATTTGTTTTTCACTTTTCACTACGTTGAAGAAAATTTTTTCATCGGTTTTTTCGACCCCAGCAAAGAAGGATGTGACGTCGGAGGCCATTGAACTGCATGAAGATTTTCCCACATTGTGGGCATGAATGTGTACGTCCGCAATCATGTCGAATGTGAGAGGTCAAGTGTGATTTGATTGAGTACGAGGCGCTGCAGGAGGAACACCTAAAGGGCCGAGATGTCTTCCGAACGACGTTGGAATTCATGAAGCAATACTCGTTTACGTGTCTGATTAAGCGATACTTCTGCTCGTACGCTTTTCCACAGTACTGGCATTTCTTCAATTTAGTCACGTCTTCTGCAACATGATCGAGATATAATGAATCACTTCAATGCCAGTTGATGCAACCAGGACAATCAAGTTACTACAACTTAACTTAGCTCCTCGATTTTCCAATATAACACAACAATCGTAACCTCGGGACACAAATACTTATTCTGAATTTCCTTGGACTAATTGACCATTTTTCATTTATTCACTTATAAAAATTCTTGGCAAATACAAATAGTAACAAACTTATCAAACTAGGAAAATGTGTACCAATTATGTTCACGGTAAACGATTCGTTTTCAAAATAAACCTCATGTAACAAAGTAAATTCTCAGAGAAAAGGCTGAACATAATAATTTCTGCGGCTTCAGGAATACTTTTCGATGACATGTTGACTTATTCAAACCTAAATCGCCGATTCTTTTTTTTATTACACTCATGACAAAAATATCCCTACATATCTTTCAACATCTCGCATAAACGATGATGAACTTGGAGGTAGCGTTTATGCCTGAATATTTTCCCGCAGTGTGTACATCTATGAGTACGACCGCAGTCATCACGAATTTGAGCATTCAAGTTAAACTTCTTTGAGTATGAGGAGCCGCACGAGAAACACATAATGGCTCGACAAGATTTCTGGAGAACGCTGGGATTCCAGTTGCAGTGATGGCGCATGTGGGTGACCAAGTGACAACGCTGCCCGTAAGTTGCTCCGCAGTAGTTGCATTTATTCAGATTAGTTGCGTTCTCTGAAACATAGTGGAGATATTATGAATTTACGATTTCATGAATCAAAAAAATGCCAGTTATCGCAACTAGGAAAATAAAGTCGTTGCAATTTAACATCGGTGTTTCGTCTAATAACGCAGAAGAATCAGGAGCTCAGGACAGAAACATTTTGAACTGTCTCGAAATACTTGAACGTGCAGTTCATGCCTTCAAGCAACGAAAATTGTTCCCAACATTTTTACATTTTGGAATTATAAGAAGTTTAATGCGCCGATTAATTATGTTTCCATAAAAGGACCTAACTATACTATTTCAGATAATTTTTTATTTTCGGTAATAAACAGTTCTTCTCCCTTCAAACGCTTGAAACCAATTGGTAATTTTTTTTTTTTTTTTTTTATACTGTCTACAACGATTTTTCTTGTGTATCTTCTGGCTCTTTGCAAACACGGATGTGACGTAGGAGGCTAGTGAAGTGCATGAAGATTTTCCAACAGTGTGGGCATGAATGGGAACGCCCGCAATCATGTCGAATGTGGGCGGTTAAGCTTTTTTTGGATGAGTAGGAAGCGCTGCACGAGGAACACCTAAAGGGCCGAGGGTTTTCTGGAGGACACTGGGATTCCTAGAGCAATAGTGTTTCATGTGTCTGACTGACTGAAAATAATGTTTGAACGTTTTTCCGCAGTGCTTGCATTTATTCAAATCGATGACGTCCCCTGTAACATGATCGAGATATTCAGAATTACAAAAATTTCAGTTAATGCACATAAAGCAATACGATTGCTACAAATTCACTTGCTCTTCGTTTTTAATGACGCAAAACAATTAGGAGCTCTGGACAAAAATGCTCATTCTGAAATTCCGTCGAATTATTGACTATCATTCACTTTGAAGTTTACACCTCACAATTGCCAGTAGCAAGGTTATTAAACTATGAAATTAGGATATAGAGTCCTAATTGTAGCAGATGTAAAAAATTTCTTTTATGTAATTTTGGACCTCCGACTGATCGAACTTTCGCAATCAAGCTTGCCCTTTGGATCTTTGGATATAAAACATATTATATGCATAATACAACTGTAAAGAACGAAAGGTAGAGTGTTTTCATTATACAGCACTTTAGAATAGTATGAAAACCTGAGTGCTGATGAAGTGTACAACGAAACGAATAATCCATATATTTAAAAAAACCTTTATTTTGCTACAATTACACTGTAGAGAAACAAGCCATGAATAAGATTTCCATCTTACATTGGGTTCACCAAAGGCTGAAAACAAATCAAATTTTTTTTTAGTTTTAAAATAAACACAGTTGAAGAGGAAAACTTCTCAGGAGAAAGCCTGAAAAACACAATGCTATTTGCCAATCCCAAAGTGTCTATGACTGAAAATTTTCCCGCAGTGTGTACATGTATGAGTAAGACCGCAGTCATCACGAATGTGGGCATTCAAGTAAACCTTCTTTGAGTATGAGGCACCGCACGAGGAACACATAAAGGGCTCAAAAGATTTCTGGAGAACGTTGGGATTCCAGTTGCAGCGGTGACGCATGTGGGTGACTGGCGCATTTAATTTTTTACACTGGCAACAAAAATACTTTTATATTTTTTTTTTACATCCCGCAAGAGTGATTATGAGCTCGAAGGCTGCGGATTAGCTTGAAAATTTTTCCACAGTATTTGCAGGAATGGAAACGTCCACAATCGTGTTTAATGTGGGAAGTTAATTCATACTTCTTTGAGTATGAGACGCTGCAGAAGGAACACATAAAAGGCCAACGAGACTTCTGGAGAACGCTGGGATTCTAGATGCAGTGACGACCCATGTGGCTGACCAAGGGACAACGCTGCTCGTGAGTTCTCCTGCAGTAATTTCACTTATTAAAATTAGTAGCGTTTTCTGTAACATGCCCAAGATATCAATTTACGGTTTGACGAATCACAAAAATGCGAGTTATTGCGATTAGAAAAATGAATTGGAACTTTCTCAAATCAATCCTCTGCTCATAACTAACTCAAAATAGCCTTCGGAATATGCAACTCACGATTGTTAGTTAAAACGAAAGGTAGAGTGTTTTTATTATGTCGCACTTCGGAACAATGAAGAATTCCTTACACTAATTAATTCATTGGGAAAACCAACATTTTTTATAATTACACTATGGACTTACTATTGCATTAGACTTTTGCTTACATGAATGAAATATCTCCTTACATTTTGTTCATTGAAAGCTGAAAAAAATAGTACTTTTTTTTTGTTTTTTCAATGATTCCAAATCAACCTAATAGAGAAAGAGCAAATTCCCAGGAGAAAGACTGAAGATAACGATGATTTCTGTGGATTGTAGAATACTAATCGATGGAATATTGACACATAGAAGCACATCAGGAACTTTTGTTTTATTTTATAAACAGTTTACAAAAATTTTTCTCCACTCTCCTTTGCCTTTTTGCAAGAACGGATGTGAGAACGATATGTACTAATTTTGTTGTAACTTTTTCCGCAATATGAGCATGAGTGGGAACGCCCGCAATCGTGTTTGATATGGAAGTTCAAGCTATAAATATTTGAGTACGAGGAGCTGCACCAGGAACACATAAAGGATCCGCTGGATTTCTTGAGAACGTTAGGATTCCAGTTGCAATGATAACGCATGTGAAGAGCTAGGTGATTACGCTGCCTGTAAATTTTTCCGCAGTACTTGCATTTGTTCGATTTGGGCACATCCACTGCAACATACACCAAACATAACGAATTGATTAGAAATCACAAAAAATGTTAAATTATGCACGTATTGAGAAATCGAAGACTATTTGCTAATTTGAATACCTATTATTACGATTTTCCTAAATTTTTCCCTCATATTCTTTTGCTTTCTTGCAAATATTTTTAATGTGCCTGGAAAGGTCTTTCCGCGAAAAATAAATCCACAGTGTGGGCATAAATGAGATCGTCCGCACTCATGATGAATGTGAAAGTTGAAGTTTCTCTATAATGAGAATGAGGCGCAGCACCGGGAACAAGTGAAGGGCAGACGAAATTTCTTGAGACCCTTGGGATTCCAATCGCAATCATTTCTCATGTGGTTGGCTAAGTTACTAAGCCCCTCGTAAATGTTTCCGCAGTGATTGCATTCATACGAGTTAGTCACGCTTCCTGAAACATGGCCGAGATATTACAAATCACAAAAATCACTTAAGACAATCAAGTTTTTAGAACGCAACTTCGTTGTTCAGTTCATAATATCACAGAATAAATATCTCAGGACAAAAAAATCCCTTTGATCTATCAACGCCTAGCTAATTATTCACTTGAAAAAGTCCTTGGAGCATAAAACTAATGATCGCTATGAAAAAGCTTCTTGACTAGAAAATATTGCGCTTACTTTATCAGGAGTAAACAAGTTATTTTGTTTCTTACACCTCTGGCTCATCGCACTTTATAATCAACGTGCAATTCAGACCTTTGGGCGTTAAAGTTCTGAGGGTCATCACGACACAGCTGTGTGTCTCCCCACCGCTCCTGGCCCATAGGGTATATCGGCGGATTTACATCCAATGCAACTATTGTTTTCCCAAAACCTTATACACATATATTCCCAGCACGCACAACAACTGTGAGAGTGTCTGGATTTTAGGTGGATTTCGAGCCACCCATAGTTGCCGTTGATTACTTTCAACTTAGCCTTATACTTTTTTCCTACGATGCCTGCCATCTATTGCCAAGTCCAGTCCACTTTGGCCTTTGGGTCCAATCTCCATATGCCGCAATAGTAGCGTGACAAAAGCAAACCGTTACATTATCATCATTAACACCTTTGGGCGTTAAACTTGGGATATTCAAAACCAGCTATGTAGAACAAGGGGTATAATCTTATTACTATCATCGCATTTCAGGAAAATGAGAAAACCCATGTGTCAAATAAAACCACAATGAGAATTTTTGTTACACTTTCTACACTGTAAGTTATAAAAATGTGATTACAAGGCGCTGCAACAGAAACACTTATAAACCCGATGAAATTTCTGACAAACGAGAACAAAGTGACAACGATGCTCGTAAATTTTTCCGCAAGATCGACATTTGTGCAAATTACGAAAATGCTCAATAGTGCACACATTGGCCAATTTTTTTCATTCCTGAACTTTTTTCCTCCATACTCTGCAATTTCTCCCAATGTGCCTGTTAAGAGTGGATCTATTAGAGAACATTTTTCCACAGTGTGGGCATGAATGGGGTGGTCCGCAATCGTATTTAACGTGTGCCTCGAAGTTATATTGATCTGAGTACAGGGCGCTACACTTGGGACAAGTTAAGGTCTGGCGAAATATCTTGAGAGCGTTAGGATTCCATTTGCAATAATAACGCATGTGGTTGACCAAGCTGTTAGGCTGCGGGTAAGTTTCTCCGCAGTACTTGCATTCATTCGACTTATTCGCATCTCCTGAAACATGGCCAAAATATTATAAATCACAAAAATGCTAGTTTATGCACCTAGAACAATGAAGTTGTGACAACTTAACTTGGCTGTTCGGTTTTAAATATCACAGAACAATTAGGAACTGAGGACAAAAATGTTCATTCTTTATATGCAAAGACCATAGTCTTTGGAACATACAACTCACAGTTTCCAGTAATAAGCTTATTAAACTAGAAACTAATGTTCGCATTATATGCTCAGGTCGAACGTGTAAATTTGACATTCCTGTCCTACTTCGGAGTAAAAACAACAATGTACTGAGTAGTACAATAATGTACTAAATCAGGAAGAGAATCATCTTTATTTTCAAAAAATCCTCATGTTTCAATTACACTGCGGTCAAATATGACATTCCTTATTGCAAAAATTTCAAGTTCTATTAACAAGATTTTTTTCATTCAGTTTATGAAAGGCTGAAAACATATAGCTGTGATTTTTTGTTTTGTTTTTTTTTTTTTCGAAGTGGTTTTTAAAGAAACTGAACAAAACAAGATGCTAAAAAATTTGCTGGTCGGAAGGCTACACATAACAATAATTTCTCAGGTTCATCAAATACTCGTTGATAAAATATTGCCATAAAGAAGCTCATCCAACTTGTTTACTTTTAACACTGTTTACAACATTGTGCCTGTAGATTCGTATGACTTCCTGCAAAAACGGATGTGAGTTCGATATGAGGCAATTCTGCTGTAAACTTTTCCACAATATGAGCATGAGTGGGAACGTCCGCAATGGTGCCGAATGTGGTAGTTCAATTGTTTTTTAGTTCCGTATACGGCGCTGCACGAAGAACACGTAAAGGGTCGCGGTGTATTGCAGAGAAGGTTGGAATTCCAGTTGCAATTATACCGCTCGTGGTTGATCAGATGACAAAGCTGCTTGTATGTTTTTCCGCAGAACTTGCATTTATCGTCTGCAACGTAACCGAAAGATTATGAACTTTCAATTGTACGAGTCAATAAAATGCAATAGATATATTCAGTCTTTGGAACTAAACCTACCTATTCGTTTTTACTTTCTGACTCATCTTTTTATAAAGGCTTTTGGATCGTAAAACTGATGGTTGCCAATAACTTTTTCATACAACTAAGGGAAAAATGTATTCAACCTAGGCCAGAGTTAAACAAGTCATTTTAGTTCGAATCGAACATGCAGTTCAGACCTTCAGGCATGAAACTTACAATATTCGAGGAACAAGAGTTGTTTCGTCATTCTCACCTTGGAATTATAAGAAATCCTGTACGCCAATAAAATACATCATTATGAAAAATACTGTTGGTTCACTGGACGCTAAAAACAATACGCTGTATTTTGATTTTTAGAGTCTTTTCAAAATAAATTCAACAGAATCGTGTACTATGAAAAAATTCAAAAATAGCAATGATTTCTGTGTATATATTAAGAACAAATAATAAAATATTGTCTTGTCACAGGTTCAATTATACATGAATATTCTCATTTGATCCTTTCGAAATCCTGGCTGCACCAGAAACACATAAAGACCAGTCGTGTTTTTTGAATATGCTTGCATTCCAATTACAGTGATAACACATGTGGCTGGCCAAGTGACAAAAGAACTTGTATTTTTTTTTCACAGAACTTACATTTATTAAATTCATAATTCTAGGGATCACAAAAATGCCGGTTATCACACCTTGGACAGTTAAGTCCTTGTAACTCAACTAAGCTGTTCGGTTTTCACATTTTGACTATTTATTATATAACAGTCTGTGGAGCATAAAACTCAAGGTTACAAGTAACTTCTTCATCAATCAACAGAAAAGTGTACAAAACAAGATATTTGTTTTCAAATTTGACACTTCTATTCCTTTTCTTTCAACTTTTCGCAAACACGAATGTGCCTTTGAAGATTATAGCTATGCGTATAAGCTTTTCCACAATGTTTGCAAGTATGGAAACGGCCGCAATCGTGTTTTATATGGTAGTTCAAGCGATACTTAGATGAGAACGACGCACTGCACGAAGGACACGGAAAAGCCCGGGGAGGTATCTTGAGATAATTAGGATTCCAGATGCAATTATTACGCATGTGATTTTCCAAGTGACCAGTCCGCTCGTAAGTCATTCCGCAGTACTTGCATGTATTCGAATCATATCCGCTCTCTGCAACATGCCCAAGATTTATGAATTTACGATTGTACCAATCACAAAAATGTCAGTTAATTCACCTAGGACAATAAAGTTTCTGCAACTCTACTTCACTGTTCGGTATTTCTAGTTTTTAGTTAATCCCCATAAAATTTTCTTTGGAGCATATAACTCACCATTGAAAATAACTACTTCGTACAAAAAAAGGAATAATGCACCTATAAAACGGAGTCAAACAAGTCATTTCACTATGAATTGAACGTACTGTTCAGAACTAGGGTTGCTATCATTATTCTCACTTTGTAATAATGAGAAAACTTGTGCGTTTGTATATTACATCATGAAGAACATCATGTTTATTTTCAAAAATCTCAAGAGCACTTGAGTTACATACTGATCAATCATAACATCACGAATTGTTTTGTATTCGCAGTTGTAAGAACATTTCTTACTTACACCATATGTTCATTAAACTCTCAAGACAAATCGTTGTATTTCATGAGTGGTTTATAAAAGAATACAACAGAACAATGTACAACAAATTTTTTATATGGGTAAAGCTAAAAATAACAGGATCCGTAGCTCAATGGTTAGGCCACTGAACTGCGAATATAGAGGGCCTGGGTTTGAATCCCAGCTGCCCCAAGGATTTTTAATTTATTTTAAAAGTTCTTAGGGAGCCTCGGGTAAACTTTTGACCCGGCGATGGTCTTGAGGATTTGTCTTAATTAAGGTTGCTAAGGTCCTTCTACCCCATCGTTGCCCCTCGGACAAGGATGTTAAGCCATCAGCCCCGGGGGAACGCATGTTACATCGCTACACACACACACACAAACGCGCGCGCGCGCAACTTACGCACTCTCTTCTATGCATTTCACTCGTTATTACACCTACTTCACACACACAGGAGCACACAGATTACGCAGTGAACCAGTAGGTCCAAGTATCGTGGCTGACAGAAAGGTAGGAATACATCCGACACTGCATCTAACGAGGCTTAAAAGAGATACAGTGTGTGCAAGTATCAATTTCATTCTTAAATAATGCCTATCCAAGACAGAGATAAATCAGTATCTATTGATTGATAGCATATGGTAATACATTTCAGTAAACATATCAGTAATAAATGTTTTTATTGTTTACACTATTTACAACATTTATTACTTTGATTTCTTCTGGGTTTCTGCAAGAACGATTGTGATGTACTAGACTGTTGATATGCTTGAAGATTTTTCCGCAATACATGCATGAATGGGAACGTCCGCAATCGTATTTCATGTGGGATCTTAAGCTGAATTTATTTGAGTATGACGCGCTGCACCGTGAACACATAAAAACCCGATGAGATTTCCTGAGGACGTTGGGATTCCAGTTGCAGAAATGACGGATGTGGTTGGAAAAGTGATTGCGCTTCTCGTAAGTTTTTCCGCAGTACTTGCACACATTCAAACCAGCCGTGTCGTCTGCAACATTGCCGAGATAGAACGAATTTACAATTGCACGAATCACAAAAATATTTCTTAATGCAACAAGAAAATCAAGTTATTGTAACCTAACTTCACTGTTCGTTAATTCCTATATAATTGTCTTTGGAGCATACGACTCACAATTGCAAATAATTTCTTCATAAAACAAAAGAATTATGTACCTATATAATGGAGTCAAACAAGTCACTTCAATACGAATTGGACGTGCTGTTAGGAGCTCCAGGGAGAAAACTTACGATATTGAAAATTAGCTATTCGGAACGAAGGTTGTTATCAGTCTCCTCACTTTGGAATAATGGGAAAACTTGTGCAGTCACAAATTATATTATGAAATGCATCATGTTTATTTAAAAAATCTTTAGATGACTCGAGTTACATTGTCATTATTTATTCACAGTTGTAAGAAACAAATTACATCGTCGGTTCATTAAACGCTGAAGACGAATCGTTGCATTTTATTAATGAGGTGATTTAAAAATGAAATCAACAAGACAGTGTACTCTAGTGTACAAAAATAATTTTCCTTACAAGTAAAGCTGAAAATAAAAACATCTGTGGGTCAATAACTATAAATTTATGAAATATTGACATTGAAGAAAATCCATCAGTAATGAATGTTCTCATTGTCTACACTATTTACAATATTTATTTCTTCGATTTCTAATGGGTTTCTGCAAGAACGATTGTGATGATTAAGGCTGGTGATATGCTTGAAAATTTTGCCGCAGTTTATACATGAATGAGAACGTCCGCAATCGTTTTTCAAGTGGGATTTCAAGTTGGACTCAGCTGAGTATGAGGCACTGCACCATGAGCACGTGAAGGGTCGTAGAGATTTCTTGAGAACGTTAGGATTCCAGTTGCAGAAATAACGAAGGTGGTTGACCAAGTTACTAGGCCGTTCGAAAGTTCTTCCGCAGTACTTGCATTTCTTCAAATCATCTGCAACATGTCCAAGACTTATGAATTTACCATTGTGCTAATCACAAAAATGTCAGTTACTTTGCCTAGGACGGTAAAGTTTCTGCAACTCAACTTCACGATTCGATTTTTTTAGGTTATTTTTTTCATAAAACTAGATATCAATGTATCCATGAACTAGAGTCAAACAAATCATTTAACTGTGAATCGAACAAGCTGTTCGGAGCTTCAAGAATAAAAACTATGATTTTCAGAATTAGTTTCATTTAACGAGGGTTCTTTTCATTATCCTTTTGGTAAGTTTTTCCGTAGAACTTGCAATTCCTCGGACCGGTCGCATCGTCTGCAACATGGCCAAGATATAACGATTTTACGATTGTACGAATTACATAAATGTTGGTCAATACAACTATAAAAATCAAATCGTTGTGAGCCAACTTCTCTGTTTGGTTTTCAACATTACATAACAATGTTTATGAATGCAACTTGAGAGCGGTTTTACAATAATTTAAAATTAAGAAAAGAAAAGAAAATTTGCATAACCATTCGCAAAAGTGAAAAAGTACATTATTCGTTATTTTGATAATCCGTCGAACTTTAAAATAAAAATAATAAATCTCATAAGAAAAAGTTGTCAGGGGTTAAATTGAACGCCCCATTAGTGCTCGTTGATAAAATTACATGAAGCAAAAATAAATTACACAATACCAAATTTCAGTCATAATTTGCAAAAGTAGAGGAATGCATCTTTCATTGTTCCACCACTCGATCGAACCTATTAATGAAAATAATGAATCTCATAAAAAAAATTCCAGGTCTCATTCTAGATCACTTCCTTTCTTTATTTTTCTCAGAAAATATTACAAACTTTGAGCCGAAAAAAAATCCTTAATCATATAACATAACTCTTGAATAGTTCACCTACGTCGAAAAACTGACTGCCATTTTCTTTAGACAATGTGAATACGCAACATTCCAGAAATGCACAATTCCGAAAATACTGCAACACACGAATTTCAGTGATTTTCGATATATTATCACTGACGAATCAATGAAGGACCAATCATTCTTGCTGTTTTCCAATCAATATTCTTTAAATTATAAATAATACTAATCTTGCAAAAATCACTCTGATAATTAAATATTATTCACATAAATATAGATTGAATACATTTTAATTTTTGTGGGAAAATTTCTCTGCCCAAATTTTGAAAAATTTTCTGATTCGACTGAAGAAAACTTTTCATTATAAAAATAAAATCACACAGAACAGAAAGTTTGGTTAAAGTCAAAAAATTTTTCGCTGATTTCGTTAACTTGATACAAAATAGTGGTTCGTGTATCACTTGGAAAAGAATTGTCCATTTGATGCAGAAAAAAACTGTACTTTCCCCCAAAGTGTCAAAATTAATGTTCCATAAAATATTCAAATCTAGAATAAATTATTTTGCATATAGATTTACAAATAATCAATACGCCATGATCTTCAAATTTTATAAAGATTGTTATCACAGATTAAATATTTTGAAAATAAGTTTAACTTCTCCTATCAGCAAAACTGAAATAAACATTAATTTATCCATGTATGAGAATGTATTACAAATAAAAAGTTTCAGCAATGAACTGTAACCTTATCATCCAGCAATTATCTCAAATATACAAATCGATTACGATTGACTTGGATCTTATGAAAGATATAACTCGCCCCCCCTCCCCCCACCCCCAACAAAAAGTTCGGGTACATGCACTTACTTGGCACCATTATAAACTATAATGAATTTCCTTTCTGGAAAATTCAAAGAAACATTGGAACCCTCTATATTTAAATTAATATAGTCAATAGTTCCATTGAAATATGGAATAAATGCAATTTAGAAGAACTGAAATATTTTTGTGTTAAATATTATATGTACTTGTGAATAAATTTTCATCAAAGGAAGATATAGATATGGACTTTTACCAAATTGTCCATTTTTCTTTCGTTATTTTTGTGTGCCTGAATGTTTTTGTTCATGACGCCAATTCTTCAAACTTTCAAAAATCATATTCTATCTCAACTTCGTGTTTTAACCAAAGTAATATAAAAATTTCCTCATTGAATAGAATGACCAACTGATTAGGCAAAAGAAAATTGACTGGTTTTTTGTCTCTATATTGTTTCAATGGAAAAAACATAATGGTAGCCTTCAAGGACAGAAATATTTCCCCACCAAGCGATGGAAAAACCACGTTAAATCAATTCTGCTCAAAACTGAATCTTCAACTAATGACAGACGAGGCATCCTGGTAAACGCAGTGGACACGAGCGATGTGTTCGGCAAGCGTATCGGGTCTTGAATACGGTCGTTTGCAATATTGACAAATGATCTTGAGTTTAGTAGGACCGCAGCCGTACTTGATGTGGCGGTTGAGTGACGAGAAATTTTTGTACGTTTTAAAACAGGCCATGCAGTTATATTCCCCAACGGTGTTTAGGTCTGCAAATAAAAAGCAAAACGACGTCGCGTCATCGACACTTTCTCGTTCTCTTTCCTAGTCCAAACGCACAGCCACAAAGTTCCCCCAAAATTTAAACAAAAAATCAAAACAAAACAAAATAATGAAGGAAAGCGCAAAAAACGTAGCATGATGTGGGAAGGGTAAAAAGATCCAAATTTCGTGTTCCAACGTTTATTTCAACAGCGATAAAAATTTACAACGACCGTTTTGTCGAAAATAAAGAAACAAGCAACAAACTTTGATACAATTTGTATATACAAAAATCGCATAAAATTGCACCTTTATTTGGTATTGGTTTTTTTTTGGCTTTTCCGAGACTCGCGGGGTTCTGCTAATTTGTTGAATTTTGAATAACTTTTCCTTTGTCATATTCAATTCAACTAGAATTTCGCAGGTGAAATATCCCATTTTGAAAATTGCTTTTTCGTTAAATGTATAAAAAGTATGACAATGAAAGTGTCATTTGCCAACGGTTGAACCGTGGATGTTGAGAATGTGCTGCTTGAGGTGGTCAGGGCGGCAAAAGTATTTTCCGCAAAAGCAAGTGAAGGTGTACCGACTTCCAAGGCCACGGCATTCGTACCTACGTTTATTTTTTTCATCAATTTTTTGTTATTCTTATTGGTAAGAGTAGGTTTTATCGAAAAAAACTCACATTTAAGAATTTTTTATTTTGAAAAGGACTTGATTTTAAATGGGGGCCATTTTATCAGAAAATAAAAGGTGCTTTAAGCTTGAATTTGTACATTCAAATTTAACAGCTTTTTATACATGCATTGAACTTTAAAAAATTTATGACAAAGTGACATATACTCACAAAAAATGCTTACATGGATATAAATCGAATGTGGTTATTTCAATACAAATTGTTAACTCATATTCATAAAACAAATACTAACTCAACACAATGTTAAATTCCTAGTTTTTTAATTTATTTTAAAAAGGCCACTGTATTTATGCTTACTGGTGACATGACATCAAATTTATCATAAGGAAATAAAAATTTCATCAAGAATTCGACAGAAATTCAACTTAGGCAGCCTAAAATTTAACATTGATTTGTGAGTAAGTATTGAATGGGGAAAAATAAATTTGTTCTTCGCAATAAAAATGTATCAATTGAATAGGTAGCTAAAATTCAAAAAGGAAAAAATTAATTGTAACTACATCATTTTACAGAACAGTACTTCAGATTTTCAGCTAACAGAATTTCAAGTCATGGTTCTCACATCAGTTGAAAAATTTTAAATAATAAAAAGAAAATAATATTCGGGAAAATCTTAAAAAAATCGAAATATTATATTGCGTTCATTGAATGAATGATTACTCTTTATGTGAATCAAAAAATGTGTTTTTAAATTTTTCCACGTCCTCTTACGACACTATTTCATGACTTATACAGCATGCTTTAATTTTCAACCGGTTTCTAAAGATTCGATAAAACTTGTTACAAAAAATTGAATTGTGTTTTTAAAAACCATAATTTCCATCAATTGACGTATGGTGTCAGATTTTTGACATAATGGAATCAATTACATGATGCTTAATTCTACATAATTTGTAAATAAATCCAAAAATCAGAAACAAGTGAAATGAAAAAATCATCATTTTTGAATATTGAACATGCATATTTCTGAATAGTTGAATTTTTTTAGCAACATCAAAATAAGGAGTGTTGTATTTGGAGCAACTATTAATCTCCAGCTTGTTCTAAGGAGTCTATACAAAATTCAATATAATTCAACTTGACAATTGTAATATAATTGACGGAAAACTTGTTCATTGCAACGAATAGATGTTATATCAAATTGACAGAAATAGCAGTTTACGTCTGAATTTATTCTTCATATTTTTGTACGATCATAACCATTATTACATACATCATAATTATACTTACAAGGGGAAGGCCTGAAAAGTCTGAAACTGAAATCGAAATCGCAATAGATTTTTCAGAAAGGTAATCGAATTTCATTCCACACGTATCTCATCTTTTTAGTAAGAGAAGCCTACACATTGGGAGATATTAATTTTTAAAAATCACAGTTTTTCGTTGCTAATCAATCATTATTAGCTTCTCATTCACCAAGACTCAATGGCCCAGGCAAGCAAGACATCTGCCTCATTTTATGTACGTCCCGGGGGTTCAAATTCTGAGCAGTACAATTCATTTTTTTCTTTTTTTTTTCGTTGAATCGTTCATGTCACATTCGATGCTGAAATCGACAATGTTAAGAATTTTTATCAAATGTGCTCGTTGGGAAAAAAGACTGTGTTTCAAATGCTTCTACGATAATTATCGCCCAAAAGTATGTACTTCATAATATAGGGTACAAAGAAAGCAAGTACATCACATATTTTATGGTTTAATATAACATTATATGTTTTTTCAACACTGGCTTATGATTCATTTTCTTCTCTCATCCTGAAACTTGAAATTCTATACTGGTTCTATATCATATAACCATGATCCAATTTTTGCCAAAATTACAATTCTTAACATTGTCGATTTTAGCATCGAATGTGACATGAATAATTTAACCAAAAAAAAAAAAAATTGTTACTCCTCCGGATTTTAATGCAGGACCTACATAAAATGAGGCAGGTGTCTTGCCACCTGGGCCGTTGAGTATTAGTGAAAGGGAAGCTAATGATTGATCAGCAACGAAAAACTGTGATTTTTGGAAATTAATATCTTCTAATTTAGGCTTCACTGACAAAAAAGATGAGATACGTGTGGAATGAAATTCGATTACCTTTCTAAATCTATTGCGATCTCGATTTCAGTTTCAGACTTCGGGCCTTCCCCTTGTTAGCTTTAGGGTAATTTAGAGTTACATATTTCAATAATGTGCAAGTTTCGGTTAATTTTAGTCATTTAAGAATCACATATTTGTCTTATAAAACAATGTATTTTCAACTTTCAAGAATTACAGGGTCGACACCAAATTTTGAAAAAACATACTTCTTAGAAACAATTTTGATAATAATTATCAACAAATTTAAAATGAAATTCCTCAAAAAATATTCCTTGTAAACTTAAGTGACATTTACAAGTTGAAATATAATTTCATTTAATAGTACTTAAGAACTGTACAGTTACATGAAAAATTTAAATCTCACAGGTCTGTTTGCATGAAACGAAACAAAAACGACAAAAAAAGTAAATTATTAGCACATGACCAGTTTAATTTTTGAGTTATGGAGAATAAGTCAAATAATGTAGTTTTTCAATCAAACAATATCAATGTGTTCTTGCAGGCAAAGTGATAAGAAAAAAAGATTAACTGCAGAAATAATAAAATCAAAAACTTGCGATATAAGTATTCTGCAAATAATTAGGAAAACCTCAAAAATGTGAGTTATTTCGATGAGGGACCTATTCAGAATCTGAATATACCTAGAATGTCGGACAAGGCTGCTACGGGTTCTATAACTACGACGACACATGACGCATTGGAATATTTTTTGTGAGCCAGCTACCGCCGCGACCAAGGCTGTAATCACAATCAAGCCACTTTACTATACAAGTTTCCCTAAATTTCCAAGCTCAATTCGAACCCAATAAAAATTTCATCGCCCTCAAAAGTCACTTGAAAAGTCAATTACATTATCCATCAAAACTAGAAAACTTTCTGCAAAACCAGAAGAGGGACCCCTTTTTTCAAAGAATATTTTACCAAGTTACTCGAAAACCCCTTGAATCTCTTCCAAAGCCAAAAAATTTGACGTGCAAAAAAACGCTCTCGACATGCGTTGAAAAAAGTACCACGAAATGATGCATGAATGAAGGCAATAATGGAATGTTATCGAGTTAATTAGCCGAACAATATCTCGAGCTCAAGTCATAAGAAACGACCAACGGGTATGTATTTCTCGTTTCCTCTTAGTTATGAGCTAATTTTATTAGATGGCCCAAAATGTACTCATAATATTGTGACATCAAGGGTAAAAAGGAAAAGGGTTTTCCTATGGTTGAGACCTCCAGAACTTGTAGAGGACCTTAACGTCTTTCGCGGTAAGTTGCTGCTGCTGCTGATGTCGCTGGTGTTGCTGCATCATGGCCTCCAATTTTTCGCTCTCAGAAAAGCACTCGGCCATGTGTCTCAGCAATCCCCCGCGATATTTATAAGTCCTCTTGCAGGAGGGACAAGAGAGCCTGCGATAATCCGACATTTGGTGGGATGTCGAGTAGGGGACCACAACCTTCGACCGCAGTACTAAAATTTCAACGCAACACATGTGCCATTGTGCTTTTTGCGCCGAAGTTTTTATTTTTCTACTATTTTGTTTCCTTAAATGCATTCTGTCATAAGGCTTGAATTAAATTATTCCTGCAATTTTGGTGGATGAAAATCATATAGTTATAAAGTTATGGTAGATTATCTTTACACATACAATAAATATTTCATTATTCTTCCATTTTAATAAAAATAAACAAGACTCGAGTGTTTTATCTTCAAAATTTTCTAGTTTAGTACAATACTGGATATTTATATGGCACAATGAGGGCTGTAAAATTCAGGGACCAGTTATCCTCAAACGCAAATTTTTTTAGGTTGCATCAAGGAAATAAAAAATTAATCATGCTATTAAATACATGAAAACTATAGGGCCACGTGCTATAAAACGAAAAAATGATTGCTTTTGTGTTCCAAGTCCAGAAAAAAACGTCATTTCTCGGTGAATAATTCGATCTTCAAATGGATGTGTTTAGACTCTAGTATAAAAATGTTATTGTGTCTAGAATAGATAAGAATAGACAATACCTATCACTACTATATGTATATGTATACGTATCTGATACAGGAATTTCTTTGGGGAGTATTGAACATAAGAAAAAACTATACAAGCCATTTTATCAACTTGGTTGAATGATAACTTGATCTACTGATTACATTAACAGATTTGAGCTATAGGTCAATAGATATCAATTCAATTTATAAAAACGACACATTTTCGAAACTGGCTTATTACAATAAATGTTTGAGTAGTTCAAAAATACTATCGAAAATTTACGACATATTTGAATTTGAAATAAATACTTCAAGAGTAAGTAATATTTAAAAAGTCGTACATGCTGTGAAATTCTATAAAATGGAGGCTTACGCTATTTCTTGATTGAATTGTGAGATGAATTCGGTATTTGTACTTCCGATCAATTCAAAATTATATTAACCAAGTTACATTAAATTATCACAATTAAATTTATGTTCGACAAAATCCAGGTCCCTTTTTCAAAGAAAAAAAAAAAAAAAAAACTGCAAGAGTAAATTTTGAAAAATTCAATTTAAATAATAACTGGCTCAGAAAATAGTTAGCAAGGTAGAAATAGAGAAATGAATATACTCAAGTTCTTCAATAGTAACACTAAATAATAAAAATACTTCAAAAAAAATACATTATTTATTGATTAGTGGTGACGTCGTAAAACATTTTGTCCAATTCAAATCATCCAAATTGTATCTGTTCTAGCCATATTTACTGCGATGAATTTCAATGAAATATTTAATTTTTTCGATTAGTATGATTGACTGAATTCAACTTTTTTGAAAAATTTGTCATTTTAGGGGCAACAACTCTCTTTCTGCAAAAGTATCACGGTGTAATCATGTGAATTAAACAGAAATAGCCGAAATGAATCCAGGCATGGATTATCTGTCAAGTAAGCACATTCAAGAAATTTAGAATAGAAACTAACAATTTTTTGTTGCTGTACACTTTATCATTAGAGCTTGATAGAACTTGCCACTCAATATAAATGGTTTTTCCATGGAAATAGATTCAGGATGAATTCCAAATTTGCAGGTCATAGGCATTGATGAGCAGTCATGAGCTCAAATATCTAAATCGACTGTTACAACGAAATACATTTAAAATACAAAAACTTGGTAATCATACAATTTCTGGGCATATCCTGTGATTTGTGGAAGCAGACGGCGAAACATGAAAAAGCCTGTTGACCCTCTGAAGCAGTTGATTGTGAAAAGCGCTAATTTTGTTTTTTGTGTCTCATCACTATTCAATCATAAATTTTCAGTGACAGATGTTGACATGCTAATAAACGATATTCAAATAAAAACATTATGAGATGACAAATCAAGAACTCGAATGTCATGCTTAACTTTGCGTAACTCATTTTCAACGATCGATGATGCAACAATGAGACTAAATCTACATTCTGAACTAATGGACTTAGTATAATAAAACGATTCTTTATTAGAGTTTGAAAAAAATGAACTTTCACTTCCAAGAATCAAGTAGAAGAAAATGCACTTACCTTATTCTTAAATCTAGTTATCTTTGGATAATTGAGAATAAATAATAAATAAAAACAAAATTATTTAAACTCGAGTTTAAGAATCATGAGCATGATAGGAATGAATGAAAGATTTGTATATGTTGCAAAAATTATTTATTTGGCCAATATTTTCAGTACAAGAATGCACCATAAGATGATGACTCGAATAGGGGATTCAGATAGTAACGAACAAATTTGGAATAGAACTTTCCGAGAGAAATCAACATCAACTTTGAAAATTATTAGATGAGGAACATAAGAAAATCATGTAACTCTATCAAATCTTTCGCGAACGTAAGGGGTAATAATGTGGCCAGTTCTTTTTTGGTGTGCTCTCATGAGGTCCATTCTGGCGAAACGTCGATTGCAGGTTGGGCAACAGAAACGCCTTTCGACGCCGCATTCAAATTTCAAGTGACGAGCAAGGGTGTATTGAAGCAAATATTTTCTTCCACATCGAAAACAGAAATACCTGTACGATTCTGAAACACCATTTTTTCTTTCGCAATCACACATGTCATCCCACTCATACAATTTAGAATAACCAAATTAGAAAATTTTGCAATTTACTTTATAAAAGGCAATGTGGCGCAACCCACATTTTTATTTTTATCTTTGGCAAAATTGAATTATCCAAAATTCGTATCGATTCTTTTACATTTCTGGCGCCTTGAAATGCAGCGAATCAAAAACGAAAGAAGGTTGCTTTTCATGTATAAAAAGGTAACTGTACACACGTGCAACATTCATTCATAGCTATCAGTCACACAGCGATAATGAAGGTATGAATCCAGAATGTACTTGTTGACCAGTTATATGAAACCAGTGATGAAAAAGAAATATTTAAGATCAAACGCAAAGTGAAATGAAAACTGAAGGAAAAGAAACAAATTTATCAAAATGTACATCCTGACAAGTGCCGTTGTTTATATCACTTGTCATAGGTGTAAACCCAGAAAAATTGTTTCGTTCCTGTTGAAAAAAAGTATCATTATTTAATAACAATAAGAAATTGTAAATCAATCAAAAATACATATAACATACAGATAACATTTAATTACATGACAATTGCTCAATCATTTAAGATAATTTTTGCACAATTTGTAACTTAAGTGATCATTTAACCAAAATACATATCTGTGCAAATGATACACTCTAGTCCCAAATTGCATTATACAAAATATCATAAATAAAATTCAGCAAATTATCTTCAGTTATTGGCAGATATATAGAAAATATATATATATATGTTTCGTGTGCCGATACAACCCACGAAACTTAATACTTACAAAATTTTCGTTACTTGACAGACCAGAGAGCTCCAATCTCCATTCCAAGTATCACTCAAAAAAAATCGCGGAACATACATAGCTTAAGGACAGCAAGAGCAAACAAAAAAAGTTGTTTGACAACACAGTTGCTCAATTATTTTAGCAATATATTCAATACAAATGATAGGTCAAGAAGAGAACAAAAAACCTGAAAGAACATCATCATCAGTTATCAGTCCTGAAATACACAAGGTGATAATTGATTAAGCCTCCCTACAAAACAGTTATTGGCAAAATAGAAAATTTCATACATATCAAAATACAAGTCGTTGATGAATAGACACCTTGGGACATGTCACAAAAAACACTAAAATCATGATGATATGGGGCACATTTACACAATTTCCATAAGTGTTTTATGGAACAGCTGAAAATTAGACACTTGCATGGGAGTAATCAATTCTTATAATTATGTGTAATGTTACAAGGGCTATTGAGATGACTTAATGCACAAATTGATTTCCAGTATAAATGATACTGAAACCATATGTTAGAAATAAAACGTTCCTAAAGTAAAAAGATTATGCTAATGTCACATAATCGACCTGCCTATTTTGAGTACAATTGGAGACTTTTCAGCTGTAAAATCACATGAAGAGGTATAAATATTAATGTTCAAAAAATTGCCCAGCTAACCTTGGATTTTTACCTATAAATCCAGAATTGATCAACTCATATTATTTTACTTTCTCTAAGCATGAACAAAAAACAAATTGACACATAAACAATGAAACATGCAACAAATGCGAAAGACAGCAAAATGTTGAATGTTTGACATTGAACAATAACCATAGTCGACGTTTTTTATTCACACTAGATTTTACAAAATGCAAGACATACATGTCATATAATATATATAATCAATCATAATAAAACAAGAATACAGTAAAATAAACATAAATAATAAAATTGTACCATTATACAATACCGTCCATCAGAAATCCATCCATTTGTGAAATTGTCTTTGTCATCTTGTCATCTAGTCCTTGAGCACCAATTGAAATTTCATTGAAAACCACAAAAGGTGATATTCGAAATGAAATGTCAACCCGTTGTAATCTCCATCCTGATGTTCAAGGAAAATACCAAAATGGTATATTCCTCCACTCCCGAATTATTCGCGCTCAAAAGCGCGGATGAGAAAAAAAAGACATTGAATTACAGAACATGAATAAATGCAATATGTACAATTTCTGTGGGATGAAAATATCAAATATAAAAATTGGTTTTAATAATGAAAAAATTTGGCCCTGGGGCAACATATTAACTATGCCTTTATGTCTTACCAATTTACCTTTGATACTTTACCACATTAAACTCCTGTTGCAGCATTATCATTCCTCTGTCCTGGATTCAGCGAAATCATGTATTAACACTCGAAAGGCTACTCGGGATCTCACGGCCAGCCGAAAAAGGTCGGACTGACAATGAGGAAAACTCCCAGAATGCCAAAAGAACCGAAGGGATGGCGCGGATAAGGCAAAAAAAATGAAAAAAAAAAAAAAACTATTCAAAGAGGAACCGATCACTTTCGCACCCGAGAAATCGCTCGGCTGCAAAAGGAATAAAAAAAAAAAGATGAGGTAGATCTTGTCCAAGTCCTTTTCTTCCTAAACACTCACAAAGAGGTACATAGGAAGCATTGGTACAAAAATTGTTTTAACAAAATATTACATCGGGACTTGGAAGAAATTCGTAGAAAATTCATGTCAGTGATTATACAATATTAATATATGAACGAATATCAATATTAATGACAAACGTTGATATGTATATAATATTTTATGAATTAAGTTATAAAGCGATGGTAACAATGACCAGAAATCTTGCCTCAAAAGTACAAATCAAGATTTTTGAACACTCGAAGAGTAGAAAAAAAATCCTAATCGTTCCTTTAGAAACAAGTTACCCAAATTTAATAAATAAAAAAAAAAAAAAAAAAAAAAAAAAAAACGATCGATAGATCATGTAAAATGCTTTAGACAAAAAAAAGCATGGTATTTACATATAACTTGGTTAGTTAAAACAACCATGTTTTCCGAGTATAGAATCATGTGCTCATATGATGGTACTGGGAAGTTTGAGAAGGATGAAAAAAAGTGTCTTCCCTTAGTATAGTCCAAGGAGCACATGACTCTTGTGTTGAAAATAAAAAAAAGTGTTGTGTTACTATTGTAGGAAGCATTGCATGCAAAAAAAAAACGAGGTACGCAAAGTAGTCGCACAATGTAGATGCGTTAAGGAAATAAAAAAGTTTGAGTGGACGCGGCATGTCCGCAGAACGAGTCAAATGAAATGTGAGTCCCGAAAAAGTCCATTTCTTACGCCACATGCCGCATCTTCATAGCCCTCTTGTGTGTACAGTCACACGTTTTTAACAGGAGTCCCTTTTTTTCAAATTAAGAACTACATTCTTGAATATCTGTATAGGCATGAAATGAACTCTTATCATTTTCAGGAAAAAAAAATCAAAATCAAATGACAAATTGAGAAATTTAAAGAAAATTTGACAATCATTATTATTTCGTTACATCTTATTTCCAGGATGTACAGGAAAATACTGTATCTTGTGTCCAGGCACGCGGCGTAAGAGGACGCTTTGTCTTATGCGAATCGAGCGTGATAAGGATCATATAACTCGCTCCTCCAACGCCGCGACCGCTACTTCACAACAAATCATCTCAAAAAATGTTCTACGACACTGCAGATAACGTGGAGCAATAAGTTTAACCTTCAATTCTAGCAAGTGACATTGATGTAAAATCAATGTTAGAGAAAATAATCAATAATTCTAAACAGGATAAAGCTATTGTTTATCCTAATGACACCGTCTTCACCAGTTCTAAAAGATTAGTTACACATATTAAATAAGCATATCTGTTCAATTCAAGGTAACCGAGTCTCTGACAAAAACGAGCTTTCTCGCATATTTCAAGAAAGATCGCTTCCTTGAAAATTACCTGGTACGCTCCCTCGTTGGATCACTAATTTCAGCGATCTTTGGAGAGTAAGGAGACAAATAAAAATTGCGAACCGAATCTGAAAACGCGCTTTCGACAAAAAAAAGGGGACAAGAAAAAAAAATTACGCGAACGACATCTGCCATCGACAGCTGCAGTCGCTGGCAGACACCGCAATGGAAAAAGTCAGCATATATATATGATAGCAGCTGGCTCTACTTTGCACCCCTTTCCGAAATAATAATTTCTTCATTAGGTTTTAAACGCAGCTTCAAGTCTACAACGCGTCGCGATATGTACATGTATATTGTATATACATGTAGGAGCATATATCCATTTACTTCCTGGTAGTAAAAGGCCAAGCATGAAATATCTTTAGAGTTCATCACACCGGCTTGCGACATGTGTGTAGTGGTCAAACCAGTTTTTACACTCCCTCAATTATATTTTAGTTTGAAAGGAAAAATATTTTGTGAGACGCTTGCTAGATTCATTTGTAATTTTGTCATTAATATGGGTGGGAAAAATAAGATGGATAAAAACGCGTGCATCAAGGCTAACCACTGCGCATGGGAAATAAAATTTTGTCTTCAGTAGCTAGCCTATTGAACATCTGATCTAAGGGTAAAAGCTGCTAGCAGTAACAGTGTTATAAGCTCTCTCTGCGTTATTATTTTTCATTCAAAGAGCGCAGTTCAACTATAATAGAAATTTCGTTTTTTAAGATATTTTTATTAGCGCGTTTGAATTTCCAGAACCCGAAATAGAAATATACAAAAAAATGTGATAGGGTCAAATTAACAAAAAACAATTTGGAATAATGTGATGAGATCCCAAATAAAAGCTTTTCAGAGACCATGCTACTCTTGAACGAACTAGAACGTTTCCATTGCACCACATTACCTGACAGCGAAATAATCGACGCTGTCATTCCTGCGCAATGGACGCTCGAAGTAATGACTTTTAGATTATTAAATTTTTTGACTGTTATGAAAAAACAGATGTTTTTTTTTGTAGTTTCAAGTGCAGAACCAATAGGGATAAGGTTCGCTATGAATTACCAATTTTTCGTTGGAAAGACAAAAGAGCGTCAATTGTTAAAGAGGACAGCGACAAATGAGAATCGGCCAGTGCGGGCCTACCTTGAGAGTCGCGTTGAGCTTGTACGGCGTCATGGGCAGCGAGAAATACATCATCCTGTGATCCTGTCGCTCCTGCCACAACACCTCCCGCGTTACTCCTATCTCCCGAGACATGCCACGCTGCGATTCCTAATAAACATTACAAACAAACAAAAACATGTAAAGCCATATACTATAAAAGTTTGAGACAAAATAACAGCTTTTCTATAATCTTCTGCAAAAACAGTTGAATGCAAGCCAAAAAACAGTTTTTCTATGTAGCGATAATTATACAGTTACTTTTGAATACTCAAATAATTTATATTTCTATATATTTGAAAGTAGGCAACAATTTATGTGATTATAACATGTCTTGTACTGTTTCCGCTCTACAAGACGAAGTAAAATATGCGCCAAGCAGAAGGATAGAGTACAACATTTTTATTTACCAACAAAGCGAGAGAAATGAGATAAGATATACACTCAGTTCTATTAGGTGTTGGAAGTACACTAGTCCCTTGCTATAAAGAGCATTTTCTGTCTTTTTTTTCTGATGCTAACGAATCAGAGTAAAAAGAGAAGAAAGTACTTGTTTTACCAAGGGACTAGTGTAATTCATTTTACAAAAAGTTCAATATCAGAAACAAGTCTTGTACCGTTTCTGCTCTTTAAGACGAAGTTGAATATTTGCCAAGCAGAAGGATAGAGTACAACATTTTATAAATTAATAAAACGATAGAAATGAAATAAGATATACACTCAGTTCTATTAGATGTTGGAAATAATTCATTTTACAAGAAATTTATTGTTAGAAACTTGTGGATGAAAGCAATGTCTTATATTGATATATAGCTACTCATTTGGCTTGCATTTTACCAGGGGTATGACAGGTTGCCAAAAAAGTTGATATATTTTTGTTTCTGCTGAACTTAACTACCAGAGGCACTGACAGTAATATTGCCGGAGAGAAAAGTATCGCACCTCTCTTCCATAGGATTCTGATTAATCGCTTTTAACCAATCAGAAACCAAAAGAGATAGATAGGTCCGATACTTTTCTCTTGGGCAACATCACTGTCATCGCCTCTGCTTTTTTAGTTTCACCAGGACATTAATGGGTTCCAGCTTTACATGCATCTCAACGGGGAGAGTCATATTCCTGATTGTAACTGAACTATTTTATTTATAACTGTTGAAAATTCAGAACATCAATTCCAGACCTTGGCGGGTAAGAGAAATTTTTCAAAACAGCATCCTTTCAAATGTAGTTTGATATAAAATTCACAAGGGATGATAAGTTACCAGGATGTTGGTTGGGGTCATGACTGGGTCCTGCTCTGGTGCCATCTTGTTCCATTTCACTTAGGTCATTCATATCATCATCAAGCGTTAAGTCTTCCACACTCTCCTCCGCATCTTCAAGGTACTCTGACTTTGGCTGGATCATTTCTTCGGTAGGCTCAGGTTTTTCGATTGGTATCTGGAAATTAAAAAAATATTTTGCTGTTAATTTTTTTCAGCTTAAGCTTGGAATAGAGTTGAACTGATATGTTGAAACTAATCTGCCAATAATCTAACCATTTGGTAATAATACTGCAAGATTGGAAAATTCTTTAAATCTTTATTCGAGTTCGAATGAAACAATTAGTTCTTTTCAAAATTTTAAAATGGAGAGATTTAATGCGTGAATCCTGGAAATGAATCTTTTTATCATGTATGATTCAAAAATGCTTAGATGAACTAAAATTGCGAACGATACATGATAATTTTTTAGTATTGGAAATCATAGCAATAAATAAGATTGGAACAAGATTTGGTCATAAAAAAGCTGCTTTTTATATGTAACTTTACTTTGAACATGAAAATTTATTTTTAACCTTTGGCTTTCAAGCATGGGTATAATAATTGAACGTTAAAGTTTAAATAAAATAGGAAAATTGTCTAGTGTTGTACCGACACCACAAGGCTATGATAAAATATTCGGAGCAGAAGGAAAAAGTAAGAATTTTTCTCTGATAACTACGTGAAAAAATTGAGATCAAACACTCAGTGACGTTAGACATTAGCAAAATTGAAGAAATAGAAAAAAATGTTAATTTTAATTGTTTTACATTAACGAGTTGTATTTTCAAGCATCTTACTTGAAGCAATTCGTCGGCAGGTTTGGTCAGCTGCTGCATTAGTGCTGACCTGCCAAGTGAATCGGATGGGTCGGTAATAACTTTATCATCGGCAATTGCTGTGATGTTCAAAGCGGGAACTTGGTTAACATCACTGGAGTTTGACGCCTCGTGATTTTCGATCGAACTGTCATCACCCATGCTTCGCCTCCTAAACCTTTTTCTTTTTCTTGATGTTGGACTTGTGGAGCCTTCCCTGTAATATTTTAAAATGTACATTATTAGCGGTGTCATTTAGCCATGTTTGAAATTTATATTGAAGTTGATGAAAAATCACAGATATCAATTCAAATGGAAATAATTATTCAAACTTTTTTTCTACATGTTTTATTTTTACTGAAATGTGCTAATCAATAGTTAGATTGCTAATATTTGAGTGTTATAAAAAAATGAATCGTGGAATAATATCTTGGCAAACGAATATAGTACCTGGAGGAGAGTCCTTTGGGGATTTGAGGGCTGGCAGAGTCATCGGGCAAATCGCTGACGCTGACTTGCGACAGACTTTGCCTAGGAACTTTGTTCTTTTCTATCGAGACGGAAGACGCTTGTGGAATGTCAATCGAGGACACTTGTGATGTAACTTTCGTGTGCCTGATATCTGATTTTGAGGTGGTCGCGGCGCCTCCGCCTCCTGTTCTACTTTCCGAGAGTCCCTTGATCTGCAGAGACTCCGCCGCCTTGAGTAACGCTGCCAATTGGTCTTGGGAGATATTAACTTCTCCCCTGTACATATAGTCCATCATGGCCTTCAGCTCTTTAAACTTAACATCTTTGAGTATGAAAACTGGATGTTTGTCATAATGCTCGCTCAGGAGACCCTGAAAAAATACAATAAACAAAAAATGTTAAAAAATTATCCTTAAGAAATGTCTAATATTAGGAAGTAAATATTGAATGAAAAAATCATTTGTAAGGTTTCACTTGATATGAGTGTCTTTTAAGATTTATTATTAGAGGAAGTTCTTTATTACTTTTATTATACAGATGACCCCGAATGACCCACTGGGATTGCTGAGATATTTTTTCAACACAAGTTATTGTATAAAAAACTTGTTCTGTTCAACAAAGACATCTAAATTATTAAAGTGAACAAAAAATTACCTCGCGATTACAATTGAAACTATTTTTTCAGAAGATATGGAATGATTATTTGATATCAAGGCAATCAATTCTTTTTTGAATGTTACAAGGAGTTTGTTGACATCCTTTAGGGGTCATTGGCACTATAGACTGCACTTTTTTCTTTGATATAGATAATATTTAAATATTTTACATGTCTGGAGAATACAAATCTCGCCAAATCGAGTTTGAAAAGACAAGCATTCTTAGGTATGTTTTAGGGATGCATTATATACTGTCTAAGAACTATTTTGTCAAAAAATTAGTTTTTGCTGGAAAGTTTATCAACTAGTTATAAGAAATGTACTTACAGCTTAAAAAATAGAAGAGCGTTTTCTGACGAGAAATTTCTTTTTTTATTGATTGTTCTAATAACCCAAAATTTATAAAATATTTTTTACTTTTTAATGTTAGAACATTAAACCTAACCAAAGCACTTGAATATCATTTATCTTCAAAAATTTTCTATATCATCACCTTTAATATAATTCTACTTCTAACATGACAGTTCTATTTATCTAGTATGCTTTTCAGGATCGTTCTTGAATTTATTATGTTTTTTGGCATTTATTCATCAGACATTTGAAGATTTGTAAAACTCTTTTTTGGACTTGAAATTTGAAAATACAACATTTGAATTATATTATTATAGTACAAATATGAAGATTTATTCATATGTTCGTTTTTTGCACACTAAGCTCTGAGACCCAAAAACTTCAAATCATCTAATGTTTCATATGTAACCTTTTTGGTTAATATGAAATTCAGTTGAAATTGGAATTTTAAACTTGTTAAAAAAATTATCATAACATTTAAAGTCTCTCAAAATAGTAAGGTATATAATTTTAATGAATTGGAAATCAATATGAATACAAGTTGAATGCTGAAATTGACAAATATTATGTGAACTTTGGATGGAAAAAATTTTATAAACTTCAAAAATCCTTTATACACTTTACTTAATCTTTTATAAGAGATTAATAAAAAAAATATTCTATTGAAGAGAATACCTAATTCTAACATTAAGTAATTAAAACTATCGAAGAGACTGTTAAATGAAGAACTTATGAATAACAAAGAATTATAGATTACAAAGCTAAATTTTTTGCAAATAGTTCAATTAGCAAAAAATGAGCTGAAATAAATTACTACTTCGTATCTTGGTTAATTTCAGACTGATTAAAAATAATATTCATTACTCGACAATGCAAAATTGATAAAGAAAAAAATTACTTGTGAATGGAAAAGTTTATAAAATTCCTAGGGAATATAAACATTAAAATACTGCAATTTCTACTATACCCTTTCAATCTTTATTAAAGTTAAAAATATGCTAGGTATAAGGATAGAGCACAAATCTTCAGTCACAAAAAAAGCTGAAAAAATTTACTTACAGTAGGAATTTGTGAGAAAAGAAAACTACTTGAAAAAATTTTTAATGCCATATGATGTTAAAATATAAATAGGAACACATGCTGCAAGTTACTAGTGTCAAAAATTATGTATGAAAAATTTTAAAGAACTAAAGTCAGCTCCACATGTCAAATCTGCTTTTTGTCAATCATGAGTCTGCAATTTACATTACAATGAAAAGTGGGAAAAATTTTACAATCCCAAAATATTTGTTTCACTTGTTAAATTTCTTATTTGGTACATGACAACTTGAAATTTAGATTTTACTGTTCATTAAATGTATAATTGAATAAGAATTTCTTTCAGTGAATCATAAAACAATACAATATATTAAGGTTAATGACTTAGTGTCTTCCCAAATGAAATTCTATTCTCAGGTAATCAGATCCAATTTTTTTTCTGTCACCAACTGGAAGATTCTAGTTCTCGACCTCCCACTGAGTGAAAAATCTTTTATCCTCAATCTTACACAGAAATATACTTTCTTTTATTCTCAAATTCCCAGGTCGATAACCGCCAATCTTCCCCCTTTGACTCCACCCCCCCCCCCCCTGCCCAGCCCTTACCGCCCGCAAACGGATTCTGGGGCTGGTGCCCTGGAAAACGGCCATTTTGCTTTCCCTGTATTGATCCAGTGCCTGAAAAGAGGGGACCCCTCTCCCCCTACAAACAGTCCACTTCCCCCCTCTCTGCCCCGCCCACGCTCTCTTCAACCGGCAGCCATTTTGTTTCAACATCGACCTCACCTCTATTTGGTATTGATCTAACCGTCTGTGAGAAAAATCCGGAACAAAGGAAATGACTCTTTTTCTACCCTAATCTCATAATTGACAATTAAAGGCAATCTTTAAACAATCAACTGTCAATCACTCGTCTATGGAATTCTGTGAGGGAGAAAAAGAAATATTATGTAAAATAAAAAAAAGATTCTCACCTCAAAGTATGGACTGCACGCGGAGAGGACCACTTTGTGAGCCTTTAGATACTTCCCCTCCGCCGCCAGCGTGCAATCAACCAGAGTACCTGACTCTAGTAGGGTATCAAAATTTTGAATGAGGGTCGTTTGGTGGTTGTTCCACCTCAGGCAAAACTGCTGGTCGTCCTCCATCGTTTATTCTGTACACGAAAACACACGAAAACTCTAGGTTAAACGTAATAATCGAAGGTACGCTAACTCGACATTCCCGAGCGTTGTGAACTAAACCGTGCTGAAAGCTCCAAGCTTCCAAAATGGCTGTGATGCAAGCGCGACGCTCGGCCTTTCCCTCCCCCCTTTGTAACGGAAACATCGGGAGGGGGGAGGGGTAGACATTGCGGTTCGATTCCGCGGGGCGAGGGGGCGCCTGCGCGTCGGGGGAAAAAACTGGTACTTCCCGTCCTTCTCTAAAAGATGGTTTCGCGAAAAAAAGCCACAAGGGAAACGACGAAGAAAAAAAACCGGATAACCTATTTTTTCTCCCGACTCGCATGAAAAACTTGACCGATAAAACCGGTCTTCACTCCTAGGACACGATGAGCGAATGAAAAAAAAAAGGACGAACCCGAAATTACAAAACCTGGGAAAAGATTGCGTAATTCTATTTTATCGTCACAAAAAAAGAATCTTTTCATCCTCACACCGACACGTACATGCGCGTTTACTCGACCGTGGTATTCCAATATGGCGTCTAACCGGGTCGCATTTTACCAAGATGGCGAGGCGAGGAAAATTGCGGAAAATGTGGCAGAAAAACTCAAGAAAACTTGGGAAATTCGAATACTTTTCACGAGGGGAAATTGGATAACGGGGTTTTTCACTGATCGCGAGAATGGGAAATTAAACCGCGAGGTAGCAAACCGGGGGGGGGGGGAAGCACAATTTTTTTTTTAATCGAGAACACTGACTCACCGTTATGAGCGAGAAGTTAGGTATCACAAATCACAAGAATTGTGAAAGCGGCAATTGACAAACAACGTTGAACGATGTTGAAAAAAATGTATACTCAGCGCTGCCCTTCTTTTCAGCAATGACGACGCGGTGCTTCTAAGCTGAACGCGATCGACCGGGAGGGGGGAGGTTGGGGGAGGGGAAAAAACGGGAGAGGAAAAGTGCGAGAAGGAAAGGTAATATGCGCGATGCCGTGTTCTCCTCGTGGAACGCTATGGAGTACAATGTCGGGAAGCCATTAATTTTCAGGCATGAGCACATTTTTTTCAGCACCGAGAAAATTCTACGAACTGAAAATCCACAAATTGTCAACCACTACACGACCCGAAATTTGCACAAAATGTCAAAAAAATTGAATGGAAAGTAATAAAAATGATATTCTCGATAATACACATAATGTTGGTGAGACATCAGAAAAACTCGTACCACGCGAGAAAAGCGCGCAATCAACCGCGGCCATGAAAACCACAATGGCGGACACGCGTACTCCCAGAACCCAAAATGGCGAAAATCTGCACGATGCTGAAAAGTCGAACGAAAAACCCCGCACTTTCACGCGAATAATCCGAAAAAAAAATCGCGAATAACACTGCCCGCGATAGAACCGGATATTTGAGGTAAATAAAAAAACGAGGCGTGACCCTGATACCGCAAACCCCTCACTTGATCGGCGAGAATGTCGAGCTTTTTGGCGAAAATTGTGAAAGTTGTTGGTCGTTGTTAAAACTCACCACGGCGCAGTCTTCAACAATATCACAATAGGACGAATCCTTGGGAGGAAGACGTGCGCATCCGGAAGCTGGCGCTTACGGTATCCGTTCAACACGACTGCTTTTCGCACAATGGCGGCGATATTTCGGCGTGCCGCTGTGCAGCTCGAACGAGGTGACGATCGAGGTCGGATTCTGCGCAGTAGTGGGTAGTTTCGGGGAACGAAGCGGCGCAGAACGTGAAAACTCGGTCGTCTGCGCATGCCCCACTTATCCGATAGGTTGAGTTTCCCTCGCGTTTCAGGCGGGACGCGCGCGGGGGGACACCGGAACCCAGACGCCGCGGCTGAGAAAAAAATTTCTCTCCGCTCCTCGCACAACACAAAGAAAATAAAAGAAAAAGGCCGACGAGCCCGGTTGGCCGTCGCTTTCATGAGAAAACTTAGGGAGCTAGTATTCCCGCATATTTCTGTTTCTGTGCCGGGGGGACGAAACGATGCTTCCATGTGGCGTCCGAAAATTCCAGCATTTTCCCCATGGTTTAGGTTTCTATCGTTATTGTGTACCGAAGATTTCGTAGTTTTGCTTGGAGTCAGGAATTATGTGTTTATTTTTTTTCTTTTCTGGAATGATTTTTACATTATTTTTAGAGTTATTTTCTTTATGTACAGGGAAAATAGAGATAAAATAGTTATCGGGAGCTTTATCGAAGATATTTCAGCATTTTCTTTATCGTTTCGACTTTATCTCATTATTTTGTCAAAAAAACTTTACATTTTTTGCATGGAATAATAAGCGACGTTTATTATTTTCTCTTCTACAATGCGTTATGCATTATTTTTTGAGTAATAGCTTTCCGTTGGGAGGAACACATTTTTTCAGCGTTTGAAAGTAACGCGTTTTACATTTTTTACTGTAAAACAATGATGTAACGTGTGACTGTTACGTCAATTAACAAGTAACGATAAATAATGAAAACGAGTTACTTTTGTTCGGTAACGAGTAACGAATGCTCCGTTATTTGTTCTACGTTACTTTCATCAGTGTCATTCAATTTTGAATAGTTTGTAACTTTTTAAGAAATGTTCTGAAAGTGAGTTAAAAAAAAATTTTTTTTTTTTTACTTTCGAATAAAAAATTCTATACACAAAGTTGTCATTGGGACAGAGTGAAACGTTAGTTTGTGGACAAATTGTCAACACAAAATATGGTTTTCCACTTTCTATTATAAACTTACACATATTTATTCAAAGCAATACAATTTAGAAATCCGTGGGAATAAAAGATCTTAAAATCTACAGCTGGATCTTCAACATCTATAGATCATGCTAGAAAACCTTACGTAATACAAAAAAAAACATGAACAATACTAAAAATACTAGATTGCAATTAGCTGATTAAAAAGGCTATTAGATTTTTCAAAGATTTATGTTATTCCAGGAATCAATAAATTTTCATTTCTTAAGCATTGAATTCGAAAATATAATACGTAAATACATACATAGGAGTCCATAAAAAGGCTGGAAAAATTTTCAAATTCTCAAAGTCTGTAAACGATTCTAAAAATATTGAGGGCACTCTAAATTTCTTTATAGATTACTATATAAAGATACTTTGTTCTGCAAAATAGATCGAAATACTTGAAATATTTTCAACTTTGAATTTCAGGGAATCTCATTCTGGAAAGTCACCAGATATTTTTTGTAAAACAAAAAAATCTACATTATGTCATTACTAGTAAACACACACACAGAAAATACATAGAGAAAATTACAAGTAAATCTAACAATAAAAAACAATAAAAATCTATACAACTTCAATAACTGGAGCATCGAATTCCAGAAAATATTCATATGGAAAAATATTAAAATACAGAGATATAAAAAAAAGGAAATAAAAATTCCTCGAGCCACTTTTCCGAAAAATCTTTTGAAACGCGAAAAATTAAGTGAAAGTCGAATTTAAGAGTTTGAAATGTAAATTCCGAAATTTATACAACGATTTGTATAAAAATGCTGGAGATATCTAAAAACACTAAAAAACCTTGCAACATTTTATACATCCTGAAAAATACGAATAGTTTCAAAAATACTGAACAAATACTGAATTCAAAAAAATTATTCATTGAGAGCTCGTCCTAACAAACGAATGTCGGAAATATAATAGTATGATGTTTTGTTCGAACAAAACGTTTCGTTAAAATTAAAAAAAAAATCGTGTCCCATCTTTTTTCGTTTTAAACTATTTTATTACATATTATATCTGAAATAAACAGTTTCTAGAACAAAACCATAAGTACGTTGTTATTGTTTTTTCATCCTTAGTTTTTCGATTTCTTGTTATTCACATTCAATTTATTCAAAAAACTTTTTTCACCTAAGTAAGGGTAACGTAACGCATAAAACTGTTTTTAGTGACTTTCCGAAACCTGAATTTTTATACCTGGAAAATAGAAATAATGGTTATCAGACGCCTCGTATTTAAATTCTTGCATTTTCCCCATGGTTTCGAATTTCGCTTATTATTTTGTAACTGACATTTCGTAATTCTGCATTAAATTGTGAGCTATATTTATTATTATTTTTTTAACAACAAATTCTGTATAATTTTTAAAAGATTCTGTTGTTTGGAAAAAATTGTTATAACTAGAAAATTAAAATAATAGCCATCAGTACCCTCGTCTTTAAATTCCAACATTTTCCCAACACTGTTGAAAATTTTAGTGGAAAACTTCCATTTTTTACTAGAATTCATTAGAAACTTTTTACTTTTGGAAGAAAAACTTCATTGAAAAACAAGAATTTTCCTTTTCGATACTTTCGTTGAACTGAGAAATTTCCTTCTACTTCAACAGGAAAATTCCAGTTATTTTTTACCAGTTACTGGTTTTGGCTTTTGTTCGTTATTTTGTAATTGAAATTTCACATATCGTATGGGATGATAAGCTGCATTTATTATTTTCTTTTCTACAATGAATCCTGAATTATTTTTTTAGTACCATAACTTCCAACTTGTGAGTCGATGAAAGGGACACATTTTTTATACCTGGAAAATAGATATAACGGTTATGGGACGCCTCCTACTTTAATTCCAGCATCATCCGAATACTTCGGCTTTTGCTTTTTCTTTTGTAACTGAAGTTTCATATTTTTGCAGAGAATGACGAACTATGTTAATTGTTTTTTTTTATACATGAATTTTACCTTTTTCTTTCGAATTATTCCGTTAAAGGAAAAAAATTCCACATTTGGAAAATTGAAATAATATTGCATAGAATGATGGACTATTTTTTCAATTAATTTTTACAATGAATCGATGCTATTTTTTGAGTTAGTCCATTGGTAGGGCATTGTTAGTCCATTCATTTTTTTCTTCCTACAATGAATTCTAAATCATTATGAAGTTATTTCATTAGAAGAGCCAAATTTTTCATACTTGCAAAATTTGTCATAATAAAAATATTGGTTATTGTCTTTAAAATCTAAAAAAGTCATAATTCAAGAAACATCGACGTATGTACTAGAATTTTCATATTTTCGGACTGTCAGAATATCAGATTCATGAAATTTCATGAATATTTTACTAAACTTGTATATTTTCTACACATTGATTATGAATTCTCTAAATTTGAGTTTTTTTCATACGCCACTTACACATTTCGAAATAATATAAATTGCGCATTTAGAGGTCTCAGGATTTCATCGTCCCCATCGAATTGTGTAAAATGTAATCAGATCATTATTTCTCTTATTACTTAATTTCCACATCCCGAGTCCTAAAGTTTCTAGTTGAAGTATAAAATATGTGGTGCATTTTCGTATCAAGGAACAGAAAGAAGCGAAGCAAGTCAGCAAATCACACTCTCGTGAAAACGCTCGCTGCTGCCTCGTGATACGAAATTACTAAGTGTGCTTTTTCTACAGAGAACGAAAGAACATTCACAAGCGTTTTCATACATACATATAATAAGCCTTAAAGCAGTTTTTCATTACAAAATTTTGAAGTAAAATTTCTTCGGCAGCATTGTCACTTTTCTAGAATGTAATTTATGCAGGGAGTAATTTGGGGATTTTACAATGTAAGATGTAAGACTGTAATGTTTTCGTTTTGAATATACGCTCATTAAATTTCTCTCATGATATTATGCTTTTTATTTCATGGAAATTCCTTAAAAAAATTATATGAGGTTATTTAATAAAAGCTATAAGAATGTCATTGATAGATTTGACTAAAAATTAGGAATGAATTAATTTTTCAACTGATTCAAGTTAAAAAACGAGAAAAATACTACACAGAAAAATTGAGGGATCTGTTAGAACTGAAAAATGCGAGAGGAATAAAAATCTATACATAACCTTAATGAAAGCAGCATGAGAAGTTTGACTTCTAACGTGTGTTGATTCAACACTCTCCAATTTTTTTAATTTGTTCAATCTTGGTTTCCGGTTCATTCTCTGAATCAAGATTAAGGCTATGATTGATAGATTTTTTCAATTTGATAAGATAAGTCGTAATGATAAGACTTTATCGATTTCTAAGCCTATTGTTTACTGTCTCGAGAGACTTAAATCAATTGGGGAATCATCAATAAATCATCGAATATACAACATTACAAAAATGTTCCATAAAAATAATCAGAATATTGTTCACCTAAAAATTGACTCAGAAATCAATTAAGTATTTACGATATTCTTCTATAGTAGTATCAATGAGAAATAATGAAATATAATGATCAATTAATTTTTTCATTCTTATGTTATGAAGATACGAAAATTCCTCGTTACGAGTGGTTTTATTGCCGAATCGTCTTTCACCCAGGAATGAAGCTTTCTCGTGGTTCTCAGGCTTCAGGTGTATGAAACTTAAGTTTTGTTCTCGAGACTCGTATACCTACGGAATTAATTTTTTTCTTGAATGATTTGAAAATCAAATGATGAAAACATAAATAGGTAGTTCAAAACCTGAGCATTGCAAGTAATTTGACATTAAAAAATGCTGTACGAATGAAAATTGAAAAAACACGAAAAGAAATTTTATTACAAAATCGGGCAAGCTTTATTCGAAATTTTCATTTTTATTGTGGAATTCAAAAGAGGGAAATTCAGAAATTAGTATTTGTGGAGGATGAAAATTTAGATTCGAATGTAGATACGAGCTTCGTAAAATTTTAATCATTGAATACATTAGATTCCAACGAACAAAAAATGAAATGACAATGAATGAAAATTTTAGAAAATGAATTTTTGATTGAATCCCGTTAATGAAAATAGGCAATACAGACAACGAAACATACGATTACTTTTTCAAATCTACGTAAATATCACGAGAAATTTTCAGAATAATATTTTTGCCACGAAATAAGTATTTCGAAAAAATCATTTCTTCGAGCTTTAGAGTTGACGTTTCATTTTTGACTGTAAATATTTAGAAAAATCATTTGTCAATAATTTTCCGACTCGTAAAAGAAAACATATATTCGTAAATCATAATCATTGGCTTTTTCTTTCAAGTTCAAAAAATTTTCACGTTTTCGCAAAGAAGATTCCTACCAGAAACAATAAATTATTGCAATAAATTCACTCCTTGTTTCAGAGAAGAAAAACGAGAAAATAACGAGCAGCGAAAAATATTGTATAAGTCGAGAACACGACCCCTCGGCTATTTCAACCCTCCTTTGTTGAGAAGTACAAGAGGGTGAGTTTTCTTTTTTTTTTTTTTTTTATAGCAGCTTTATTTCGATTGTAAAAAATATCACGTGAACATACTGATTTAGTAGGGAAAAAACCTTGGCATAATACATATGTGTGTAGTTTAAGTTTTTGAAAATTGTTCAGCTGAGAAAAACCAACACCTGACATTTCGTATAAGTTGTTCGCGCAATTAATTTAGGAATAAGTTTGCATAATTTAATAAATTAGAAAAAAATTTATGTATGATAGGATGGATCAAGCTTTTTAACGAAAAAAAAAAAATGTCATTGATTTTATTACATCTGATAGGTACAGTAAATGGAATCGCCATGCAATTACATACACTGTAAAAAAAATTTATGGTATTTTTCCCATACCAGTATTGGAAGCAATTAACCCATTCCAGGGTTAGTAATTTTTCTATACCAGTGTATAGTATCTTTACTATATATAAATAGTATTTACCATACTTTAGTAGAGTAGTTTTACCTCATTCGAGTATGGAATATCTCCAATAGTGATTATAAAACAGGGCATGTATATTATTTCTTGTACTCAGGAATAGTCAAAATTTTCAATCGTTCTGCAGTAAAATTAATATATCTATTTCTACTATACGAGATATTGAAAAAATGCACAAGCAAAATATAGTAAATAAGTAATGGTCGTAGAAAAGTGTCGAATGAAGGATAGAAAAATGCAGATTTTCGGAAATTTACTATACCCGGCATGGGAAAATTTACCAACTTTTTACACCGCATAGTTAAAAAAACTAATGAAAAATGTTTTGAACTTGGGTAAGATATTTTTAGTACAGGGAGAAGGCAAAAATAATATTGATCCATAGTAAAATTACTATATTTATCTTTCATATACCAGACATAGAAAGAATTCATGAAAAGAGTAGTAAAAGTCCTATGGTCAAGGAGAAAATTCTATTATGGTACAGTAAATTTTAAGCTATAGGAAATTTACTGTGCTATAACTTAAATTATCATTATGCTCCGTTTATTCAATATGGTGAAGAATTGGAAACGATCACTCGGAGTCAAATTTCTTTTTTATATTTTTAATTTATTTTCCTCATCAATATTTCGACCATCTATTGGGTCCTCATCAGGATCTTTACAAAATATAAAAAAAATTCAACGAAAACGAAGGTGTTCACCTAATTCTCTCCTATCACAATTCTTAAATAAGAGAATCTTTGTAATCGTAAGTAGATTTTTTTGACAATTTTTTATGATTTTTTTGTTATAAAGTGATTTTGAAATTGAATTTTTTTTATATTTTGTAAAGGCCTTGATGAGGACCCAATAGATGGTCGAAATATTGATGAGGAAAAAAAATTAAAAATATGAAAAAGAAATTTGGCTCTGAGTGATCATTTCCAATTCTTTACTATACTATGTTATGAGAATGAGAAATTTACAAATTTATTTTACAGTGTAAAAATTTGAAAAATCTTCCTCTCACAGATTTATAAAAAAGAGGTCTAATGGATTAGGATATCACAAATAAAAATGCATGATCTTCGTATAATTATTCAATTTCAAAATTTCTTAAGTATCATGGTTTCATATCTAATCGTATGATATTTATTGTAACTGACTATATACGAGGGATTGTGAGTGAAACTTTAAATTCTCAAAAACTATGATAAAAATTACATAAATTTTAATCACAGTGCGCTTTTGGAGTGAATAAACAATCTGGACTAGCGAAAAACCGTCCATTTGGAAACTTCCATAGTTAACGATTGATAAAAATTATTTTTTGAATTGAAAAAATCATCGAGAATTGAATATGTTATGAACAGTAGTGGATTTTTTTTTATCATAAAAAATCCAATAATCGAGCAAGTAAAATGAAAAAATTAAATTTGTATTTTTTTTTTTTTTTCAAATTCCGTGCTCAAGATTCAGAAAGTGACTTATTTCAATCCTGATTAACACCTTGGAAAAACTGTGTAACAACCTTCTCTGAAATAAAATTCTAATGAAAATGTATCTGGGGAACCAAATAAGTCCAGATTGAACCCAGATTTAGTCTAAGTTTTTCGTTAGCATTGTTCAATTCTGATGGATACAATCAATTCTTGCATAAGGTTTTAGATTTTGATCCAGATACCAATGTCGCAATCCAAATCGATCAAATCTAGATAAAAATTGTTGTATGAACGTTCTAAGTTGTTCTGATGATTTAATAATGATTTGATTTTTTGAACATACAGGGTGTCCCAAAGTCACATATAAAAAAAAACACCTTGGATTCCTTATTCAATTTCAAGTTGAAAAGTCCTTTACAACTCTTTATAAAACTCAACATTTGAAAAGTTATCTAAGCCTGAAATTTGAACAATAATGGCACTCTCTCGACAAGTGGGGATCGAATTCACAAGCCAAACTCTGCTCAAAATTTCCCTCTTATTTTTATGAGTCGAAAGTTCTTTTTCATTTTTCCCAAATTCAAAATCAAAAAGACATTCAAGTCTAAAATCTAAGAAATCTGTTTAGTTAACACTCGTCACCCGAATTTCTTTTTTGATTTTGAGTTTTGTGAAAAATGGAAAAGGACTTATCGACTCAGAAAAATGAGAAGGAAATATCGAGCAGAGTTTGGCTTGTAAATTCGACCCCCACTTGTCGAGAGAGCACCATTATTGTTTAAATTTCAGGCTTAGATAACTTTTCAAATGTTGAGTTTTATAAAAAGTTATAAAGGACTTTTCGACTTGAAATTGATTAAGGAATCCAAGGTGTTTTTTTTTATGTCTGACTTTGGGACACCTTGTATAATGATTTCAAAATAATATATTTATTTGTATCAGTAAAACTTTAAAGTAACTCGAGACCATAAAGCAATTACTATTTTATTTTATTTTTTGAATACATAGTTACTATAAAAGTGTAACAGCATCTTTTTAGTAATAAATTGAGCAATTCAGAAAGATTTGTTTGTTTTCGTTATTATTGGCTGTTTTCATATTTTTTAAAATAATTCTTTACCACTTATTTCATCCCACAATCGGTGTGCCATCACCAAGCAAGAATGAAGTGGAATGATGTGAAAGAGCAAATTCATCTCCATTTCCAATGGAAAATAGGGATTCGGTCAATTCGAGAATCCGGAGCTTAAGTTGGATGACCTTTGATTTGGGAACAATGGGAACTAGTTTTTTCAAGGAAAAGTTGATTCTCCACTATCCTGCCTTCGTTTATCATAGTCCAAGCCTAAAGGATGAGTCAGGATAAGTTTAATAATACATGATGTAATGTTTTTTTTCATTTCAAGTCTAACTAGTGTGCATTTTAAAGTTATTTATAACAAATAAATATTCAAATTACAAATTGTAATAGACAAATTGTTATACATAAATTGTTATAAGCGAATCACTATAAATGAACTGATAAAAACAAATTGTTATAAATGTATTCATAGGTGAAAAAATGTTGTAAACAAATTTTTTTTACACAAATGTTTTATAATATATGGTAATAATTGGTAAAAGAATAAATTACACCTAGTTATTAGTGAGTGAACTAAATATAATCTAAATAACAATCAAATACTATATACGTCGTAAATGAACCAATGTACTTAGAAAAATATTCGATCAAAAAATTTGAATCGTTTTCTAAAACTCTAGATTCTACATAATGGCATTCCAATTGCGCTAAAAAATGTATGAATGTATAAAATATTTTGACCAAAATCTTCATCAAATTTGTAATTTACATAGCTGTTTCCGCTATACGGTTCGAATTTTGATAAAATTTTTTGCTTCAAATTTGATTCAGGATTTGTCAATTTTTTCAATCACACCATATATGCAGATTTTTGTTCGAATATGGGTTCAGTTTGGACACACGAATGGAAACCCATGTATTTGCACGAATTTGGAATTCCAGGTCTGGTTTTCCAGGATATTTCATTTTTTATAAGTTGTCAAAAAATTCTAATAACTTTCCCAGTTTTTACAAGTGATGAAAAGCTTAAAGAAACTACAATTTCGAATAAGGATTTTTAAATAAATTTTATTTGAAAAAAATTGGAGCGTGTTGAATTAACACGCGTTAGAAGTAAAACTTCTCATGCTGCTTTCTTTAAGGTTCCGATGTATGGATTTTTATTCCTCTTACCTTTTTTAATTCTAAGAGATCAATGAATTTTTTAATCACTTAAAAAAATAATTCATTCCTTTTTTTAGTCGAATCTATCGATGAAATTCTTGTTGCTTTTATCAAATAACCTCATATAATTTATTCTGATAATTTTCATGAAAGTGAAAGCATAATATCATTAGAAAAGAAAAACTTCTCATGCTGCTTTCTTTAAGGTTCAGATGTATAGATTTTTATTCCTCTTGCCTTTTTTAGTTCTAACAGATCCCCCAATTTTTCTGTGTTGTATTTTTCTCATCTTTATCTGTAAATCTGTTAAAAAAATTAATTTTCTTCACAATTTTCAGTTGAATCTATCAATCTTACACTCTTACAGCGTTACAGATTTGCAAAATCTGAAAATAACTCCTTACACTCGAAACACGCTCGAATACCGTTGACATTCAACTATTCTGATCTAACATTATACTCTCACAGAATTACAGACTCACAAAATCTCAAAATTACTCCCTTAAAACGGAACATTACAGTCTTACATCTTACAGTCTCACATTACAACGAAATCTCAAAATTACTCCTTGCAATCGAAAATATTACACTCTTACATCTTACAGTCTTACAGTCTTACATGTTACATTGTGAAATCTCGAAATTACTCCCTACAAAAATTACATTATAGAATAAATTAAATTCTAGAAAAATGATGATGCTGCCTAAGAAGTTTTACTTCAAAAACCTCGCAAGAATTTATTCAATTTAGTGTGAAAAATCTTACGAATCAATATTTATTCATCTATTTGCAGAAAATCTTATATGTAAGAATTTATTCAATAAAGCAAAATTCTAATGAGAAATAAACCGTATTATATTTATTTATAGTCAAAGTCCTCAATTATAAAAAATTTCGATTTCTTATAAAGATTTTATGTAACCATCTTATAAAAACTAGGTAACTTAAAAAAACAATTTAACAGAATTGCCTCATAAGAAAACGAACTCTCAAGTAACTTGGGTTTTTGTTAAGGGGTCTTCTACCTTGTGGCCTTGTTATTGATACTATTTTTCGAGGATGAAATGTAGTTAAACTAATGCTGCAAATGAGGTGCGGTTTTTTGCATTAAATATATTATAATTATATATCGATAATTATATATATCCGAATTTTATTGAAATTTTGATTGTCTCCGATTTGACTGTAATTTGAGCTTGAAATTCCTCTTGCGAAAAATAAATACCAGAACAGCTGACTCGATTGAGCTCATGAAAGTCCTTAGAAACGAAAAAACAAAAATCATTAGGTTTTTTGATGCCCTTTGCTATCGTTTGGCGAACGGAATTTGCAAGATTTGAAAATTCCGCAGAATAGTCTAGATTCAAAAAAAAATTTTTTCAGATCCCTGGTGACGGGGCTCCGAGAGACTTCCGAGAGAGTTCCGAGAGACTTGCACATGCATAGTTTTTTAGGTCGCTGATCATGAATCTGAATTCAAATTTGGAAAATTATTTTGTTTAAACAATTTGTTTTAACAAAATAATTTTGCAATTTCGACCTCAGATTCATGATCAGCGACCTGAAAAACCATGAAGCGCATATGCATCTTGGTGAATATTTTTTTGTTTCATAACTTGTTAATAAAAATTGTTAAAACAAAATAATTTTCCGAATTTGACCTTAGATTCATGATCAGCGACCTGAAAAACCATGAAAAGCATATGCATCATAGTGATTATTGTTTTTTTCATAATTTTTAATACAAATTGTTTAAACAAAATAATTTACCAAATTTGACCTCAGATTCATGATCAGCGACATTAAAAACCATGGAATGCATATGCAAGTTTCTCGGAAATATCTCGGACAATTGTCCGAGAGAGTTCCGAGAGATTCCCGAGAGAGTTCCGAGAGTGGACTCTCGGACCCCCGTTACTAGGGATACCATGTTTTCAGGTTAAAAAACAGCTGCAAAAGTTGTTAAAATGAAAAATGTCCAAAAAACCTAGGTCAACAGAAAGCCAATGGTATCAAAAAAGTAAATTTTTTCGGCTTTTTTGTTTACGACAATTTTCATGAGCTGAATCGTGTGCAACCGTTTTAGTATGCATTTTTCGTAAAATGGTATTTTTATGTTAAATTACCGTCAAATGGGAGACAGTCAAAATTTCAGTAAAATTTGTGTTGAAAGTATGAAGCTAAATAAGTTAACCGCACCTTATGTTTGGATAAATAGTTCTTAATTACTATTTTTTAATGAAACAGAGTGAAATATTAGTCATTTATTAACAAATATCGACAAACAAAATGCTTTTTCACTTTTCATTAAAAACTTTTGGGTATTCAAGGCATCAAAATTTAGAAACCCGCGAAAAAATACATAAAAATATTCAAAATCTATACCTATATCTCAAAATCTACAGCAGGATCTTCAAAATCTTCAGATCATGCTAAAAAACCTTACGTAAGTTAATGATGCAGAAAAAATACAAAATATACTGAAAATACTAAAAGCAGTAAAAATTTATTGAGACATTGTTTTATGAAAAATACTTTGAAACACGAACAATGTAATAAACTTTGAATTATATAGTTTGAAATTGTCAAAATGTATCTAACAACTTACATAATAATGCTAGAAATATGTAAAAATACCAGAAAATCCTGCAACTATTTGTACATTTTGAAAAATACGAATAGTTTGCAAAAATCTTGAACAATCCCTCTAATCGTAGAAAAATTGAAAAAGTACCAAAAAAACTAAAAGAAATAAAACTATTTCCTGAAAAATCCTTTCAAACACAAAAAACATATAAAAATGCTAGAAAATCCTGTAACATTTTATACAGACTGAAAAATACAAATAGTGTCAAAACAAATTGCTAATTTTCGATCTTTTATTTCGGGAGTCTTTTTTACACAGCATTGCTTCGATTCAGTTTGTCCTAGATAATTATTTCATAGAATAATTCATTTTTTGACTAAAGTTTTTAAAAATAACGCCAAAATGTCCAAAAGTACTCAAAATCTAAGGTAGATAAAATCCTCAAGGAATCTTTCTACTTCGCAAATTTTTCCCCGCGATTAAACTGGAATGAAATGTCACATTCACAATATTTTTGGAATTTGAAAAAATACCAAAATTCGAACAAGCTGACTGTTTTTTTGCTAAGAATCAAAAAGTACAAATTAAATCTTAACGACTTTCCTCACTTAAAAAATTATTCATGCTAGGCTCGCCCTTACAAACAACAAATCTCGAAAATATGATGTTTCGTTCGAGCAAAACGTTTTGTTGAAACTAAAAAAAATTGAACATGTCTAATCTTTTTCCGTCTAAAACCGTATTATATCTGAAATAAACAGTATCTAGAAAAAAACAACAAGTATGTTGATATTGTTTTTTGGTCCTTAGTTTTTCGATTTCTTGTTATTTATATGAATTAACTTATGACGAAAAGTAACGTGAAAGTTACTTTTTTTAAGTGGTAACGAGTTACTATTTCTTTTCAACTAACGTTTACTTAACGAATAACTTTTTTTACTTAAGTAACGGTAACGTAACGCGTTACACTTTAGTAGGTAACTTTCCAAACCCTGCAAAATCAAAAGGGACATTATGGCACATGCGGTTTGGCCTAATAGCTGTGCCCTATAGTAATATGTGCATGGCAAAGGTCTCTTGTCAGTAGCATACAGAATCTTGAGCCCCTCCCCTCCCCCTCATTCCCCATCCTGACGTCACTCCAGACTCCGCTCGCGAAAATTTAATGCCTACACAGGTAGGTGGTGCCACCTGGAAACATTTTCGAAACCTTACGTCTACACGAAAACACGATATTCATTCCAAGCCCGCAAAATTGTCAATTTCGACTCAGCATTCGCGAAATCAACAGTCGGCACAATACCTTACATGAATATCAAAACCCCCGATTATTCGCACCCCAACCTGCGACCTACATAAAATTCACATATATCTAATTTAATTCAACCCTCCAATTTAAAAACCGCTCAAAACTTTTTTCTTCCCTTACCACAGGCTATACATACTCTCAACTTTTTTAAATAAAAGTCTGCTCATCAACTAAACCAATGACGAATTCGTAATCTACATGAAATCTAAAAATCTCAAAGTCGACAAAGTTATCAGCGTTTAAAATTGACCAATGAGATGCGCACATCTTTTTTCTCTTTTCCCCTTTACACGTCATTCGCTTTTCCCGCAACCCCCCTCCCTCCCACAAAAAATTTGAATCCAAATCAAACCTTGCAAAAAAACATGTATATATTTTCCGTGCTCCAGTTTTCAACATTTTTTCCTTGTCATGAACATTACTCCGTCGACGCAATTCTTCCGTAAACATAGAGTCTCTCCCTAAAACCACCCAAAACGAGGGCGAAGTCATAAAATAATCCTTTCCGATAAAAGAAACACGCGCGCTGCGGGGTTGTGGCACGGATAACGGGGCGAGGGGTGGGGGCGGGGGGATGAAAGTAAAGAGGAGAAAGAAAGAAAGATCCCCGGGGTAAAGAAAAAAGCGGATAAAGAAAGGCCGTGGAGAGGAGAGAAAAGCACGAGGGTGCGCTCCGGGATGCGACGTCATTGGTCGTTGGGAGAAGAGTGGGGGGGGGGCTACGAGGGTGGAGGGGAAGCGTAAACGGCGCTCGATGCGCGCACGGCGGTGGGAGAAAAAGAGTGGAAATCGAGGAGAAGAGAGAGAACTCAGAAAACGGCCAAGAAGGAATAGCCACAACAAAATCGAGCCACTGTTCGCTGCGTGTTTCTTTCCCGCGAATCGCGGGTGTTTTTCGCGAGTGTCACCTTGAAATTAACGGATAAACACATCGCCTCGAACACCTCGGATTATGGTCAGGTGAGGGAAAAATTTCGCGTGCATTTTACGCGAGGAAGGATAAAAAATTCAAATGCTGGATTGGCGAACGTTTTTAAAATTCGCAACAGCGAATTAGTTTTCGAATTTGAGCACATCGATGATCTCATTCAGGGGTACCAACCCAAGGTTCTTTAAATTGCGAATTTAGCAGTTTGATATTGAATTATAGTTAATGAGTTAGCTTCTTTTTAAATTGGCATTTTTGAATTATGAATTTGGGGAATTTTTAAAATATTTTGCGAGCAGTTGGTAGCGCTGGATGTTTGAATTTGGGCGAAATTGGAATTATGTTGGTAGCTTGGAGTTTGATCGATTGTGATTGGATGAAACGTGAGTGGGAACGTTGATTGGAGAAAAATGCTAATGATGTAAACAAGCATGGCTCACGTGTGCTTTGGTGTACCGTTTTCTCCCCCCCCCCTTCCCTCGCGAAAGACAGCTGGTTCGTTATCAACCCTTTTCGACCACCTGACAAAAAGGTCACTCACGTGTTTCCAACTCCGAAGACATCGAGCGATCAGCTGGGATTGACGTTTGCAATGCCCCGCCCTATTTTTTTAATGGGAAACTTTTAAATATTTTGATTTCTTATTGCATTTGGAAAATTTTTGCAGAAAGATTTCAGAATGATTTTTAATGAAATATTATGTTTTTCAGCAATGTCACAAAAGTATTTCAGAATGATTTCAAACTAAATATTACATCTTTAAGTCATGTAACAGAAGTATTTCAGACAGTGGCGTAGCTAGGGGGGGGGGTCTATTGCCGCCCCTTTAGTGAGAAATTAATGACCTTTTTTTTTTGCGATTTTTATATAACTAAAACAATTTGCTTTAGTTCTAAAAAAAGCATTTTAAACAATTTTGCTTTAGTTGTAAAAAAAGCATTGACAGTAATGAATTATTTAAAAAAAAAGGTCATCAAAAAAGTATGTACAGTAATGACATATCTAAGGAAAAAAAGTCATCAATTATTCTGATGACCAGAACGTGATAAATTTTTTTCAAAGGGGTGGCATTTGCCCATTTTTTCCCCAAGCACTAATATGTCTAGCTATGCCACTGATTTCAGAGATAGTTCAAGTAGATTTCAGAATGATTTCCAATGAAATATTACCTCTTTCAGTCATATAACAGATATATTTCAGAATGATTTCCAATGAAACATTACATCTTTCAGTCATGTAACAGAAGGATTCCAGAATGATTTCCAATGAAACATTACATCTTTCAGTCATGTAACAAAAGTATTTGAAAGAGCTTTCAAGAAGATTTCTGAGTGATTTTTAATTAAATAATATATTTTTTTAGTAATGTAACAGAATTATTTCAGAGATATTTCAAGTAGAGTTCAGAATGATTTCCAATGAAATATTACCACTTTCAGTCATGTAACAGATGTATCTCAGAATGATTTCCAATGAAATATTACATCTTTCAGTTTATTCAGTTATGTAACAGAAGTATTTCAGAATGTTTTCCAATGAAATATTACACTTTTTAGTGATATAACAGATGTATTTAAGGGATATTTCAAGTAGATCTCAGTATGATTTCCAATGAAATATTACCTCTTTCAGTCATATAACAGAAATATCTCAGAATGATTTTCAATGAAACATTACATCTTTCAGTTATATAACAAAAGTATTTCAGAGAGCTTTCAAGTAGATTTCTGAATTATTAATTATTAAATATTACATTTTTTAGTAATGTAACAGATGTATTTCAGAGGTATTTCGAGTAAATTTCAGAATGATTCTCAATGAAATATTACATCTTTCAGTAATGTAACAGAAGTATTTCAGAGTGATTTCCAATGAAATATGACATGTTTCAGTTTATTCAGTTATGTAACAGAAGTATTTCAGAATGTTTTCCAACATTCTGACAAAATACCAACGTGATGATTCTGAATTCTTATTTCCTTATCATTGTGTAAACTATCACGTATCTAAAAAGTTTTCGAAACGTAATATACAGGGTGTTTCAAATTCCCCACAACAGAAAAAAAAACGTAATTTCTAATTGAATTCCAAGTCAGAAAGTCCTTTGCCACTTTTTATTAAAATCAAAATTGAAAAAGTTATTAGAGCCCAAAATTTGAACAATAAATGCCCTTTCTCGACAAGTGTAAGAAGACTTCGTGGGCCAAAATTTTCCCAAATTTTCTTCATATTTTTCTGAATTGAACAATCCTGTGACATTTCACAAAAGTCAAAATTAAAAAAGTTATTCGAGTATGAAATCTCAGATATCTGATTGGTTAAAACTTGTTTCCTGAATAACTTTTTTGGTTTTGAGTTTTGTGAAAAATGGCAAAGAACGACTCAGAGGAATATGAAGAAACTTTGGGAAAATGTTGGTCCACGAAGTCTACCCCCGCTTGTCAAGAGAGTGCTATTATTGTTTAAATTTAGGCTTGGATAAATTTTTCAATTTTAATTTTCTTAAAAAATGATGACGGACTTTTTCACCTAAAATTCAATAAGGAATTACGTATTTTTTTTTTTTTTTTTGGTGCGGGGAATCGGAAACACCTTGTATAATGGAAATGCCACACAAATTTTTAGAAATGTTTAGGAAAAAGAGATAAAAAGCTACTTTCTACTCTTCTTGCTAAAATTTTCATATTTGTTTTCAAATTGGTTTTTTTGTTGACTTGTCCAATTCATAATCCGATGGTTTATCCAACTGGAAAAATTTTTTCCAAAAAAATTTACGTCACAAATCCAATTAGTTTTCTATTTAAAAATGTAATTGGTTTTCCAAAACTGAATCTGTGACTGTTTCGATGACTCTTTCAAGACCGGAACCGGAATCCAAATCGTAATTTCATTTTTTGCTCGAAGTGAAACCGGAATCAGAACCGTTATTCCATTCTGTTTTTATTCCTGATTGTGTGACTTGAGAATTCAGCCTTTTTAATTTTTATTATTTATTCATAGCTCTGCAAGTATAAAATTAAAAAATATTGTGAAATTAGAAGTTTTCAAGTCTTGAATTTAATACTGGAATTTGAAAAATTTTTAATATCATACTACATTACAGTCCATGATGATTTTTTTATATTGATGAGGATAAAATTTGTATACTGAGGCAAAGCCGAGGCATTAAATTTTACTGGTCAATAAAAAAATGAAGAAAATTCAGTCACGGGGTCGTGAGGTATTCTATCAATTTTCTGCCGTAAAATTCATTTAAAGTTTTCAAAGAGGACGTAAAAGACTCGTTTTACGGCCAGAGGTACATCAATTATTTGTATTGAAATTCGAATTCTTTGTCTCTTTCAACATGTGAATTGACAGATTGTAAATGCTGATTCTAAAAAAATCAGGAAATCCAAGATGCAAAAAATTTTGTTTCTGTTTGTGATTAGAAAATGCAAAGTCCATAAATACAGAAGGTGATGTAAATAAGCACTTGATAAAATGCTAACATTCGAAAATTCAGACCAAATATTTTTTCATACGAATAGTTTATTTTTGATAATACAAAGTTTGTTAATATTTTGAAAATGAGTTTCAAACGGGGAATTTGAAAATTTGAGTTTTGAATACTTGCTCTTCCCTGTGCAAAAAATGGTATGGCTGACACAGCCATATGAATAGCAAAAACAGTGCCAACTATATTTATAGCTAATACGACTATACTCATGAATGGTATAACCAAACTCAAAAATACTACAGTATCTTTCAAGTTAGACAGATAAAAGTATGTGGTTATTAGATTACAGTCAATAAATTAGAAATCTGGAGTTTGGTAATACAAGCCATGAATACAGCTAGTAAAAGTCATACTGTTCGCATGATTTTTCAAACTCTCTTGATTCCTTGGAGTTAATTTTCACTCTACATCGTGGCAAAACTCAGAGAGTGAAAATTCACTCTAATAGAGTGGAATGTCACTCCTAGAAGAGTGGAATTTCACTCCAAAAAGTTATTCAAGTTCCACTCTAAGAGGAGTGAAAATCACTGCAAGTTTATGTGGCAGTATTTTGACTAGATGTAGAGTGAAAATTGACTCAAAGAAATGAAGAGAGAAGTAATCATGTCGTTTTTTTCCCATCATATCCTGAAACTCATAAAATTTTCGATTCTGCGGCCGTCACATGACCAGCAGTAAGTTTACATTTACGTTTAAATTCGTTTACGTACCTCTGGCATAGAAAACTCGTTTCTCGTCCAGTTCAAAATCTCTAAACTCTTGTTTTCCAGCCCTCGGTACGTAATATATTATTATTCAGGAAAATGTTTTTTATACAGTTTTCGGTGAACATCGCCAGCGACGAATAAACAAGTCGGTATCAGAAAAGATCATTCATATATGACGGGATTACATATCCACTCGCATATTTTTCATAGCATTTCATTGTAATCATACGATACATTCATGTTTTCTTTTGGGATGTGATTTACAATTTTTGTGTTCAGTGACATGGCTGTAGGATAAAAAATGTATAAAAAATCTGTCGCCTTTATTGATTTGTTTTTTTTACAATACGACCAGTAGTAAGATAACGTATTTGTTCGAGTTTTTCCCATTTTTCGATGTTATACGGGCAATCGGCGATTCGCTTCTTACGCGCGGCGCGAAAAAGGAAAAGGCGGCGAAATCGGCGCATTTTCTCTCTTTCCCGCGGTGCAATATCTCCCGTTCCGTCGCTTTTGCTGATAAAGAGAAATGCTGGCTAGAAAGCAGGTCTCGGGCGAATCTAGGCCACCTCGATGCCACCGCGCTCTCCGTAATTTTTGCTCCTTCGCGGCCTTGCGTGCGCTCATCCCTGAGTGTCCCCAAGCAACGGGCATTTTTTCAAATCCGTGGAAAAATGCTCCTTTTCCCCACGCTCGAGTACCATGACATTCGCATTGGTGTGCTGACGTTGTTAAACAAAATATCGTCTATAGAGAAGTTTTTTAAACAAATTTGATCACTAAGTTTGTATTCGGCTTGTGCCGTCAACCAGAGATCCCTCGAGGGGGTCTTCTACCTTGTGACTTCATTTTTGATACTGTTGTTTTGTACATGAACTGTAGCAAAACCAATAATGCAATGAAGATGTGCTTTTTTGCATTGAACTAAATTATTTATATACTTTCAACACGAATTTTACTGAACTTTTGACTATCTCTTATTTGACCGTAATTTTACATAAAAATACCGTTTTACGAAAAATGGATACTTGAACAGTTGCACACGATGCAGCTCATGAAAATCTTCTTAAACAAAAAAGCCAAAATAATTCAGTTTTTTGATACTCTTAGCTATCGTTCGACGGAGGCTTTTTGGACATTTTTTGTTTTAACAATTTTTACAGACTGTTTTTTACCCTGATAATATGAAGTCGAAAAAATTTTTATTTTGAATGTATACTATTTTGCGGAATTTCCAAATCCTGTGTATTCCGTTGCCAAAAAACTAAATCATTTTAGTTTTCTTGTTTTTTATGTTTTTTATGAGCTGGATCAGGTCAGCTGTTTTGGTATGCATTTTTCGCAAGGAGTATTTCAAGCTCAAATTACAGTCAAATGGAAGACAGTCGAAATTTAAGTAAAATTCACGTTGAAAGTTTGAAATTTGATACAATAAATGCAAAAAACCGCACCTCATTTGCTTCATTAGTTTACCTACAATGCATCCTCGAAAAATAGTATAAAAAACAAGGCTATAAGGTATAGAAGGCCCCTTTAAAGAAAATAATTTTATACAGTGGGAACACTAGAATCAGAAACTTCTGTTCATTGACTTTAACTTCAGTTTTTTTCCATTCCTTTACCCTTACCGTTTTTGGAGCAACTTCATTATTTTTGTTTTTGAGTCTGCAATATTATATTTACTACATTTATTATAAAAACTGCTATAAATATCTATCGCAAAAAGTACAATATTCCAGACTGATTCTGCAGTACAATACAATATTGTAATATTTGCTATATTTTTCTTCTTTGGGTATACGGAATTTTTGAAATTCCCTCCAATACACGAAATCAACGGATGTTTTCCAATATTTCACAAATTTTTCAAATATTTTTTATACTACCGACAATATTTAAAAAGTTGGATGAGATGTACTTTTTAAATTATCAAAAATTACACTAACTATGTATTCAACACTCTACAAATTCCACAAAAATTCGTTCAACTCATAATGATTTTCATGATTCTTTTAGATTCTTCTTGTTTTTCATATTATATAAAAAATGACATGGAAAAACGATCATTCATTTTCCAGAGTAATATGAAAATTAACGGACTTTGGGAAGTTCGTTCACATTTGTTAATTTCTGAAAATTTTCCGGATTTTCGAAAATAATTGACAACGTAAAATAGTTTATACTTTTTCTACATCTTAAACAGAAATTCGTATAACTTTACATAATGCACATTTTTGAAACTTTTGGAATTTTAATAAAATTTGTCTAACTGATGAAAATAGTTCATAGTTTTTCAATACTTTTCAAGTTTTGCAGATATATACTTTTTTTTATTAAAAATAAAACAACATTATCATGCATATTCTATAGAAATATGCTGGTAAATAAACACAGCATACTAAGTTTATTAACATTTGTTGAAATTCCACTGAATGTTCGATTTTTTCACTATTGGATATTTCTGTAACAAAAAACTTTTTTTTTTCGACTTTTTCAATCAACTTTTTTAAGATGACAGCGAGTTCTCTGCTCATTGTCAATGAAAAAAATATGATACTTTGGTGCAGCAACCATGCAATATCGAGATTTTTTTTGGTTATAACAAAAAAGGTTGATAACATCGACCATTTAGTTGCTGTAACCCAAATTTGATTATGAAAACCAAAAATTTGTTTAAGCCTACATTAATTAAATAACTTAGTTGTGCAGCCAAGGGCATAGTTTTTAAGTGATTTAATTCTAAAAAATTGAAAAATCTCCAGCTTCATACTTTCAAAAACAAATTAAAAATCACAAAAATTAAATTTTATAAACATAGAAAAATTTATGAAATTGTGTAACGTCAAAAAAAAAAAAAAAAATCCATGATTTTTTTTAATTTATTGGAATAACATTACAAAAATTTGAAATCCTTTAAAAAAGATTCTAAAAAAGGCAGTTCAAATTTTCACGCTCTATCATATAACTGCTGGAAATCGAAATTTTTTAATGCTAAATTAAATCCAAAATTTCAGCAAAGAACTCACCAAGATATCAATATTTTCCATTCTTCAAAAATAACATAAATAAATTCTGCATTAAAATTATTCCCTCGGTAAATAATCAATAAGTAGCTAAACCCAAATCACACTTGCTTTCGTAAAGCTACCGGAAACACTTATTCTCGAAAGTTTTCAAAACTGAAATACTCCGTTTTTTGCATCGATCGCAGGTCGATCAATACACATCAATGTTGCAAAAGCGCCCGCGCCCGCGGGAAATCCGAAATAATTCATCAGGTCGGAAAAAGAGCGCGGTTTTTTGAGTGACCTAGTAACTTTACGTCGTTTTTCCCGCTCGCCCACGCAGCTTTTTCTCTCCCACATTGTGCAGAATCGTAATTGCGAGAGATGACACAATCGTAGAGAAAGAAAAACGGAGGTGAAAACGCGAGCCTTTCCAATTGGCTGATTTCGTCATTTTCTCTATTTTCTCTTCTTCTCGTTCTTTTTCCTCCATTTCCACAAGAGAAGGGGAAGGAAAATGCAAACGTTCCATACCATTCCTGAATATTAATGCAAATATTCGCGAACGTGAAGTTTCATTGCAAAGAATGAAGTTTCTATCTTTACTTAGTTCTGTATAACTTGCCTCTGTACACTGAAAAAACTAGTTGGTTGAGGTAATCAGATTCTTGGTTGTTTCAACAAAATCACATGGTTGATATAGGCCCAACCATATTTTTTGTTGCCCGTACCATTTTGACATGGTTCTTCATTATGGTTAGTAGCACCAAAATCACTTGGTTACGAATGATCAAAATAGCAAAGCTCATATTTCGCTACTTGGTTCTGTCGACAATTTTACTTGGTTGTCAAAAATATGTTACTTTTTTGTTACAGCAAAGCATATAGTGTTACGTATCATGCATGTTATTAAACACAACCATATTTTCCTTTCAAAGAACAAACCTATTTGGTTATATTCAGCTTTTAAATGTATTTTCTGGACTTTAATATTCGTGTTTTTTGGTTAACCGTACCATGTCACTTTATATCGTTCACTAAATACTCAGTTGAATAAACAATTTACTGTAATAACTTTGAATAATATCAATATTTCTCATGAACGACAGTCCCAATTTCCGAAGAATTTCGTCGACTACGAATGCAGAGTGCGATTCATCACTTATTCACCTCAGTAACATACACATGTTCACCAATTTTTACCGAAAAAAAAATTTCCGACAAAGCAAAACGTAAAAAAACAAGAGATTTACTGTTCACAGAGGTTCATGACGCACCATGACGACCTTTCCTCCCCCACACACTTCTGCGCGCATGAGTCAAAACAATTGTTCATTCAATTATGAACATGGTTGAGAGCACCAAACGCACTGTTCTCAGAAACTTGTTACTTGGCTGCAACGACAAAGTTGGATGTCTCGGTCATATTGTTCAAGTAACAATAATTAACGTTGATAGAACTAAATAGTATATTGTGAGATCAATAAAACTTCTTTGTTACGAAGAATCATGATGTTTTTGTTAATTTAACCAATCGAGTGGTTCTCTCAACTTAACAAGGACAAACAAAGTGATTTTAGATACCTGAACCAATGCATTTTTTTCAATGTTACAATAGAATCGTAATATAGTGTAAAAATGAATTGGTTCGTCAAAATCGTCAGAGCTGAAATGTACCTAATAAGCTACTCATTATTTTTTCCTACGCCAATGATCCGACCTTTTCTGGTGTTTTCTGGCTGATATTTCTTTCACTCTTTCTCTTCCTCCCCTTCTCCTTGTCTTTCCTTCAAGCCCCCCCCCCCCCAAACAACGAACTTTCCCCTATCTCTCCTTCGTCCATCTTGCACTTCGATCCTGTTCTCCCACCTTTGCTTGTTTCTTCTCTTCCCCTTTTGCAGCTCGTTCTATTCTACACTGCATGTCCTCCTTTAACCACCCTCTCCTACCCCCCACCCCTCTTTATCATCAGACTCCATTGGGGTCTTCTTATATTTCTACCTTCTCATTTTCGTTCTCTTCTTTGAATTTCTATTGTTCCTCTCTCATTCTCTTCTTGTAACTTCAAACCTTACAAGCATTTTGTGTGAAATTCAATTTTGTTCAGATATAATGATTTTACTTGTATTTTTGTGTGGTATTGATTAGGGAGCTTAGGCAAGGGAGGGTTTTGAGGGTTCAAACTTGTCCTGAAATTCGGATAAAATTGAAAATTATTGTATGTCAAAATAAAAAAATAGTTGGAAAATGAATAATAAAAATGCAAATTCAAAAAATGGAAAAAATTGTCATGAAGTAGAAGAAATTAAATGAAAATGATCAAAAATATCCTGACAGAAATTGAGAAAACCTGTGGCGACGTCGCGTTTCAAAAACAGATCAACTCGACTTTTAGCTTGAAATTTCATTCTGTTTCATTCACTTGATTTCGAGATGGTCAAAACTAAACTTCATTTTTAATTTTATGTTGAGTTTTATTGAGAGTGTAAAGTAAATTGAATAAACCGAAAACTCGTGTTTTCACTATATCTCCGATTCTACAGACCTAACGAATTGTTTCATCTAATTGTAAGTTCTCGAAGTTGAATCATATTCGGAATTCTTCATTTTAGTAACTCGAAAATAGCAATAATTGTAAGTCTGGCTTCAGAAAAATTGTTTCTTAAACGAAATTCTGATCATAAATGTTTAGGTGGGATGACGTAGAAAATAAAAATTTGAAAAATTGTTTCAGCTCAGGGAATAACAAAAAAATTAGACTGTATGTACTGAAATGCTTAGAATTGCTTATAGAATCAAGAAACGGTGAACCCTGGATCATCGAATTCTAGAAACCTTTATAAAAATGAATGAAAATACTAGAAAACCTTTTTAATCACAAAAACTCTGAAGAAATGCTAAAAGTAAAGGAAATGTATGAAAGTACTCTTTCTGAAAAATTTAAACAACTAGGCTTAAAATCTATTACACTTTGAATATTAGAACATCAAATATAGCAAAACTATCCGTAGAAATACTAGAAATCGATAAAAATATGAAACTCTATGAAATCAATATTATACTAAAAATACATGCAGATGTAATTTTCCCACAAATCTATAAAACTACTAATAATTTATCAAAATTTTTACTATAAAGCATCGAATTCCATATTTCTATAAAGAAATCTACAAATATACTAGAAGTTAATAAAAAACCTTTAAAATTCTTCGAAAAATCATTACTTCTAAAAAAATCCAAAAAATACTACTAATCTTCAACGCTCAAAACCATTGTAGATACGTATAATTTTCTCAAAATCGCATACAACTTTGAATCCTAGGGCATATAATTTTGGAAATCTATAATATAGAAAATCATAAAAATAACAAATAATTTATTATATTGCATCAATTTAAAAACACGAAAAACAGGACTGAAAATAATTACATGAAAGGTACTGTTTTCTGCAAAATCAATTACCAATTTATTTACTCAAAGTAGTCGAAATTTTTAATACTATAGCATCAAATTCTAGAAATCTATCGATCGATCCAAAGAAATACTAGAAATCTAAAAAATACTAGTAAGTACTACAAAATTCGATTAGTAACATACCATGCGACAATAAAATTCTAGAAGTCTATAAAATACATTTAATCTGTGTGGATATTAATTTCTCGATAATCTATTGAAATATTCGAATTTCGTAGAAATTTGATTCCTCGAGTACCAAATTCTAAAAAGCTGAATGAAAATCTGTAATAATATCAGAAAATTGTTCAAGTTGTATAAATTTTAAAAAATTATAATAAAAATTTCGGGGTGAAATACGTTATACATACATACATTCAGGCTTAATAAGAAGCTGGATAAAAAATACAAAAAGTATAAAATGGAAAAAAATTAAACCTTAGTGACTTGAAAATCTTGAAAATCGAATTTCATGACTTGAAAAAATGAAATTGAATTTCTAAATTTCATTTCATGATAATCACAAAAATCTAGCTTTTATTTTTTGACTTCAAAAAAAAGTTTATCAAAATGCCTGAATTTTCAAGTCTAAAAGATAGACTTGATTTTTGGGAAAAAGGTTCCTTTTCTCATCCCAAGTCACATATACTCATACGTATTATTTTAGAAAACTGGTAAATCAAAAATTCTGATTATGAATTCAGAAAAAATCGATTGAAAAAAAATACACCTAGTCTTTTATCCAAAACTTTCCCTTTTTAACTTGACTCGAAAAATCATTTCGTAACATAAAGATTTTACAGCTTTAGATTGAAACAATTTTTTTTCGTATTGTGAATGTGCACTGAGAGAAGAAGCAAAAAGCTCGAGAGCGCGAAACCTTGGCTCCAATCGATTTTTTTCCTTTCCATCCCGGAGAAAATGCGTAGCAGGAATATTGTTGGTAGGGGTGACTTTTTTTGGAGGGTTAATTTTCCTTTGCTTTTCCAAATTTTTCAAATTTCGTTAATCGTAAGTAATTATAAGTAAGTGAATAATTTTGTGAATACATTAATTAAATTCGGTAGTTAAATTTGCTCAACCCCCCCCCCCCCCCTCCCGAACAAAAAAAATTATTCTGTTTTGACTTTTTTTCTTGAACGAATAATTTACAAATTTTGGAATAACCTTGAATGATTTTGTGTCAACTACAAAATAAATGTATTCGACAGAAGTTTTGATTTAAATTCAATGTAAATACGTTATTTTTGATAAATTTCATGAATTCGAATGTACAGACTTCAATACAAAAAAAAAAAAAAAAAAAAACTATGTAATTTACGTTTTTTTTAAAAATCAAAGAAAAACAGAATTTTGCTGACGCTGTTTCAAGGAGAAATAATCAAAACGAATGAAGAATTTTTCACGTATAAACTATTATTATTATTATTATTATTATTATTATTATTATTTTTTTTTTTTTTTTTTTTTTTTTCAATTTCTTTCATATGAAATTTCGTGGGAAATAGCAATTGAATTTTAAGTGTCAAGTTACATTATCAATGAGTTCATCAAACACTAATGAATTGGTCAAATTGTATGATCATATTTATGTGAAACTGAAATGCTTTAAAAGTTTTTAATATAGATGACAATTCAAATTTTTAGTTAAATTGAATCAAATTCAATTTTTTTTAATGTGAACTTGCATCTTTCAGTTTAATTTAGTTGAAAATTTTTGAAACTCATAGACTTACGAATAAAAATCCTAGAATAAAACGTTGAAGGATTTAAAAATAAATATTGAAATACTAATGATTTTGAAAAATTTGAAATTTTTCGTGAAAAATAAACATTCTTACAAGCACTACTGAACGAAAAGCTACGAGAGAAATCTCAAAATAACGCTGAGTCGAAATTAATCAAATTAAAAAACCTATAATGAATTAATTTCCTCCGTACGTCAAGTCTCGCACAGAAGTCGATGATCGGGAAATTTTCGAAACCATAAGTTCCACTTTTGGCCTCGTTTATTTTTAGAAAAAGCAAGCAGTCGTGCCGGAAAATCAATATGTAATTGCGCGACTGGCGTAATTGGGTTGAAGCGTCGAGAAAAACGGAAGGGGTGAATAATGTACGGACGAGCACTTGGAAAATAGTTTTGTTAAATCTACAAAACTTTTGTAAATACGTTTAAAATCCTTCCTGGCGGAAAGGTTTGTTGATTTAACCAAGTTTTGTTCCAAGTAGTTTTTAAATAGTGCAATAAATACTTTTTAAATACTTAAATTTTCAATATATTTTGAAACCCGTTTGATCCTGGATTCTTCAACTTGAATTCTCAATTTCTATTCAAAAATATCAATAATTAAAAATGAAGTAAACATTAATAAAAAAATTTTGTATAATAAATCAATATTACACTTGGGAGTTTCTGAATTATGTTTTAATTGTCCAGAAAAATTTATAGCTTAAAATCCTTCATCCCCAGAAAACAAAATATCTTTGTTTTTGTTTTTAAGTTTCGTGAAAAATTCTTGGCGTCTCGGCAAAAATGTTATTAACCCAGAAACGAAAAAAGTTGAAAGCGTAATCTCTTTGGAAAACGCGAAGGATGAGCTCACGGTTGCTCGCTCATTTTCCCCCTTTTTTTTCATCCTTCTGCCTCTCTTCGTCCCCGGATTTTCCGTCTTTCTCCGCGACCCAGTGCTTCTTTTCACATTTTCCCTGGTCCTTCTAGCCTCGTCTTTTTCTTGCACTCCCGCTCACTCCCGTATTCCCCTTATCCCTCGAGTTTCTCATTGTCTGGAACGACCATCTGTCCCCGGCTTTTTCATCTTTGCTTTCATCCCTTCGCTCCCTGGCACAAAGAGCTCTTATTCCCGGTTCGCCCTTCCACCCTTTTTTCCCGGGGCTTCGTCTTCCTCTCCTATATACCTCCTTTTTTTCTCCTTTCGAAGGAACCCGAGATCTTGGGTCCAAAGGAAAATTTCTCTAATGCGAGAAACACAGAGAGTTTTTCCGCGTCCGGGAAACCCACAGTGAAGGATTTTTAAGAGACGATGATTTCAGAGACTTTGGATTTGGTCAGGAACCTGTCGTATTGCAGATGAATGAGCAATAGACTCTAATGTACATGAAGTTCCAAACGTTTAAAATTAAACAAAAATAAAAAGTATATGAATTTTTTGATTTTTCATCATGATGGGGAGTGTGACGAACATTTTTTTGGGGAGCATCAAGTTTGTTGTTACGATCAAAAAGTGTTCAAAAAGCAGTTGAAAATTTGTTTTCTCGTATATTACCTTATAAATCTTTTGCGTTTAATTTTAAACGTTTGGAACTTCAGGCGCATAAGATTTTGAATGAATGTGAGCATAGTTATGATGAGCGTAGCGAGGGCAGGTTAAATACGCATTGAATGATTATTGAGAAAATTATTTGATTTTTTCTATCACTGGTTCAGGTTTTGTGAATCCAGGAAAATAAAAGTTCAGCCAGTCAATTTTTTGCAAATTCTATCTTTTTCAACTGTCTATACCCACAGTGCTCTCATTACGACCTTTTTGTTGTTTCTTGATTTGAGCAATTGCAATGATTACTCTTAATTGCAATTTTGAGTATACATCTACAATTTTGAGACCAGTTGAATAATATTATTATTGATTATAATTTTGTCTCATGATACTTGGTTTCTCTCCAATTTTTTTTTCAATTGTTTACAGAATTGTTTTTGTTTATTTATGAAGTGAGTTTAATCATTATTAAATGTTTTACGTTTAATTTCAGGCATTTTATGATGCTCTTCAAGTAATGTAAAAATTCCTTGAAAAGTGGGTCACACAAGGACTCCAAAACGTTGGAATAAAAAAATTTGCGAAAAATTGACTGGTTGACCGGTTGTTTTCCTGAACTTATTAAATGATGAGTTATTCAAATTAAATATCGTATCAGTAAAAAAATTATTACAGAGGATGATTTTCGTTGACGAACAGAGATATATCCATCATTTTAATTCAAAAAAAAATATTTTGAATTTCATCTCTCATGATTTTTTTACTTGAATGTGTTACGAAACAAGATTTCAAAATAAAGACTAGAAATAAAAGAGTTAAAATAAATACTGTTAATTATTGAAAAATATGAATTTCAAAGCATAAAAATGCGTGATTTTGATATTTTCGTAAGTTTCGTTAAAATCAACATTGCGACAGTTGATTTTCAAACAAAATTTTTTAAATTTCAACGCAAATTTACCATCTTTATGCGTCGTTTTCCTTGATGATGTCAATTGAATGATTGGTTTTTTTAAATTAAATGTCTAAATCACACATTTTACATTGAAGGATGTTTTGCGTTTAGTTGTTTCGTCATTCGAGTTAAAATTTGTTATTTTCGAATGATCTGCAGATTTTGCAGCAAAATATCGATCCAGAATTTTAATATGATGAAATTTTTTTTTCAATTTTAACTGCCTATGAATGCAGCAAATTCTATGTATCGATGCAAATTTACTTTAAATTCCAACTACGACAAAAATTTACAATTTTGAGATATTCTAATTCAGAGTATCAAGATGATAAATCACTTTGAATAAAAAATTTCTATTGTTTATCAGTTGAATACATAACTATAACTATTTTTCATTTATTTTCTAAATTTTTTCCAACTTTTGTACTTTACAGTGGATTTGATAGAAAAATCTTCATCAAACATTTACGAATTTATAACAAGTTATGAGAAGAAATGTCTTCAGTTATTTAATTTAATTTATAAAAATACAGTCGATTATTTTTTTTTGATGAAAAATATTTGTATTTTTAAAATTTCTCATCCAAAATATCGAAGCCTTACATTTTTGTTATTTGCTCGAAATTCACATTTTTAATGTGCTTAAAAATGCAAACGTTTAAGAAATTAATGAAAATGATATAAAACCGATTTTTTAACTCTACTCATATATTAAAGTGGAAAACGGTTACCATGAATAATTTTTGTCACAGATGTCCATAATTATTGTTTTTTTAAATTGTATGAAAGGTAATGGGAATGAATTTAGAAATCTCTTCTTTATTTTTAAACGTTTGAAATTTCTGGAATATATTCTTCAAACTGAATCCATAACCAGTGCTGTGTATTTTGAATTGTTTAATTTCTTGCCTTTTTTTCTTTTTTTTTTTTTGTAGTGAATTCAACCAACAAAATTGTCATTCAAAATTTATGTGATTTGAAATTCTAAATAATCGATATTCAATTATGTAGTAAATAGCAGTGATGTGAATTTTTTTATTTAAAAATCTAAGTAATGATTTCTTTAATCAGGCATGTACATATATGAAATTGCTTCATTTTCCAATCGTTCAACCATAAATTTGGAATTTTAAACTGTTTACACATTTTTTAACCGAGTTTTTACTCCCGAAGTTGTAAAATTTGAAATTTTCTTATAGCAATCGCAGCTTTTCAAAAATACAGTAAGTTACAATAAATACAGTAAACCTAATACTTTTTCAACAATTTTCGATTTTCGATAGAAAAAATGACCGATCTCCCATTCCTCAGCCCTTTTTTCTTCAAGAAAACACAGAATTTTACAGTCATTTTCATGAAAACTGCACGAAATTTCCTACTTTTCCGACATTGTATGGTATGAAAAGTTGTTGGATCTTTTGTAATGGAAAACGCTCGTGGAAACATATTTTCTGAGTTCACCCTCGCGTTAAGAAAAATCGGGTCGAAGCCGGCAAACCACGTGCGACCTTGGCCGTCCCTCGTGCGAGGGTCGACACCCCGATATACATCGCACCCCCATCCTTCATTTCGAAAAGACCCCCCGGGAAAAAATGTCATACATGTACACATGTGCATTGCGGCGCAAAACTAGTTTTTCTCGTCGTAATAGAAAGCGCTGTATTATAGTTGCGCACTTGTCAACGTGCTCTTTTGAAGGTATCAGCACCGACCGAAAAAAAAGTTCACCAGGTAACCAAGGAATCTTTTGTAGCCGGTTTTAAAGGTACGCTCTGATTGGCAATTTTATGTCGTGAAAAATTACTTTCAATTAGCAAAATAGTAAAAATTATGAAGGAATATTATTGTGAAGAATAAAATTGAAAGTTTCCTCAGACACCATGTTCATAATTAACATCACATATAAATATGTAAAGATGAAACTAAATTATGATCAAAAAACTATAGTATTTCGGAATATCAATTTGAACATCAAATTTGGTAACATGTACAAGATTTCATAGATGTAGATTTTAAAGTCCTATACAGATATTAAGCGTGGCCCTTAAAATGGCTTTGATGGAATTTTGACCATGACGACTCCCGAATCGGCTCCAAATAATTCAAAATAAATCCTTAAATTTTTTCAGATTTTTAACTCAACGTTTAACAGTGTCTATAGGGTCCTCTTTTTTCCCATTTAAATAACATGGGATTTTGTCTTTATCTGGATCTTAAATCTTTGTGGGCGCATAAAAATCGGTTGGACACGTCAAATTTTGGGCAAGTGTTGCAGTCAACTGTAAAAAAATTTTCATAACCGTATACCAGAATTTCGTGAGTGAGCTATCAAAAACAAAATTAAGTTTTATGAAAATTATCGGTATTTTTCGAGAAAATTGATTTTTTTCAATAATTGCCGACTGATATTCGCCATATGCAATGCCAATTTGCCTTAATTGCGAACAGGTTGATGCATGAGAGTATTATTAGAGTAAAATTTACAGATTCACAAATGTTCTAATCAAATTATAGCCTACGGTTTATACAGAAAAAAAAAAACCATATTGAATAATTCTCAGTGTTTCCCAAGAATTCATTTTTCCTTCATTAACGAATGATACAAATGGACACTCAAAAATCTAAATTTACTGTCAAAGTAAATAAATATGCTGATATGCTGTTGAATTGTGACAAAATTGAAATTGAAACAATAGCGACACCAAAAACTAGGAACAAGATAATGAGACGGATATATATATATATATATATATATATATATATATATATATATAATTTCTTAATAATTTAATGGAATTGACAATGTATGTATGAATCTTACATATATGTACATTTTTTTTGGATTATTCCAATGAATACCTATGTTATTTTGACATACAATGATATATCCCTCACAACAATTTATTTTGTTCATTCGTACAATATATTATTGTTGCGGAACGAGTGGTATTTTTTAATTATTTATCTATTTTTTTATAAACAGAAGGCAATAGTTTGATAGGAAAAATGGTTGATCTGTAAATTTTATTCTAATAATACTCTTATGTATCAACAAGTTTGCGATTGAAATTAATTTGCACTGTGAATCGAGATCAGTCGAAAATACATGATCGTTAATGCACAGAATATTGGTGTACGGATTTGGAATTTTTTCACAATTGACTGGCAACACTTGTCTGGAATTTCAATCGATAAATTTGAATCTAAGATTTACGAATTTTGTGATTTAAGATTCCATGAATAAAGCTAAAATTTCTCCATTTCTTACGAAGAATTGCAAAATCTTTGATTAATTTTTAGCATTTTTATGATTATAACATTCAATTTTTAATCCTGTAAGAAATTCCGCATTTTTCTTAAGGCATGGTCTGTTGTAAAGATCCATACGAGCGAAAAACATAATTTTTCAACCAATTTTTCGCCTTTATTGTATTAGGAACTTTTATTTACATCGAGATCTACTGAATGCACTCACAACAATTTTCAAGTCAATATTTTATTTTTAAAAGTAAAACAAGAACAATGAATGAAAGTGAATATGATAAATTCCGAACTCTTATCAAAATAATTACCATAAAGTGCCAAAAAATTACTTCTTAACATTTTTTAGTCAACACAGAATACTGTGAAGTTACTTTTCCTTGGTTTTAGAAGGTACTACAACATCTTTATTTCAAAATCTGTAAATTTTGTAGTTTCCATGATTTTTTAAAAATCGTAACTATCAAATGCAGATATTTATCAATTCAGGATATGTTTACAGCCCAAGTAAAAACTGTTTCAAACTGTGACAATAGATATACTTGATTCTAAAAATTTGAAATTATTAAACTTGTACCTTTGAAATTACAGTACGACTTTTGACTTCTCAAATTCAGAAAATTTTTATTCTTCATTTATTTACTAAAATCTTTTTGTGACTTTCTGTTAAAAAAAAGATAGTTTTTTCTTCTTTTCTTAGAAGATTCTTATGTAGAAAAATTGTCATGCAAAATTATCCCCTTAACTTCAACTTGCAACAATATGCAGTCATTTCCAACACTGAGAAAAAAATATAGTAATTATTACAATATTGTATAGTGAATGGGAATCACTCTGACATATTGTACTTTTTGCTAGATAATATATCAATTTTTGAAATAACATATTGTAAATATTGTCAAATGACATTGTAGTTATAGATATATTTTGCTGTAAGAACTCCTATACATCCTCCGTTTTCTACTATACTTCTTGTACTTTTTGCAATATCATATTGTAATTCCTATTTATCCAGATTTTTGAAAATTCTATACAGTTTATTCAGTAAACAAATCTGTATAGGTTCTTTTTGCAATATTTTTGTATACTTTCTTTCATTTTTTCGCCATGTATGGTAAATATGACTATAGTTTGTATAGTGAAATTTGCATTTCAAGATTTTAAATTTCCCGAAATTATACAGTAAAAACTGGCATACATAGTGTCATTTGTACATTAATAGCGGTTTTACTGTATAATATTGTAATAAGTAAAATAAATATTGCAGATTTTACAATATTGTTGTAAAAACTACAATGATATTGTACTTTTTACAATATATACGGCAGAAAGTACAAGATTTTTTTCTCAGTGAAGACATACTCTAGTTTTTAATTTTGGCCCTTTCTCTTTGATAGTGATTAGGCAAATTAGAATTTGCCATGGTACTTGCTTTTGATATCTACTGAGCAACTGACATTGATAAAATAAAGGGGTGAAAATAAATTATTCTAAATGATTTGAATTTTATAATAATATACAATTCTAAATCATTGCATGGAAATCGTACAGATTCTTTCAGACTTCCGCTGAAAAATTACCAATATCACTAGAAAATATCGAATCGTAGGGACTACTTAGGGTTTTTTTAATGTGTCATATTTGAAAGAATAAATTTTAATAATTTTTGAAATAGACGCTCCCAATTGAAAATTGATTCAATATCAACTAAAGACATTGAAAATTCAATGATTTTTTTTGAAACCTTTCGATTTTATGTTAGAAAATCTAATATTGGGAATGACTTCAACTTCAACTTGCAAATATTCAACACCGGAAAAAAACTCGCATTTTCTTTGTGGCTACATGTTTTTGCAGACATACAGAAAAAAGGAAAAGAGATGTAGCGCGAGGTAAAGCGAAGGAGAACAGGTGAGAGGCCGAAAGAGCGAAAAAGGTGAACGCGAAGAGAAACGAAGAAAGGAAGGGCACTTGGAAAGCTGTACTGTTATGCCTTACGGTACAGAACCAGAAATTAAGACCTCTATACCTTGCAATTCATCGCTTCCTCAATTATTGCAAAAAACTAAATTGAAATTTCAATTGTTGGGATACGTATTACTTCTGCAAAGTAGAAGATGAAAGTAGTTTTTTTCCAACCAGGTTAACACGTAGTGTAATACCCTCCACCAAATCAAAAAAAATTTTTTTTTCCAAAAAAAGGCTTCAATTTAAAAAAAACAATCACGAATTTCATTAACCTTACTTAGTGATTAACTCAAAGTATTGGAACTTGTAAGAGAAGATTTGAAAAATTCGGAACCACAGAAATTCGGAAGGATATTGCAGGGGTTACAAGTTTGTCGATTTTCCAATATTCATATTATATTTTCTAATATACCAGTACTCTCCTAGTATTTATATTTCATTTTATATTCAATAATACATATTTAAATATTTTTCAGACATTTTTTTACATTCAAAAAATTTTTATCCGGCACACTAACAATGCAGTTTTTTTAAATTTGATTAATCAGGAATTTTCGTTATAATAATTTTTCTTTTCATTCCATTTTTTTTTTTTATCTAAAAACTTATCTTGCATCGTTTTTCACAAAAATGTGTGCAATTTAGAGCATTCAAGAATTTTTCAGAAACTCGTTGGAAGCACAAATTTTTGATTGCTGTCAATTTTGCAGGTCATGGCTTTTTAAAGGAACAGCCATCGTTTTTCCTCTTTCTTTTCTCTTATCCTGTCTCGGGTGTACAGCTTACATTTTCTTCCGTTCACCTTTTGCAGAAGAGAAAGGAAAAAGTAGACCGTCACCACGGCAAATGACGTCTTTTCCTTTTTACGCGAATTTCGTGCCTTTTTCCTCTCTCTTTCTTCTGTCAGGCGAAAAAATTTCCCTCTACCAACGGATAACGAAACAAGTGCTATTTTCCGCGCGTGAATAATTCCTGATTGACCCAGTTTCATGCTAATGACAAATTTTTGTGCAGAAATCGAAACATTAAACAACTTGATTTTATGGGACCTAAAATCTCGACTAATTTTAGAATGTTAATTCACTTTGGGCCATGGTTATTTAATTTATTGATTTCTAATCAAGTGTTAGAAAATTTTTTTAATTGTTTTATGTTACAAAATGACGAAAAGATTTTTCAAAATTTGAAACCAATGCCAAGTAGGTTATTAAGAAAATTGATTTTTTTCTTGAAATTTGCTGAACTTTCAAATTCCTACTATCTAAAGTTTTCAAGCTTTAATGATTTCTTGTGTTGAAATTTCAATTAAAAATTTAACATGCTTTGAAACCTCAAATCTATTTACAATTTTTTATTACACAGACGTGTTACTGTACTGATCTTTTTAACCTTATAAAAATTGGGCTAATTTTTGATTTTCCAGTCAGAGTTTACTTTTTTATCAATTTCGCACTTGAATATCTGAGGATTTGATAAATGATGTTTGATTTCATTGATATTTTGAATTTCCATCTGAAATATCGGTGAAATTTATTTGAATTTTTATTTTTTTATTTTTTATTTTGGAATTTGTTTATTCATGGTTGACTTGGACTATCGATTTTCATCGACGAACAAGGAAGTTTCGTATTTTTGTTTTTTTTTTTTTTGTTTTTTGAATACCTTCATGATGAATTTTGGGTATGGGTGTTTTGTGATTTTGATCTGATGTAATTTTTTTTTGGATTTGGTTATGAGATATAAATAATTTTTTATGCGATTTTTTGCTCTTAAATTGTGATGATTTTCAGGTGATTTTTTTTTTTTTGATGATTTATTTTGGGTAATTTTTTTTTTTTTTTGTTATCAATTCAATTGGGATTATTTTCTTTTTTAAGTCACAGATTGATTTATTTTGAATTTGTTTTTTTGTGAATTGATTTATTTTGGGATTAGAAATTATGTGAAGTGATCGTTGATTTTAGATTATTATTATTATCGTGGGATCTTGTTTATTGATTTTCGATTGACAGGATTTGGAATGAGAGATTTGGATTTTGTATGATATTATATATTCTGGCAATATGTTGGATGATTATTTCGAATTCTGATAGAATTAGCATCTACGAAAGATCTGTTGATTGATTTATGAATTTTGAGTGCATTAGTTTATACGAAAGAAATATAAAAGAGGACATGATTTTGTAGAAATTATTTCATGCCTTTATCAACAACAATTGTACCAATATTGATTTGAATGATTTTGATTGATACGTTATTGTCGAATGGTACCGAGGAGAATGACCCGACATAATGTTACAACGCTCTCCTCTTGAAAAAAAAACGACAAGTCTCGAGGGGATGAAATTTTAATATTGAAATACCGGAATTTCGCCGGTATTCACATTTTTCTCTCGTAAACGAAAAGAAAGCCTCGCGAAGCGAAGAAGGTCGATAATGCCGGGGAAAAACGTGAAAGCTGCGAGGAAAAAGAGGGGAAACGTTCAGGATGAGATGATAGGAGAAAACGGAAAGAGCTCGAGGGGAAGCCGAGGGGGATGAAGAAAAGGGTCCCGAAGAGAAAATGACGTCTTCTTGGGATAAGAGAGGGGCGGGGGGGTTGAGGGAAAAAAGAGGAAAGGAAAAAGGAACGAAAGGGACGAAGGGAGAGAGAAAAGGGAGAAAAAGACGCCGGCAGTAGCAGCAGCGGCGGCCCTGGGAATCTTGGGATACGAGAGGAAAAGCTGGGAGAAAAATTGAGATGAATCGAAAAAGGGTGGCTCACGAGCCAGAGGAAAAGAAATATCCCCGAGATTCCCGGGGTGCGCCCGCAAACGTGAAACTGTGCGAAACCGATCGTTCTGGAACAGGGGCGTTGGAACGAAGTTTTGCGTCATCCCTTCCCTCATAGAGCTGAAAAAAGGGTCGACAAAATAAACATTGACGTAGAATATTGATATCGTGTAAGAAAAATTGATTTCGTGGATTTGATGAAAAACTAGCTGAAGGTTGTAAAGGAATTGTAACCCTAGTAATTTTGTCCTTCATAAAAACCTTTTGAGAAAATGAAATTTCTTAAAAGGTGCACCTTACATGAGCCTGAAGTTCCAAACGTTTGAAATATTAACGAAATCGATGAAAAATTGGTTTTCCAACTCTACTTGAGAAAAAAGTAAAAAATTATTTCTTACCTTGTACATTATCCAGGAAATTTCAATAGTCATTTATTACTCAAACTATGAAAGGCAATGGGAACAATTTTTTATTATTTAGTTTATTTTCAAACGTTTGGAACTTGAGGGACATCACCTTACAAACACCTTATAAGAATTGAATTTTATTATAAGGTGACCTTAAAAAAACTTAAAAAAAAAAATAAAATGAAATTTCTTTTAAAGAATTGATTGAAAAAGTTTCATGTTTTTGTAAACAAGATTTTATCAAATACATTCTTATAAGAAATTTCGGTTTCTTATAAGGGTTTTTCAAGGCGCACCTTGCAAGAAATGTGATTTCAATACAAAATTTAATTTTTCCATAAGGTTTTTATTAGGATCAAAATTATTCGGGAATTAAATTTTGATGAATTGAAATTTTTCATTGAAGAATGAAAATGAAAATAAGGAAATTGAGGGGACATGAAATTTATAGTAGAGTGCACATTCCAATTTGAATAATACAATATGAATCAGGCAAGTTAGGCAGAGGGGTCCAAACCCCACCAAAATTCAAATATAATTAAATGTTTCATGCAGAAAAAAGGAAAAACAATAAAAATATACAAATTGTAAAAAAGAAAATATTAATGATATATATCATTAATATTTTTACTGGCCGGAGCCTAGAAGACATAACAAATGGTTCCATGTGCGTTCTTGAAGTTACACAATATTCAGAATTCTCAATTTTTTTACTGGAACAAAATTGTAATCATAAATTTTTGGCTTTGATAAAGTATAAAATGGGGATTAGAAAAATTGTTTCAACAAAGTGAATTATAAAGATTAATTAGAATCGTAGAAAATGTTAATCAACATAAAAACTTTGAACCCTGGAACATCTCGTATACTAGGTATCAAGATTTAAATTTGTAAGAATTACAGATTTTGATGATGCGAATTCTGATAAAATACTAAAAATTAAAGAATTTGATGAAAGAACTGTTTTTTGGAAAATACTAACAAATACCTACGATTTATAGAATTTCGAGTTCGAAGACCATTAAATTATAAAAAATGTATACAACGATCTGTATAAATAATATGAACATACAAAAATACTTGTAAATACGGAGAAGTTTTATAAATATTCAAAAATAGATGGAAAAATAAAAATCCTATGAGACACAAAAAATTAATATAAATTCAATTTTCCCAAACATTTACAAAATTGCTGGAAATTGACCGTAATTTGAGTTCAAGAATATTGAATTTTGTAAATCTATGTAGAAGTCTACAAAAATATGAAACCTCTTAAAAAAATACTTAAATATACTTCTAAGTTTCATATAAACTAAAAAAATTCGAGAAACACTTGAAATCTTTAAAAACACAAAAATTATGTAGGTAAAGTTTTCTCAAAAATGTACAACTTTGAATCCAAAAAGTACAAGTATTTAACTCTAGAAATCGATAATATTTTCTATAATATATCAGAAAACCGTAAAAATACTGTCGATCCAATTTGTACAATTTATACAGTTCATACAATTGAATATTCTCTGAATTGTATAAAAAAACTAAAAAAAAATATGAAGAAAGGTACTAAAAATCTATATAAAAAAGATACTGTTTTTTAAATCATTAAGTAAAATACTATGTAGGTGAGGTTCCGAACGTTTAAAATTAAACGAAAAGAAAAATTTAATAAATTTTTGATTTCTCGTCACAAGGAGGATTGAGTTAAATATTTTATTGGCGAGCAACTAATTTCTTGTTTTTACTGAAAAGACTTGAAAAGCAACAGGAAAAATTTGTTCTAAAATACTTGTCTTTGTTCCCTTTTCGTTTAATTTTAAACCTCTGGAACTTAATGTACATAAAATACTCAAAATCAATGAAAGTTTCATCAACATAGCATCATATTTCAGGAACTTATAGAGCATGATCTAAATTGTTATAAAATGCTAAAATCGTGAACAAAATTTATAAGACAATGAACAAAATAAAATTCTCGAAAGTTTAGAGATGATTTTTGTTAGAAAACGGCATGAAGTAATTTATGTATTAGAAAAATCGATGTTTTGGAAAATGAAAAAGTTATAATGGAGTTATAATTTTTTGAAATTCAGAATGAAACACATTTTTTCACAGTCAAAACTGCTAAATAATAATTAAAAATGAAAATAATGTTTCGGTTCATAACTATTCATAAATAAGATAGATAAATTTACAAAATAATGACTTCATTCATATCCAAAAAAACTTATAATACGAAAACTGCATAATTGCGGACTGTAATCTCGCAGGATTATCAATTTACATGTTTTTTGTTTCAATTTATCTTGTCGAAATCTCACGTATTCATTCAAAACCTGGAAAATCCCATTTAAACTTCAAGTGCATCATTTAAATTTCCACTAGGTTTTTGTCAAATAATGCTACACAATAAATGTTAACTCCCAAATGTTTTGTTTTGATTTCGGTTCCCGTATAAACACTGACATACTAAAGTTGACTAAATTCAAAAGCCATATAAAAAAAAAACATCAGGGAAAATTCGGTGATAAAACAAAGGTGGAGAAGGAAAAAAAAGAAAAAAAAAAAGACTCGCGACAAATCTCGCCGTGCTACCGAATAACAAACCGAAGATGGAGGGAAACAGAAGCTAAACGCGTATGAAGAGCACGCATTATCGGGACACAGTCTGAGTAGCTGATAAAGAGACTGCGAAATAGATAAGAAGAATGCATAGCCAGCGCGAGAAGTCGGGAATAGGAGCAGATAATGTTGTTCGGACCAACGCCCGACAATCTTTCGAGGTATAACGGACATCATCAAAACCAGTGACATTTCGCAATTTTCGTTTTCTATCATATTCACTATCGATTCGACGCAAAAGGTAGATAATACTAAATACATAAATAAACGCGGTGCATGGAATCAAATTACTTCTGGGGATCTCATTACAGGTATTAAATTTTGCGCCGGTTGGATCAGCTCCTGAAATAATACGGTGCTTCATTGATTTCCCACTTTTCCGAAGACCTCTTGTAGATTTATTACCATGAAATTATGCTACGAAAATGTTCTTGCAATTTATTGTTAAAAAATGATTTCAGGAGACTTTTAGACAGCAAGAACTTGGACTTTATTTTTATTTTGAATTTCCAACGAGTTTTGGATAAAGTGATAACAGAGATTTCTGAATGTTTACAAGGCATTCTTAATTGAATGGATACCTTGCAAAAATGCAAGACTCGAGAGTGAAACTTACACTCAGAGACAAACTTTCAAAAAAAAAAAATCGCCCTACTACGATTCGAACTTAAGCTGCCCATCTTGCAGTTTAGTGTCATACCCACAACGCTACAAAGCGGTTTGATGCTTCTTTTTTTAATTATTGTTGTTTTTTTCAGCGGCGGCATGGCCGGGCAGCACTACTGCCTGCGTTGGAATAACTACCAGTCCAACATGACTTCGGTATTCCATCAGCTGCTGCAGACCGAGGCCTTCGTCGACGTCACCCTGGCATGCAACGAAGCATCCTTAAAGGCGCACAAGGTAGTCGAGTCGGCCACTTATGTCAGATCAGGATGAAACCTATATACATGTCTATTTTCGATTTTTTCCCCAAGTGACACCTCTCATGCAATCTCCAACATTTGCATGTTTAACCATTGCGGAAAAAGCGAGAAAAACTCGGGATACAAGGCCCCTTTTTTCCAGGGGCGTTATTATGAAACTTCTCATGTTTTTTGTTCCGGCAAGGTTGTTGAGGAAAATTGCGAATGTAATGCATAGAAATGTTGGGGCTTTCGTGAGTTTTCGGTTCTTCAGAATGTTTTATTAAAAATTTTTCGAAAAATAGTATTGATATTCTTAAACTGAATGCTAGCTTTCTAACTCTTATTTGCTATTTTTATTCTATTTGGAAAAAATTGATGAAATCCGTATATAATGCAATTGTGGGTTCTTGAATACAGTGGGGGGGGGGGGGGGGGTGACCTCCTATCCCTTTATAGAAGAGAGATCAATATAGGAGAGATTAATTATTTTTGTGTTTTCCAGGTCGTGCTGTCGGCATGCAGTTCGTACTTCCAAAAACTTCTTCTTTCGAATCCTTGCAAGCATCCTACGATAATTATGCCCCAGGACGTGTGTTTCAACGACCTCAAATTTATTATCGAATTCGTCTACAGAGGAGAAATCGATGTCAGTCAGGCTGAACTTCAGGTAATTTAAAAAGAACAAAATTATTTAGTCTTAGATTTTGTTAGTTCATGAATCACAAATTACATATTGTCAAATATACAGAGGCACAAGACCCTTTGAAATATTGCTACCGAATTTCAATAAGAGGAGTTATTTTTATGGAACAGTAAATAAATGTTTACAAATTCAACTCTCGTGTGACGTTAAGAATGTGTAAACTTTAATCAAGTGCCATATTATTTTTATCTCTATCCTACTGAAAATGAAATTCTCATTCCTAGTAATTTTGATCCTTGTATAAAAACCTTGTATGAAAATGAAATTTTTTATAAGAATTATATTTCTTATAAGGTGCACTTTATAAAAACCTTATAAGAAAAAAACCTTATACAATTTTTTTCGGTTAATCATTTTTGAGAAATATCGGTTTCTTATAAGGTTTTTATAAGGTCTACTTGTGAGATCCCCCAATAACTTTGATCCTTATGAGACGCTTATAAGGACCTTATGAGAATCAGTATTTTTCTTACAAGATTTGGATTTCTTGTAAGAATCTTATGAGGTTCTTATAAGGAGATCATATAAAAATCTTATCAGGAATCAGAATCCTTATAAGACTGCCTTACAAAAGGTCCTTATAAGAAATCTAAAATGGTATAAGGATTAAAGTTATGTAGTAGGGGAAATTGAATTGTTATAAGGTTGATAATCACCTTATAAGAAATTGAATTCTTACAAGAAATTTAATTTTCTTACAACGTTTGTAAAAGGATCAAAGTTATTAGAGATTATTAATCTCTTGTCAGGTTTAATATGAGATCTCACAAGTTCTAAATGGTCAATTTTACTTATGTTATGTATCATACCAGATCTCACGTGAGATATGAGATTTCATATCAGATCTTACATTAGATCTGAGGTGAGATGATTATGAGAATTTTATTTGTAGTAAGGTATATAATAACTAATAACTCGAGTTTTTAGACAACCTTTTATAAATTCCCTGGATTGTTTATAAAATTGCGCTGTTTTTTAAAGTATTGCTAGCTCTAATATATCATTTAACGAAAAAAAAAAATAAATAAAAATAATGAATCTTCATAAACTTAATAAATTTGTAAAAATAGTTGTATAAAATGTGATTAATTTTGAAAAGGACTCTCATCAAGAAAAGACTAGAGAATCTTTATGAAGAATAGCTGGATGTAGAAAACTCTAAGAAAACTAATTTTTTTTCTCATATTACTGACCATTATTGACTTCAATAATGACTGAGCTGATACTCCTGAGAGTTATAAGTAAAGAAAATTTTTACATCATATTTCATGAATTAAAATGGCTCAGTGATATCGTCTCAGTTTTACACTCCGCGAGGGCTCGAGTTCGAATCCAGTCGCACAGCAAAGTTTTTTCTAATTTTGTAATGTGTTTATTGGCCAGCGCCACAGCAAATTTATCTTGCCACTTACTGGCAGCTTTGTTTAAGAAAATGGTAGTATTATTCTTATTAATCAATATTCAAAATTAATCGATTTGAAGAAAAATAAACGGTTGCATTTTCATACGATTCAATTTTGGAGGATATAGAAACTTAACAAAGTTTTTATGGGGACACCTCATAAAGGATATATAACTTTTGAAAAAAATAATAATAAAATAATTCTGTGGCTTCCAGCCATAACCGAGAAAGTCACATATGCCATAACGTTCAAAATTTTATCAGAATATCATGTAATCTGGGCCTTATGGCACAAGTGACTTTCTCGATTATGGCGGGAAGCCACAGAATTATTACTTTGTTCATTTTTATTTTATCGATATATTTCAATTTTAACATTCACTTCATCACTTTTTTGATAAATATCTCATGAAACTCAAATAACTACAGATTCATGCCTCCAGAAAAAATTGCTTCCTCAAATTATTAAAAATAGAGAAACCTGTAGATTCCTTCTTTTCCGACAGAACGCTTCAGGCTTTTTTTTAAATGGTATAATTGTTAGATTTTTGCATTGTTTGATACACCGAGTCACCTGATTTGTCCCCTCATCAATCAAATTACGCAATTTTAATATTTTCTCAAAATGCTCGACGATGAACAGAGGCGTCGTAAAGGCGTAGGCTGAGTAGGCTTTTGAGCCCACCCATGAATTTTGATGGGAAAGTTCAATATCCATACAAATGTACAAGTGAATCAAAATTAAGCTGTATAATATGACAACTTGAAATTACTTTCTATGAAGAATAACAGATAAAATCATGATAATTATGTATTATATGTAACATACATATTTTCGAATGTTTCTCAAAAAAATTATAATTTTTTTTTTTTTTTTGAACGAGCCCACCCATTAAAAGTCGAGTACCGACGCCCCTGATAATGAAAAAGAAATGTCTGCTATCGGTAACGCAGAGCTCGAACTTCCGTCGTTAACGGCGAGGTTTGCTCTACCGACGCCGGCACCCTTCCCCAATTTCCAAGAAACCCCGCCGGACAGCGCCACGATTCCCGAAATCCGGCGAAACCGCGAGATGCGCACGGAGCGGTCCCCGTCCTTTATTCGCGAGTGAACGTTTTTCGTGGCCGGGATTTCCGCGCCCTGTAAACACCGCGAAAAATCGTCCCCGAAGCCGACTTTTCCCCGACCAAACTCCGCCCTCGCACTCAGCGCCGACGAAAAGGTTAGATCATATAAATATAATTTTTTTGTTTTCAAAAATTCCGGCGTTGGTTAAGCTCTCGAAGAGCCCCTTCCTGCCTCGCGTCTCTAAATAAAAATTGCAATAAAAAAAACTCGCGAATCACTCTGAATTCCGGCCAATTTTTACGTGGAAATGTTTCATTCGTCCACTGAAAACAATTGCCAAATTTTTTGTCCCTTGCCGGAGTATTTAGGCTCATTTAAACCGACCGTTGAGGGAAAATGAAATTTTTTTGATCATTCGGCAGTAACGATCTCGTGGAAAATCTAATAGCTCGGTGTGAAAGTGTGACTCGCCGGTTACCGGCTCTTTTTCCGGTTAAAAAATGGGTCCTTCGGACTCGCTGCCCGCTGTCCTTGACATGGGTGTTAGCGACCGGAATTTCTTTCTCGCTCTCCTTCTCTCTCTCGTACTCATGCACGTGGTGCGCTCGCGCGGCTCACATACGTGGGCCCCACGCACACGCTCGCCAAAGCCGGTCGTCGATTTTGCTTTTCACTTTGCTTTGCCCGCCGACTGGATTTCGCGTCTGAAACTAGACGCCCTCTCCCTCCCCCCTTCGCCATTCCTCCCGTACCCCCCCCCCCCCTCCCTTCGATGCGCCGTCCCTCCGGGGGCGCTAGCCGCGAAAGTGCGCGTATTTTTTTCGCCTTGAAAATTTTCGGTGCTGCTGCCTGACGAAATTTAATCGATGCTACGGTCACGTGACTTGGGATTTTTGACCAGAATCCGGCCGGTTGTGGCGATCGGTTGAGGTGGTCGTGGGAATGAAGTTCGCGAGGGATTTACAAAGTACAATACAAACTCGGATTCCCTTGTATTACGTTTTTTTGCACCTGGGATCAATTGCTGATTTAGACTCGTTTATTCATCTTTTAATGATTTTGTATCTTCGATTATTAAGGGGGGAAGGGTAGATCCCTTTGAAGGCAAGAAAAAACGAGTTTCTCGCGATTTGATTTGATTTGCACGAGCAAGATATTCCGAGTTTTGAATGTAGACTAAAGACTCGGATTCTCTTGCATTAGGTTTTTTTTTTGCACCTGGGGTCAATTGCTAGTTTGGACTCGTTTTTCTTCCTCCTCTTCTCCTGATTTTGTATCTTTAATGAGGTGATCACAAGACAGGAAGAGTAGGGACCCTTTGAAAGTAAGAAAAAACGAGTTTCTCATGATCTGATTGGATTTGTATGAGCAAGACATCCTGAGTTTTGAGTGTAGACCACAGACTCAGATTCTCTTGCATTAGGTTTTTTTTGCATCTGGAATAAATTGCTGATTTGGACTCATGTATTCTTCTTCCTCTTCTCCTGATTTTGTGCCTCTGATAATGTGATTACAAAAGGGGAAGAGTAGAAACCCTTTGAAGCTAAGAAAAAACGAGTTTCTTGAGATTTGATTCGATTCGCATGAGCAAAACACCAAGAGTTTTTAAATACACACTATAAACTCGGATTATCTTGCATTAGGTTTTTTTTTTGCACCTGGGATCTATTGCTAGTTTGGACTCGTTTATTCTTCCTCCTCTTCTCCTGATTTTGTATCTTTAATGAGGTGATCACAAGACAAGAAGAGTAGGGACCCTTTGAAGACAAGAAAAAACGAGTTTCCTGTGATTTGATCGGATTTGCATGAGCAAGACATCCTGAGTTTTGAGTGTACACTACAAACTAGGATACTCTTGTATTAGATTTTTTTAGTACCCAGTATCAACTTCTGATTTGGACTCGTTTATTCTTCTGATTTTGCACCTCTGATAAGGCAAGAAAAAACGAGTTTCCTGAGATTTGATTGGATTTGCATGAGCAAAAGATTCTGAGCTTTGAGTGTAATTTGTGTTATGTCGTAAAAATTTTGGACTATCGAATTTTTAAGTTTCTTTTACTATACGTAGTCAGAATTTTCTTCGTGTCAGGGATATGCATGATGGTCATAGTAGGATGTAGTTTTTTTCAGCATACACTCAAAATTTGGGATTTCTTGCTCATGCAAATCAAAGAAAATCACGTGGAGTTAATTTTTTTTTTTTTCCTTCAAGGGGTTCCTACCCTTCTCGCTCTAGAGTCATGTTTTCAAAGGTGCAAAATCAGGAGGAAAGGAGGAATAAATGATTCAAAATCAGCAAGAAATTCTGGGTGCATATAATATCCAGAGCAATAGATTCCGAGATTTGTACATTGTAGTCTGGTGATTTTTCATAAGCTGGAATTTTGAATTTGAATTTGAAATTCGCCTTGAATTACAAAAATTATGATATTCGATTGTTTGGATTTCAAACTGTATTTTTCAGCAGATTATCTATAGTTTTTCATGTTCATGTGTATTGGTTTTATAACTTTATTTTTTATCAGATGTGTAACTGGATTTTAAGTTGAGAATTTTTCGGTAAGCTTAAAATTAACACCAAGGAACTAAAATTTTTAAAACATCATTCTCACTCTCTATTTCTTTAAGTTTATTTTCATTCTATATTGAGTCAAAATACTGTCACTCGCTTCAAGTGATTTTCAGTAATCTGTTAGAGTGAAAAGTCACTCAAAAGTAGTAAAATTTTACTTCCTCCCAAAATGAATCTCAACTCATTTTTTAGAGAATAATCTAACTAAAATCTGAGAGTGAAATTTAGCTTCTTTAAGAGTGAATTTTCACGCTACAAGGGTGAAGTTCCACTCCCTGTTTAGGTGGCGGTATTTTTATGTAATGTAGGGTGATAATTTCCTCTCAGATATTAAGATAGTAGTCTTCTAATTCCTTGAGTGAATTTTCTTTCGAATGAGAGTCAGATATCTAACGAAAAAATTATGTAGTTAAATTTTACTCTCGCAGGAGTGAAATTTCACTCTAAAAAAGTTAAATATCACTCCAAGTTTGAGAGGCAGTATTTTGACCCAACGTAGAGTAAAAATGCACTCTAAAGAATTAAGAGAATAATACACTAGAAACTTGAAATTTTTCTCTCATGCGAATGGCTTGAAACTCGTTTTTTCTTGCCTTCAAGGGGTGCATACTTTTCTGTCATATGTGACCTCCGCCAATTGGTTGAAAGAAAGAGACAGAGAAAGTACGTTCAGGAGATGAAGAATAAACGAGTCAGGATCAACAAAAGATTGCGGGTGCAAGAAATACTGAGTTGATACTATACTCTGACTAGAATTTTCAGAATTCGTTTTTGAAAATCAACAATTGATTATGTATTAAGATTAGCAGTGTTAAAAAATTAACATTCGACATTTTGCAATGATACAATAATTTGTATATGTTATAGTATGAGAATTTGGGCTTCACATTTAATTTTTCATAAAAGATTTTAGTTACCCTAAACAGTCATGTCGAAGTAATATTTTTGAAAAATTTGTTTGAGTGCAAAACTAATTGTGTTAAACTATGTATCTCATTGATTTCAAGTGAAATTCCCTAGCTTTCCTTATTCAAGTTTTTATTTTCAAAAATGATGATAATTGTTTTTATCTCTTATAATTTCGTCTATAATAATAAAAAGTGCGTATTTTTATTTTTAACGTACGTACTTGAATTTTGGTATTTGCTGGGAGGGGGAAAAGTTATACTCCCCTTTGCCTTTGCACCTGTCGATCTGAAGTGGTTCTGATGATGTATTAAGGATTGAGGGTAGGTAATGTAGACATAAACTTTCATAATTGTCCGGTCATAATTTCCTGAATCTCAATCTACAGGGTTTGTTCAAACAGTTTTTAATCAGTTTTTGTACTAAAACACAAACATCGACGAATCGATGACATTACAATTCTCACAAATTAAGATACGATTTCTTGTAATGCAGCATAAACAATGGTGTGATTGGAAAAGCTAAACGTTTTTTCTATTACTCCGAGGAGAGAATAAATAATACTGTGCAGAAACTTATATAGTAAGATTTGGAAAATGATGAGAACGAGGATGTAAATTTAAAACATTGTCAACTGTGTCTTTTAAATTGGAACAAATCAAGTAATTCTGGTCATTTCAGATAATTCTAAAAAATTTGAATGACAAAACGGGCATTTGCTATCCTGAATAACATCGATTTTGTATCGTAATTCTAACTATAAGAAACATCAAAGGCATTAAAATATAGCGAATATAAGACAATTTTTCTTGACGAACATTGTTAGCCTTTGATTTCATTAGATTGAGATGTAATTTTTTCTAAAAAATAAGTGAGACTTGTTTGGAAAAAAATTTTATTTTTTTCTTAAATTTTGAAAATTTGCGTATAAAATTCAACAGTGGATCAATTTTGTTATTTATTTAAGTTCAAAATACACTAATTTTTGGAGAATTCGTTAGAAATTCGGAAAACTGTTCGAAATTTACTTCAATTTTTCGAATTTCTCGATAATTATCATAAAATTTGAAAAGCATTGTATATTGATAAAATTCTCTCAAATCAATCGCAAATGTATTGAATCGATTTTTAAATTGAATTGTCTTCGATCCCGGGGAATGTATAACGTTTTTTTTTTTTTTTTTTCGAAATATTTAGTTACCCGAATTATCGACATTTTTCACTTATGTAATTAAACAACATATCAATTTGAAATTTCGACTAAAATACTATACATAATTCAGAAAGTTTCCGAACTTTTTCTTCACAAGGAAAGAAAATGACTTATAAAATCGTGTGCATAATCCTCATGCTCAGCAAACAACGAATATCGAATTTTGGGAACCTGAGAATCAAAAATTTTCATTTGAATAATGAAAAATTCCAAAATCATTGGCATAATTTTTACTTGAAAATATCGTTTAAGATGATTATTTTAGAACAAAAACTGATGAAAGAACACGCATTTTGGAAATCCGAAATTTCTTAATGAGGTAATTTTGCACATGTAAAACTCCTGCATTCAGTTGAAATGAATTTCGATTCAAAGTTAAAGGATCAAATGATTCTATCATTTTTAAACATCGATCGTTTTAAGTTGAAAGAGTTATCGTTTCATTTTGAAAGAAAATGGCTTTGAAATTCTTTCCGTTTCATGGCTAAACAAACATTTCTCTTAGTATGGAGATAATTTTTTTTTTAAATTATCTACCTGCAACTTTTACATTTTCAAATTCCTCAGTTTATTGATTCGATCATATCTACAGTTCCATTTACTCATCCTACTACCTTATTCTGCAGATATGGCAACCCTTGATAAGAAACATTTTAATACGAAAAAAAATTCATTCTCAGAAAAATCAATTCGTGATGTCATTTTTCAGAATTTATAACTTCGAAATTTGTGAAAATCTGATTCGACGTCCCCTCAAATACAGAAAATTAGATTTTCGCAATCAGTCATTAAGCAAGAGAGCACGTAATGAGCATGTGCGGAGACATCCGAATTCGCAAATTCACTTTGTCCGCGCTAACTCCCAGATCTCGACCCTCTCCCTATCCTCTTTTTTCCTACATATTGCCCTTTTCATCAATCGAATTATTGGCTTTTAATTTTTTTCTACTTGCTCTCTTTTGCAAGACTCGCATTTCGAGATTCGAATTCCTGAGGATAAGTTTTTTTTTTTTGTTTTTTTTTTGTTTTTCCAGCTATTTTTACACCCAAAAATGTAAAGCGTTCCTGAAACAATGAAAGTTTCTGCAGGAGGGAGCGATTATCGAGAAAAGGGTTCGAATAGGATTTCGACTTGACCGTGCCGTGCGCGAGAGAGAAGTGGCCGGCAAATGGATAAGGGGGGCGGAGGGGGAGGCTCGTCTCTCTCGAACGCGACACCCTCGCCCTCCTCCCGTCCCCCCCTCCCTCCTGAGCCTCATCGCGGTCTGGTCCGTCGCCAGTGACGGATGAGTTATTGAACGAGCCCTGAATTCCGATGTAATAATCATTACACTTGTCTTGCGTAAGAATGATTTTCTTTGTAAACACTAGAGATTGCGAATGCGACACTCTCCTGCATTGAATGATAAATTATATAACGGAATATCTTATCGTCAAATGAGAACATTTTTTTTTTGACACGCCGAAATGTATCTGCTAATTAATGGCAAATTAATTATTTGGAATTTTATGCTTCATGAAATGTTGAAACTTATTTTTTTCTCAATCGAATTTACTATGGAAGAAAGGCAAGAAGTGAAAGAACCTAAATTAATTGTAGTCATGGATTAAATAAATGGAGAATAGAAATGTTGAAATTGGAAGAATGTGTGATTTTGGTATTTTTGGTGAGTTTTTGTAAAGTTGTCAATGTGGCAATTGAATATTATTTAACGATTTCGTTATGTCGATATAAATTTACCCTCTTTGTTTATAGTTTCCCTGAATGGTATCAATTGAATGATTTTTTGAAATTAAATGCCTGATTCACGCATTCTTTGTAAAAAAAGATTTTTCGTATTTTCTTCGAATTTTTAATCTTTCGAGGGAAAACTTTCTATTTTTGAACGGTCCGCGTTCCGCATACCTAAATCACAAATATTTTTCATTTGAAATGTTTATCATTTATTATTTGAATATTTACCTATAACTCTTTTGTATGCATTAATTTTTCACTTTTATTTTAAATCTTTGATTTTGCAATAAATTCGATGAAAAATCTCTGCGAATTCTTTAAGATAATACTGAATAATAATAATAAATTCTTCTATTTATCAAGACAAATTTCCAAGCATGAAGTCAATTAGTTTTGTTTTTAATAAAAAATATTTACAATTTTTAAGATTAAATTTGTGACTTGGAATAAGAAAAGGGACCTGAGGTCACAATTATCGATTTTGAGTTTTCAACTTGAAAAAATAGTTTAAAAAATCAACTATCTAATGAGCTACGTCACGAGTCGCTACGATCATTAATGGCCGTAGAATAATTTTTTGAAAATAGAGGAAAGAGAAAGGTTTGTTTTCATTTTTTCAAGGTTCTCAATTGTAACCATAGGACCCTTTTCTTATTCCAAGTCACCTTTATTGTTGAAAATATCAAAATCTCACCTTTTTCCGATCTCGAAATTTCTATTTTTTCTTTGAATGCATCCATAATTTTTTTATTTCTTGCCTTTTTTTCAACTTTTATTGTGTAGCGAATTCGATTGAAAAAATCTTTGTAAAAATTGAATGAGATGTAAAATTTTAAATAATTCAGTCGATACAAGAGATTGTACTCTTCTTTATTTATTTACACAACTACACAACTCGCAATTTCTTTATCTAAACATTGATTTTTGTAATTATTAAATTTTTATAATCCTTAACCATGCTATGAGATTCCCTTTCTTGCCATCATTTTCTTTTTCAAAAATTCAGTAAACTGCAATAAATGCAGTAAATAAAAATATACGACCAATCAATAAATTTTCAATACAAATTCTGATATGACATCCGATATTTTTTCAACAAATTGTTATTTTCCATAGAGAAATGATTGATCTGTCATTTCTTTACTTTATTTTATTCGGGCACATCTTTTTTTTAATAAGTGACGTAATACACTCACGATGTCTGAAATAGATGAAGAGTTAGGGGAAGCTCATCATAAAAAAACTGTAGATAATATGAATTTCAATGATAAATAACTAATTTATTTCAATGACTAGTCGAAAAAATTAAAACTGCTTTTTTTTATGTAGTATTGAATTATCTCTATTCGTTTACGAGGGTATATGCATATAACTATATAAAATTGTGGACTTGGAACATTTTATTAAAAATAAAAAGTTTGCCTTTGATTTGATTCGAACCCGAGACTTGCAACTTTTCAGTCAAGCCCGTTACCGTAGGTCTAAAGTACATACACTAAATAATCGTCATGCGTCGATGAAATGTTTCTCACCCATCGTCCATTATGAACGTACATTGCGTACACGTGTAACGAAAAATTAGATTTTTCAACTACAATTATTTAAATTAGTTATTCTTCGGATTCAGTAATCTTTGCATATTTTCTAGCTGCTAGAAATATAATTAATACAAAATTATTATCGTGATCTGTACACTGAGAGAAAGATTTATTCATATCAAATAAAGTTTGTTTATTGTACATAAACTTCATATTTTTTTGTCGTGTTGCTTCAAATGGGATTGTTCATCAACTGTTGAGAAATGTTTTTTTTTTTTTTTTTTTTTTTCACAAATAAGGTTTGTTAACTATTAATAAATCTGCATTTAAGCCTAAGAATTAATGAAAAATTTCAGCAAAATGTTATATTCGAACGACCCACTAGAAAAGTTCATGGTAATAAAAAATTTTTAAAGGTTAATGAATTTTCTTGAAAATACCAAAATGAGCAGCATAATAAAATTAAATAGACTTAAGTGTGAAGTGAGCAGATCTTGAGTGTCAATATTTCGAGAGGGAATTGAAGGGTATACCAGTTTATTAGGTCCGAATGCCTGTGATTTTTCGTATTCCCCATTCCCGTCCCTCGAACAGAGAAAACCCCATTATAATCGACCGGGCCAATTCGGAAAAGGATTCACGAAAGAAGAAGCCATCGAACGTGGAAACGTCACACCCCCGTTGACGAGCGCGAGAGGGGGTGGAGGTTAACGCGGACCACGGGTCACCTGCAAAAGCGAGTCGGTGTACATCACTGGCGCGCCCCTCTGTCTCTCCCCGCGAGCACCCCCCTCCCCCCTCCGCTCCTCTGTCTGGCCCAGCCGCCAGACTGCGGCGCGTCCATCCGTCCACCCTTCCCCCCTCTCTTCCCGCGCTCCCTCCCTGTCAGCGTGTAGCCGGGTTTCAGGGGTAGACGCGCAACCCCTCCCCACCCCTTCCTCGCCCGTCACCACCCGTACTTTTTCGTTGCCGAATACTCCGAAATTGTACAAAATACAGAACCTAACCCTTTTACTGTAAAGTCAAGTGTTACATACTTGGGTTTACTTTTGTTACGTGGCAATGCGTAAAAATAGTACTTTATGACAAACCCGAAGAAAAAATATCGTGGTTAAAAGCACCCGATATTTTTCTCATCCCTATGTTCAATAATTAGAAGAAAAAAAAAGATATTTACAGGTCGAATTCGGAAACGAGATTGGAGGAGATTCGGGTTGAAATTCTTTCCCCTCGGCCCTTACCGGCTTTCGTCCCCTCCCCTCCGCCCCCGCCGCCGCGTCGGCGAATTTCGCGACTGCAGCGGCGGCGCCCCCTCCCCCTCTCCTCTCCACCTCCTCCTCCTCGGGCGTCCTCCGATACCGTTCCCCCCTCCCTCCCCCCTTTCCGCCCGCCGCTCACTCGGGTGAGCCGAATGCCATTTCACTTTCGTTGAGCTTCGTCGCGGTGGTTATTCCTCGCCAAGAATTATCGCCGTCGTCGTTGCCGTCGCCCAAGTCGTACGCCTTGATTTTTAACGGTCCCGGGGAAAATTACATACCCCTCCTACGATCTTTCTTTTTTTTTTTTTCGTTCTCTCTCTCTGTCTCTGTCACTCCCCTGCCCCCGCGCGTCTACCGGTGACTTCGTCCTACTGGTCCTCTTCCGTCTCTTCTTCCTTCCCTTCTGCTTCTTGTCTTTTATCAACCCTTGCTTTTCTACGTTTGTCCTCATCTTGGGAGTGCGTGTGTGCCCACCTTGGGTACTTTTCTCCTCCACCCGTTTTCCCGCCCCCGCGCGCCGTGATTTTACGACGTTTGAGCGCCCAGGTGAGTGCCATCAACGAATGCGCGACCGTTACTCTCGCGGGGATTTTCGGATATAATATTTTTCGGTGATAATGGAGCACGCGGTGAAATTTAGCAATATGTACGCGTTATGGGTTTTTTGGGCATTTTTTTTTCTTCATGTGGGAATGAATCGTTTTTGAAATGTTAGAGGAATGCCAAAATTTCCCATTTTATGGAAATTCGAAATCGTGTTTTTTGAATTCAAGACAGTGGAATTTTACTGGTAAATAGTGAAAAAGACGTGGGAAAATCAGTGGGATGTGGGGTAAAAGAAAAAAATCACGTGATACGAAAAATAATCAATGAGAAGTTAAGGATTCTATTGATGTATCAGTGGAAAAGGAGATACTGGTGAATTAGTGGGATGTCACTGTCACTGACGGGTATTTTTATTTTTATTTTTTTGTGAGTTTTGGGAGATTTGAGTATTTTAATTTTTGACAGAGTGGGATCAGTGAGTTCTTTTAATTGTTTTTGATGAAAATAGTTGCTTTTTTTTAAAATCTGGATTAGTACTCTCTAAATTCAAAGCAGTGAATTCCACTGATTTACCAGTGGCTCATTTTCCGCTGATACATCAGTGGAATCCTAATCTGCTGATTAGGATGTCGCTGGTTTTTGTCAGTAAAAATCTGTCCACTGGTAAATCAGTGGCCAAAAAACTACTCAAAATCAGTTATTTTTGACTGAACATTTATGATTTTCACCAATGATGGAATTTTTACTGATTTAGATTTAAAGATTGCATGCAGTAATTCATTCACTGCTCTCTCAATCTGAATCTGTAGAATTCAAAATTGGCTGTTATATTCTACAGATTGCCTTGTTGAAATTTTCACAATGTAATTTGTGAAAATAAACAAATTGAATTTGTAGAACACAAAAGAAAATCTGTTGAAATAACAGACAATCTGTTAAATTTGCCAGGTACATCTGTTAAAAGTACAGAATTTTCAGTAAAAAATTGTAAAAGATTGCAATCTGTTGAGATTTAACAGATTCAGATTTAGAGATTGGGAACTTGTATGATAATAAGTGGTCAATGCAGGGGGGCTGAAAAATCAATTTTTTTAATATGTTAAGAACTTTTAAGATTGAATAAGAAATTAAGGTGAAAATGTTTGATATAGCCAAAAAAAAAAACTTATTTTATTTGATAGATTTGTATGTTCTAAGAGTTTGTTGGGATGAATAACAATTTGCAAGTTAATTTGCTTGGTTCTGGCTAGACCATTTACTGCTAGGTTGGGTTTTTTGATTCATTGAACTTTTGACCAAATTGTAGTGCATGCTCTAATCATTCCATTCAATAACTTTCCTGTAACTAAACAGTCTAAAGTTTCCATCAAATTAAAAATTGAACTCTTCGTTATCAGTGGAAATTAATAGCGATTCCAGCTATCGATAACTAACGATAGTAACAACTTACTTTTTAAATTCTATATCGAACAAAATTCGACACGTGTTTTTTCGTTTTCGTCTTATTTTTTCAATTATGATTTTTTGAACTTTTAAATTGGTACTGCATTTAACTGAATCAGTAATTTTTTTAACAAATTTTCAGGGATTGTTTTACTCATGTTCAGTTAAAAATCACTCTTTCTCAGTAACTTGTTAGCCACTGATGTACCATTGAAGGGATTTTTACTGAGAATCAGTTAAATCTCACTGATTCAAATTAAGAGAGTAAAATTTATCGATTTTTTAACGCTTAATACTCCAAATTCATTAGTACGAAGTGAATCTCGCAAAATTGTAAGAGGATAGTGTTTAGTGTTAACTTTCCGAAAATGTAAACTTTTTCAAATCGTAAAAATCGCACTAACAATTTTGCAATTTAATGGAGAGTAGTCAAATTAATGTACGATAAGCAGTTTGAAATTTTTTTTTCATTTTTATTGTTACATTACAAAATCGCTTATGAATTTTATCACAATTTCAAAAAAAAGGCCACATTTTTGGAGAGTAGATGTAAAATACTAATAATTTTTATTATTTGACGAGTTTTTCATCGAACTAATAGATTTCGAGTAATAAATTCCCAAAAATCGAGTGATTTTACGAGTTTCTAATTTAAAAAAAAATCATAATTGCAAAAATTAAGCTTAAAAACAAAAAAGTAAAAATAAGTAACGTGCAGTCCCAAGCGTTTGATAGATGCATGAAATCGAATTCTAATCTTTTCTATTGTAAAGATGAGAAACAGTTGTTGACATTAACTAATAACAGACAATTATCTAATTATTTTTATTATTAAAATAACCTACTTTATCATTTGATATTAAAATAAATCACTTCATAATTTTATATCATAATAAATTGGTTGAATTAATTACTTGCAGTATTTTATATTAAGTAAACATAAATAAATTACCTGATTTTTTCATCCAGTCACAGAACTTGAGACACATTCTTTAATTAATAATTAATAACACACAAGTTCTTTTAATTTTCAATAAACTAAAAGTTATTCAGCATGAAATGATTTTCAATACAAAAATTTTGAAAACCTAACTGTAATCAAGGAAAAAAGTCGATTGGTATTATTTAAAAAAAAGGTTTCTTTTTATTTCATTGGTTAGAATTCGTTCCTAAAATGCATAAGAATTTCGAAACTCGAATTTTTCGGTTTAAGTAATTCATTGTGACAATTTCGAATTTTTTTTATACTTATTAGTAAATAATTCACGAATTGAGATTGTTTAATTTATAATATGCCATTTATTAAATTTAAATTTTGAATTTCTGCATTTTAAAAAATCAATTAAAAAAATTTCATCAACTGATAAGGTTATAGCTTTGAAATTTTCTAAATTTGTTCAAAACATTCAAAATGCATCAAAGTATTCTGATTTTATTATTTTTAAATACGAATACTCCGGAAAATTTCTTGTCTTTTTTTTTTCGTTGGAAAATTCTTCATTCGTTTGACATGAGAATGAAATTATCGATTTCTCTGATTTGATGAAAAGCCTCAGAAACTGACTTTTGCGCAACGTGCGCGAAATCAAAGTTCACCCCTCGCACGAGGCGCGTCTGGGACAACGCCGGCACACATTATCCGCCCTCGGCACTTTCCACGTTCGTAAACATTCCCCTTGCGAGGTCGACTTTGTCGGCGTCTCCTCCAGAATCGGTCCTTGAAAAATGTCCGTAGTCATGCATTATCGTATACCTTTTCCTACGCGAGTGCAATGGAAAAACTGCCCGCGAACTCATAGCGCCGTAAAGTGCATTTTTCCATGCCCACACGAGGAATCGGACTTTTCTTACTCAGTTCTGATACCTGAGCCCGTTTCCGAAAATTCATAATTTTTGCATTTTTTCGGACCATTCAAATGAAAAAGAAAATTTTGATACCCTGTGCAAAAAAAAAATTAGTTGATTTCAAGAGATGAAAATTGGTAATCTTCGTTTTTTAATTTTACATTTTAAGTAATCACGTTTAAAAGATGAAAAATGTGTTACTGAATACTTTCAAGTGTTTTTTTTTTTTCGGTTGGGATTTTGAGAATATATTATTTTATTTAATTCAAGCAAAGAATATCTAATCTTAGAAGTTACAGTACTTAGTCTGCGAAAGTCATTAGTTATAATAGTTACTGGAATTAATTGTGACGAATTTCCTTGATGAAAAATGAATGATCTACTTGGCTTTCATGCACACGAGTAGTTCATGGCAATGTTATGGTGCGAGAGATTTAAAAAGGTATTAACATGCAAGTCAGAAATAATGATCGAGGTCGATTCTGCAACCATGAAAACGTATTGCGAAAAATCAGACATCTATATTTGAATTTTCTCTCTTAAATTTTAAAGACTGTGTGAAAAAAAAAAAAAATACCGGTCACATATTGAGAAGAAGCCTATGTGAGTCATAGATAAATGTATGGAAAAATTAATGTTTTTCATGAAAATAATATATACTGTTAAAATTTAAAACTATATAATAAGCTTTCGAAATTTTGTTAAATCAATTTTTCACATTCGTGAATAATTAATTTCATTTTCGCAAATTAAATAATGTACATAATGTTAAGAAAATTGAATTTGTTTTCACATCATTTTCATGTATTTATTTATTTATTTTTTGTTTGTTAATCGTTTACATATTCAAGCCTAAAAATCACTATTCCTAAACGTAATTTTTATACTGATAAAATCAAAATAGAATGTTTGCAATTTCTAAATTAACGAAAATTTTAGCAAAGTTAAATTTTTGAAAATGATGTGATGACAAATTGAAAATTTTAATATTAAACAACTTAAATTTTACATCACGTCAGTTTCATAAATTCAATTTTTCTCAAATTGTTGATAATTCATTTTGAAGCTCAAAAATCAGTATCTTCAAACGTAATTTTTATATCGGAAAATCAAAATCGAATGTTTGCAATTTCGAAATAAACGGCAATTAGAGCGAAATTGAACTCATGACGATGATGCGATCAAAAATTGAAAACCGTAATAATAAAAATTTGAATTTGTAATCACATCATTTTCATTCATTCAATTTTGCTCAAACTGTTGATAGTTTATTTTGAAGCTCAAAAATTAGTATTGCGAACGTAATTTTCATACTGAAAAAATCAAGACTAAATGTTTGCAATTTTTAAATGAATGAAAATTTCAGCAAAATTGAACATATGAAAATAATGTGATGACGAATTCAAGACTGTACATAATTTTAAAAAATTTGAATTTGTCATTACATCATTTCCATACATTCCTTTTTGTTTGCATTATTCATAATTTATTTTTAAGCTTGAAAATCTATAATTCTGGAGCGTGATTTTTGTACTGACGAAATCGAAATAAAATGTTTGCAATTTTGAAATAAACGAAAATTTGAATGAAATTGAACGTATGAAAATGATGTAACGAAAAATTAAAAACTGTATTATTTAACAAATTACATTTTTCATCGCATCATTTTCATAAATTCAATTTTGCTCAAATTGTTAATAATTTACTTTGAAGCATAAAAATCAGTATTTCCGAACGTAATTTTCATACTAAAAAAACTGAAAACTAAAAATTTTTATGTGCCTGAAGTTCCAAACGTTTAAAATTGAACAAAAAAAATATATAAGTTAATACTAGAGACAAAAATCTTTTAGCTGCTTTTGAACATTTTTTTATCGGAACAGCAAACATGACACTCCCCAAAAAAATTTTTGTCACACTCTCTATCATGATAAAAAATCAAAAAATTCACATATTTTTTATTTTCGATTAATTTTAAACGTTTGGAACTTCGGTTACATACATTTTTTCGATTCTGATTTGAACGAAAAATTAAGCGAAATTGAATTTATAAAAATGATGCGATGACAGTGAAAACTGTAATGTTCAACAATTTGAATTCGTCCTCACGTTATTTTTATAAATTTTATTTTACTCAAATTGTTGATAATTAATTTTAAAGCTCAAAAACCAGTATTTCCAAACATAATTTTTGATCCTGAAAAAATGGAAATTGAATGTTTGCAATTTCGAAATAAAAAAATTTTTATTGCTTCTTAACATACCCCATCTTTTTTTCAATTTTCACGAGTATTTAGACAATTCGTAGACATTCACTGTTTTTTTCCATTACGTACGAGTCAAATGTCATTGAGGAAAAAAAAAGCAGAAAAGGAACCACGTATCCGCGATTTGCATGCTTACGTAAGCGAGCAAGTCGTATTTTGGACAGTCGCGGATCCATGCGGGAATTTCCCCTTGTTCTTTTCTTGGCCGCGAAACTACCCCCTTTTTTCCTTCCCTTCGTCTTCTTCTTCCTCCCCCCCCACTCACCCCCCTCACCCAACTTTTCGTCGGCTTGCACCTGTTGAACTTGTTGCTCGATCCTTTCAACTCCTCCCTCTTTCCCCGATGATTTTTAACCCGAAATTTTCAGAAAAAATTGAAATGATTGAAATATGTGATATTTAGAAATGATTTGGTACATAATAAGATATTCTTTTTGACAAGGGGGAAAAAAATATCAATATGAAATGTGCATAATTGAGAAGGGAGTATATTTGGCTTTTGAATTTTGAAAAATACATACTACATTTACAAGAGAAGAAAATTATGCATCGAAATTTTGCAACGACTCATACAGGTACATTAATCCTCGGGAAACCATAGTATTAGAGTATGGTTTCCTGAGCAATTGGTGTATTAATACATGCATATGATGTACGTGTTACTGGAAGACAGAACTATTCATAATATGTTAAATGTTCGGGAAATCATATATAATAAAGTATATCAAAAATATTTGATCCTCATAAGTTTGGCAAGAATTCTAAAAGTTCTGAGAAATTTCGTGTAATTTACGAGAAAAATTGACATAAGAATAAAAAATCTAACGTAATAATAAGATAACAATAAAAAAAGAATAAAATATATTATGCGAAAATGAATGCTATACATACATATCATATAAATGATCATTTATTGATATATTACATATACAATAATAATAAAAAACCTTAGTGTAAAAATATGTATGAATTTTCAAATTTTTAAAAAGTCAATTTATAAGGTTTATTCATATAAGGCGCACCTTACGAAATCTTTTAAAGATCTTATAAAAATCTTGAAAATCAGTTTAAGATTTATCTTACATTGTTACATAATTTTGATGAATTAATAAAACTTGTTAACAAAATACTTATATTCAAAAAACAATGATTTATACATGTGCTTGCCAAATTGAGGGAGTTTTGAAAATTAAAATCCCCATATCAGCGTAAAATTTCCCTTGTTTTTCAGAAAAGGATAAAGACTTAACCAACACCATATAACAGAGTATAAGAAAACATTTTGAATTGAATGATTCGATGATAATAAAATCTCATAATTTTTATACATATCTCATAAGTTTTCAAGAACTCATTAGTCTAATTTCTAAATCTGAGTAAATACAGTACTCTATAAGTTTGGACTTATTCAATTTTTTTACATAGTGACTTATAAGTTTCAAATTCTCTAGAAATGAAAGTCCTAGAATTCATTTGTATGAGTCGTCACATACTTTTAACGTATGGTTTTTTTCTCAATGTAGAAAATTAGAAATTCTATCCCGAGTTTCTGGAAACTTCATAAAATCTGTGATTTTTTTTTGTAAAACCGTTATAGGTTCAATGAATTCTGAAAATTCTTGAAAAGCTGACAGCTGACAAATTTAAAGCTGTAAAATTTGGAAATTGATTTTCTCTTATAACAAGGAATTCTAAGAGAATATAAGAATTTTTAAATATTTGATAAATTTTTTGCGTTCATTAAGTTCTATTGAAGAAATTTTGTTGAGAAATTACAATTTCTAAAAATTACCACAATAGTTTGTGATTTTGAAGTCAGTTTCGACATTTTTTTGTTTATTCAATTACAATTGAAGAATTCTAAAACATTTTTTTTATACCGATAATTCATTGAAATAACAAACGATAATCAAAAAATTGCATGAAAAATTTGGTTCAATCGATATATATATATAATAATCAGTAATTTATGAAAAATGACGTATAATCGACGATTATATTATGCATGACATAAAACGAGTTTTTTATTTGATACCCGAAACCACTTCAAACATTAAAGAACTACGTAAAATGTGTAAGTTCCTAAAAAAATGTTATAGTCTTTGTGGATTCCAAATTTTCTTAAAAATTTACAGGCTTATAACTAAAACTTTGAAAATGCAATCCAATTTCGAAATTACGATTTATTATAAGTTTGAAGTAAGAAGTATAGAAACTTTATATTTATGTATATAACTTTGTTGAATATACTATAAAATAATTGTTGTTGGGTATTAAAAATAAACAAAAGTTTGTCTATTTTTTTATAACGAGTAACTGACAGGTCTGGTTATGTTGCCACAAGTTCTAAACGTTCAAGAAATACATAAAAAAGATAAAAAAAATGGTCTTTTGAATTCCGCCCAAGATTAAAGTAGAATTAATATTAATGCTGGATAATAATTGTCAAGTTTTATTAATTATATATATATTATTCTAACTACTTAAGCTATTAGGTTCTATTTGCTTCATTTCGTTTATTTTTAAACGTTTGGAACTTGAAAAACATGGTTATATGTACCTGAAGTTCCAAACGTTTAAAATAAAATGAAAACAAAAAATGAACAAATTTTTAAATTCTTTATCATGATAAGAAGTGTGACATTTTATTGGGGAGCATGAAGTTTGATGTTACGATCAAAAAGTATTCAAAAGCAGCTAGTAAAATTATTTTCTCCTATATTAATTAATACATTTTTTTCGTTTAATTTTAAACCTTTAGAACTTCAGGTACATCATTTGCTTAATGTAAGTTCATCTTTTTTTGTATACCGTTCAAAGTCAATCAAAAATTTGTAAATTGAAAAAATTCTTGACCTTCAAGTTCAAAATCGAAATTAATATACTTGCATCCCTCTCTCAGCAACGGTGATAGTGCATATATGTACGATTTTTCTGATGATTCAGAAATATTACGAATGGAGATGATGAAAAATAATTTTGTCGTGGTGGAAAATAATGCATAAAGCCCGGGTATAATTGCTCGGGCGATGCCCTTAAAGCCCGCGTATTGATTGGCAAAGTCGAATTCCATGGCTGGCTTTCCCTCGAGCTCATAGGGTCCACCCTTACGCATCCCTCCCCCCTCATCCCTCTCCCGCGGGATTCCCGAGCCACCCTTGTCCCAAAGCAAGCGGCGGCGCGTCTATCGATGATGGCCCTCCCGAATCTCATTTTACACCCTCGCCCGCGAGAATTATCGGCCATTTTCCCCGTGCGCTTTCCCATTTTCTTTCCTCGATTTTCTTCATTGCGCCTGGAAATTTCTCCCCAAAATAACGAGGAAACCCTTGACCGAGTGACCGTGGAACAACTTGGATTCTCTTGCACTATTTTTTTTTTTTTTTTTGTACCTGGAACTTTTAGATGATTTTGACTCGTTTATTCTTCCTCTTGTTCAGATTTTGACTCGAAAGAGAGAAAATTAGGAAGCTCTTAAAGGGTGGAAAAATTAAGGAAAAAACAAGCATAAGGTCATACAAATATATTAACAAATGGCGGAGTTATGGTCCTTTCCCCGAAAAAAATTTTTTTTTTTTTTGAAGAACCACGATATAAGTCCAGCTAGTCAACTGAAATCATAACATCCAAAACATTCTATTAGATAAGGAGCATATCTAGTTTTTGAACGATTGATAAAATGAATATTTCGTTTTTTCTGTATGCGAGAACATTTTCCCCAAGAACTCAATTTCATGATTTCCGAAAATTGAATTAAAAATATTCCTAGACTATTTTCATTTTTTAGATATTCTGATTTAAGGGGTTATATACCTTTTTGTGCAGACAAATTGAGGATGGTTTGGAGCATCTTTTAAAGTATGTAGCAATAATGTTATGACACCAAAGTTATTGTTTTTTAATAGTGTATTGTCCATTTGAAAAAACAAGTATTTGTTCATAAAAAAATATCAACGATTGGCGGAGTTATGGCCTTTTCCCTGAATCAACTTTTTTTTTGAAGAGGCTTGCGGTGACCACGATGCAAGTCGAACAAGTCAAGTTAAATCAGAAAATCCAAAAAATTTCATTATTCTAGAAAAATATCTAGTTACTGAACGATCACTTTTTCAAAGAACATTTTTTATTTTCCAGATAAAAATTTTGTAATAAAATTTTCAGACCTCGAAAAATCGAAATCTCGGGGAAAACGTTGTTGCATACAGAAAAAACTCAATATTCATTTTTTCAATCGTTCAAGAACTAGATACCTTCCTAGACTAATGAAATTTTTTGAGTTCTCTAATTTAACTTGACCTGTTCGACTTGCATCATGGTCACCGCAACCCTCTTCAAAAAAAAGTTGTTTCAGGGAAAGGACCATAACTCCGTCAATTATTGATATTATTTTATAAACAAATACTTGTTTTTTCAAATAGACAATACACTTTTAATAAACAATAACTTTGGTGTCATAACATTATTGCTATATATTTTAAAAGATACTCCAAACCATTCTCAATTCGTCCGCACAAAAAGGTATATAACCCCTTAACTTGAGTGCAAGCCTCTTCAAAACAAAAATTTTTCCGGGGAAAGGGCTATAACTCCGCCAAGTGTGGATATTTTTTTATAAACAAATACTTGTTTTTTTAAGTGGGCAGTACGCTATTTAAAAACAATAACTTCCATGTCATAACATCGTTGCTACATACTTTAATAGATAATCCAAATCATCCTGAATTTTTCGGGACAAAAAGGTATGTAATTCCTTAAAGGCAAGAAAAAACGAGTTTCACGTGATTTGATTAGATTCGCGTGAGCAAGAAATACCGAGTTTAGAGTGTGAAGGAAAAAAAAAGGAATTTAAATTTTAGAAATTTGCGTTACATGACCAAATCGAAATTTTTTTATTATCATTAGAATTTTATTGCTTTAATGGCTTTACTTGTAGAAGAAAAATCGAGGTATGAGAAAAAGAGGATTTTAATCTTGAAAAGTCTATTTTTTGTGACGCGTAAGCTCGAAATCATGGAAAACTGCGTATCGTCCGATTTTATTTATGGCTGTTGACGAAATGAAAGTTTTTTCTACACTTACGTGTGTTGTTGGGAAATCGAGCCATTTTCTTTCACGAGTGGAGGAAGAATATGCTTCTACCACTAGTTGAATAATACCGTATTGTAGGACAAGTAAAGATTGAATAAATGTTTTGGAAGTATGAGTGTTCTATAAAATATGTTAATGTTTTTATCTGATTGCACTGCTCGTCTTCGGCTCGTGTTACAAACCTGAAATTCGTTAAAATATTTATATACTTTTTGGAACACTGCAATGGAGCACTGCATTTCAATTTGGATGAAAAAACTTTAATTATTATTTTTTTCTATAAGTTTGACTGAATCTGGTGATCAAAGAGAATAACAAATTCAAAAATAATTCAAGATAATATTATATGTACGTAATGGACCATTCAACTGAATGGATAAATGAACTTTAATTTCGAAATTTTTATAAAAAAAAAAAAAACAATTGGACGAAAAATCTCGGTTACTTAAACTTTTATGAATTTCCCAAGAAGGGTCGAATGTTGTTCATTAAAGTTTTGGATTTCGTTCTTGAGATCGGAGTTGGCCTGAAAAAAATTAATTCAAAGAGAAAAAAAATAGGTTGTCAACTTTGCAACAATGTCGAGAGAGGCTGAAGAAGGATGATGGTGTGTGAAGAGAGGTCGGGAGGGACGAGGAGGGGGGAGGGGGGGAGCGGATGAATGAGTGGGTTGAGGGTGGTCGATACGCGGCGGCTTTCCCCACCCCCACCCCCGTTTTTCCCGCGGGCGTTTTCGCCTCTGGTCTTTTTTTTTCTTACCCCCTTTTTTTCCCCTCAGCATTTTTATCTCGCTAGTTACGAGACGTCGCCCACCTTTTCCGCGATGACGATTAATCCTACTAATATTACTACTATTTTTATTTGTGTAACTTTTTTTTAATGAAATAAATTTTTTTGCTATACATCGGTTTTTGAAGTTTAAAGATTGACATTTTGGAGTTTGAACATTGACACGTAGTTTTTTCTATTCCTTTGAGTGAATTTTCACTTTTCACTCTGAGTAAATGAGTCAAAATACTGCCACACAAACGTGGAGTGGAAATTCACTTTTACAGAGTGAAAACTCTAAAAGGAGTGAATCGTCACTTGACGCCGAGACAAAATACTGGCACTCAAATACGGAGTGGAAATTCACTCTAAAAAGAGTGAGTCGTCACTCTTAGAGAAGTTGAATTTCACTCTTGAATTCTAATTCGATTTCTTTCTAAACAATAAGTTGAGTGTGACTTGAAGAGAAGTGACATTTCATTACTTTCGAGTAACATTACTTTTAAAAAGTGAAAAATTACTCCAAGTTTGAGAGGTAGAGTTTTGACTTGATTTAGAGTGAAAATTCACTCTAAGGAATTAAGAGAGACCATTGAAAATTTTTTGAATCAATGTGCCTGAAATTTCAAACCTTAAAGAAATGAATCACAATAGAAAAAAATTAGTTTTCAGTTTAAACCCAGGATGAAGGCGAGAAAAAGTTGATAACATTGGATAATATTTGCTAAATATAGGTAATACTTCATTACTTTCAAAGGTATAGAAACAATTTTTTTGTTTTCACTTATTTTATTCTGTAAAGTTTTAACCTGAGACCATTTTTAACAATTTTAAATAATTACTTGGAACTCGATGACTTTTTTTAGTGTATAAAAATAAATAATTATTGCAATTATATTTTTCGTTCCATTATTGAAGATTCTGGATCTCTCATATCCGAAAAAAATTTACTTTAAAATTTATAAAGTTTTGGATTTTCGAACTCAAATCAGTTAAACAATTTTTCAAACTTTGTAGTTTTTCAAAATTACACTTTTTTCAATGCGAAATCTTCCACATTGTAAAGCATAGATTTTTTTATTTTTATGTCTCAAATTTTTCTCTCAGAACTTCGTTTCCTGACCTTTAAACTTTAAAGATTATTTAGACTTTTTCATTAATTGGATTTATTTAGATAGCTGATTTTGAAATAAGTTTCAAGGTATCATATTTTTCAAAAAAAAAAAAAAAAAAACTATCCAATTCTTTTTCAAAAATATGTATCTAATCATTGCGCAATATTATGTTGATTCGATTATAACAGCACTGAAAATTCAATTTTTTATAAAGAAATATTGCGTTTACGTTCTAGAATTTTTATTTATTTATTTATTTTTTTTTTTTTGTAAATTCTGTCAAAGTTGTGATTTGGGGATTTCTCTTTATGAAAACCAAAAATTCTCAAATTGCTGATGTTAAATTTTCGTTTCTTAAAGATAAAAATATCGAAATTCGATGAATCAAATTTCGTACATTTAAAAGAAAATGTAAAATAGAAATTTAATATTGACAACATAAAAAACAAAAAAATTTTGATTCTCTAATTTTTAGAACGATTTCATTGCATATATTGAAGTAAAATAAGGAGATAATCAGTAATAAACCTTTTTTTATGTTAAACCAGAGACTGGAATTGTATATCTCAAGTGGAAAATGTAGATAGATGTTACCACATGTAATTTAACTTTTGCCAATGTTTTCCATGAACTTTGAGACCAAATTGATATAAAAATATTAAAATTTATTTTTAATGTTCATACATCTGTTCCATATATCTAACATTTCTGAAACAAATGGAAATAAATTTTATAAAAAAACCATTTTGTTTATACCAACTCTTGAATCACTGTGAACAAACAATTTTTATATAATTCGGGGTACGAACTTTGTTTGCAGTCGCTGCTGAAAACTGCGGATCAGCTGAAGATCAAGGGCCTTTGCGAGGTCCCGGAAAGCAGGGAAGGGCCGGCTTCGGTGAGCTTGACGTCGCCTTCGCACGAGCCTGGTGCCGGGGCAAGGATAAATTTCGCCAAAATCAAGAGGCACCATCCAAAGTACAAACGAGTCAGGACGAATTTCGAATCTCTAGACAGTGATTCTCTGCACAACAACGATCACGGCTTGGAGTTTCGAGACGAAAAAGAGGTAAATTTGAAAATTTTTAAATTCATGAATTGTTTCGAAAACTACAGATTTCGAGATTTTTTTAGTTTATCGATTTGTTTATGAACTTTCAGTCTGTGGCTGATATTCTGTGAAATTGGTGGAAACGTTTAAAAACTTGATGGATATATTTTCTAGGTCCTAGAATATAACTTTTCTGTTTCATGAAGTTGAAAGAAAAATCTAGAATTTTATTTTTTGCTTTGTATTAAGTGATTTTTGTGTATTGAGTGATTTTTGTGATTAACTTTTGGACTTGTAATTAATGGATGAGTTTCTTTTAACTTAGAAATTGAATTTTAAAAAATACATCAATTTTTTTTTTTTTTTTAGATTTTAGACTTAAAGTTATTTAAAATGTATCAAAATATTGTTCATGCTCGCAGCACGGAAATCACTTATTCTTGTGTTTACTATTGTCCCGTGAAAAACTCGTTCTCGCCCGCGCGCCTTCTCGCCGTTTTCTATGCCGCTCGAAGGTCGAGCGGCAGAGAAACTCGTCTTTTCACGACACAACAGTAAACAAAAGACTAAGTGATTTCCTTGCTGCGAGCGTGAAAAATATCTCTCGTGTCAAGGAGCATCAAAACTCGCGTTTTACTCGTTTCTGCTCCTTGATACGAAATATAATATTGGAGTCATTATCATTTCTAACACATGCTTTTTAGTATCTTATCTAAATTTTTCTTTTTTGCAAGTTAATGATTTCTGAGATCTCATTGATGCAATTTTAGAAAATGTATTATTTTTTTATTTGGATGAAATACGAGTGCCCTTAGAGAAATGTTTCAAATTCAATTAGTTTTTGAACAAATAATATTTTTCAAACTTGTGAAATTCGTAAGGAATATTCATCGAGAGTATAAATTATGGAACTTGAATAACTGACTTTCTGAAAAATGTTTCACGTCCCAAATAAATTTGTCAGATTTTAAAAATTACCATATTTTTTAATAAATTTGTCTATTCCTTATCTTGTTTTTCGACAAAAATTTACATTTGTAGTTTATCTAATTTTCAATTTATGATTAATTTACCAATTTTGAGACACCAGATTTTTCGAATTCTGAATTCGGATAGAATTAAACTTAAATCTTAGAATTTTGACATTACCCTCATTGGCACCTATAATTCTGTTACATTTTCTTGAATCCAACATGTTAAGATTTTATCTATAAAATAATAATTATATAAGATGAAAAGAATATAATTTATTATACTGTTTAGATTAATCTATACAAATTTAAATTCTTTAGCATTTAATTCTAAAAAGCGTATATAGTAATCTATAGCAATACTAGAAATTTATACAAATACAACGATACCAAATCATATATCTTATAAGTACCAAAAATATACACGAAAAAACATCGAAAATCTTCATTTATTCAATTTTCCAAGGAATCTATAAAATTACTGAAAATAGAGCAAAATTTGAATTCTAAAGCATCGAATTTTTGATAACTAAGTATAAATCATACAATACTTGAAATAATTTAATTTATGCAATTTTTAGAATTAGTCGTTCTTCCGATGGTACAAATACTAAACAAATATGAAAAAATCACTGAAAATCTATACAAACATACTATTTTTTTTTTTTTAATAAATTTGAATACCCAGAACTGTTGAAAGTTTCAATATTACAACATCAATGCGTAGAAAGCTAGAGAAATACCAGAACATACTACAAAATTTTATGAATGACATACAATATACGAAAATCCCAGAAATCCATGAAATGAAATACTTGAAATTTGTTACAATTTTTTCAAAAATCTATACAAGTACTTCCATTTTTTAGATCTTTTATTCTCAGAGCATGGAATTCTAGAAAGCTGAATGGAAACCCATGTAAATATCAGAAATGCAAGTTATGTAAATACCAAGTAATCATGAAAAACACTAAAAGTATCAGAAAAAAAATCTATAGCTCAGTGACTTGAAAATCACGTAAATCAAAATCATATATGTATTACCATGCAAAATGTGCGATTCTGGATCCAAAAGTTGTGGAACTTGAAAATACGGAAATTTCAAAAAACAATTTCAATCCTTTTACTGTCTCAGGTTGAATTGGCAAAAAGTCACTTATTTTTAGAGGTGCACGTTTCTATTTTTTAATCAGTAATTTTTTTACAAATTAATATTTAATTTTACATTATTCACGATTAGTCAAAACTTACTTAATATTACAATTGTAAATATATGACTATTTGAAAAGTGAAAAATCAGTATTTGAAAAAGAAAAATTCGTGCCACTAAAAATGAGTAATATTTTCACTAATTTAACTTGAGAGAATACCGTAACCACATTTTCAAAGATTAAATATTATACAATCCTGAAGGGAGTACTTATATTTTTTTTCAAAAAACCCCTCTCGAAGATATGTTTTGCCAACGCCCCCGCTAATTACTCATGTGAATTCTGCGAGTTCCAAGAATCGGATCATATCAAATTGAAACGTGAAAATGGCACCTTAAAATGAGCCTCGGCAGTTCGATAGCGCTGGACCTTTCTAATCTCTCAAAGCTATATTTGTACCGGATGTTCCTATTGCAGAGCCACGGGGACTGGCCGGTCGAAGATGAGGAGTGCGCGGAATCCGCGACAGTATCAGCAACAACGTCAGCGTCAGCAGCAATAGTTTCGGACAGTTGCCAACGCGAAAGCAATAACGGTAACGTCGCAACAAACAACAATAACGGTAAGTCGACGGAGGCGGGCCGTTGAACCCCGCCGTGCGTATGGAAAAAAGCACGTGGCTACGTTTTATGATAGGTGACATGTTTTGTCAAACAGGCCTTGGGCATTATAATCACCATCCGGACCCTGGCGATGTCGACCTACCGCCGGAGACCCAGCCAACGCCGCCGAGCGCCACCCTCGTCGGCACCACCATCACGCACCTCAGGGATCCCGATCACCATTCCACTGGTGAGGATCACGTGATTTTTTTACCTATCTGGTCACGGGTGCATCCATTCACAAAAAAAATACCTAATACAGGGTGATGCAAACTAACCTGGACACCCGGAAAATATAGATTCCTCATGAAATTATAAGACTTTTTTATCCTTTGATATTTTCCAGAAAACTCAAAATTTAAACAATAACAGCCCTCTCCCGACGAGTGGGGGTCAAATTTACCGAAACAAATGTTTCCCAAATTTTCTTCATATTTTTCTGAATTAAAAAGTCCTTTGCCACTTTTTACAAAACTCAAAATCAAAAAAGTTATTTGAGCATAAAATCTAAGAAATCTGATTGATTGAAACTTGTGACCTGAATAACTTTTTTGATTTTGAGTTTTGTAAAAAGTGGCAAGGGGCTTTTTTATTCAGAAAAATATGAAGAAAATTTGGGAAACATTTGTTTCGGTGAATTTGACCCCCACTCGTCGGGAGAGGGCTGTTATTGTTTAAATTTTGAGTTTTTTGGAAAATATCAAAGGATAAAAAAGTCTTATAATTTCATGAGGAATCTATATTTTTCGGGTGTCCAGGTTAGTTTGCATCACCCTGTATATATATATATAAAAAAGATTAAAAGACTGGAATCTTGAGTGGAAAAGTAATTAATTGACACCTCTCTAATGACACAATAGATTGACTCTCAAAAGGTCAATCTGTTTTGAAACCCTCAAAAAGAATCAGTACTTTTTGGAGATAATAGAAATTTTGATTCATAGAGCATCGAATTCTAAAAATCTATATGTATCTAAATACATAATAATAAAGGGATCCTTTTATCCATACCAATTTTTAAAAAAACACAAAATATTTAAAGTAATTGAAATCTCATGTTTTCTAATAAATTTATAAAAAAAAAAATTGGAAAGTGGTGTGCGAGATTGAGAATTTTGGGGGTCGGGATGAGTCGGGAATTTTGCATTGGGTCGGGAATCTCGAAAAATTCGGGAATTCAGAAAATTGCAGGAATTCCGAAAAATTTGGCTATTTTCAAAAGTCCTAAAATATCGAAACTTCAGGATTATGAGAAGTATACAAATTTCTGCTCTGAAATACGAGTACATAGTGAGTAGCGAAACGCCATTGAATCACAGAGTCTCGAACCACAGAGAAATATTGTTACTACTGAGGTTTTCCGCAATCTACGGGAATTGGTTCATTGCTGTAATTAATCGAAGAAAAAAAAAATGAACTCTGTTAAGACATTTAAATTGTAGAATGGCTTTGTAAGGATTTTTTTTTTTTTATTTAATTCTCTTCAAAACGAATTAATTTGCAAATTTGTATTCGAAATGCTATTATTGCAATAAAGAGAATTTTAAATTTTACGATTTTTGAATTAAAATCTGGATAGAAAAATTTGTGAGTAGATGAAAAATTTTAAATTTTGATTGAATAACTAAACAATTAAACAATGAAGAATGCGCGTTAAGGTAATAAATTCGTGATTCAGAATTATTTTAAATGAAAAAAATACACCTCACTGATTTCGACTAGATCGAGATTAAATCTCTACGTTTTTAAAATTCATCAATTGTTCATGAGTATTTTTTCATTGGGTTCACTACTAAATAAGAGCTAAAAACGAAGGCAGAAAATAACAAATTATAGAAGTGTTCTAGTCTTGAAATTTTCGATTAATCAGGAATGAAAGTTTTAAGAGTAAAAAATTAGCATTTTTTATGTTTTGGATGAACATTGTTCCAAAATATAAATTGTTTGCGCCCGTCAACCGAATTTACTGCAATCTTATGAATTTATATTGATGAAAGAGGAAATTTCGAAATTTCTTATTTGCAAAAATGCTAATTTCCTTAGAATAATTCACTTTTCTACTTGAGTATTTGATGGAATATATCTAGTGAAAAAAAGAGAACAAGTTCATGCTCGCATGATTAAAAATCATGCGAAATACATTTTCCTATGAATTTCGGCATCAGGGAAATTTTTTGGATTGTCGTATCCTGAAATATTCGAGAATCCTGAAAAGTTCGGGAAAACGCCTTTCCTGACCTATATCGGCTTCGGGATTTCCGAAAAGTCGGGATCCCGCACACCCCTAGAATATATTTATTTCATAAATATGAATTTTACGAATATGAAGTATGTATCTTGAAGTTATTAAGGTTATTTAACAATAACCTGGAAATGTCAAAATTAATAATCTGAATGGAAACAATATCAATATCGGCTCATCCAATACTCAATCATCCGATACTCAACATCGATATATCGGGAAAAAATGTCGATATGCCGATGTATCGCATAGATTTTGATGGATTTTTCAGAAAACAGATAGTTTATGAATCTATAGTACTTTTAGTATTTCTTGTATTTTTCAGTACTATATAATTTGAAGGGTTTTCTAGTATATTTATGGATTTCTGCATTATTCTGAACTTGATTCCTTAAGATTCAAAATTTTAAAGATTCTCAAACAATCATACATACATCGATTTTTGAAAATTTAAAGATTTCCAAGAACTTTTGTAATTTTTCAGGATTTTCCAGTATTTTTATTAATTTTCGGCATTTTAATGAAAGCTATGATTTAGATTTCTAGAAACTTGTGCGTCAGAATTCGAAGTTTGATAAATTTTCTGTATTTGACTGGATTTTTCAGGATTATTATGAATCGCTGTAGAGATTATCTAAATTTCGATGCTCTGGTTAATGAAGTTTAGTAACATTTTAGTATTTTCATTTATTCATTATTTTTCAAAATTTTTTCTTAATTTTCATAAAATGCGTTCGAATTTCCTATCTTCTTCTAAGGACACTTCAATATTTCTAGGATGCGATTTTTTTCTACTCTAAAGTTGGAAATATTTCAATTCTTTCGATTAATTTATTAGAAAACAAAGAGTTCAAGTACTTTCAGTATTTTTTGTATTTTTTGAGGATTTCTACGATTCGAAAGATTTTCGGTATTTTTATGAATTTATATATAAATTTCTAGAATTCGATGCTCTATGAATCAAAGTTTCATTGATTTACAAATTCTGTAAGGATTTTTGAAAAATTCAATCAGCATTTAACAATCATTTACAAAATGTTGATATTTTCCGTATTTTTTTGTATTTGCTGAATCTCTTAGGATTTTCTAGAAAATTTAAGGGTCAATTTTCAGTATTTCAATAAATTTCTGTATAGATTACTGAAATGTAATGCTCTAGAAATGAAAGTCCTATCAATTGCCAGAATTTTCATAGATTTTCCAAACAGTTCAATCTGCATTAATATAAATCTTTTTAATATTTATCATTTTTAGTATTTTTGTGTATCTATTTAGATTCAATAAAAATTTTCTTGAGATTTTCTATCAAATTTTAAGATTTTTATAGATTCTTATATGAATTTCTAAAATGCCATGCCTGTCGAAATAATGTCTGTTAAATATTATAAATTATAGAGCTTAATTTGCTAACAAATCCAAATCTAAAAATAATAACTTTCAAATCTAGAAGTATAAAACTAAAAATTTTCAGGGGAAAGGAAATTATTTCGATAAAAAATTGGAACATCAAAGTACCAAAAATATTATCAGCTTTTTGATAAATTATTAGATTAATAATTTTTAACTTCCAAATAATATCTCTAGAATTCCTCGAGTAACGAATGAGCAAACAACTCTTGAGTTCTTTAGATTTCGTTAATTTTTGAAATTTACAAGATGAAAATTAATGAATTCAAGGTTGTGCATGAAACATTTCCAATTTTCTTACATCGCAAATTTTTAATAAGTCTTTATTCAAATTTTCGGTTTTCAGAGTGATTTTGAATGTCAATATTAATTAATCTTAAAATTAGACGACTTATAAATTTATTTCAAGTATGATATTGAGCTTTTAAATTCAAGTATTGACTCTTTTAGTTTTGTTGCAACGTAATTTAAGACCCAATTTTGGTCTGAAATTAGGACCTTTTTTTTAAAATAGACATTGAATATTTATATCATGAGAAATTTTAATTTCAAGCTCATTCTATGATTTAGTTAAAAAATATATTCTGTCTGAGATAAATTCGATTACTTTAATTGCTCAAAAAAGAATGCCCGCATAAACTTTCACGTCACAAAATGAAGAAAGTCTCAAAATTAAACGACTTGAATTAATATATTTCAAGCATGATCTCAAACTTTTTTGATGTATGTTTGGATTGTCTTAGTTTCGTTGCAACTTAATTTGAGACACTATATTGGACTTGAATTAGGATATTCTTTTGAAAATCAACTGATTTTGTTGAATACTTGAATTCTGGAAAATTTCAGTTTTTAAAACCCGTTTCATCATTTCCATGGAAAATGTGTCCCGTCTAAGAAAAATTCAATTACTTTAGATTGCTTAGAAAATAGTGCTCGCGAAAAACTGTGCTCTCTCGTCGCTCATTAGCCGAGGAGGGAATCAAAATGATTGGCCTAATCGATCTCAACTGCTCGTGATTAGGTTTGCGCTGCTCGGCTCTCGGCCCACGCGGCCTACTGCGTTTTTCGTGCTCCCCGGGGGCTGACTGACTGACCCTATGTACACATTTTGCCGTTGCCCGCAGAAATCCAAAATTGCGACAACGTCACGAAAATCAAATTGGAGACGTTGCACACGATGGACTCGTCGGACACCATCGACATCGACAGTCACATGTCAGACCATGCGAGCGTGTGTTCCAAGACTGAGGATAACATGATGACCATCACGCCCGAGTTCCTAGGACTGCTCCCACCGGGGAGTGGCTCGCCCTCGGAATCGGGGGACAACAATTCCAGGGGACACTCGAGTACGCACCATCACGGCTCCAAGTCCTGGACCCAGGAGGACATGGACGGTGCGTTGGACGCTCTGAGGAACCATGACATGAGCCTAACCAAAGCTTCGGGTACAAATTGATTTTCGTTTAAGATTACTGTATTTTTCAATTTTTTTTTTTTTTTATTTATTTATTTTCCTTGGAGCATGCAGAGATCGAAATTAGACACCAACAATGTCACTAGTTGGAACCAAGTTGGGTACAACTTGATTTTTATTCTAGATTTTTCTAGTTTTTTTTTTTATTCACCAATTTTTTTTTTGGAATATACAGAGATCAAAATGGGACATCCAAAATGTAAACCGTTCGATACAACTAGATTTATATTCTAGATTTCTCTATTATTTATTTATTTGTTTTTTATTCACTCATTTTTTGCGTGGACCATACAGAGATCAAAATGAAACACCCAAAATGACACTTTTTTTTCTTATGTAACAAATTATTGCATATTTATACTATGAATGTGAATATCGTGGCTTCATCATGACGAGAATATTTTCCCATGACGTAAGTATTATGATACGAATTAACATTACAATCCAATGATTAATTTTGTAGTGAATATTGGTGATTGAAAATATTTTAATTTTTACAATACACCTTTTTGCGAACATGACGATTACGTGAATTATTTTCGTTAAGTTTTTGTTCGTTGTTGCATGATCACGTAAATGTTTATAAAATTATTGTTGAGGTTGGGAATGTGCTTACAAGTGGACAATTTTTTTTCAGATCAGCTGGACGTACTTATCAAAGTACGAGATTGCCTAAAAAAAATCTCCTATTAATATCAACTATTAATGAAGGGTCTGAAAATTGTTCAAAATCAAAGTTCGGAAAATTGAGCTTGAGAGAGAATACTGAACGTTGTACTGAAATAACAGAGTGTCAAGAAAAATATATGAAGACTATGAAGAAAGATGATAAAAAAAATGGGAAGAAATATAATGGTTTAAAATGGTGCATCTGAAAAATATTCCTAGATATTTTTGGGGACCATGCACAGATCGAAAGAGGACATACGAAAGTTCATTCTTTGGGATTAAGTTCAATTCTTATTTTTTTCGAGCCTTGAAACTTTTTTGGCAAATAACATGGGAGTTTAATTTGGATACAGATGAAATCGAGTGTTACTTGAAACTTTTCTTTGGTTCTTTATTTGGATTTGACGAAATTGATGCCAACGCTAAAAATTTGCAACATGGAATGAAATATGGGAAATTTAAGGGTTTGAAATAATTATAATCTTGACAGAGTTCCTAATTATTTTTTTAAATTAAGATACAAATTTTTTCAAGTTTTGGTTCGATAGATTTTACATACATTTTTTTTTTTGACAAAGTTTCAATTTTAAGGATTTCAATCGAGTAAATGCTATGTAATCGATATTACTTTTACTGTCAGAATTTCTTCAAGTATTATTCTTAACTAAAAATTTTTAAATTTACACATTTAAAAAAAAATCACTCAAAAGATTCCCATATAAATGAGAATCTTTTGAGTGAACAACATTTTTTAATGTTGCAGATTTTGAGTTTTAAAAAGTTTTGTTGAAAAGCTTATCAGTTGTCAACATTTGGAGTTTCTCTAATGCGGATTCTTCAATTCGAAAAATTCTGGCTAGAAGACATTAAATGCACTTTTTGAAAATCCCAAGGTTTTAATTTGAAATAAAATGTAAGCAATCAACATTCTTGCCAATGCCCAGGATTTTCACGCCTCGAAGATCTAAATTTCTAAATTGGAACTGCTACTTGTAAGAAAATTCCTTTGTCAAATCAAATATATTTATCTATGGGGAATTCATCTGTCAACTTTTCGAAAATTCGAAGTTACATATTATACGTGGAGTTCCTTGAATCCCGAAACTTTGAAAATATAACATTAAGATCTTTAAAATTTATTTATTTTATTTTATTATCTAGAGCCAATCGAAAATCTATGGATTTGGGATTTTTTTACATTGCATATTTATTTAGACAATAAAAAAATGTGAAAATTGGAATGTTTCATTCAAAAGAAAATTTTTATTACTTTTTGAAGTTTCAATAATTATTCCATAGGTTTTCATGCACTCAAGATTTCAAAATTAAAACATGTTCACATCTTTGAATTTCATGGTCTATGAATTGACCAAGTTTTTTCGTTATTTGTAAGTTATAGAAACTTGGATTTACAGAATTTATAGGAGTTTATCTTCAAAATTTACAACGTATTCTGCTGACTTCAATCCTTTTAAGAACTTTCTAAGGATTTCGAATCCTCATAAAATAAACTCTAAAGCCTTATCAGGAATTTATTTCCTTACAAGGGTATTTTTCCTTGTAGTTTTTTTTACTTATTTTTACAGTTGTCTTTATTATTAAAGTCGCCTTTTAATGAAAACGTCAGAATCCTCTTCAGATTTTTATAAGATTGCCAAAGAAGGATTCGAAATCCTGAAAAGGTTTGTAGTTAACAGGGCGTCTTAATTTTGTGGATCAAAATTAAGTAAAGCAACAGAGAATTGCGAAGAAAAGAAAAAACAAATAAAGAAAAACGTGTATAGACGTGTTTGACTCTTAGTGTTAAAAAGTAGTCTGTTGTAAGAAACGAAATCCAAGGATACTATTAGAAAGATGGTCAATCATGGATTTTTACAGGCTGTACGTTATTATGAAAATGAGATTTTCTCTTCTGCTGCTGTAATAGACAACGACTAAGCTAACGCGATCATGGCCATGAACATTACTCAGGAGATGAAAAATATGCATCCCACTGTGGTCTTCGAGAATAAACTATTTTAGATGGAATAACTTGTCATTTTAAAAATTATTCTCGAAATGACGAACTGAAAAATTGTTCACGTGATGTGGAGAGAATGTACTGTGGCAAAGGTGCCTGCAATGAAATTTGTGTGACAGCAAAATCTATGAAGGAAAACAATTTTGAGAAGTTCAATGGCATTAACAAGAATTTTTAGAAAAAAACATGAAATGAAGAACATTTTTATGGATGTGATCAAACTTATACTGCAAGGATCTCCCAGCGAGAATGTTTTTTATTTTTAAAAACTGAAAGTGAAAAATTTAGAATTTATTCTGTATTTTATTTGAGATGTATTTTATGTAAAATGTAATTTTATTTGTTTATGTCCACTGCAATAAAAGTTATTCATCTTATTCGGTGTCGTTTATCTTGAAACGCGGTCGTGTTTCATCCGTCACTTAATGTTCTTGTACAAAGCTTTTTTAAAGATATCCACAGTATAGAAAAACAAAAAATAATGGACAAATTGGAAATGTCCAATGCATTCCTATAGTTTAAGTTTTTTTATTTTTATGTAAATCCAAACACACTTGCAATCATCTCAAAAATTTACTATTTTTTCGTAAGAAATGGCTTCGAGATTTCGTGAAATTTGGTTCCATCAAGTATAATTATTTTATTACTTTGCGTCTGATTTGTGGAAATTCTAAAAATTTGAGCATTTGGAAACTTTTTTCAAATTAAAAATATTTGAAATTTTTCCATACAACATTCATTAAACCTGGGCATTTTGGAAACTGACGAAAAGTTTCAAGACCATAAATTTCATCTTTACTAAACCAAATAATGTTGCCTAAAAATTGACTTTTTATGAATAAAGTTTTTCGAATATCGGCAAAATTTAAAGATTCTAGAAACGCTAGAAATTCTTCATAGGCTTTGAATAATTTGCTTTTTTTCTGTCTACTATTCAAAAAATCACAATCTGAAAAACTTGAGGCCAAAATGGATCATTGCATTAGGAATTTGCGTTTTCAAGTTTTCTTCTTTTTTGAACTATTGACTAAATGTGAATGGTTTTTTAATTACAGCAACTTTTGGAATCCCCTCGACGACGCTTTGGCAACGCGCTCACCGACTAGGCATAGACACTCCGAAAAAGGATGGCCCAACCAAGTCTTGGAGCGACGAGAGCTTGAATAATGCCCTGGAGGCTCTCAGGACTGGCACGATATCGGCGAACAAAGCTTCCAAGGCCTTTGGCATACCCTCGAGTACATTGTACAAAATCGCGAGGAGGGAAGGCATACGGCTTGCGGCGCCGTTCAACGCGTCCCCGACGACGTGGTCGCCCGCGGATCTGGACAGGGCGCTCGAGGCCATCAGGTCCGGGCAAACATCGGTGCAGCGGGCGAGCACCGAGTTCGGTATACCCACAGGAACGTTGTACGGGAGGTGCAAAAGAGAGGGCATCGAGCTCAGCAGAAGCAACCCGACACCATGGAGCGAAGACGCCATGACAGAGGCTCTAGAAGCCGTGAGGTAACTGTTCATAATTGGAAGTCGGGGCCTTATTTCTCCTTCCCTCCTTATGATTCCTTTTTTTTAATTTTCTTCTTTTAAAACTAAGGAAATGTAGGCGTGGGCGTTTTTGTTTTTGCTATATTTCCCTTCGAGGTTTTATACTTTTTAAAAAACTTTGATAATCTAATCCATCAATCTGAAACTCTCAAGTTCAATAGATTATTGTATTCTACAGATTCGATTTCGTAAAATTTTTACAATGAAAATCTGTCAAAATAGAGGTATAGAATTTGTGGAGTACAATAGAAAAACTGTTGAATATGGCATATTCACCTATTGAAATACCTGGAGGTCGAATTTTTAGGTTAAAATTTATTTTATTGGAATGATAATAAGCGAAGGTTTTAGGAGATTTATATGTAGATAGTGTGGTGGTTATCAAAGCGCAAATTTTCAATTTTTGAATTTCGGGATTTTGAAGTTATGCACGTGTTGGAGTTCAGAGTCACGTATTTTTCATTTATGTATTTAATAGAATAGAATTTGATTTTTGTACTTTCCAAATTATTGAGGATTATATTTCTCTTTTTTTCTTATGCTTTTGTTTTCTCTTTTTTTCAACAGTATTTGTACAACTTACAGGGTTTTGTAATATTATTATAGATTTCTATATAATTTTCTAAAATTATGTGCACTGGGAATCTAAGTTTTAAAAAATTTTTAATATTTTCAAAAGTTTCTGAGAAAATATTACTTACATAGATTATGAGTATTTCATAGATTTTTACAACTTTTGTAATTTGTTATTTACAAAGTTGGAAATGAAAATTCTATAAAAATTTTCTGGTATTTTTATAGATTTCTAGTAGTATGTATATCTATAGATCGCTCTATACATATTTTCAAAGTTTTATGCTGAAAAATTTTAAGTGTTTCAATTTTTTTCACTATCTGTATGATTTGGAGAATTTTCTAATAATTGAAAAATTTCTGTACTACAGCTTTCTAGAATTATATGCTCTACAAAGGATTCAAAGTTTTATACATTTTTGAGAAAATTATATGTACTTAGCCCTGGTGATTTGGGTTTTTATAAAATCTTTATAAAGATTATAAAATTGCGGTTTTTTTAAAATAAAATTCTGCTTTTTATATAAAGTCACTTTATGAAAAGAGCAGTATTTTATCAAGTTTTTATTAGTTTATGTAAAATCTTCATAAAAAGACAGAATCTTCATAAAGCAGATTTTAAAATCCACTTAAAAATGCTGTCATTTTATAAAAAATTTACAAAGTTTTATAAAGTGACTATAAAAAAGCGGAGTTTTATAAAAACTGTATAAAAACCGAAATTACTCGGGAGTTTTTGAGTACTAATGCAATTTCTAGTATTCCGGGCATTTTTTTAGATTTAAAAAATTTTGGGAGGTTTTTATCATATTTTATGATTGCCATACCGATTTTTAGAATTCAATCCTTAAGAATTTAAATTTCAATAGATTTTTGGTAAAAATTTACATTCACATAGTTTTTTAAGTATTTTGTAGATTTTTTGTATTTTCGTATTATTTCAGTATCTATAAAATTTTTGAGCGTTTACTAGTATTTTTATGGATTTCTGTACACATTTTTTTAAAATTTTGTGTTCTAGAATTCAAAGTCTTATAAACCTTAGTTATTTGTTAAGGTTTTTCTGAAAACAGGACTTTCATATATTGCTATTACTTTTAGTATATCTTTAACGTTTGTATGATTTTAAAGATTGTCTGGCATTTTTACGGAATTTCATCCGAATTTCGAATATTGAAATCTTTTTAGATTTTTGGCATTTTCGTGGTTTCTAGAGTTTCTTTATTTTCATTGAGTTGAAACAAATTTTCAAATTTTTATGTCTCATGTTATTATATCGAAACATGTGTAATAAGAAATGTGTTGAAGGAAAAAATTCCTTTAAAGCTAATATTTGCATGATTTTTGAGTTAGTGAAATTAAATTTTCTGAATTTTGAATATCTTTGATAACTTACATGAAACCATTTAGTGGCTCCAGATTTTAGTAGCAACATTATTGATAATTTTCACGTATTTCAATTATTTATTAATAAATATCATTTTTATGGCCAATATTATTATTTGTATCCATTATTTTCTTATTATTTGGATTTTCTTCTTTAATTTTGTATTATTGATACTTTTTTATTGGTACATTAAATTGATTAGTCAATCAACCTGAATTTGAAGAGGGGTTTGAATCTCCAAAAACCCCTCTGCCTAACCTCCTGTCCCCCCTCCCTCCAATAATATCACCTTTTGAACATAAAATATATGATAATTTTTAGCTGCTGTTTTTTAATGAAAAAAATTAACCTATTTGTTGCAGGTTGGGACATATGAGTATTAATCAAGCGGCAATTCATTACAATCTTCCCTATTCTTCCCTGTACGGTCGATTCAAGAGAGGAAAGTACGAAGAACCCGTAGGCAACGAAATGTCTCAGGACGGCATGTCCAGTCCGCATTTCCACCAGAGCCCAACTCAGAACCTTTCGTCCTCCATCCCCGATCAAATGCCTTACCAAGGCAGCTGAAACTTACCCCTTTACTAGACCCCGTTGAACACTTTTTAGCCAGTTTTTCATTGTTTTACTATTACGTTTTTGCATTTATCTTCGGCGCAGCGCATCGTATGATGTTACAGTATTAATGGTAAAACCAAGCATTTGTTTATTTGTTTGTTTTTTTTTTTTTTTTTTAATTGTCTTGCGAACATCACTTGTGCTCTTGTTTGTTTATGAGATAATTATTTATACGCTTTAAGTCCGAGAGTTGTACAGACGAGTTGGTACTCATGTTACTTGGTAATTTTAATGATTAAGAATGTGTGGTGGGAGTCTACGGATGTTTTACCTTGGCGACGTTTGCGTGGCATGATTTTTTTTCGAATGTTGCTCTTGTATCTTATGTTTTGGCCGAGAGCGAGAAACATTTCCAGATCCGTGGACTCTTGTTCGATGAAGTAATTGTAAGATTTCATTTACGGAGTGGAAAGTCGAGAAGGGGCGAAAAAGCCATTCTGCCTTTTCAACCTTTCACGTCCACCTCGTGTGAGAAATATGAGTCTGGAAAAATTAGGCGCGTTGATTTTTTATTTGCACAAACTGATCAAGTTGTGGTTGAATTCGCTTTTGACATGTTACCGTTGCTAAATTGCCATCGTATACTAAATACATTGTGAAACACCATCAACTTATCATCGCTCACAGCTAGGTTATCCATGTAAGTCTATAAAAATGAAGATATACATAAGGTGTACATACACAACGAGTGTATGTACTTATAAATACATGTACAGTTTATATATTTTAAATTAAAAAGTAACGATGCAAAAAATGAAACCGATCATTTACTTTCGTCAATTTTAGTTTTAAGGAATTCATAGAGAATATATTTTATTTTAAATGCATTTTTTGTGAGTTATTGGATATTACAAAACATTGGAAATTTTAAAAAATTTAAGTAAAAAATTTAAAAGTTCGAAATTTAAAATATCCTGTGCTTTAAATGGAAAAATATGAAACGAGTTACACCACACACGACACTCTGATAATATACATTTGATAATTCGCCAATGAAAAGTGAGACGGATTTTGATACGTTGTATCAGGGCTACTACATACACTAGTAGGAGGCTACACTTTCCTAAAAGGTAAGAAGATCTTATACCACGCATACAAATTTTGAAAATTCATTTTAAAACAGCTAAGCATTTAAAAATCAATACCTCGTCGACACTTCTACTCTCCTAATACATATCTGAACTAAGTAAAATATACCGGTGTTAAAAGAAAATTTGAAATCCAGCAATAACGAACGAATACCTCCTGGAATATTTACGCTCCTAGTACAGAACAGTGTAAATTGTAATATTTTGTATCAGGAGAACATACGTTGTCAAGAGGTAACCGTATTCCAAGAGGTAAAGTAGATATCTTCTTAAACGACTCGAATTTGAAATTCAAAATCCACCAATTAGAAAACGAATACCTCCTTTATCATTCTACACTCCTTATAATGCTCCTGATAGTCCTGATACATAACCGTGAAATTAAATACATTCAATGGAAACAAAGTTGAATTTTGATTTTTTGTATCAGGAGTACATACTATTGCAGGAGGTATTCGTATTCCAAGAGGTAAGGTAGATATCTTCTTAAACTACTTCAATTTAAAATTTGAATTTGAAATTAACCAATCAGGAAACGAATACCTTCTTCGTTGTTCTACTCTCCTGATAAATTGCTGTGTAAAATCAAGCTTCCTTCTGAAGACATAAAGATGAAGAAAATTCCCGCTTTATTGTATTAGCAGCGCATAGGTATTCAGGAGATTTATCTACTAACAGGATCGCCCTAGCGAAACGCTCACGAGAGTTGACTCTCGCCAACTCTCGCGAGGCCAAAATAAGGGTCTTTAAAGTTTAATTTGCATGGTTTTTGATTGCAGAATCGAACATTTTATGAAAATCAGTGATTCTGGAAAGGTTTTACAACTCTACGTTGTGTAAAAACCATTATTTTTTAATTATTAAAATAATTGTTTTCACGCAACGTAGAGTTGTGAAACCTTTTTAGAATAACTTATTTTTATAAAATGTTCGATTCTGCAATCAAAAACCATGCAAATTAAACTTCAAAGACCCTTATTTTGGCCTCGCGAGAGTTGGCGAGAGTCAACTCTCGTGAGCGTTTCGCTAGGGGGAGGAACGTGACAAATAACCACGATTTAAAACCAACACCTCCTTGACTCTTCTACACTCCTAGTACAAATTTTGAAATTCGTGAATTTATTGTGAAATTAATTCGAATTAAATTATAAATGCTAAATTAAAAAATAGATTATACCTGCATTATCTGTATCTCTGGACGCATTTATAATTATATGATAATGACTTGTTTGATTATATTTTGGTCTTCAAACATATTATTTATTTTATAACTTTATGCAATAAGCATATAATTTTTTACAACTACACAATTAATATTATATCGTTTTTAATTTAATTACGTATAATTTATTTTATATTGTATATAATTTATTTCACATTACATATTGTATTTTCTAATTATATTATTGGCATGATTTTAGAAGAATTATATTTTTACTTCATAATATATAATTATATAATAAGTATAACAAAAAAATTTTATGAAATCATAATAATCTAAAAATTATTTATAGCTTCTTAATAGGATAATACCGAAAAATAAGTAATATTTTTATAGTTTTGAATTACCTGATTCAAATTATTCAGCCGTATAAAAAAATAGCTTAAATTATTTTCCTTGATTTTTTTATTTCCAATAAATACTTATATAATCAAATCAAATGCCTACAATTTATATTACATTTATGGATTCTATGATTACATAATTTATTTTGATTAAAAGAATTTTTAGATTCAGATGTTCAAGCTACATAATAATGAGCAGCTTGAATTATTTTTATTATTTTGAGTGTGTGGCTCGCCATAATGTGTATTGCGGCCCGCGACTGTCAATGTTGTATCTGTATTATTGTGGACCGCAATACTGTGTCGCAGAAAAAAATAGTCTGTGTGGCGGGCACAACACTGAATGTTTCGGGGAGCCAGTTTTTCGTCAAAATTTTTTTTCCTTTTACAAATAAAAGAGTTTTATGATACTTACCTTCATCATAATGGAAAAAAAAATCACTGTCAATTACGTTTGTAAGCAATGAAAGTAGACAATAGCCAAATAAAAACATATTCAAATTTATCTGCATCTTTCAAATTATGGTACACTTGTACAATTTTCGATGTAAACGATCTGAAATTTCTTATGGAAAAAAATTCACATTACAGTGTGCGCGATAACAAACTCAAACTCAAAAAAAAAAGTAGAAGAAGAACGGACCCAAAGTGATTTTACGTAAAGCACTCAAAACAAAATAAGAGAAAATATTTCTTTGCGAAGAGGATAATTTCAAAAGTTATTTCCATTCATTATTCGTGATTATTTATTCATTGTTGAGACAAAAGTCGTCAAACTTGGAAATTTAATAAAAATATTCACAATGAGCATTCTTCCTCGCCGCTTTCGCTCGCGCAATCTCGCAGATACAACACACACCTTCATTCACCGGAGAGAAAAACATTACCATGTGACGCCTCTTGTTTGAAGAACATTCAATTCTTCAACCTCTTCCCTTTTTCCAAATTCGATTTTTTAAGGTTGGGGGCGATGGGTGATGGAAATTCGCACCCATTCGAGGCTACGAGCTTTATGAATGCGTTTTGCGTATCGTTATATGTACATTCAATCGTTAATAATAATTATTCATAACAATAATCCGTATGAATAGAAAATCAATGATTACGCGTGAATAACTCGATTGATCGAGCCAGATCGACGTTTTTTTTTTTTTCAGACACCATGATTTACACATCAGAGCATAGTTCATTGAAAGTTCATTAATCTATTCACCAAAATTCTCTATCGGGACTATTGTTTTCAGTCAAGAATCACGACCATGTCGTCGCGTGGCGTCCTGGGCGCCATCATCGGCACCGACAATCTGCGCCAAGGTTTTCGAGCCGCCCGTCTCAACTCCAGTGATGACAAAGTTCTTCTCACTCTCCTGAAAAAATGAACATTCGGATTTAACGATTGTCCAAAATCTTGCCAAACTAGAGCTTTCAATTGCAATTGTCAAAAATACCGAGAACAACTACTAATGAAACAGTTTTTCAACACTTGAATTTTCCTCGATTTTAAAAAACTACGCGGAAATTGAATTCCTTATGCAATGTGGAGCCATACTTTGTGCTGTCAGAAGCTCGGAAGTAGACGTCATCCGGCGCGTCCATCCAAGAAATGACTTGTTTGCGGGCATTGCTCCTGGACAAAGGTTGGCCATGTGGGTGAGGATGAGGATGAACTGCTCGTCCGTTGAGGGGCGACGTGAGCGGCATTATCGCGGACGCCGCATGTTCCATCGCGTACTTAGGATGCAATTGTTGTGAATGATGAGCCCGTTTCGCAGGTGGTCCACTGGACAACGCTGCGCTCAAAGCTGAACGATTTTCTGTTATTTTTCAAAATAATTCAATAATTAAAAAAGTTTTCATCATCTGATTTTCTAGAGTAAATTTTATTAGATTAAAATAGTCTTTGATAATTCTTAAATAAAGTTTGAATTTTAACGCAAGCTATTCAAAAATGTAGGAGATAAAAAGTTTTGATAAATGTACTTGGCAAAATAGAAACAAAAATAAATTGAAATGAATACCATCCATTGGAGTTGAGCCATTGATTTCATCGAACTGTGGCCTTGTGCGTTTGAGGATATTCTGTTGTGGTTGAATAGCTGGCTGGGGTTGAGGTGGAGTTGGCGGAAGTCTTTCTATCTCTGATTTGTTGGGTACTCTCTCATACAAGAGACTACCATCTACAAATTTCCCTATATTTTTTAACGATATCAAAAGCATAATTTAGTAATGATAACAAAACAAAAGGTAACGAAATAAAATTGTTTTCAAGTTACGCCTAATATTTGATTTTTTCATGTGAAATAGGTTCATTCTGTTCTCATAGACGCCTAAAAAAACTATAAAATATTCAAGTAGCACTAGCACTTGGATCACGTTCCATTTTTTTCTGACAGTTTGGGATTTAGTTATTGTACGTTACATGCAAATTGAGCGCGGTCCGAGTTACAAATACGGTCACACTGTTGATAATACTATTCTATTATTTTAGCTTATCAGATTTTTTCCTTGTTGTGTTTTTGTTTTCTCTCTTTTTTTATATATAAAAAATAAATATAAAAAAGTTATACCTATCGAAATAGATAGAAGGGTACGGGCCTTTTGAGTTCTTTTTATGTGTTTTGAATTATTAATTGGCTCCCAATGATCGTTAAATGGATGGAGCTTAGATAAATAAGGCAGTGTTGTGAATTCAACATTATAAATAATTTAGGAAATTCAAAAATCCAAATAATTGATCAATAAATAGTCAATATCAGTGAGGTGAATTTTTTATTGTTTAATTGCTTGGTTGTGTGATAGAAAATTTAAAAAAATTCAATTTTTTACAATATTTTAGATACATTTTCCAATTTAGAAATCAAAACATTACAAATTTTCTCTATTGCAATGATAGCTTTTCAAAAATGCGAAAAACCTGGTTTTCAGATACGAATTTGCGATTAATTTAATATTGAAGTAGATTTGATTTCAAAAAATCCTTCCAGAGCAATCATACAATCTGAAATACTGATAAATTCATTTTTTATTTATAAATACAATATTTACTATGACAAATCATCGAAAATATTATGATTACACATCTTTTTTATTCATAAATTTCTGTTCCATTAGTTGAGTCTATACCTATAATTATTTTCCATTCATTTATTTTTCGATTCTTTTACTTTGTAGAGAACTCGGTAAAGCAATTTTCATTGAAAATTTATGAATTCAGAACACTGAACAATAATGGTAAGAAGAAATTACTTCATTTATCAACACAAATACATGAGATTGCAGTCAATTTGGTTTTTGAATGCAAAATATTTATAATTTTGACAATTCGTTATTCAAAATATAAACATCACAAATTATTCTGATCCCAAAATTTTCATTTGTCGTTAATTGAATCCATAACCATAACTATAGTAATTTTTGTATTTCTTGCCTTTGTTTTTGTCTCCTATTTTGTTATGAAACTTATGGAAAAAAGACAATAAAAATTTTATAATTATATCAATCGAAATAATTTATCTTTAAGTAGTCAATATCAGTTTGATGTGATTTTTTATTTAAAAGTCTCAGTCACGATTTCATTACTCAAACATTCATTTTTTAACTGTGTGATTGTCTGTTCAATAAGAAATTTCAAATTTAGAAACTATTGCTATTAAATTTTTAATTTACAAATTGGAAAATTTGGAATTCTGTCTATGCCAATGATAGTTTTTTTAAAATACAGTAAGTTGGGTTTTTCAATACAAAATTAAATTTCATTTCTTAATGAAGTAAATTTGATTTAAAAAAATCCTCATAGAAAAATTATACAATCTGAAATACTAACTAGTTTATTATTAGATTTATCAGTAAAATTTTCACTATAACGAATTTCCGTGCATTGAGGAAAATTTCCATACAATTTCCGTACATTTCCTGTATGCTTCACATTCCCGTACTATTCCCAAATTTCTCGTACAGTAAATGTCCTGATTCTAAGTCATGAATTTGTTGATTGAAATTCTGTACATCTTCCGAAAGATTTTTATTGGTCAACTTTACTTAGAACTCGAGAATGAGAAATTAATGTAAATAGTTTCATGTTACTGTTAAATGGAGAAATTTTTCCTAGGGAGTCGTTATACCACTTAAGGTTTCCTTCACTTGTGCTAAAAAGTAACGGAGATTTTTGATTTTGTAGGTAAGAATAGGAACTGCTTTAACTGGTAAGGCAATGATTTATGTTCTTCAAATATTCATTAAATGCTTTGATAATGATCCTAACTGGATCGAAACATGAAAAAAATAAATAAATTGACGTTTATGAAAAATATGAACTGTTCATTGTATTTCAACACTTATTACATTGTCAAATTTTACTATTCTTGTCAAGTGCTAGTACCACCTTCAACATTATCCAGTCCACCTATCACAAAAAATACTGACCAGGTGCTTTTGGTGGCCTAGGGAACGACACCCGATCCGGCTGTTTGCGTTGACTGGGCGCCGTCAGTGTCAGCCAGTCCCATTCACCGGGTTGCCTTGGCGAGGGATGGTCCCCGAGGCGTAACGCGATATCATTGACTCGAGGACGGAGGCGAGGTCGTATGGCCCGCGCCAAGAGTCGGAGCTCGACTGGGCTCTTGGTCTCAAACTGGGGCGACCCAAACAGATGCCGAAGCGGCGCCGGGTTCACTGCTTGGTGAGGAGCGCGTGCCGCATGTCGCGTGCGAAGTTGCGCGGCGCAAAGTCGGCGAGCTGCTCGCGTCAGCACGGAGGTGCGCAGATAGAACGCGGAACGCGTCTTCATGACCGGTCGCGGCGAACCGCTGCCTCCCGCGGTCCCAGTGCCGCCGGGTCCACCGGTTGAGGCCCCGCGTGGGTCTACGCCGTGCGCGCTCGTGTAGTGACGGCTCAGGTGAGCTTTGAGCTTGAACTCCTTGCCACATGTAGGCACCGAGCAACGGTGAGGCCGGTGTGTACCACCCCCGGATTTGCCCTCTTCGTCGGAGCCAGTGCTGCTCTTCTTGCGCTCTATGTCCATCTCGTCGATTCTCGTTGGAGCCTGACGAAATTAAATAATTGTAAACAGTGGAAAAAACAAGGAGAGAGGGTTTTGAGGATTTAAGCTTCCCTTAGAGTTTTAAAAAATTAAATTTTTTCTATAAGTATAACAGCATAAATCCAAATTCGCCAAAAATAAAACTTGACCTCCAAATATAACTGTTTTATTTCAAGAGTCGAAATTTCTGTCGTTTCAGAAAAATTAATGTAAATCAAGAGCGTGAGTAGAAGAAAATTCAGGTAAGAGTTTTAGTTAAGAATATTTTTCCTTCTGAACTGTATAATTATGAATCTCTGATGATCTGATTATAGGGTACTATTTTTTAATTTTCTGAATTTCAGAATTTTTAAGTTACACAATTTTCGGGGTCAAGAGTTAAACATTTTTCGTATACGTAATTCATGTATCTAATGTCGTTCTATTTTCGTAATTTTCAAGTCACTGAAGTTTGGATTTTTTTTCTCCTAATAATTTTGACATTTTTCATATTTTTCCAGTATTTATTTTCTGATGAAATATAGTAGATTTTTATCTACCTTCCTAGAATTCGATGCTCCAAGAATCAAAGTTCTAATTGAGTTCAATATTTTTGAAGATTATTGATAAAATAATATACTGTATAAATTTTAGGTATTTTATAATTTCTAGAGTTTTCGCGTTTCACGTGTTTTTCAAAATGCTGCAGTATTTTCTAGTATTTTATGAAAAAAATCATACTTCATAGTTTACATAGATTAAATTAGATTATTAAGAAAAATTATTAACATACCTAAGTTGATCATATTTATATATTTATGACAATTAATTAATTCTACATTCAAATTATTATTATTAGCAATAAATAAGATAAAAATATATTTTATCACATGATGCATTTAAACAAAACATTACATTGTAAATTTTGGAGAATTAGTTGTTCAGATTATAGTTGATTGCCATCAGAAACAAGGCTGAATTTTCACGTCAAAAAGAATCAAAATATATTCTCTATATCAGAGAGCTTAATTTTTTTCGAAATAACAATTTCAGGTACGAAGCAATTTTATTTTCGTCATTTTCAAGTCTCTGAGGCTTAGATTTCTTTTTCCAATACTTTGAGTATTTTCATATTTTTTCAGTATTCAGACAACTTGAAGGTTTTATCTGATATGAATTTTTATCAAGCTGCCTAGAATTCAATGCTCCAGAAATCAAAGTTCAAAAAGCGTTCAATATTTTTGAAGACAGTTGAGAAAATATTATCTACAAAGATTTTAGGCATTTCATAGATTATTAGAATATTCGTTTTTTTTTTTTTTTTTTTTTTTTTTACAGAATTTTGTAGTGTTCTCTAATATTTAACTAATATTATTTAGGTAAGAAAATTTTTCTACATAATTGAATCACATTCATATATTAATGACAATAAATCAATTATGCCTTCAAATTATTAGTGTGAGTCACAAATTAGGTGAAAAAACATTTTATAACATTATACATTTACACATAAAATAATTAAGCACTCATAAATAAAAAAAAGTCGAAAAAAATTAGCTTAAAAAATTCAAAAGATTTAATATTTCTCACTCCAAAAGTACAGGACAACATAATTTTAGAAGTCAAAAATTCATCCCAAAAAAACTTTCTCAAACTAACATTTAAATTTAAACAGTTAAAATTCATTCACTAAAGAAATCAAAGGGCCTCAAATTGAAATTCGAAAGAATTCAAAGCAGAAAAATAGAGAAGTCGCTAATAAAAACATAACTATTCCAATACTGAAAATACCTCAAGACGCAAAACATGAATTTTTAAAAAAGTTTTCGCAGCATATGCTGCTTATTATGCATAATTTTACATCGTTTTTTAACAAAAAACCAAGGCAGTAGAAAATAAAATTTACAAATCATCATAACTTCAACTTAACCAAACTATTTTTCTCATCAGAAAAAATCCCAAGATTCAGCCCTTGTCCTCAAATAATCGATACAGAATACACAACCAAATAGGTTCTACAATCACGAAATTGCCCGTCTTATATAAAAATAATGGTTAACTAATTTTTATTTCATTCGACGGGAAGGATCAATCAAGTGTTGAATTGAAAAAAAGTTCATACTTTGAGCCCTCCATACTTCTTCCAGTAGGTCCAACAAGACTGACAGAGACGATAAAGCGTTGGAGTTTGGCCCCAGGCGTACCACTGCGAGCTCTGGGTGACCTGGCAACTCTCGCACGGTCTACCACCGCCTGCCCCGGACAACAGCATCGCATTGTTCTCACCGGCGATGTTTCCATTGCTGCCGCCGTTCAAAATGCTGGCGACCGACAGCTTACCGTTCGTGCTACTATTGCTATTTGTGAGGGGTACGACGGTGGTTGAGGAAGGAACGTTGGAGGACGACGATGGGTTTTTGTTGTAATTTGGTATGTAAACCTGCTTCAATTTGCTCTCGGCTTCTACCGCCTTTACCCTTTTCTGCTGTACATAACGATCCGTCGTTTTCCACATATAATAATACTCAATCACATTTTTCAATGTTTTCCATGGTAACTGCAAACAAACGGACAAACAGGTTGTACAGTTTTACTCGACAAAATGTGTTTCTGTAAAATTTTCACATATGAGTGAAAAAAACTTTCATTTCCATAAACCACGACAATTTTTTCAAAGTGCACATTCAAAGTTTCACAGATAATCATGAACTTACAAAATCTTGGAGAATGTCGGAAAAATCTTTTCCGTATTTATCTAAAGCTTCTTCGAAAATGTTCGCTTCCGAAGCGCTCCATTCTTCCATTTCATCTCTACATAAAACAGGGCCGGAATTGGGCACCAAAGAGGACATTGCCCGCGATAAATCGTAGTCGTGTTGATGTAAAGTGTCCATAGCATAAAACTGTAAGTATAAATAAAAAAATTATTGTATGTTAGTCACAAGTAAGCAGTTTTCCTAAATTATTGATAGATTTTTTATCCCTAAAAATGATCTCTATAATAGATCAAAATTTTTTGAATTCAAAGAAATTATATTTTACATGCATGGTTTCGTTTCGAGCAAAATAAAAATGAAAATTTTAATGATAATAATACACGGAAAAATAAAAAAAAAAAAAAAAGGGAAAAGAACAAAAAAATGATAATTATTTTTTTTCAAAAATCTGTCGATTATCATTATTCATTGCATTAAATACAATTAATTGAATTATTGAAAAGCTATACTTGCAATATAGCAATTATATATTCTGCAATTCTGTATTAAAAATTTGATTGCCAAATGATACTTTATTATTTCCTTTTTTTTCATTGAACTATATGATATTAGTTTCAATAACTTATCTTTATATGCAGGCAAGTATAATAATACCATGAAAAAATAATTATATTACTTCTCTGGTACACAAAAATGTATTGAAATAAAAATAAAAATACCAGAGTGATATCCCTAGACGCAGCCGCCGCTGACATATGCAGTGAAGGTTGCTTGATGGAGGAGGAGCAGTCGAGAGCTCGGGCGAAGGTTCCGACGGATCGACTAACAACGAGGAACTGGTCGATCTGACGATCCGTTAACGAGTGTCGCGGCGTCCAAACTAGGGTTTCGAGGTCTTCCAGTCTTCGCGAATCCGTTTCGGCAGGACTCAGCGGTGTGGGAGCGATACCATCAGCTTGGTATTTGCTACCAACTCTGATTTCACCTAAAAAAACAAAATCGTAATAATTTTTCAATGAAACAGCAATAATTTGCATCATAGATGTTCTAATCCTTCAAAAAACTGAAACGGAATTTTGTAACATCAAATTCTTGAATTTTTCAGAATGCAATACAAGTTGGAGCAATGAATATATGAAACTATTGTTATTTGCTTACATATTTAGATTTATTTGAAAAATTTTTAATGGTTCATAATTTGTTTATTTCATTATTTCAGCGCAGTGGTGTGCGGGAAAGAGAATTGTTTGAGAAATTGATGATCTGGGATTCGAAAATTATCAGATTTTTAGTATTTGAAAGAAATTTTCAGGTGAAAAATTATTTTTCAAGATAGCTGGTATTTCATATATTTTCAATAATTAGAATTTATCGTATTTTTTTTCAGTATTTTTACAGTTTTAAAGATTTTTGGCATTTTTGTGTATTTTCTTACAGATATTTAGAATGCCATGCTTCATGATTCAGGGTTTTATACATGTTTAGTAATTTTATAGTTATTTGAAGAATGAAAGACTACTGGTTTAGGCAAGTCAAATTATTTATTTCTTTCTCTCTATGTTTCGGACCCCAGATTAAGGTCCTCCTCATTTAGTCTTTCATTACATTTAACCTCGCCAGTGGACGAGCAAGACGTTTATATTTATTTAAGAAAATTCTGTTTACATGTATTATATATATTATATATATCTAGTATTTAAAAAAGTTTTAATATGAATTACTAGAATTTGATACTCTAAAATTTAAAACTTTAAAGATTATTGTAAGTACTTCGATGAATTTTTCAGACAGCAGTATCTTCATAGATTTCAAGTATTTTGCAAATTTCTAAAACTTTTGGTTTATTTTGAATTTTTTTAATGTTTATAAATTTCAATAAATTTTCCAGTATTTCGATGAATCGTTATGAAAGTTTCATGATTTGATGTTTTAGGATTTATAATTTTATAGATTTTTATTATTTCCGTAAATTTTCGAGTTAAGAATGTCTATTTACAATTTAAATATTTTAGAGAATCCTATTATTTTTGGTCTTCTTTATATTTTTCAGTATTTCTCAAATTTCGTTGTATTTTTGAGTTCTCTTAATGATTGCTAATAAATATATGGATCGCTATGAAAATTTTGAGAAATTGATGCTCTGAATTTCAAAGTTTAATATATTCTTAGTATTTTAACATATAAGAACACAATTTTGCATAGATTTTTAGTGTTTCAAATAATATTCTTGTTATTACAGTATTTCTCATATTTTTTGAATATTCATAAAATTCAAATCATTTCCTGATATCTGCAAAAATTTCTACATCAATTTTAAGAATGGGATGCTCTATGATTTAAATCAACATAATATGTTGCTTGAAAACATAGTAAATGAATGGGTGTTCGAGAAAATTTTATCCCCGTACATTTCGTGTATCTTCAAACATGATAGATGTTTTATATGCTTCAGAACTTATATTAAATTTCTTTAAACTGAATCTTAGTGAAAAAATTAAGACCGACCGAATCCACACAGCGATTTGGAACCCCATCTTTAGAAAAAAATGAAAAATAAATCAACACCAATTTTTGTTTTCAATAATTAGAACCTGATACTCTTAAATTTTTTATCAAGAAAAAAGGAAAGACATGGATTGATTTTTTCCACGAGCTCATTTTGACCATGAGACTAGCCATAATTTCAATATTGAGATACCATGTTCAAGTTCAATAATGTCAATATTAATAAAGTAACACAAAAATTCGACTTTTTTTTACCTTTGTCGGCAAGGAGCGTGCGTTGCATCGGGTCAAAGACCAGACAGTAGAAGAAGGCGTCGTCTTTGTTAAGGTAACTCAGTAGGGACTCCGTCTCGTTGAGCAGCGTTACGCAGCACTTGCCTCGGATGTGGGTCGCAGGCATCGTCTCGACCTGCCTCGAAAGGAACAGCTCCCGGTGCTTCATTTGATGTCGCTGTTTCGAGTTGAGCTCCCCGACACCCCCAACACCCCCAACACCCCCGATGCCTTCATCCACCATACCTGGGCACAATCGAAATCGAATATAATAAACATTTCATGCTCTCCTCATCACAATATAACTTGGTGCCAAAATAAAATTATCATTATCAAAACAGAACATCAAAACAAGTAACTTTGTATAATTTTGAAGGTGAAATTCATTACTGCAAACCTTGAAGTGTTGTAGTCTACAAACTTCTTATTTAGAGGAATGGTCAGATATACACGAAGATATTTTTTTGTTAATTTGTAGTTTATATTTGTCATTCATCGTATTCTGGGGAAATTTGTCTTACTAGAGATAGTGCTCGCTGTGCGAGCATGCATTTATTGATAAGTTACCAATATTAATATTGCATTGCTAAAAAATGATGAAAAAGGAAATTATCATTGAAACATTGGAAAATTTTTACAATGCAGTTGAAAAGAAATTATTTCAAATTTCATCTATCATGAATTTTTTCATTAAATTTACTTAGAAAACAATAACTATAAAGAAATACCGGAAATATAAGAATGAAATAAATAATTAGTTTTAGATTCAATCAATAAAAAACAGAAATTTTGAAATCACAAGAATATGGTGTTAAAATTTTGTTTAAAACGATATTATGTCAATTACTGATCAATAAAAAGTTGCGCAAATTTAGCTTCTTCATTTATAATATTCCTTAATGATTAACTGAATAATTTTTAGGAATAAAAGTCGATACTACACATTTTTATTGAATAATGTTTTTCTTTAGATTCTTGTATCATTTAGGCAAAAATTTGCCATTTTTGAATGATTCGCATATTTTGCTGAAAAGTTTTAATCTAGAAATTTTATATAATAAAAATTTTAATTTTTTCTAGTCATGAAATGCAATCAATTTTATTAATATATGCGAATTTCTTATTTTACTGTACTAATAAAAGAAAAGCAATTTTGAAAATTCCTCATCAAAAATATCAGATCATTAATATTTTTTAGTCAACAATTTTTATTTTTCATTGGTTGAACTTGTGCCTATAAGTATTTTTCATTCATTTATTCATCAAATTTTTTCAACTATTTCACTTTTCAGCAAATTCGGTAAAAATCTTCATCAAAAATGCGTGAATTCAAAACACCGTATAATAATAAAAAATTTATCTATCTATTAATACAAATTTGTAAGAATGCAGTTAATTCAATTTTCTGATGCAAAATTTTATCACAATTTTTTTTATCTAGAAATTTCTCTGTTTCAGTATCTGAAATCTTAACCATAACTTTTTGTCAATTTTTTATTTCTTGCCTTTTTTACTTTTATTTTGTAGGACATTCAATACAAAATCGTAATTTAAAAACAATAAGATTTGCAATTCAAAATAAATAATCTATAACTTCTTGAAAGTAGTAGGGCGTATTTTTAGATTTGATGTCAATGTTTATTTATTAAAACATAAAATTTTTTAATTCTTGAATTGTTCAATCTAAAATTTGAAATTGTTTTATATCTCTTCACACATTTTGCAATCAATTTTTTAAACAAAGATTTGTAAAATTTGAAATTCTCTTTAATACAATCATAACTTTTCAAAAATGCAGTAAATAATGATAATAATTGATATGTTTTTAATCCAGAGTTTAATAATTTTCCGACAAATTTTGATAATTTTCGATCCCTCTTTCCTTCGTCTCTTTTTTCTTCAAGGATTTCGATTCAAGATTTCCACAATAAAATTCTAATAACCATTCGAAAAAACCAAGATTTTTCAAAATTCGTAGATTCAACAACTTCAAGGTTTGCCATGAAATAACTGATTCGATCGTCAAAAATCAAACGAAAAGAAATCAAAATCATTGCTTTTAATGACATAAAGTAGCCTCAGATTACTAAAGAATCATCACATTACGCAGCGGGATTTTTCAACGTGGACTACCAATTTCAAAGCCATGAAACGAGTGAATGCAAAGACATTCACAGTTGCACTTATTTTCAATTTTTAATCCATAAACTATAATGTTTGGACTGAAAAAAAAAGATAGTAAGAATGAAAAGCATTGATGATATACTGACAAAAAAATGCCTAAAAAATGTCCAATTTTATGTCTCTTTGGCCTTACAGTGAAAAACGTCTATATTTACAACGATCACCAAGATTACAAAGATTTTTAAATCCCACTGCTGTATGTAGCCTTTTATCATCACTGGCTTCATAATAAAAGATTATAATAAAACAATACTAATAAACAAATCATAAAATGGAAACTTTAAATTTAAAGTAATAAAATTAGATTTACTGTTAATGAAGTAATAATTCCTTCATTTATTGAGCCCAAGGAAAATCGAGCATTAGAAATTAAAGTTGTGGCATGAAAACGCCGTTGAAGAGGATTTTTGAGATGTAACAACGAGGTGACAATTTAATATTAGGGTATCGCTGGTAATTGAATAACAGCTCACTCACCATGGGGCTCTTCGATATTCCCCGACAGGGGGGCTTTCAGCCAATTTCCCTTGCCACTCCCTTTGTACATCATTTTCGGCGCGATTCCATCTTTACTAGCAATTTCCTTAGTTGTCTCGGAATTATCGAGTTTGATATTTTGCGTACTCGCCGGAGACTCTGACCTCTGCTGCTCAGCACTGGCCACTGCAAATTGTACAATTTTCATCAATTTTCGTTTTCACCATTTCATAAATTTGTAATTTAAAATATTATTTCAAAAATTGTTTCAGAATCTTATTTTCTCTGTTTCGAAACCTCATTGATGGCTTTCAAACAATTGCAAAAATTATTCAAGATATCAAAAACAAGTACAAAATGTTTTTTTAAAAATAATATTGTAATAATAAAATAATACTCAAAAAATCTCGATTACTTCATAATTGGAAAACAAATTTTTTGCAAATGTTTCTTTGTCAATAAGATATTTCATGGTGGTGGGGGGGGGGGGGGGGGGGGGGGTTATGGAAAAATTCACAAAAAATTCTTAAAAATTCAAAAAAAATGTAAATATTTGAAACTTACAAATACGTAAAATCAGTCATAGAATATTAAAAAAAGAAATAATTGTACATATTTTTAAGCCCTTCAATTCATAGGATTTTGGATGTCAAACAGTTGAAATTTATAAAATCAATGATGATATTATGATTTTTAATATCCTAAAATCTAAATGATGTAATCAAAATATTCTCAATTCTACGAATTTGTACTTGGATAGCTGATGAGCTTGAACAATTTTAATTTTTAAAATTTTAGATTCTCTCGTTGATTGAATAATTTACCATTCAAATTAATATAAATTTCACAGTTCTTGGAATCAAGTAATGAAACAATCTTTTGTTTATAAGAATATTTTACTCTCGGAATTCAATAACAATGCAAAAAATTACTAATTGAAAAAAAATTTGTGACTTCTAACTAATTCAAACTGATAGAGTGATTTCGAAACTCGCAGACTTAAAAATCGTGAAAAAATCTCTACTACTCTTACTGAAAAATACTTCATTTCCCAAAATTTTCCGTGTTTCAAGGGATTGTTCAGAAAAAAGTGTCTCAATAGGTTTTTATTTCTTTCAGTATTTAATATATTTCTCTTTCAGTTTTTCGGATATTTTTATATAAATTTTTAGGATTCGATGCAGTAGTTAGAAAAATTGTGAAGATTTTTCATGTTTCATATATTTACAAGTATATACAGATTATATATTATCTTTCTGTATTACCTAGTATTTAGTTTTTTTTTTTTTTGGAGGTATCTCTTTAAATTTCCAAAATGAGATTTCCTAGAATTGAATAAATTAGAAATACAGATTTGAAGTATTTCGATCGATTTTGCAGAAAATAGTTTCTTTATTGATTTTGATTGGCTTCAATACTTATAGTATTTTTTAATGACTTTCACGATTTAAAAAATTTTTTTGGTATTTCGATGAACATTTATGCATTTATATATTTTTAGAATTCAAACCTGGAGAAATTCAAGTTTCTTAATTCCTGGATTTGTTAAAATTTTTGAAAATTCTAATAACATTTTGAAGAAAATAATTAAAATCTAGTATTTTCATCATTTTTCGTGTTATTTTTTTTATTCATCAAATAACGTAAGATTTCCTAGCAGGGCCTATAGATTTTAAGTATTTTTATCTATTTAATACTGATTTCTGGAATTTGATGGTTCAAATTTTTCAGGTTTTTTCAAAAAAGTAAAAAATAAAAACGAATTTTTTGTTGATATTTGTAAAAAAATTGCTGAAACTACACTCTGTTGCATTTAAAATAATGAATATAGAAATTTTACTCGAAAATAACAAAGTCAAGGGGTTATATACCTTCTTGTGTGGAAAAATTGAGGATGGTTTGGAGTAACTTTCAAGGTATGTAGCAATAATGTTATGAGACCAAAGTTATTGTTTATTAAAAGTGTATTGTTCACTTGGAAAAACAAGTATTTGTTTATAAAAAATATCAATAATTGGTGGAATTGTGGCCCTTTCCCCGAAACAACTTTTTTCTTTGAAGAGGCTTGATTGAGAGCTTTAATTAAATTTTCAGGGCTCGAAAAATCGAAATCTCGGGGAAAACGTTCTTGCCTACAGAAAAAACGTAATATTCATTTTTTCAGTCGTTCAAGAACTAGATGTGAGGCGATCCGAGAAAAGGGACCTACTATCCAAAAAATCGTTTTTCCGATTATGAGTGATTCTATAAGTTTTTAATCCAATCTTCAATTATGCGCAATCAGAATTTACTAACTTTGATTTTTTTTGCAAGCTATGAATATTTAAAAATCTCCCATCCCATTTACCGTTGTGCATTTTGAATTATTCAATCGCCCGTCCCGTAAAATTTGCTTTTTGGATAGTAGGTCCCTTTTTTCGGATCGCCTCACAGATACATTCCTCTAGCCTAATGCAATTTTTGGGATTTTCTAATTTAACTTGACCTGTTCGACTTGCATCGTGGTCACCGCAAACCTCTTCAAAAAAAAAGTTGTTCCGGGGAAAGGGCCATAACTCCGCCAATTGTTAATATTTTTTTATGAACAAATACTTGTTTCTTCAAGTGGACAATACACTATTAAGAAACAATAACTTTGATGTCATAACACTATTGCTACATACTTCAAAAGATTCTCCAAACCATTCTCAATTTGTCCGCACAAAAAGGCATATAACCCCTTAAAAGTTACTTCAACCTCAAGACTGTCGGTCTCAGAACATTCCTTAAAATAATTACAGATCGTTCTAAAAACTTGATAAGCCTGATTCAAGTAACGTGCAACAAAGAACGGGATTCTCGTTACTTGTCAATTATTATAACGCGTTACGTTATCATTACCTCAAAAAATGTAACGTTTCAGAGTAACTAAAACGTTACTCCCAAGCCCTGATGGGTTTTGCGTTCTCTGTTGGTCCACTTCGTTTACAATCATTTTCAACCATATACATATTTCCTCGCCAGATGGTCCGAAAAACTGGCCCATTGTTAAAGCGATTCCGGATTCCCGGAGAGTTCGCGAGAGCTCGATCGCGGGCAAATACAGCCGGACACCACACGACGAGACGAGGATGGAAAATAACAGGGGTGAGGGGGGAGGCGGAGGGGTGGTCGGGCGCGGGTGAGAGGGAGGGGCAGGGGCAGGGGTGGGGAGTGCAAAGAGAATTGAGCGCGGGTGGCGAGAGTGCTCGAAATGAAGATGGCTAGCGAGGGCCCACCATTTTCCACCCGGCTTCCACATTCGCCTATATACCCACCACACGTAGGTATATACGTATATACGTACATTTATTTGCGAATTTACGCTCCAAGGTACGCCGCGCGTTTGTATACGTATTACGTTATATATAACGCACACGCGCGTATCCGCATCAAGGGCGTAGAGAGGAAAAAATTGCGGGAGGAGCACTTTTCGAAACCATTCCCTTCGCTGTGTTCTCTCGATGTTAACGCAAGATTCCCGGATTCTCGCGATATCGGGCGAATCGACATTTTTCCCTTTCGTACCCTTTTTTCTTTCACAGAGTCAGTAGTTGTCGTCATTATTTATTTATAATTTACGAGAATATGGTTATTCATCACGTAAAACTCTCTTTTTCACATGTTCTTGACAATCTTGGATTCGTTTTTTCTCAATTCTTCAGAGTGAATGTTCACTCTACATCGAGTTACAATACTTCCACTCAAACTTGGAGTGGGTTTTCACTTTTTTAGAGTGAAAAGTCACTCGTGAGCAGTGAAATTTCACTCCAATTACAGTGACATTCGGATTATTTTTTAGAGGGAAATCTGACTGGAGTTTTAGAGTGAAATTCAACTTCTCTTACAGTGAGGATTCACACTTTTGGAGTGAATTTTCATCCATGTTTGAGAGGCGGTATTTTAACTCGATGTAATTGAAACTTCACTGTAAGGAATTAAGAGAGCTGAAAACTCAAATTGAGAAATTAAGTATTCCTATACTTTTTCCACTCTAAAAAAAAAAATTTTTCATTTGTGATTACTTTTCACTCTGCAAAAGTAGAAAAAACTCGATTCCCTTGAGAAATACTTCAGTAAAATGATCGTATCTCGGAAGTTAAAATTTCATCAAGTTCAGTACTTTTCACATGATTTTATAATAGCAGTACCTACATTTTTATTCAATGCTTTCCATGTTTTTTTCGTTTTATTAAGATTAAAATCATCTATATTCACGTGAAGTTCAAGATTAATTATCTTGATTTCTCGTTAAGTTACAAATAACAAATAATACCGGGATTGTATCAAAAACACAAATATTGCTGATAAACTAAAAACTATTTTATCACACATTTAAAACTACGCAGGAAAAACTTGGAAAATTTATTCAACTTCCAGATATTTGAGAGAGATAATAAAAAATTGGTCTGAATTTTATATTCAAATAGTTATGAATGATTTCGTCAAAATTTGGGAAATATCAACAATACAAGAAGTATTTATTTTTAAATAAATCATGGAGATACTTGTAAACCTTTTGAATAATCAGTTGTAATTCTTTTTAATTTTCAATATAATCCACAATTGATTAAAAAATCATTCAATTTGAAAATTACAGTGAAAACAAAAAAGACGAACTGACACATTATATATATGTATAAGCAGAGACATTCAAATTAATCAAAGTCCTGTGCCAGTCTCGGAAAAAATCAAGAATTTTGAGAATAAAGTTAGATATTGAATAAAACTTGCAATTACTATTATTCTTCTACACTTTCTTACAATTACAACTTATGTTAAAAAATTCACATTGATAGATTTTTTTTCGTTGACAGATATCGACTAACTTACTCAGTATATAATACTCTTATTATTATTTACAGTATCTTCGTGAATATTTCTTAGAATTCCAACAACTTGTGTGCAATTTTATTTTCTAAAACATCAATTCTTCCAAAATTTCTAAATACTTTTGTACAACGATTTCGTATTAAATGACATGTTTTATTGCAACTTTTCGAATATTCTCGTAATTTTCATCAATTTTGATAGAATTAACATTTTTTCAACTAAATAAGGTATTAGTCAAAGAATTGCACAAAAATATATGATTCGGTACAAGTTTTTCGAAATTCAGAAAAGTTATCAAAAGCTCGAGATTTTTGATTTTTTGGTGTTGAGAAAAAAAACGCGATAAACTTGAAAATCATTAACGAAATAATCAATGCGTATTAGGGTGGTACTTAAAATGCCTTTGGTGCAATTTTAACCGTTATACCTCCAAATAAGCACGAAAAAGTAAAAAAAACAATCCTCAAATTTTTTCAGATTTCTATCGCAATGTTCACCCGTGCCTAGAGTCCTCTTTTTCCCATTTAAATAACATAGGATTTTGTCTTTACCTGGGTCTCTAATTCTTTGTGGGCGCATAAGAAGTCTTAAAAATCGGTTTGACACGTCAAATTTTGGGCAAGTATTGCAGTCAACCGTAAAAAAATTTCAAAACCGTTCACTAATATTTTGTGCGTCAGCCATCATGAAGAAAATTGAGTTTTATGCGAGTTATTAGTATTTTTCAAGAAAATTGACGTTCCTCGACAATTTTCGACTGATCGTCTCGATTATCAGTGCAAATTTGTCTCAATTGCAAACTTGTTGATACATAAGAGTAAAATTCACAAAATTCACAATTCTTTTCATCAAATTATAGCCTACTGTTCACGAGAAAAATAGATGAATAATAGTAAATACTTGCCCATTTCACAATAATAATATATCGTACGAGTAAACAATATATGTTGACATGAGTTATGTTTTTAAATGAAAAATATTTATTTCCATATTTTCGCCTTTTTCCCCTATAAATCCATATTTTCCACAATCACCCAAACGAACCCATATTTCAAAGATTTAAGTGTCTAAGAATCGATAAGAAAGATATTTATAGCTCAAATACTTTTGAACTTCTATCGTTTGCTTGATAATAATGTAAACAAAACATCGTTGCATCGTTAATCAATCAAAACCATTGAATAAAAAAAATCCAGCTCTGAAAGTCAAATTCGTAATCAAATTTGTTATCAACTGAACTGAATGCTTCTACATATGGTCCTGTTACATCTTATGACGTCGAACGTTCATTTTCAACAATATATATTGAGTTGAGTTCAACAACATATTTAGAGTGACAAACGGCGCAGTTTTGTTTTTGAAAATCTGATACAACATTTTATATTGTTCTGCAACGATAGAAAGAGAAAACTCATCGTAATTAAAAATAAATACTATCCATATTATTGTCCATATTTATTCATTTTTCCATCCATAAATCCATACATATTTTAATAGTTTAAAAAACATAACTCTCTTAGCTCTGTTCATTAGAATAAAACGAAAGAAAAACGTAGAAATGCCTAAGATACAATACATTGATAATTCCATAAAATTATAAACAAATTGTATGTATCCGTCCATCCATCTCATTATATTGTTGGTTGTTTTTGTTGTTGTTATTGTTGTTGATGATGTGATCATACACAATATATAATTATGATCATCGCGTTATATTGTAGCGTGAAAAGTCATAGGCGTATCGAGAAAACATGACAAGGTTTTTCAAGAGGTAACTCCTGATATATGCAAATATTAAATGGACCAAGTTTAAGAGATGCCATCAAACCACATTCTTATAAACTTGAATATTTTGTTGATTTTGTACAATTCAACATCATATCTACATTCTTATTTACTTGTACAATGAATTTAGGTCTTTGGCTGTCCATTTTTATCGTTTATTCATGAAGAAAACATGGATTTTTGGAAAATACTGTGAATAATTCAATGTAAATAATTTTTCGATATGAACAGTAGGCTATAATTTGATGAGAACCATTGTAAAACTGTAAATTGTACTCAAATAATATTTCAATGTATCAAAAAGTTCACAATTGAGACTAATTTTCAACAAAAATTGTTTTTACAATTAACTGTAATACTTGCCTGAAATTTGACGTACCAACCCGATTTTTAAGACTTCTTATGCACCTACAAAAAATTCGAGATCAAGATAAAGACAAAATCCTATGTTATTTTAATGGGAAAAAAGAGGGCTTTATAGGCATGGGTAAATGTTGAGATGAAAATCAAAAAAATTTGAGGTTTTTTTTTAATTATAGCCTATTTGGGGAAATCACGGTTAAAATTTATCAAAGTTATTTTTAATCCTATTCTAATATGTATATTATAAAAAATTGCAAGAACTCTATTCGAACCTACAAATTCGCTAAAAAAATTTAGACCATTTTTCGAAACAAATTTTTTCATCTATTTCATCTAATTTTGCAACTTTCTCAAGTTTTTTTAAAGCACGTGGAAAAAATGTTTCATTTCAGCAATTATTTATTGAATAATATATGGAACAACCAACATTTTCACCATGTCAACCAGTGAAAAATATTTATAACCAAAACTATTGTTGACTTAACTACCACCTTGGTTGGTCCTTATTTTATTGTATGATTTAATATCTGAATCCATTACTGAAGATTTTGTGGGAATTTATAACATTCATTTTACACCTGATGAACTCAATTTCAATTATCAAGAATCATTATTTTTTTTAAATATATTTATTTTTTTTCGAATTCTATTTCCAAATAGAAACCCAAAGTTCACAATTTATATCGAAAGTAACTTCTTATCACACAATTCTGAAATTCCGATTCAGTTGAAATCTCAAATTATCTAAAGAACCACGAATTAAAAACTACAAAAATTCACATTATCCACAATAACCTCACTTCATAATTTGTTGCATTATGACTTTCGTTTTTCAGAACTTTAAATGTCCAAATCCAAAACACCCTATTATCGTAATCTTCATAATTTTTGAAATTTGAAGTTTTCAACTCCCCTGCCCCCAACAAGGGCAATGATACCATCCACGTACAGTCATGTCATGTGCATTAATGTAATATATTATAAATACAGATTGTTCACGAAATGAAGATTCTCGTTACATGTGTGCAACAACAACGAACAAATTGCAAACGAAAAGTAAGTCCATGGTGCCCGGGCTTTACGAGTCTGGGACGCGAGAGGGTAATACATACCCAAGCAACCCCTGCGTCAGTCATTCATTTAGTTGGGGGAGGTTTTGGGTGGCGGTCGCAAGAGCGGATGCCACCCCGACCCAACCACCCCCAACTCCCCCCGAAAACCCCCACGACAGATCGATACAACTCCCAACTTTACTTATTACACATTCCCACCTCCCCCATCCCACCCCCTCGGTTTCTCATTATCTTTGCGATTGCGACGGGAAAATCGAGGAAAATAAGAAGAAAAAGAAAAAAAAAAAATAAGAAGCGACCCTCGTAGAAATATTTCTTTGATGCCAGACCTTCCACCAGTCTTCGACTCTTGTTTGTGTTTTCTCCATCGTCTTTTTGTTTTTCAGCAAATTATTCGTCAAGCAAGTTTAGGGGGTTTATAGAACATCCCAGGCATATAGGATCACTACGTGATTTTTTGTTTAATTATACAGGGTGCGCCATTTCTTATGTCGGTATTGTAACATTGAATAACTTAAACATTTGACAACCGATTTACTTGACTTCACTTGTTTTGGAAACGTCAATTCAGTACAATTTCAACCATGTATCGCTTCACACCAAAAGAACGCGCTGAAATAGTTACTTTGTACATTGAAAATAGTCGTTCAGTTGTGTTAACTCAACGAGCATATCGTCGAAAATATCTTGGCAAACAGGCACCATCTGACAACACTATTCGTCGTTTGGTGTCGAATTTTTGTGACCACGGGACAGTGAAAGATCGCGAACAACCCGTTCATCAACGACCAAGACGTTCAAATGAACTGATTGAAGCTGTCAGAGAGAGCGTTGCCCAAAACCCAAAAGTTTCATATCGTCACCGCGCTCAGCATCTCGGCATCAGTGGAACCACTCTACGGCGCATTTTGAAAGATGATTTGCATTTGTTTCCGTACAAAATGCAATTAACACAAAGAATATTGCCTACAGATCATCCACGTCGCTTGGAATATGGACAAACAATCGCTCGAATAGTTGATACTGAACCTGATTTTTGGAAGCGAATTTTAATGACCGACGAGGCACATTTCAAACTTTCTGGAGGCGTTAATAAGCAAAATTGCCGCATTTGGGGAACGCAGAATCCACACGAGATCCATGAAACGCCATTGCATGACCAAAAAGTTACTGTTTGGGCCGGCGTTTGCGCCAAAACCATCATTGGTCCTTATTTTTTCAAAGAGAACCAAACGATCGATGGAAACCGATATCGGTGGATGTTGGCTCACTATGTCTGCCCACAAATGCGTGAAAAAGGTCTTGAAGATTACTGGTTTCAACAAGATGGTGCGACCTGCCACACTGCGAATCAAACAATCCAGTTTCTGCAACGAAAATTCCCTGGACGTCTGATGTCAAAAAGAGGCGACATTGAATGGCCACCCAGATCTCCAGATTTGACCCCTCCAGACTTCTTTTTGTGGGGTTATTTGAAAAGTAAAGTGTACGCCAGCAAGCCGCAGACCATTGAAGAGCTTAAGGAAAATATTCGTGCCGAAATCATTGCTATACCACCCGAGATGCTCGAAAAGGTAATGGAAAACGCCGCAAAAAGGGCATATTTTGCTGTGAACAATAAGGGCGGCCACTTGATTGATGTTGTGTTCAAAAACTAGTCTAAATAAATTGTGAAGGACCAAACTAAATAAAAATACCTCATTTACAGAAATCGGTTGTTTTTTTTTCAAGTTATTCAATGTTTACATGCCGACATAAGAAATGGCGCACCCTGTATTTTTTCATTTTTTTATCGCGAGTTTTTATAATTTAAACTGCAAGGTGTCACGCTGTAGGTTCTGAATTTTCCTAAATTGAGAGAATAGAAAATCTATGTAAAATAAATTATAATAATTTTACTTTTTTTTTTCATATGTATGAAACAGATTTCACCAATAACTTGTGGAAAAAAATTTTCCTTTAGGAAGACGAAAACGTTAAAAGCGTATTTCTGATTTTTTTTCCCTTATACTACATATTACAAGTGAAAAAATGAGAGCATGTTGGGGAACGTTCAGTCGAAATCTATCACTTCTCTGATTTTCGAGAAAAACTAAAAATTTTTATCTCAAAACTTGTGAAAAAAATGAAAATGAAAAAAATCAAATTTTTCTTTATTCAAGAATACGCAAATCATCACTATAATTACAAATTAAAATCAATTTGAAATATCCGTGGTTTTCCGGAATAACAGACAAAGTGACTTTTGCCATAAGACTCATTTAACATGATATTCTGATGAAATTTTAAACGTTATGGAATGTGTGACTTTGTCTGTTATGCCGGGAAGCCACATATATAATTACAATAGAAAGCAAAATTGTGATTTTAATAAAATTATTTACATCCTATTATATGCTGTAATTTTTAGTACGACTTATACCCGAAAAAAGTCTTCGCGATTCCAAATTTTTTAGACAACCTTTGACAAGTTTGATAAATGTCAGAAATTCAAATTCAATTGATAAAATGTAATGGTATATTTGAAATGATTCAATTTCAGAAAATATACAGGAAAAAATAAAAAATACGATTTCCTTCAGTCTTATCCAAAAAATAAACAGATAGTCAAATATTTTCTAGTCTGAGAAGTCTTGTACTTATTTATAATTACAAAAAAATGAAAATTATAATTGTAAGTGTACTAAAATTGTAGTTATGATCATAAATTATGTATGCTTTAGTTTTGAGGCACAATTTATACCCGAAAAAATTTTTTACGACTCCAAATTTTCCGGACAAAAATTCTGCCGGATTTGATCAAGGTCAGAAATTTGACTTGAAATCGTTAAAACGTAAAAATATATTCTAAATCATTGAAATTCAAGACAATTACAGAAAAAACATGGAAAATGCGCTTCAAATTAGTCGAATTGAAAAATGCAAGCCATTTTTCCGACTGTAACTCTAGAAATACATGTTGATTACTTGGAAAAAAATATTACGATACTGAAAAACTAATAAAAAATAAAAAAAAAAACATTGAAAATATCTATAATTCTTACTCATAAAGAAACCTAATGAAGGCTCATAATTACTACATAAATTTTTTGATCATAAGATTCATATTCTTTAGCATATTTCGAAAATCGTTGGGAAAATGATTATGATAACAAACAAGTTTTAACTATCTCCATGTCTTCATGAAAGAAATAAAAAATAATTAATCGTAGAAATTCACGATTTTTTCAAAGCAGCATGAAAAAAAAAAGAACTTTTTCATGTAACATACTTTGTAAAAAATTAACGCGAGTTGAAAGGAAATGGAAAATAACACTTCGTGTGCAATTCGTATTAATTCGTGTCTTCACTATCATTCTTAACAACTCAAACAAATTTTTCCTCGTGCAGATAACAAACAATAGATTTGATAATCAAGTACATTTGTCGCAGTTGCATGCAAATCTTTCAATTTTCAGAACTATATTTATAATTGTAAAAAAAATTATCCTCTCTAGAAAACGTTGTATTCTTGTAGATAGTAAATTTTCAGTTTAAAATAAACGAAATTCAAATAAGAGTTAATCCTTTAATATATAGAATGAAAATTTGCCAGCTTTCATACCATAAAATATATATTCATATACATTATGACTGATTAAAGTAGAACTATTTGTAACTAAAAACAATATGAAAAACATCAAATATTCCAAAATCTATATAAAAGAAATTTGTGAAGCACAAACTTTAAAATTTGAATTGTAGGCAGTTAATGTCCTCAAATTTGTGATTTTTTTAAACTAATATCTAATTGCAGCTTACATTTCAAACTGATATCTTTTTTTTTAAATTAATTTTTGAAACGGCTTTTTCGGTCGAGACAAATAGTTTGTTGAGTATCTGCAATGATCAGATTTACATATTACGTCTTACCAGATCCAACCGATCCAACAAAAGATACTGACTTTTTTCTCAGTATATTATGTCATCGAGATAATGAAAATTTTCTCATATTTCAGTATTCCTCGTTTTTATTTTTACGAATTTTTATACTTCAAATTTTTGTTCTTAGAGTTACTCTGAATTCGATATAAATCTTCAAATTTAACTAATTCTTATTATTTAAATTGATTTTCAACTGCGAATTTTCATTTTTCAAATCAGACTTTATAATTTCAAAACTTTTGCATTATCGATATCCTTATTCATGACTTTCGAAATTTCACTAATTGTGGAACAAATTTCATCTAAATTCCTCGCAATTTTCGTAAATCGAACCAAGATAGTTTATTTCATGGAAATTAAAATATTTGAATCATACTCGATTTTTCACTGGAATATTCTAAATTAAAAATTTTTTTATTCGACAAAATTGGGAATGAATGTTCGAAATTGACTTTGAATATTAAAGTACCTATTTTTGCAAACTTAAAATATTTACACATACAAAAAATTTCACTAAATCATCAAAAATAATTATGTATTAATATAAAAACATTCTTCTCATTACCGTTTTCATGAAAATGTTTTGCAAAACGTCTGAGAAACCGTTAAATGAATAAGTAGAACGTCGTTTTAGATTACCGCGAGAATGTATATTTTCACGATTCGAATCCATATGGCATGAAACTGTTTTATGAAAATATGTGTAATTTACTTCGGCTTGATTATTTCTTACTATATAATTATTATAGATTAAAGGGAGTTACGTGCTTTTCGTCTTTTTTTTTTTGCACGAGAGAAAATTTTTCGCGATACGAATGGCAAGAAGAAGAAAAAAACATTTCAATTCTCTTCATTAAAACCCACAGAAAAATGAAGGAAGATTCAATTAACGCTGTATTTCTCGTGTAGCGTACCGAAGTTAACAAAGAAGGTTCCTTCGTTTCTAGAATTTCAAATAATCAAAATAACGAGCACGAGGAACGAAATTTTTTGCTGCAAACATATTTGCAAAGAGCGTGAATATGAGTTTTTAGAAGATTTCACGGAAAATTGATTTTTGGATTCAAGAATTCTATGAAATAACGAAATTTATGCGAATAAAATTTTTTTGAATGTTTACATCAGTTTCTTATTGAAAATGTTATTTATAGAATATTTTTTAATGTCAGAATTTAGAAAAAATAAGTTTAAACTCACAATTGTTTTACTTTTTGTAATTTTTTCTCTCAAATTTGAACTCTTCATTCAACTATTATGTCATAGGCTTAGAAATTTTAATATTTATTGCAATGAAAATCGAGTTAGCCAATTTTTTTATAATCTTCAATCGATTAAAAAAACTTATATTTTGATTTGACTCCAAAATCAATTTGCTTAAATTTCTACATTATACATATATTTATCCCATTTTCTTTGCAAATTTAAATGTAGAATTTTCATGAATCAAAAAAAAAAGTTTTGCAAAGTTGTCAATTTTTTTAGATGTTAAGCCCCATTAAATTTATTTCAAATTTTGTAAATGGAACATTAATAAACTTTTTATTTTTTAATGAAAATAAAAAAAAAAAGTTTTTCTCTATCTTCTCGTTTCAGAATTCAAAATTTTGGCTTTTAAAAATTTACACTATTAACTTGCTGAAATTCAAATAGGTATAGCTAACAAAAATATGCCCAAGTTTGTTTTTTGCTTCATACACTTTTTTACATTGATAATGCAACGAAGGAATTTCATTAAATCATTAAATCAGTAAAGTAGTATCCCGGAATCAGCGTCAAAGAGTAAATTTTTTGTTCAAACAAACATTGCAAACATTTACTCACATTGATGCTTGTCCGCGAGCATAATCAATGTGGGAGGCAGATCCCTCCTCCTGAAAAAGCACATCACCTTCGCTTCCACATTTCCGTTTGCTGTCTGTAACGAAAAAAAGGAAATTAGATGATTCGAAGTTTTTTAAAATAAAATGACTTGAGAACTAAAGGTTGCAATTTATTAATTTACTTGGAGAGATGCTATTTAAAATCGATAATATATGTATTCAATTATAATTAAAAAATTTACTTCCAATATATTATTTCATAACAAAGAAAAATATGAACGTGAGAAAAAATATATTCGTACCTTATTCAATTCCTCTATCCTCCGTATTTGATACGGAGATGTGGAAGATGTCTCGAAGTAGACATAATCTGAAAATAAACAAAAAAGTTTATGTCACGAAATTTTTTAATTGTAAAAGCAATCATGAATGTACATTTTTAATGTATTATTCGCAAAAATTATATTACCTTATTATACAACTGTAAATTTCAAAATTTCACACATTAAAACACGAATCTCATAATATTACATCATAAAATTTTCTGTATAAAACATGTATACATTAAAATCTCATGTATTAATAGAAATATTAAAAATTTCAGAAATTTATGTACATGCAATAGTATATACGTAGCAGAATTTTTTCATGTTTCGAATTATCCAACTATTGCTGTTAGGCATCACTTGAATAAATTGTAGTTATATGTAACTATAAAATACAATTAAAGAAAAAAAATTTATAAATAATAATTATACTTGCAAACATTGAAAAAGAAATGGGAAGATTCTTGATTTCATAAAAGTTTTTGTGCTAAATATTACTGATAAATGCACATTTATTGTTAATAAACACATATTTGCAAACATTGAAATAGAAATTATACACAAATTTGATACTTAATTTTATAAAAATTAATGCAGTAATTATTACATTTTATAAATGCACATTCCACAAATCTAAAAATACTACGTTCTCCATATTCAATTCATGAAACAGAGAATTTCAAATTTATTCAAAATTTGTAAAGTTTTGCAGTCACATGCAATCAAAAAATTCAAACTGACATTTTGAAAATTGCAAGAATCGATGCACAGTTAAAAAATGATAAATACAAAAATTTAATTTCCAAGTTTGGAATTTGAATACATGAAATATGGATGATTTCGTAGAAACTTCTCGGATTGATAATTAACTGAATTAAAAAAAAGAATTCAAAATCTAGGATTCCCAGCTTTTTGGCAATTTTAACTCATTATTGAAGTTCTTTAAGGAACTATATCATTTTCCAACCGTTTCGTTTTTTCATTGTTTCTCACTTGTTTTATTCCGTGTTTCGTATTTTACAATTACATTCGAGGTCATTTTAATTTGCGAATAATTTTTCATCAATTTTTTGAAGTTTTATGAATAAAAACAGACATAAATTTCGATTAATTAAAAATGAAATCTAGTCTTGAAAAAATTTCTTCAAGTTAATATAGAATTTGCCCAAATAAATTTGCAAAAGCTTTAGACAAATTTTAATTCCAAAATCACTAACAAGCAATCCAAACTTCATATGGAATAACTCAATATGGAAATTTTTTGTCGAAAGAAATACCTTTCTAAAAATAAAATAGTAATAATAAATAATGGATATTTGAAAATATTCTAATCGAAAATTAAAAACTTCATTCAAATGAAACCACTAATTGCAGTTAAGGTATTAAAATAATATATTATTAAAAAATATCACATTGATTTTGGATTATCTAACTGCATTTGCTTCATTCAAAATAACCGAAATAAGGATTATATTTATCAAAACTAGGTAGACTGGTTGATAGCAACATTTAATTTTGGCTCAGCAATGAAAATAATATTATCGTTGCTTATAGTTAGGAAAATATAAACAAAAAGCATGGTAGGATTTTCAAAAAATGGTATTGAACAAAAAATAGTGCCTTCCAGCACAAAATAAAATTACCAATAATTTAAAAAAAATCAAGTATGTAACGTTATTGAGCAATTTTTGTTAATTATCATGAAATATGTGTGAGGCATTGAACTTTAGGCCAAAAAAAAATTTTGAATAATTTTCATTTATTTTCTTACAGAATTCAGCCACGTTACACTTGCACAATCGAACGATTTTTTCACAGAGCGAAAACTATTTTTACCGCTCAATTAACTCTTGACTTATTTATATCCCTTGCAAACTTAGCTTCCTTCAAATCTAAAATCTAGGCAATAAGAATATTAATGAAAAAAATCAATAAATCAATGATAAACTATTTTTTGAAAGTGTATAAATGAAATTGAAATTTTAAAAACAAAGAATAAATAGAGGAAAATTATGCAACTCTGTCAAAACAGATTTATGCATGTTGAAAATTTTTACAACTTGTTATATCAATATGAAATTTTGAAGCCTAATATCATTATGAAAATTTCATTTATTTGCGGTACCATGATTTTTTTGTTTGATTATAGTAAGTTGCAAAAAAAATTACGCTATGATTTAGCAAAATAGTAAGAAATTAAAGCATTACATCGAGTGTTTGATAAAATTAATAAAAAAAAATTTTTTTTGTAATTTTATGAAAATTTAAAATCAAAATTTACTATCTATGTATAGGTAGAACATTTGCACAGTCTATCAAAATATAGTTATTCAATAAATGTTCAAGAATGGGAAAAATATTTTTTTAAATGTAACTTCTAGTTTCTGACATAATGAGCAATTGAAAATAGTTAAAAATTGTTTTGATATTGAAATTTTATCACAGAGATTTAATTTTCGACGAGTTTCAAAAATTTCAAGATATTTAAGTTATTTTGAATAAAATTAAAAGACATCTAATACTTCTGTATAGTTCAAGGTTACAAGAAATTACTTTATGAAAACATTGAAATTTGCAAGGTTACATGACTTAACCCTCGGAAAACTACGGAAAAACTAGAGTAGAAATTTTTTTTATTTCTTCAAAATCAAATCAAGAATTGAGGGGAATGATAAATTTTACTAAAAATTATTAGATTATGAATAATCAACTACATATTGCTGAGATGTTGAATTATATAAACATTTATAAAACTTTCAATTTTCTGAATCTTGAACCTGAAGGTAAAATTTGTTGAATCGCAAAAGTTCATTCTGAAATCGTTTAAAAAATACTCCAAAAAGTTATTTGATAAATACTCAGGTAAAAAAACAACTATTTAAAAATGTAAATGTGCGTATTTTTTCATGTTCAGCTCATTGAAAACAGTTGGAAATGGTTTTTTTATGATATTGGCAAAAGCATTTTGATATTTGACGATTTGTATGGTTTTAATAAAAATATTTTCATACTACAAAATTGAGTATAAAAATTGAGTAAAAAGATCAAAATTTTATTGATTATTCTAAAATACGCTTTCTTTATTCAATCGGCAAAATTTATTGAATTTTTTTTTAGTAATCACCGATGATTGAATTTTTATTAAAAATTGAAGCAATTACTCTAAATTATTTATTAATATGACGACCAATGATTAAATCTACTAATTTATCGAATCTCCTGTTTTTTTCCTGCTTATTTTATGTCCTGAATTATTCATAAATAAATATAGTCTTCTTTTTACTGTCTTCTCCAAACTAAATACTGTTTGTTGACAATGACTAGATTTGTTAAAAATAATCAAAAAATGAGAAATTTATCACATATGATAAAAATGTGAAGGTATACAAAACGTTAATCAAACTTTTAATTCACGAAAATCTTGAAGATTGAAGAAAAATGTCTTAAATTTTCAAGATCAATGTAAAGTTTTTTTTAAAAAATAGGGTACGTAGTTATTTCTTTTTTCAAAATCAAAATCAATATTTTATAGAATTTACTGTACATGAAGTTCCAAAGGTTGAAATTAAATGAAAAGGAAAATACATAAGTATTCACAAAAAAAAAAAAAAAAAAATGTTCTTGGTGCTTTTAGTATAAACAATAAACTTTGTGCTCACAAAAAAAATATTCTACTCAATCCTGCTCGTGAGGAGAAATCAAACATTTATCAAATTTTAAACGTTTGGAACTTCAGGTGTATACAATTGGTTTTGTTTTTTTTTCTTATTGAATGATTTATATTTATGAAATTTAGAGATCTTATCAATTTTAAGATTATTTGACATCTTTTAGTTAAAAAGGATGAATTTACTGTTTGTGAAATTAGGAATTATATGATTTGAATTTAAATATTGTGTAATTATCAATTTTATCAATTTCTGAATTTTTTGAAGTTGGTTGTTTTCTCAAATATCAATCATTTTGATTATAATTATTCAGAGAATTTTCTTTCGTCATTGATTTATCAGAGTGAAATATTAAAAAAATAGGCTCAATTTCTAATTTCAAGAACTGTGAAACGTGCATTTCATTGAATATAAAATCATAAAATCAACAATGCAGTTCTTAAATTTTACAGTAGAAGTTGATACACTGTACAATATTTCAATCCCATCACTATAACTTCAAAATATTAGATTCAGAAAGTTAAACATTTCAATTTTTCCAAATTGAAACTTTCAATGTGTTAGATTTGAAATTCACAATCCTAAAAATTACAAAGTTTAACAATCTTTGGACTCTCTGAATTTATTCAAGTGAAAATTTACTTCAAGAGAGTGAATATATCCTGCAAATTGAAAACTCGAGTGAAATTTACTCTTTTCGAGTAAACTTTCACTCGAAGTAATTGCAAGAGTCCTGTTTACTCCTTTGAAGAATTCATGATTTTTGTTTCAAGAATACGAGTTTTATACTGTATTTTTGTTGGTAACCAAAATGGTTCAGCAAAAATTTTCTTCAACAACCTTTACCTTATCAACTCTTAATTCATATACAAAATATTGCAAAACATCTATTTGATTTTCGACCATGTATGTGTTTGAACATTAATATAAAGACTTTCAATTAAAGTTCATACAAATTTTTTACAACTTCGATTCTAACTTTATAGCTAACATGGCATTATCAATGATGAATATCAAATATCAATAATATATCATTTAAGCATTGCCAATTTCAATCTTTTTAAAAATTAAATTCTTGTGACTTGAAAGTATATAAAAATATAATGGATTAAGCTCAATTTCAAAGAAAAAAAATTATCGTTACTAAAACTATAAAAATCGTCAAAATCAGGAACCCTGTTGCCAGTCCTAAATGATAGACGATTTGTAACTATTATGATAGTTATAATATATTTATGATTACAATAATAATAGATGTAATAATAACCAATTTTCCAGAAAAATATTTAATGCAATGGCATTGCTTCAGATTGATTCAAAAACAAGGTATTTTTCAGGGATTGGAAAGTAACTTAGAAAAGTGAAACGCATTACATTACCATTACTTAGGTGAAAAAAGTAATTCATTACGTTACCATTACTGTTCAAAAAAAGGAACATTCAGTTACTTTGCAATATATCAAATGTAAATAATAGTACATCAAAAACTGAGGATTAAAAAACAATATCAACGCCCTTGTAGTTTTGTTTAAGAAACTGATTATTCTCCTGGTATTACTATATTATTATAATAATACCCTGGTATTATTCTGGTCAGCAACCCTATATTCCTTTCAACCCCTGAAACATATTTCTTGACAATAGGCCCCAAAAAAACCCAAATCAAATTCGCCGACGAAAATGAGCGGGAGATAAAAAGTCCCGGCTTCATGAACGGAGGGGGAGGGGAGGAAAGGGTTGGAAATGAGATCTAAAAAAAAAGGAGGGGAGGTAAAACGAAGGTGTCGCGTACGCGCATAAATATTCGAAAACAGACGCAGGTGGACAAGTACGTGTCGCTTAGCGCGTCGCACACATGCGAAAAATCCGCACACGTACGGTGACACAAGGAGATGAACCGAGAGGGGCGAGGGATGTAAAGGGATCGGGAGGGGGGGGGGAGGGGGAATAAGATACAAATAATGTTCCTCTCTAAATGTAGCCGACCGTCTCTCTCGGAGATCGGGAAAAACGGTCGGTTAGAAAAAGACGTGTGCGTAATAAACACACACACACATACGCGAATACAGCATTGAATGTGTGCATTATTTGCAACACTGGACACATGAAAAGAGGAAGCCGCTGTCGGTGCAACGGTGAAACCTCGCCAAGTGCACTTTTCCCAACGGAAAAACCGTCGTTTCGGCGATATGCACTTGACGCGATTTATGTATTCCCGTTGTACGAACTGCAGGGACGCCTTGAAACGACCCAGTTAATTAACGGCGAAGGAAAGAGACAAAAAAAGGGGGGAAACAAAAACCACAGATGCACGCATACACGCGCGCGAGTTGGGTTTTTTTACCTCCCACCCGGTACATGTTGGCCGTCATGTTGCTGGCGTCCTGCGTGGCCAGGCCGAAATTGGCGTTTTCGTTGGCGTGGTATTCGGCCGGCATCAGGGGGAAAATCTTTCCAAATTGCGACTTTTTGCGTTGCTCGCTTCCACTCCTCGCCACCGTCACTCTCGGCACGCACTCGCGGGCCCGCCTGTCATCGCTACTTGTTAGAGCGGCGGCGAAAACTGCCACCCCTCGATTTTTCACGGGGTTGGTTTTTGTTTGTTTATTTTTTTATCTCGCAATTGCACTCCAAACTTTGCGGTTTGTTTTGATTCGAGGCGCCGGCCCGCACTACCGTTCCGTCGCGCGGGACGTTCCCGGGACGTCTTGTCGCGTTTTCACGATTCTATGTTGGAGAAATCCTCAGGACCTAGGCAGGGAGCAAGGCCGCCATTTTCGGTGGAATTGCAACTCGCGACGGAACTGAACGAAACACACGACGGAAGAGCGGGACTGCGCCGTAGTACGCTATAGTGATGAGTGAGAAAGCAACTGGGGGATTTTTATCCCGCCCCCCCCCCCCCCCCCCGCCCCGCACACGATCAACGGCCTCTGATATGCACACCGCGCGGCGGCTTTGTTTGCCGCGAATATTTAAACGCGGGGGCATTCAGGGGGCACACTGTGGGTAAAATTTTTGTCGAAAACTAACCTAAAAAAAATACGAGTGTATATCTATATATGCCCACATATATAGATATATTTTACTAAGGATCCCTCCCGCCCCGTCAACCCACTTTTTAGGCAACTTTTCCTTATGGAGCGTGTGCCCCCTGAGGGCATTTCCCGATGAGTACTTTGAGAAAAGGGCAAAGGGGAGGGGGCTGGAAAATGGTGCGTAATGCACGTCTGGTTTATTGCAGGATTGTAATTACGGTTGCCACCTCGCACGGTTTCTCGCGCGGCATTTCCGATTTTCCGAGGAAAATTCTCTGGGATTCTCGACAGTTTTTGTCTTTCAATTTCAATAAAATGTGTACAATACAATGAATGATTTTCTTGTCTGATATCGTCTTATTTTTTTGAATTCTAAGTAAGGGAGTCATTACACTGTTAAAAGTATCAAGGATTTTAATAAACTTTATATATATTAAAAATCATAAGCATATGTGCATGAAACCAGTCATTAATAAACATGTCTTAAAAAAACTATACGCTTCTGAAAATATGTAGAGTTCAGTCCCTAGCAAACGCGGTGATATCGATTTGCTATCAACTTTGATAGCAAACCGATAGCAGATCGGTAGCAAGTCGATAGCATAAGGGGAAAAAGCTTCATTTTTTGCAGATAATACTTACAATGCCAAAAAAAACACTAAGCAGCCTTTCTATGAATTGTTCCTATAATTTTTACGAATTTAAGCATGTATTTTCTACGGAAATGAAGTCGGTGAGAAATAAAGTAAAATCAATGCTCATAATCATGTCTAAATTCGTGAAAATAATAAGGATAATTCATGAAAAAGATATTAAGGGTGTTTTCTTTAACATTGTAGGTCTTATCTGTGAAAAATGAAGCTTTTTCCCCTCATGCTATCGACTTGCTACCGATCTGCTATCAAAGTTGATAGCAAATCGATATCACCGCGTTTGCTAGAGGTGTAGGTACCCTTCGTATAATTCCTTTTCTATTTGCCAATTCAAATTTCCGATGACTGGACAGAATAACGAATTCAATGATGCTGGGTCCCACGAAAACAAACTAGTGGAACTTTCATTTTCCGCTGCAGATTGATAAATAATGGAAAAATTGAATGCTTTTCGTCCCTTCGTCCCTTGAGACCAGCAAAATATATGCTATGAAAGATTTTTTGAAACCCTACAAAAATTTTAAGTACTTTTCGAAGACCTAATCACTAATCACTGATTTCTTTTAATTTAATGTAGAAAGAACTTAAGGTTCACTACGAATTTTTCAGTAATTTCAGGAATTATAATTATTTATTATGAAACATGTGAGAGTCATCGAACATCAAAAACTAATATATTTAAACAATTACTTTCTAAAAACATGAAAATAAAGTAAAATTTTATTTACTATTTCATAAATTAAAAGACTTCCACTTTGAAATAATGTTTTGATTAGTGAGTATTCACCACGGATAGCAAAGGGTAAGAAATTATTGCAACATCATGACTGCTCATGTTTAAGTACGATTCGACAAAGGCACGTCCTTATTATCCCACAATCATTTGTGCACCAAAATGTGTCTCGAGTTTAATAAAACATGCCTTATAAATAAATATACTCACAGTGATTTTTTTTCTACTTGAAATTTGGAGTCATTTGCAATGTAATACACAAATGAAAAACGTCATTGCTTTCCAATGAATTATGTATTACAATTATTATGTATTTCAATAAAACTCATTAGAACGCCAGAAACCACATTACCTTAATTAATCAATAAATAATATCATTAATTATACATTCGGTACCTCAAAGGGTTTCGCCAACACGTTTTGTGAATCAAGTGTCATTTCATCGTAAAAAATTTTAAATCCCATATTCAAATTGAATCATAAAAATTCTTGTAAACTACTTACCTTATCCTACAAACAAAAATAAATAATATCATAAAAATAATTACCGTTCTTCTGCAATAACAATAAATTCATCCAGCAGCACGTTAACCTCTCAAAAAACTTGAAACTAAAAGTAATTATTTCTGAGACAAAAAAAAAAAAACGTATCTCGCTAATACTGCCAAAAAAGCGACAAATCTAATAGGCGGAGAAAACACTCAGACTTCATGTTCAGTTAGCTATATCTTTAATAAAACATGTTTGAATCAGGATAATGTTATTTAAAAAAAGTCAGCATTTATTGTAGGAAGCTAATCCATCATTCTGATGATGAACAATATAAAAATTCTTTGATAAAGATCTATATTACAAAAATAGTACGCACAATACTGTGAAATACTCGAAACGTCCAACTTTTACATCAGTCAAGCCAATTAAACCAATTTTTCCCTCGTTCGGTGTACAATGTTCCATAATTACACTAATGTAATTTCTATACAATTGATCACATCCTTCAGATGATGCTTTTTTTTAAATCTAATGTCTACTTGCGCTTCAGTTGAAATCAGATACAAGTGGACCTAAAGCGAACGAAAAGTTGACTCGAATTCACTCTTTTATTTTTTGTCTCACAGGGTTCACTTCAAGTCCACTTTCGTTCACTTGATCGCAAATAGACACTTTCGCAAAAATATGTTTCGTGCGATAAAACTGAAGTATTGCGGCGAATAAAAGAGCTCAAGCGGCATTGCCTTATTGTTGTTAAAATAAATAATGCAAAACACATGGAAGTACAAATTTATGAATTACAGGACGCGGCTTAAGGTCAATGGCTGTACAAAAATGGTAATTGCAACGTCCTTTCCGTATAAAAATTTCTATGGTCGCTATGATTCACCAACCCCCCCCCCCCCTCACTCGCTCTTTGCAACCTTTTTTTTTCATTCTTCCTCTTTTTTTTTTTAGAAAATTAAGGCACACCCCATGCTCTTTGTCGGCTGATTTTATAAATTATAAACATGTTTCGTCCACAGGCTTGATCGCACGCAGAGAAAATATTTTGTTTATTATGCTAAATATTTCATTGCCTTGAGTAATTCTAAAAAACAGGATTACGGTTTTCCATGGCAGGAGAAATTAATGTCAGTAGTAAAAATTCATGTTTTTGGATATAAAATGCCTGTAAGTCGAAATTCTCCAATTTTTCTTTACAAAAATTTGTAAATTGAAAATCTCGAATTTAAATATTTTAGTTCTTGATTTTGAATAAAAGTAGATCTGAAATTTTTCGAACATATCTAAAACTCATCAATATTTCTAACTTTTAAAATTTTGTGTCTTATTTTTTCAAAGTAGTGAATTTTTGAATTGAAATATTTCAAATCAGGGAATTTTCATGTACTTTTCAAAAATGTTGAAACGTCAGAATCAACAAAATTTTATTTCTCAATAGATGCAAAAACTAAATCGTTTTTCAGTAAAGAATGTCAAGTAACTGAATAAATAGAATTTGCAAAAGTATTTTGAGATTTTCGAATCATTAAATAATTTTAAATGTTTTGCTGAAAATTTTTGTTTCTAGTTTATTCATGTCAAAACCTACACATATGCAGTCATTTATATTATATAATATTTTATACACTTTTGACAGTATCAAAAAATTTTCTGTGAATTCTAACTCAAATAATTTTAAACAGTGAATTTGACTGTAACTTCCACTTAAAGAAAACTGAGAAAAACCGTAATACAGTTTTTCGAAATTCGTAATCGTGACCCAAAAATACCCAGTTGATCCAGCAAAACATTTATTCATTTCTACACAAAAATTTGGGTAAAACTTTCTGTGGGCGGCTTTTGTTAAAAATGGTATAGAAATTGTTTCAAATGATGTGTAATGACTTTGAATTTCAGAAAATCCGAACTTGAAAATTTAATGCATTGTCAAACATATTTTCCATTTTTATTTAAGCGAATCAAGTTATCAATATTCGACAAATTATATATTTTTCAATTCAGCCTTCATAGTTTTTCTATCATGAACCATTGAAATTATGGGTCATTCAAGCTTGAATTTCAAGCTTCGAAATTACAAACATACTCAAGTTTTTATTGCGAATTACAAGAACAAGATTCACGATTCCTGTATTAAAAATCGAACTGTTAACTTCTATTTCTTTTTTAGTTTCGAAGCAATATTTTTCACCTTTGGTATTCATCATTTTAGTATTTGGAATGTAAATTCTTCATTTGCAAAAGTTTTGAAAATGTTATATCATCAAACTTGAAGTAGCAAGTTTTCAGGTTTATGAATTGTTAAATCAATTGCACATTAAAATCGAGCATGCCCAAATTCTGAAACACCAAACAAATTTAAGCTACTCTAGAATTCAGAGTAGCCCTCTTTCACAGCAAATTGATGAACTAATGTAAATAAATTAAAAAATTTTTCAACTCCATCATGTTAGAATATGATAACTCTATTCTCAGCAAAATCCGCAGTTGCAAAGTTTCACCAAAAATTTGTCAATTCAACGAAACATTTTGATCAAACTAGCTTCATCCAACAAAACTTTTCTCCGAATACGTATATTCTTGATGAATCGATGCGTTTGTAATAGATCCAAGTTCTTAATGTCGATAATATCTCTTCTGTACATAATCCTATGTCGCTCCGACGATGTATCTAGAATGGATAATTGTATTTCGTAATGGTATTAATGACAGTAGCGTTTTATAAGAGAATTAATAACAAGGTATTGGGTAATTGAGATGCATAGGGGGTATGAAACAGTAGGCCCTTCTTCGCTCCTTTTAACATTGGAAGTTTTGCGAGTTATGCGATCTTACGGTACGCTAGACTTTCTCTGCTCCTTGAGAAAAAAAATTTCCCATTTTCATTTTCGCCCTGGAAGCTTGCGAAATTACCTTTTATCTCTTACACGTACAAAAAGAGCTCTCACTCGGAGAAAAGATTTTGCTCGTTCAATAAAATTATAATTCTATAAATTTAATCTTCAAAATATTCTACTACAAATAGTTTACCACAGTTTTTTTCATCGAGATTCCCAAATTTTCACCGGGTCAAGTCTAAAGCTATTTTTCCCTTAAAAAAAAAATCAAGAAAACTTTTCTCCGAGTGTGTTACGTACCTATTTGAGGCCACACTCTCTCGCGCATTCAATCTTTCCGAAACGAATCCCTCTCGTTTTAATTTTTAAATAACTAGTGTCAATTTTCCGGGAAATACTATTAAATAATTTCACGCCATACAATGTACACCATATTGCATTTAGCCATCGACGCCCCGTTAATTTCGTCGAAAATATTGTGATCGACTATCATTTTCGTTCGCAAAATACTTAAATCGACGACGACGGCTTATGAATTCATATTTACAAGTTTCATTTTTTCAGCAGTCAGACCATATTATCCTGACGTTGCACTCGGAAAAATATTTTGTCGAACCAACGATTTCGCTGTTGATTTTTTCACCAGTTCCGCAAAATGCTTTTTTAGCACTTTCGAGATGATTCAATGCATTTTTTTTGAATCAATAAAAAAATTTCCCCGAGTGCGTAATCTCTACCTGCTATCTAGGTAATGTTTACGGATAAAAAAATACTAATGTATCGCATTGTCGTTGCACGGGCAGTGTCTGTGAAGTTTTTTTTTGTCTTGTTTTCATTTGTCCAGCGATAAGGCACCAACTTTTGGGATCCTGAGATTCAGCCCGCGTGCTTCGACAAGTTTAGAGGCATATCTGAACAAACAAAAAAAAAAAACAACCATTTATATTGAGTTTTGCTCATAGATTTTTCGTTAAAACTGTGTTATCAGATCATCAAAAATATCTCAAAAGCCTTGGATATTCAAATTCTGAAACTTAGTATATGTATTGATATTTCTTTCCGATATGTAACTTTTTATATAGATATTTTCGTTATGATATCAAACGATATCGCAAACTTTTTGTGTTTAAAAAATCAGGGCAAAATTTTTGATTTGACGTTACTTTCAAATTTATCCATTCAGCATTCAGGGGAGTGATTTCTTCCAATATAAATTCCATTTTTTCTTTTTAATTTTTCATCTTTTCAAAATATCATAGTGACATAGTTTATAAAGAGGACAGTTTGAGGTTCTCAGTTTCAAAAATATAATTGAAGGAGTATTAAAAGACGTTAAGATTCTTTCATAATGATATCCTCATAATGTTATTCGTATAAAATTAATATACTTTAAAATCAATATTATTGATTAAATCCATGTAAGTTTTTGTAATGATTCATGAAAAACTCATGAAGAACTTGGAATATATGAAGTAACGTTTCTACGAAAAATCGATGAATATATTAAAAATCTATAAAACATTAAATTCTAGAAGCATAAAATTATAAAATTCTACGAATCTATATAGAAATTTGTGAATATACTAAAAATCTTGAAATTTGCTAGTAAATCTTACGAAATTTGATAAATACACAAAATACTAGAAATTTGAAATATAATTAAAAATGCTGATTCACTTTTTTTGAAAAACTAGAAAAATTCTGGAAATTAATGAAACTTCGATTCCTAAAGTATTAAGTTTTCTAAATCTATATAGAAATCAACGAAAAAAATATAAATCTCTAAATCACTCAGAAAACTTTATAAAATTCAATAAATATAAAAAAAATACTAAAAAAAAGGAGAATTTCATTAGAATACTTGTAAATTCGTTCACTAGTAAATCGTTAGATAACTTGTAAATGCTAATTTAATTCTTTTGAAAAACTATAAAAAATCATAAAATAAGTAAAACTTTGATTCCTAAGGTATTAAATATTCAAAAACTATATAGAAATCTATCAAAGTTCTAAAAATCTTCTTATCTTCCAGAAAATTCAACAAAATTCAATAAATACAAAATAGAAAAAAATTATTTCAAAAAAAGTAAAATTTTATAAGATTACTTGTAAATACTTACAAATAATAATGATAATAATAATAAAACATAAAAAAATACCAATTGAACTTTTTCAAAAATTTATACAGAATTTTGAAATCAATAAAACTTTGATTCTTAGAGCATAAAATTCTAGAAATCTATATTTAAATCGATGCAAGTACCAGAAAATCCTTCAAGTCCTATAAATCCTCAAAAAATACGCAAAACACTAAAAGTACTTGAAATTTATGATATTTTTTGATAAATTTATCGAAACCTATGAAAATATTTTAAACTCTGAATTCGTGGGCATCACCTACTCGATATCTGAAGAGCGATTAAAAAAAAAAAAAAAAAAACCAGGGAATCCTACATTTTAAATATAAATAATAAAAATTACAAAAATGTATACATATAAAAATACTAGATATATATGGAATACCAAAAATTGATAAAACTTCGCTAACTAGAGCATCGACTTTAAGAAAATCTCTACAGCAATTCATGAGGATATTGAGAAATCCTTTAAATCGTATAAATATTGAGGAAATACGAAAAGTATTAAGAGAACTTTAGTTTTTTTTTTGTATATAAATATATATTTAAATTCAGTATATTTTTTTATAAGGTTCTTTTTTATAGATAAATCGACCATAACAATGTTTCTTGAAAAATCCATTCAAAATTTGAATGGATAAATCACAAATGACTTAAAACCTGAGCTATAGCCATTCGTAAGATTAACAAAAATCTATAAATACTAAAAAATCCTGAAACATTTTATGAATACTAAATAGCACAACAAATTTTTAAAATCCAGGTATATATGATATTCTCAAAAATCTATGTATCATGTTACTGAAAATCTCAAAAAGTTTTGAATTTTGTGTCATCAAACTTTAAACGTCTATAAAAATTCATGAAAATACAAAAAAATCCTTTGAATTGTACGAATACTGAAAAATTCGAAATTCTAAGCTTTAAAATACATTGATATTCTCTGACAAATCCATGCAAACATCAGCATTTCGATATTTCATTTTCGATATATTAATATTGAATATCGAATGGGCTGATATTGATATTTTTCGTTTCGATTCCCATCTCTACGTCATACATCTGACTGACGTAATTCTTACAATACTACAAAAAAAAAAAAAAAAAAAAAAAAAAAAAAATTAAAAAAAATTATGATCAAGCGATGAATATAATTTTATTTTGTATATAAGGCCAGTAAATTCATCAACCTTTTACTTTTTACTTTTAAACTGAAAAACCAAAATTTTTACCTGAAGGAGGTGTTAAAGTTTGTTCCCTATAGTCTTTGTAGTGATGAATAGGTGAAGTTGAGGGATGAGGGGGTGGGGGTGCGTACAACGGCAGTGGCGCGGGGTAGTGTATGGGCGTCGAGTAGTGCATCCAGAGTGGTGCCCGATACGGTCCCGGGGGAAGCATTTGCAGACCGTAAAGCGGATGGTGCATGGCAACATTGTTGGCGCCACCGCCTACATAGGGCTCGACCCGGGCTCTGGGGTACGAAGAGTGGTTCAACGAGTATTTGACGGGTTGCTTGTCCTCGGGCTTGAGCAGGTTCCTGAGGAAGCCGGGTTCACCACTGGGCTTGTCCTCACCGAGGATGCTCGTGATGCTGTAGGACGACAGCTGCTGCTTTTGTGAGGGTGAGGGCGAGGGGGCGCCCCCGGTGGTGACTGGCTGGGGAGTTGCACGCCTTTTCGACGCTTGGTCCTCCAGGGTGACCCTCTCCAGCTCCCTCAGTATGCGCTTTCGTGGTGACACCACCGTGGGGTCGAGGCGTGAAAGCTTGTCAATGATGAGGCTCAGGGTTTTTCCAATGGGCACCCCATTGGACCTTCGATTTAACCAAACAAGTTATTTTTTGCTGTTTTTAGGATTGATTGATACTACTCGTTTTACATTTTTCAATTACAAAAAACTGTCTACAGAAAAAAGAGGGAAAGAAACAAGAGATTAGTCATTTTTGCTATCAAAATCAAAATTTGTTGAGAAACAAATATCAAAAATATATTTACTTATTGATTATAATTATCTTTAATTATAATCGATGTGTGTTAAAAAACGTAGTATAGTATAATCATTAGAGAACTGCACAGTACTGAAAATTTATACTTAGAAAAAAATTAGGGAAGAATTTTATTCTACGAATTTGAATTTAGAACAATTGATTATAAAAATACATTTCATTAAACAAATATACGAACTAATAAAAAATAAATCGTACTTTATTATAGGATGAGCAATTTTTGGATTAAGATTTAAAAGAATTATATTGAGGACGATTAAAATAAATGGCAAATTTGAATTCAACAACAAGAATGTTTCTAAAGTGTCTAAGTTTAATAAATAAATGGAAACGAAAAATATATTGTTTGTTTTTTTTTGTTTTTTTTTTTAATTCCAAGATAAGAGTAAAAAATAGTAACGCCGGATGATATTTGTTCAATATCAATAATTATTTGTAACTCTAATAACATAACAAAGTAATGGAAACAATTTTTACTGTTTTCGTTTCTTTATAAACGTTTAGGATTGCAGCAACATAAACAAAATTACTGCATTTTTGAATAGCTAAAATAGCAATAATAAGAATTCAAAATTTTATAATTTTTTAAAATAAAAACTTGATTGCAAGAAGTGTGAATAATTACAAAAGTTCAAATTTCTCTTCGAGAAGTAAATAACAAAAAAAAAAAAAAAAAAAAAAAAAAAAAAACGTTTGAATGAAAAAACTTTAATCTTTATTTTTCAATGATATTGAATAATTAAAAATCAATTATTACGAATTTTAGATCTCATCAATTTTCAATAAAATTTTCTTCATTTAATTTACAACAAAACAACAAAATAAAAGTCACTGATAGAAAGACAGGAAATAAAAAAATCGACAATAAGTTATGGTTATGAATTTAGTTAATAAAAAAAAGTGATTTATAAATATTTTGAATCAAAACACTGAATTAACTGCATTCTTATATAATTTTATTGATAAATGAATAAAATTCTCATCGTCATTATTCAATATTTTAAATTCATACATTTTCGATTAAGATTTTTTTATCGAGTTTACTGGAAAGCAAATGAGTTGAAAACATTAGGAAATGAACAAATGAAAAAAAGTTATGGGTATCGATTTAACTAATGAAAAATAAAATTTTGGACTTTAAAAGATTCGTGATCTGAATATTTTGGATTAAGAATTTTTTTTGTGAGAATAAATAGTAAATTCGCAATTACATATAAAATTTACTGCATTATTAGACAGTCACAGTTGGAAAAAATATTTGATGTCAATAAAAAAGCTCTAGATCAAAACTTGACAGCAAAATAAATGAATAATTCAAAAAGAAATTTTTGCTTGAATAATAAAAAATCAAATACAACACATTTTTCAATTAATAAAAATGTGTGATTTATACATGTCATATCAAAAAATCATTCGATTCATATCAATAAGGAAATATATGAGTGAAGATAGTAAATTTGTTATAACACATGAAAAATTTTGATTGATTAACTGTCATAATGTTGATTTGAACGAAATCAACTTGAAATATTAGTTATACATTTTTCCGGTTTCGGAATATCCATTTTTCCATCCATTGAGCCAATAATTATAATTATTATATATAAGTTTAAATAACTCATCATTAAATGCATGCGCGCCATTTCTGGTCATAGAAGATTTAAAAGAAGTTGTGATTAATAATATCCCATCTTATCATATTTTTTTAAAACGTCAAAACGTCTGATGAAACCTTCAGTACTGCCAGTGTTTAAAGTTTTTTCTGTCTAAAATATAAAGTCTTTACCTGCGACACGGTGGTTTCGAGGCAGCACCTGATACAACCCGCTGTTCTGGAGAATGAAGAACAGGGCTCGAGTCCAGGGATTGCCTCCACTTGCGGGCCAGGAATCGAGGATTAACACGCTGTCGCTGCTTTGGATTCCTGTAAAAATAAAAGTCGTACTCCGTGGAGAGGCTGCGCTTTGGGTTGGCTTGCTTCCAGCAGTGGTCCCGCTGCCATGGACTCGACTGGATAGACGAGTTGTCATCAGACACTGAAATACAAATAATTTCATACAAATATATCTCAATTCACTGACAATGAGAAAATCGCTACCATCAAAAGCAAGCAATCATAAATATAACAATGAATGCAAACTTAAATCTTCACGAAAAAAATTACTTGATGCAAAATCTGCATTATAGAAGCATGAGGTTTTTTTTTTGTTTCACCAAGGATTTGGTGCTACGTAGTGTTATTTATAACGCAAAGGTCCTCACCAGAGAGCGAGGTAGAGCTCTCCTGGCGGCTAGGTATGGAGCTGGCAGGTGGCCAGAAGGTCTTCTTGGGCACCGAGAACCACGTGGTCCTCTCACCGTCACGTCGGTGCGACAGTTCCAGGATGAACTTGCCATCCTTGAAGAACTTCAACCTTCCACCAGCGACAGTTGCGTGCGGAGACAAAACGCTGTCGGCGTCGACACAGCGCACCACCTCCTGGTGATGGTGATGGTGGTGGTTGCTCAGCTGGGGACTCGAGTTTTTACCATTGGCCTTGGCTAGGGCTGGATGCAGGACCGAGGGATCACGTGAGCACATGTCTGTGGCGCCCCTCACGTGACCCGTGCGAGCATGACATCCTGATGGCTTCTCGCGCATGCTTCTGCCGATGATGATGATGATGATGATTCCCCACAGTGAGCCATTCTCTTAGCCTCTCATTATTCAAACAAATCGTGGCTAATTGTGCCGGAATTTCAATTTTTACTCTTCCTTGGCCGGGATCAACAATGTCGTCTCTGGTTATAATGTGGAGTCCTCAAGGCATGGTCATTGGCAAGGTCCTGAAAAATAAAAATTGAAAATATGTATTAGATTCTCATAAGCACGCGACGCGCGTTCATTTCCTCTTATGTAAAAATGAAAGCGAGTGTCTTTTTCACTGCTCTATTTCTCTTTTAGCAGCAATGAAAAAAAATCATCAAGGAATTTTTACATATTTCAGGGTTCATATACAATAGTGATAAGTTGTCTCATTTGAAAAAATCGATTTGGATAAACTTTGTAAAGAATATTTTGAATTCAAAAATTTTTGGAAAAAAAATTAAAAGTTATATAGAATCTGTATATTTTTAGATCTTGAAGTTTTAGAATCTCCATATACCTGATTCAACATTTTTTCCAAGGTAGAATTATATAATCGAGAATTTTTTTACAATAACTCTGGTTATTTTATTCTTTTGATTAATTTTTTTTATATATATGCTACTCAACGTATTATTGTACTTTCCATTATAATTCATCATTGATTTCGATGTGTCAAAATTTTAGCACAAACATTTCTCAGTTGTTGAATAGAGAAAATTTGCTAACTCATATGGAAACTTTAAGTTTCGAGTTTCTCAATGCTCCGTCTGGAATATTATTAAATAATCGAGTGTTATCAAATTTTTATAAAGGTATTGTTAGATTTTTTAGATCTATGAATTTCATGATTTATTTATCAATATTGTTTTTTTCTGAGTCATTCATAAAATTCATAAACTTTAAGCAGAAATTTTAAATTCATGAGTTTCTAAATCCTTTAACTAAAAAAAAAAATTAATAAATATAAAAAAAAAAAAAAAAAAAAAAAAAAAGAAATTAATAACTTTCTGATTTTTTAGATGTTCGATAAAATTTTTTTGAATTTCATGATTCTTAAATAAAAGTCTTTAATTTTCAATTATATTGATAAATAATTATTCATGTTCTTGAAGTTCCAAACATTGGAAAATAAACGATAAAAAAATCGTTCTTATTACTTTGTACTGTTGGAGTAATTAGAGCAATAAATAATTATTTAAATTTAACAAATATAATCCAATGTTAGTAACTATATTTTACTTTAATCTTTCGTCGAGTTGAATAACCAATTTTTTTTTAAATATAAAACCTTTGGAAACATCCAAACACAACTCTAATTATACGCTTAAATGTATAAATCATAATACATTTTTATCTAAAAAGAATTTATTCATTTTCCATTTCAGCGTAAAAGACAGATATACGCTAAACAATTGTACTGTTATTACCTTTTTAATGACCTTGAAACTATTAGTAATAAAATTCAATTCATATACTGAAAACTGTAAAAATGCGGAACACGCAAACAAAATAAAAATTGACATTCGTGAATTTGAACTTTTCATTTAAATTCATTATCGTCCCACATGCTCGCAATTTCGTATTCTCTTTCAATTTAGCGAAACTCAATGATTTCGAAAACAAACAAAAAGTTAAAAATTGTACTTTTTTACGAAAAGTAATAGATTTCTAAAAATATCAACAGTAATTTATTGCTCATACTAAAATTGGTGTCTCTACATGTAGTTATTTATGATAAATTTTCGTTCCAAAAATTATCTTCTCATTGGTATTTCAACATAAACGATAAACCAAGGAATCGACAATTTGCTGGTAATTCCAATGCCCTAGGAAATGTTTTATGTACAATAAATAAAATAAAATGTAATACATATATGACTTGAGTTGTATGCTGAGTTTATTTTGACTCATTCTTTAATCAACTAGAATACACAAAATTGAAATTCACATCGTAAAAGCTTCAAAATTGTACTTTTTACTGAAAAATCACGGCCTTATACAAATGCTTAAAAACATTCCATGCTTAAATGACAAATTTGAAGTTAATACATATACACAAATCTTGAAGTCAGGATCAATTTTTACATAAAAGAATTCATCTTATTTATGTATCAAGGTAAATGATGAAAAACAAGAAATTGATAACTTTCCGATGATTTCACCTCCATTCCAGATGTTCTGTTAATAATGAATTGTAATAGCTGTAATTGAAATTGTTTACCAAGTCTTTTTCGAATCATTATTTTTTCTGCCAGAACCCAACGATTCCTTAAAGCCCCGAAATTCACATTTATGTAAAAAGAACAAGCTTGGAAATCGTACTTATTCCCTTAAGTTATGGTTTTGTGAAATTTTCATAAAGGATTATATATCCATAACAAAAAATTTAAAGTAACTATAAATATTTCAATCTCCAAACCAGAATTTATTTCAACAAAAAATGTATCACATTTGTCTATCAATTTAAATGATGAAAACCAGAATTGAAAACTTTCTCATTTTTTTGTCATTCTCCTTGAAAAATTCTATGAATTAGAAAATGTAAGAGCTATATTTACAATAAAATTATTTACTGAATCAATTTCGAATCATTCTTAAATCTATGAGAACCAAAGCCATTTCCAACACGTCCTCAATTCAAATTCATAGAAGAAAAAGGCTTTAAAATCGTATTTTTATACGAAAAATTCTAATAAAAATTGTTGAAAAAGGTTCCATATTAAAAAAATTTTTCAAAAAACTACAATCAAACAATGAAATTAGAATCAATTTTTACATGTGTCTGAAATTTCAAACATTAAAGAATAAAAGGGAAAAATTACGTTCATCACCTTTATAGGTATATTAATAAATAGTTATCGATAATCACAAACATTATCCGATCTTTTGAATTTTTTCCATCTTGATCTCACCTGGAAGTAGAAAATTTTTTTTCCATTTTCTAATATTTTGTAAATGTTTGGAATTTCATGCTTATAATCTCATAATGAAAATCATTTTATTTGCATATCAATGGAAATAATTAAAACAAAGGAATTGGCAACTTTCTGACAAAGTGATCTGTAAATAATAATGAAATGTAACAGCCATAATTTAAATTGTTTATTAACTGTTTTCAAGTGTAATTTACCAAGTCAATTTCTAATATTTCTTCAATATACCAAAACGCAAGGATTCCCAAAATGTCAAAATCAAAGATCCAAATGAAAACTCAAAAAGGGTCCCATACTCAAAACTTGGGCATTAAAACCAGAATCAAAATTTACAAAAAAACCTTCATCTTATTTCTACATAAACGTAAACCATTAACCAAGGAATTGGCAACTTTGTGACAATTTCATTTTCTTTTATAATGTTTTGTAAATAACACAATGTAGCAGATGTAATTCAAATTGTTTACCGAGTCAACTTTGAATCTTTCTTCAGTCTACTGTAAAAACATCCAAATTCAAAATCATGCAAAAAAAAACTTGAAAATTGTACTTTCTTTCCAAAAACTCATATGAAAATTCTTAAAAATCATTCCAAATCCACATTAAAAAATTGAAATTACCCTTATAATGAGGCCTTGAAACCCTAATCAATATTCATGAAAAAAATCCATCTTGTTTGTATATCAATTGAATATAACAACCAAAGGATTGTCAACTTTTTGATCAATTTAATTCCCTTTGAAATATTCTGTAAATTATAAAATGTAACAGCTGTATAATGAATAGTTTAATGAGTCAAATTCAAATGGTTTTGAAGTCCACAAGAACCAAATCCATTTTCAAAATGTCTTGGATTAAAATTTTTGTTAAAAAAAGCCTTAAGTTTTCTCCAAAAATCTGAGTGAAAACTGTTGAAAAAGTTTCCATATTCAAAAAAAAAAAAATGACTATTTCAAAAACTGTAAAGAAACCTTGAAACCAGAATCAATTTTCAGAAAAAAAAATTAATCCTACTTGTATATCAATCTACATAATTAAAACCAAGGAATCGACAACCTTCTGACAAATTCAATAATCTCAGTTGACTTTGACAGTAGTTTTGTTTTGGTCATTTTTTTTAATTACCTCTAATTTTCTACACTGAGATTATTGATTTTCTTAGAAGAGATATGTAAATAATAAAATGTGACAGCTGTAATTTATATTAATTATTCATTATTTTCTATTGTTATTTGAATTGTTTACCAGGTCAACTTTGAACATTTCTTCAGTCAACCAGAACTCAAGGATTCTCAAGAAAGCCAAATTCAAATTCAAATATCCAGATGAAAACTGTCTAAAACGATTTCCATATTCAAAACTTGAGCCTCAAAACCAGAATCAAAATTTAAAAAATAAACCTTCAACCAAGGAATTGACAATTTTTTGACAATTTCATTTCCCTTGGGAATGTTTTGTAAATAATGGAACGAAACAGGTGTAATTTAAATTGTTAACCAAATTAATTTCAGATCTCTCTTCAATTTACCATAAAAACATCTGAAAGAAAATTCATGTAAAAAAAACTTGATAATCATACTGGTTTTCGAAATTTCGAATGAAAAAAGTGTTCCACATTCAATTGAAAAAAATTGAAGTAACTATAATAATCGACAACATTCTGATCATTTCGATTCCCTTTGAAACATTCTGTACATAAGAAAATGTGACAGCTGTATAATTAACAGTTTATTGAGTCAAATTCAAATAAATCTGAAATCTACAAGAACCAAAGCTATTTTCGAAATGCCTTAGATTTAAATTTTCGTGAAAATTTTCCCAAAAATCTTTATAAAAGTATTTAAAAAAGGTTTCATTTTCAAAACGAACAATTTAAATAACAATAATGAAAACTCTGAACCAGAATTCATTTTCACAATAAAAAATTCATCTTATTTATATATATCAACAATTCAAATGAGAAAAACCAAATAATTGACAACCTTTTGACAAATTATATTCCCTTGAAAGTGATCAGTAAACAATAAAATGCAACAGCTGTAATTTAAATTGTTCGTCAACTGTTTTCAAATGTAATTTGAATTGTTTACCAAGCCCATTTCAAATATCTCTTCAACCAACCAGAACTCGAGGATTCCCAAAATGCCAAAAACTCAAATTCCAAAATCCAAATGAAAACTATCAAAAAGGGTTCCATGGTCAAAACCAGAATCAAAATTTAAAAAAAAACCTTCATCTCATTTGTATATCAACGTAAACCATAAACCAAGGAACTGACAACTTTTTGACAATTTCACTTCCCTTGGGAATGTTTTGTAAATAAGGAAAGGTAACAGATGTACATAATTCGCATTGTTTACCAAGTTGTTTGGTTGGTCTCGAGGAGGGTCGCCGCGGGCCGGGCCCGGGGGTAGCATCGAAAAACTTGGAAACGCGGGCCCGTGCGACAGCCACCCACCCACGCACCGCCTGCACCCTCACGGCAGCGTCGCGCGAGGGCGCATCGCCCGCAACACTTCTCCTCGTCCTCGTTCAACGTTTCCCTTTTTTTCCTTTTCCGTCCAGCCGTCACGGGCGAGTCGCGCGCGACGTGAATTATTTCCTCCTCGCTGCGATTTCCCTGCCGCGGTAGCACGTATCACGACTTGGCCAATCGTGACCGACACATGTGTCTTGTTATCGGGGCGCGAAATGCGCCTCGCGAAGCGTTTCCACGAAACGCAGCCTTTGGCCCGCGCCCATCCCCACGATTTTCCCGATTCTCGCCCTCTCGAGAACGTCGCGAGCCAAAAAAACACGCGATTTTTCGATCCCGTCCTTTACCCTTCTCGTTCGACAACACTGCCGGTCCACCGTTCCGCGCGTTCCCCAACGGCGAAAATTACAAACGTTCCATCATTCAAAAAGTTTCCTACCTTACCGATGTTCGAATACTTTGCATATATATAGGTGTATTGTTTCATCCTGTTGGTAGCACTGACTTAGGACATTTGAATTCAAATTCAAAGAAAAAACCGTTTAAATGCGCGCGCAAGTTTGAATAATCAATGGTGTAGTAACCGGGGGAACAGGTATCTTCCAGGAATTTGGAATAATAGTACTTTATATGTATATGCAATTTTATCATACTATTATACATAATAATACTACAATGTAGAACAGTAGCCAGATCATTGTAAGTTCTTCTCGATCTTGTATGCTACCACAAAGATCCCACATTCAACGTTCAAAAATCGTCACTTTAGTAATTTGCTGGTTGTTTAAAAAATTTGTAACAATAAAAAACCATGGAAACTCATTCTAATAAATGCAATGGATGGATTTGGAAATTCACCAATTACCACATGAGTTCCTTTATTTCTTGAATATATCTTATTGGATTCAGTAGATTATAACTTACCTGAATCAGTCATTATATCTTTGATAAATGTTGAAAATACATTTTTTAATTCATTTTCATAATATTTTGGTATTATCAAAAAGCCACTCTTTGAAAAATAATTTTAAATAACATAAATTGCATGGAATACCACAAATAGAGTAGTGAAAAAAATTTATTGTAAAACTGTAAATAAAAGCATGAAAAGGCGACAAAGACAAAAAGTAAATTATTTCAACAATAGAGATTTCGCATTTATTAGACATTTTACATACATTTTGAGTGATGTAATTTCTTTCGCATCTTTTTATTACACTTATGAGTATGAACGATTGAGCCTTTTATACAATAAAAAGAATTACCTCTTTTTTGATATATCTGGCGAATACCAAACATTGTTTTACAACAAATTGAATGCAGTACACAAAAAAAACAATGAAATGCGTGTATTATCCTAAAAATATATGTATGATAAAAAAAACGAAAAGTCGGAGTTACATAAACAATCCAACGACGAAATATACACTGAGAAGAATTCATAGTAATCTTTGTTACAGAAAAATTTTGGCACAATACATACAAGAGGAAAAGTTTATTAATGACCGCGAAATGTTTGTTTAGTTTATAAAAATATATCGAAATTGATCGTATAATGCGTCAAAGGTCGAAGTTATAGAATGATGTATTTTGGCACATCGAATAATATACCTTTCATCATCCGAATTTCGCTCAGTGTAAAAAAACTCTAAAACCGCAGAGGGGCAAATAGAAGATCATGATTTTTACGTACATCATTATAAGCGTAGAATGATCATAAAGATTCAACTCACACAGAAATACTTTCTATGTTTATCAATATCCATGTACAAAAAAAATGTAAAAAAAGGTACAATCACATAATAGCGTATTCTATACATTGCTTTTACCTAATTAAACGACTGACGAATATATTCAGTAAAAAAAAGCAATTTTTATTTTCACTTTTAGATTTCAAGATTTTCTTCGCTTTTTTATCTGTGTCAAAAATTTCACTAGGAACCCTATGGGAAATCTTGTAATAGTCTGTATTCATGAATTACAAAACTATTATAACCGACAGGGTCGATCCCTATTCTACCAGCTGATCAACCTGATCATTTCTTGGCGCAAAATATATAATTTATATTTTTCTGGCATATTGCAGTTATGAAAGATCCATATAAAACTTCAACTCTAACACTGTGATTTTGGTAATTATTCAAATGAAATGATCTGGATCATCAGCTGGCATAATCGTAATCTATCTTGCCTGTTGTAATAGCCTGAAATTCATGAATTACAAGATTTTCCATAGGGAATACTATCATATCCATAATTCATCATTACTATATGCTCTATTTTGTCATGGATCATTAAAGCATAGGATCAATTTGAATAATTGAAGCTTCGTCAGTGTATTATGGTATTGCAACGTTTGAAAATAATATTTGGTACGAGATCGAGATCCTTCCTTATCAGAAATGATCGAGTCGTACAATGACGTGGTCCGCGGTTGGCTCTGTAAGTTTAACGTCCAGCCAATTGGTATCCCTTTGGTTCTCTGTGTCTGTCGCCTTGAGGGCCAAACAGTGAGCAGATGTGGCGTTGTGGGGGATTTTCAATTCAATGGGGTTCTGGAAACTAAGGCCTCGTGGTCCGCATTCAACTATAGGACTCAACATTGATTCACCTGCAATTTCATGGACAAAACAACCTTAAGCACATTTTCAGCTCCACCTTAGGGTCGAATTGTTCTACGATAGAAGAAGAGTACTCTATATAATTGTTGTTACTCCCCCCCCCCCCTCTCCATAGAAGATGAGCATTTTTTACAATTATATATTTGTTAAGATTTCTGGTTGTTTTCATGAAAAGACTTCTACAAATAATTTCAATCTAAGTATTCATGTAACTCTTGCTCCCCCATGTCCAGCACTAAAAAAATTATGAAACCCTGTAAGATTCACGGTCATTCTCCAAAATCTGTCATACAGAACAGGAAAATGAGAGGGAACCGCCTGAAAAGGTGTGCAATAGCACCATGTACCAGACATTGAATTTTTTCTCATTGTGAAGTTACAAAGAGTCATGTTATGAATTGGCGATGACAATGCAGAAAAAGCATGCGAAAGCGAGAACCCTAGCAACCCTTATCTTCGTTAGGTGTTTTTTGAATGACCTTTGTCACAACCATATGAGAACCTTATAGAGATTCAACCTTTTGAAGGTATTCTTTCTGTTTATTTCTTTATTGGGAGAAGATAAAAAACTTAAATCAACAATTGTATATGAATACATCTTAGTTCGTCTGGGAATATTTTCATGAAGATCAGAGTTACCAGAGTAAGATCAACCGATTCATCAGTCATGTAAGCTCACCATTATGCATGGGAGGCGAAATGGATGAGCGAGGGCCGCGAGTGCCGTTTAGCGATTCTAGAGTGTGTGGAGCGGTAACTGTAAAGTAGATTTCTTGACGAGACAGTAGAGAACCAGGAGGTATCGTCAAACGAACACCTCCTGGCCCTTCCAAAACGCCACCGTCGCGATCAAACACGCCTCGTGCCACCCCCATAGTCCTGCGACGAAAACCACCACCCAACAAGGTTTTTGGTAAATTAGTTCACATCTTTATTCAGTTATTCAATAGTTCTGAAGGTTAGTGTCTTTCTTTATGTTAATACATCAACACTGAATAAGCTCCTTTCAACCGCCACCCTCAATGTTAATCCTCTTTTTCTTGAACGTTCGCAGAATTCAGTAAATTGAAGAGAAATCGGTGGTTAGGTGTAATGATTGATTGAACATTCAAAACAAAAGAAAATTAAATATATATCTCTGTATCATCGATTCCTCTTTTCACCTTAACGGAAATCTCAATAATTATAGTTAGATAATGGAATCATTACCTCATGTTATGATGATGCAAAGGCTTTCGGTAAAGTTCAAAGGCACTTCCTCTCTGCTCCCTGCTACCAGCGAGATCAAGACCACTTGGTTCCCGATTATGACCGCCACTTTGTTGGTTACTTGGCATACTGTTGCTGTGACTGTGGCCATTCATGTTCATATTGCTGCGACTATGAACGTGGCTCATACTGCTGATTTGACCGGCGCTGTTACTGTGCGCATGGGCCATTACCGGGGCGTTTGACAAGGAATGAGTATGGCTGAGACTATGGCCGTGTGATGGTTGCGACGAATGACTGTGATTATGGCTTGAGTTCATACTGTAACTGTCATTCCCGCGATTTGGGGGAGGAATGTTGTAATAGTATTGTCCGCTGTTTCGTTGCGCTCCGTTTTCGGTCTAGATGAAATTAATTGAATTATGTATACAAGTTACGACTAAAAAAATGCTTACATTAGAATGATCATTTTTCAAAATGTATACTAATGCTGGAACATATCTTACCCCATTGAGTACATGAGACGTTCCAACTGAATAACTCTTCGCGTGTTGGTACATGCTGTTGGTCCCATTCTCATCGTGGATAATCGGATGTTGAGGTGGCCTATAATTTTTCGGCTTTGGCGGAGGTACAGGTTTGTAAGACCCGGCAGGTTTCGTTTGCGGTGGCAACGGTGGCACGGACTTGTAATCTCCTGTTCGGCTACAATGAAGAAAGCAAACGAATCTAGCATACAGGCTATTGGATTTTGGAGCGAGGGAAGAGTGGTTAAACTATAATGTCAGTCTTGGAAATGTATATTCTACAAGCTCTTCGTAATTGTCGCGGTTTTTGTGACAAACACCTACGAAACAAAGACGAAAAAACCAAGTGTGAAGTTTGCTCATGGAAGGAATTGAGTCAAGCCTACCTGTATTTGGCGTAATCCGTTCGAATCTGGGCCTCTTGAGGAGGTATCGGTTGGGCCGTTGATCTCGTGAATCTGTAGGGATCATGGGGCCGGGAAGAAACGGACAACGTTCCAGTTTTCATGTCATCTGGGACGTTTGGGCCAAGGCGATTGTTGGAAGTGTTCAAAGCTGAAGCGTTGTAACTTACGTTTCCGTTTGTGTTGTTGTAGGAGTCGTAAGAAGACATACTGTCGTAGCTACCCTGTAAATGTTTCATTCGTTTGATATTTAGGAGATTTAAAAAGTTTCCTTTTTTTGTCGTTGAATTTTTTGGAACTTACCGCTTTCGGTTGAGCCCTTTCCAGGGAAGACGTTCCAGCGTTTGCCCGATGAGGAGTGGCGTTAATGTAATTACCCATGTCGAGTACTGAGTCAGTCTTATTGATGAGTCTTTCTTGGGCGGAACGACTCAAAGTTCCTCGCGATGTAACAGCGTTTGGTTTGACGTTGCGATCAACGCGAGGGGGAAGGTCTGGAGGAGATCTTGCTTGTGAAGGCATGACAGGGTATTGAGGCGGTTCTAAAGGTGATTGCACTTGTCCTGACATCGAAAAACCGTACTTGCTTTCGGTTATGCCACTTCCGTTGCCCACCACGCCTTGTGACCTTCGTTTGTGTTGCTCGAACGCCTGTGGAAAGATCAAAGAAGTGACAGTGAGCAAAAAACAGGCCCTTGCGGACGGGGGGGGGGGGTTGAGGGTTATAACACCCCCCCCCCACGTAATATTTCAACCGATTTCGATGAAATACTTCTAATATTGGTTTTTACGTTTCGATATAAATTTTGATATCTTGCATTGCATGATATTGTTCAGAAAACAGCGACTGAATAGATTTTTATTTCTTTTTGGTATTTTTCGTATATATTTTGTACGATTTGAAGGATTGTTCAGTATATCTGAAACTATTCGTAATTTTTAGGATGCATAAAATGTTGCAGGATTTTCCAGTATTTTTATATACTTTAAGCATTTTGATATAAATTTTTATACATGGATTTCAAGAATTTCGAGCTCTAAAATCTGAAGTTCAATAAATTTTTCATGTTTCAAAAGAATTTTTCAGAAAACAGGTGTTTCAATAGATTCATATTTCTTTCAGTATCCTTCGTATTTTATCAGTTTTTCTACGATTTGAAGGATTGTCCAGTTTTCTTGTATATTTCTGTATAAATTTATAGAATTTGATGGTCTAGTTTTGAAAGTTGTATAGATTTTTAATATTCCATAGATGTACTTGTATTTTTCTATACATGTATTTTCTTTTTGTATTTCCTAGAGTTTAGAGAATGTTGGAAAATTTTAAGGTTTTTTCGAAGATATCTCTTTGAATTTCAAGAATTAGATTTCCTAGAATTGAAAGTTTGAAATATTTGCAGTATTTTGATCGATTCTGCAGAAAACAGTTTCTTTATAGATTTAAAGTGTCCTCAACATTTTTTGAATTTTTAACTTATTTTTAAAATTCGAACATTTTTCTAGTATTTTTATGGTTTTCTATACATATATATATTATTAGGATTTAATGCTCAAGAAATCAGAGTTTTTGATTTCTGAAATTACAGAAATTTTCTAAGAATCTCATAGCTTCCCTAGTAAAAAAAGTGCCATATATGTTCCTTATAAGCTACCATATATGATTCGACTTCATATATGAAACATATATGTGCCCCTTATATGATATGCATATCATATATGATTCATATATGTATTGCCATATATGAAACATACATGATCCTTATCCAGTTCTAGACATATATGACCAACCATATATGTTATTATGGTGACCAACCATATGTACCATAAGGTATATATATATATATATATATATATATATATATATATATATATATATATGATTCGTATATGTTCCATATATGGCACTTTTTTACTAGGATTTTTAAAAAAAAGGAAATATTGTCTAGTATTTTTCGTATTCTATTTTTTTTCTTACTCATAAAACTACGTAAGGTTTTCTAGCATAATATATAGATTTTAGGGGTCCTGCTGTAGATTTTAAGAACTAAGGTTTCCAGTATTTTCATGTATTTATATGCAGATTTCTAAAATATATTGCTAGAATTGTGAAAATTTCTAATAAAAAGTGAAAAAGCATTATACTCTTTGTCAATATATGTACATAAATTACTAATATATCACTCTGTTTCATCTAACATTATAAAACTATACAATTTTTATCTGAAAATAAGGAAGTTAGAAAATTACTTGAATCTAAGTTTCAAAAAATTTCTTAAAAAGTTACAAATCGTTCTAAAAACTTGATGAGACACATGTGAAATGAATAACACGATTTTCGTTACTCGTTACCGAAAAAAAGAAACTCGCTCCTGTTATCGTTACTTGGTAATTAATGTAACGCGTTACGTTATCGTTACACTAAAAAATGTAACGTTTTTGAATATTATAATTTCAGTTGACTTATTGTATTTGTATTGCAGTCACTGCAAGTCTCTTAAAAAAAAAGTTTGAAAAGGGCCATAACTTCACGATTTTTTGATATTTTTTTTATCAAATAATGTCAATTAAAGTTGACAATATTCTATCACAATAATACAACTTCCATGTAACAAAATTATGTGCTATATACATTAAAAAATAATCCAAATCATCCTCAAAAAAGGTGCATAACCCTTTAAATCATAAAATATGTGTATAGTGTAGTAATAAAAAGTGTTTATTTTTATTTTTATTTATTATACATCTAAATGTGAGAAAGAAATAATAACCGTGTTTTTCGCAATTGTGTATTTGTAATTATTGAGTTGCTTGTGTTAAATTTGTTGAAAACATAATAAAGATTCAATACATAAAGTAGAAGTTGTTGAAAACAAATGATGTTTTGATATTGCTTTATATATTTGATCATTTATTGATTGACTAATTTATTTATTTACTTATTAAATCTACATTTATCATCTTAATCACTATGAATAGACCATGTACTGTCAAACCAAATCAATTTCAATCGCATGTTATTCTACAAGTACAACATAAAAGTTTCAAACCCTCCACAATTACAGATTTCTGTGCACGGGCCTGGCAAGAAGCTATGAACCAATACAGTCTTAGCTTTATATTTTTTGAAAATTTGCTTCGCAAGTGTGATTTTCTCATGAAAATCATGATATTTTAACAAGAAACGATTTTCACTGTGAGAAATGTTGCAATAGTGGTGATATGGTAAAGTTATTACGATGTTATTACAAAGTTCTGACCATGTTATGATGAGGCTACTACATATAATAGCCTTGTCATTCTACCATCTTTACTAAGATGGTAGCAATAATGATACATTTATATTTGTAACATTATTGCATAATGTTAATTTATATTCGTATATGTGATCATTTATATTTGGCTTAAAGATGTTTTGAAGACAGAAGGACATGTAATATTTTCGATTTAATTTTTGTTTGTAAGATCCTGAAGAGGGCCTGAACTAGGCCGAAATATATTGACAATTTCTTGGAAGTTTGTCGCTTTGGTTTATCGTTTCTTTGGCTCCTATGGATCATCTTCCTTTACATATTGTTAAGATAATTTGTTTATTTACCTGGTAGCTCGTAGTATAGGGCGGTGGAGCCACGGTATCGTCTTGAGTCGCGATGCTGGGATCCGAACTGCTCTTGAGCCTCGAAGACGCTCCCAGGGCGCCGGAGAGGGGGGGTGCGGGACTCAGTTCCAGGTCACTCTCCGGGGAGGATGCGTAGGAGAGGCGTGAAGTCATCGGGAAGAGGAAGTCATCCGAGAGGGCCTCTTCCGGCTACGCTCACAGAAAAACACAAGGATACCACGTTGTTTGACAGGAATTAGTACATGGCGAATGTGGTTTATTACGTGTTAGTATGACGTAGACAGTATGTTTCCACTTAGACATTACCAAAATATATAACATGCGTTAAATTAACAAGCCTCGTTGCCTGTGCTCCGAATATAGTTGATTTTCAATAAGGGCATCGTTTTCAACATCGATAAAAAAAAACTATGCGAGTAATAACATGCGATAACAGCGTTTAGAGGTTTTCAAGCTCGTAACAAGTTTCAAATTTATAACGAAATATAGATGTTTGCATGCTGGACTGAGGTGAAGAAAGACGTCAAGTAGAGAGAGAAAGTAGAGTAGGTAGAGAAAGATTGAAAATGCGTGATACTAGATGTAGCCGAAAAATTGCTCGTGAATGACGTTCAACTGTTGGGAATTTAAGGGAAATGGAAGTTGGTATGGAAAGTTGAGGGAGAGGGTTGAAGAGTTGATGTCATTGCCATTGTTTTCGCGTATTACACTATTGTCTGGGAGTATCGTGATTGGAATCGAGGTACAGCAGAGATGGTACGGAGGAAAATACAGATCCGACACCATTTCTATGGGCTACAACCAACACCGCAAATTTCATTTGTCAAATACTTTGTCGATTGATATTTGATCCAATGATTTTTTTCTACTTCTGCACAATCATTCCCCGCTTTGTAGAAGCTCACAGTCAATCATGCAAACTATATGTCAATTCACAGTATTGAATGCTTATCTAATTTTTGTAGTGGTCTACAGATCTAGTATACTAAATATTGTACAAATAATATCAAAAGCAACTCCTACAATGGTTGTATATAATTTTGTCAGATGATGACTGTCTGAAATCGAATGCTTCTTTACTGTGAAAATTTATAAAAAAAGTACTCGAAAAAAATTTGAATATTGAAAGTAACAATTTTAATGAAATGTGAAGTAATGGTGTGATCTTTTATCACGTTTTCTAATGCACTCACGCCAAAACAAAAAAAGCCTGTTATAGAAAATTCTAGCTTTCATGTGCAATTGGCAAAAACGTGTACCATGGCTTGTTTTTACGAGTTTAATATTCTTAAATCTTCTTAAAAATGTATGGCCTTCATTTAAAACTCTGATCTTTAGAAAGCAGCAATACAAGTAACGTTGCCAAAGCACTCAACAATATTCAGCACTATTTCAAAAACACTAATTCATATAATCAAATCAGACTGACCTTTGTTTGGCTCATCCAAAGAGCACCTTGTTGTTGCCTGTCGATGAGTTCTCGAAGTTTCCTGTACCAAGATTCTGGAGTCGTGAGTGTTATCACTGCACTGAAAACGTGACTCCAAATCTTGTCCAACTTTTGACATTGTTCTAGTAATTTTTTACTACTTTTATGAGCTGATCTAAAAGAATAAACATGGAAAAATATTAGACATCTGGAATGGAAATTACCAATTTTTGAATTCAGAACGTGAAATTTTCTTTAATTCATAGGCTAAAGAACAGTGCCAATGTCAGTGTCAAAAGTACGTTGAATTTTGAAGAGATAGGAAATTTGGTACATATTTTTACAATCGATAAAATGTTTAGTTATTGGACATAAAAAGTTTTCTTACTTTGGTAATCCAGCTCGAACTTCCTTGATGACCTGCTTCGTTTCAGCTTGTAAAAATATCACTATCGGGTAAAATTGGGCGTAATTCAGCCGGTCAACTGCATTCGGAGTTATGTCCAAAAGCGCATGTTTCCCTCGTTCCATCACGTCTCTAATGGCACTCAGTCTAATTATTCCGGATTTATGTTTACCATTGTTTTCTTCCATTTGATTCTCAGTTTCTGTAAAATTACAACAAAATTTCTTTATTACAAAAAGCTCATCTGCATTTATACAGTGAACTGAAATTACATTTAAAAAAACTTTTAGATATGAAATATGTAGTATTATATTTATATTTCGCTACGAAGGAATTAACGTACGAGGAGATGTAAATTTGTCGGGAAAATCTTTAAGCAATTTTTCCCGAGCGAGATCAGCAACTGGGCCAAATAGCACGATTGGTCGAACAAAACCAGGGTGCCTCAAAACCACGCGTTCATATGCTGGGAACTTGCTCACGCTATCAGAAAAAACGACGTCGTCCCAGTGGTCCTGAAAAATAAAAAAGCAATGGGTGAACAATCTGAATATAAAATACTTGGCAGTAGGTCAGTGGCCTAACCACTTAAAATACAACCTGGAATAATTATAGGTTCGAAACCTAACAGAAGCAATTTTTATATCAAACTTTTCTTCTAATAGAATTTAAATTCAAAACCTGTGTGATACCAAGAATTTTTTTTACAAAAAGGTTCAAGTATTCTACGCAAAAAATAAAAATTAAAAAAAAAAAAAAAATTGGTACTTGAAGATATGGCTTAACAAATTTAATTTTTTTAAATCTTTAACTCAATAGTCAAATTTACATCTCCTTAAGAAATAATGTGAAGGTTTTAAGAAATAAAATCACGGTTTTGTCAAGTGTAATGAATTTGACTCAGATATCAATCATTTTTTTATTAAAAACAAACATTTGTTAAGAAGTTATGGGATGTCAAATCAAACATTGTTATATGTATACTGCATTTACTGCGTTTTTAAAAAGCTATATTTGCAATAAAGAAAATTTCAGATTTTACAACTTCCGATCGGAGTGAAAAACTTGACCACGAAATATTTAAAAAATTTTGATTCGATAACTGGGAAAATAAAATGATTCAACAAATGTACGTTTCAGTAAAAAAAAACCGTGATCAAGAATTAAAAAAAACCCTTCACCACTATCAACTGAATAAAAATCAATGATTTTGAATTTTAGATCTCATTAATTTCTTACGACTTTTTTTTATCAAATTTAGTGCAATATAAGAGTTAAAAAGAAAAGGCAAGAACTTAAAAAATTTTTTCAAATATGGCTATAAATTAAATTAATGAAAAAAAATTTTTGAGATCAGAAAAATTTGTGGTTCTGATACTAAAAAATTTCAAAATAATCAATAGTTTGCATCAAAAAACCAAACTGACTATATTATTATTTATGGATTTGAGTCGATAAACGAAGAAATTTCTTCTTAATCATTATTATTTAGTGTTTTTAATTCATTCGTTTTCTATTAGGATTTTTCTATTGAATTACTGCGTAAAAGACTTAAAGAAAGTTGTGAAAAAAACGGACGAAAAATAGTTCAACTAATAAAGAATAAAAATTTTCGATACAGAAAGATTTGTGATTTTGATATTTTGGATGAGGAATTTTCAAAACTGCCAAATCTTTCTTTATTACAATAAATGGTAAATTCACATTAATTTTTGAAAAAAAAAAAATAGAATTTTTTATTGTATACAAGTTTTGGAGTAAGACTTTACTGCAAAACGTGCAGATCCTTCAGAAATAGAAAATTTTTGCTTTTATCTTAAAAATTAAGGAAAGCAGTCCTTAAATGAATAACCAATGATTTGGAAACTTAATTAAAAAAAATATTCAACCCTAATTAAAAAGCAAAATGAGAAGTATAAAATGTAAATATATGTTTATATAAAAAAAACATTAATATACATATAATATTGTAATGGAAAGATCGAAACAACAAATTTTTCTATTTTTTAACTCATTTTTCCCATCAATTGAATCCTTAGCTATAACAATTTATCATTTTTTTACTTTGTAGCCTTTCTTCTTGACTATTATTTTGTAGTAAATTCGATGAAAAAAATCATCCTCCAAAGTTCCTGAGAACTAAAATTTGAAAAAATTGATTTTCAATCAAATCAATGAAATTTTCCGGTTTCTCAATACAAATTTACCTACTTTATAATTTTTTTGACGAGACAAAATTAATCCGAATAATAATTCATCATTAAATGCGAACACCATCTCTAGTAATCATTAAAAATATACGAAAAAAAGGAATAAATTCTGTAAACTCTATGAAAACCATCTTCTAGCAAACCTAAAATCCATAAATACACGTTAAACCTGATACTCATCACAATTCCAAGAGTTTAATTACAAGATAACAAACATAGCAATTAATCGAAATTCTCATTATTCACCCTTCCAAGAGATTTCGAGCGTCTGTGACTGCCTCTTCTTCTCCTGAAGAAACTTCCTCGACTTTCACTCGCGCTCAATTCTTTTTTCGACGCGTTGAATTGCGCGGTGGCTAATTCTTCAGCCCGGGCTTTGTTGGGTATTATGCCTTTTTGGACTTCCTGGTTATTTCTGCCGATTCGGTAAACTTGCCAGGAACCCACGACGCCGTTGTGCAAAGTGTCCACCACGTGGAAAACGTCACCACTACGAAAACTCATTTCTCCTTTGTCCGGTTGCTCGTAGTGAAAATGAGTCCTGGAAAATTAATTTCATACAAGTGTTACTCACAGTTTTCACGTGAAAATACAATAATTAACTACCATGAACTAAATAACTTAATTCATTTGAAGTAGAAAGCCATTGATTTTGAATTTACAATAATTCTTGAAACAATATTAAAATACATTGATAAGACTTTATCTACAAATTTTGAAACTATACTTTTAGATCCTACGGATTTTTTGTTTCCACAATTTACGAGACTTTGAAAAAAAGTCTCAAGTATGGACACAATTATTTTTCAAAAAACTGATCATTAAAATAGAAAATTTACTTACTTTATGTGGAAAGAATCTCCTTTTCCGGAAACGACGATTTGATCATACTCTTGACGTCGATGTTGCACAATGAGATCAATTTGTTCTTGAAGGCTAAGCAAGAAAAGAACAGCCTCTTCCCTTGTCACGCCTTTCATGTCCATATCATTGACCTGAAACAATATTCATTCGCTCATTCATGATTTTCTATGGATAACAATGAATACTTTTAAACAAAATGTGTTATGAAATTGAGAAACAAACAATGGAAAATTGCAGAACTGGTGGATTTATTTTTCAGTCGCAGTATGAGTAAATCAGACTTGCAGTGTCATTTTATTCAAACGATTCTCTATTTGTCATTATTTTATATACTATTTCAATTTAAAATTCCAGCTTTTTTTACTTAAATTCATCTGGTAAGTCATTGTTCTTAAAAAGACTTTTTTTTCTAAGATCTAAAACTTATTGATGGTAATTATTTACTTTTAAAATCTTGTCTCCTGGTTGTAGTCCTTGAAGGGATGCGGGGCTACCAGGTTGAACAGCGGTTACAAAAACGCCAGTTTCGTTGCCTCCAGTGAGCCTAACACCCACAGAACCTTCTTTTTGGAACGTTATGAAACGTGGGTCAGGCCTTAAAAAAATTTTTAAAGTTTAAACATGAGTTGTATGCAAAAGGGAAAATTTACAGTTTACTAAATCCATGCTTACATTGGTTGTTTCGCTTTCTGTACCAAAGGATCTTCATCGTAAAGTTGCCTCCTCGAGCTGTAGTAATCTGTAACACATAGAACGTTTTTATTAAGATTTAATTAGTAAAAAATAATCAAATTTTTTACTCTAAATGCAATCGTAAATAAAAAATACATAATAAGTATATCTAGCTTTAAGGTTTTAGGGTTACACTAGATTGAGTCTATTTCGTATATTATGTTCATTTATTTGAAATATGCATTTTTTCCCCTTTCTATAAAAATCTGAAAAATTGAGAAAGTATTAAAAATTACTAGAAGTTTAAATTACTTATACATATTTTTCAAAGTTTGGAAAGTTTTCGATAGTCTGAATTACGTTTAAGATTTCGAAAATTTTAAAAAACCAAAAGAACATTGACATTGTGAGAACTATCATTAATCATGAAACATTCCAAAAATGTGCAGAATCTTAAAAATTTTTCATAAATTTCGTAGATTGTGTTCTTAATCATAATTTTTTAAAACATACATGATAATGTGATTGTTATTTTCTGTAAAAATTTGAAGAACTTGACACATATGAGAAAATTACGAAAAATCCTGATGAGTTGCACACATTTTTTTATAGTTTGCATGGGTTCTAAACGTTTGAACTACGTTTAGAATTTCAATAATTTTGAAAAACTTAATAAATTGAAAATTCCGAAGATTTTCAAGTATTCTGAATAATTCAAAAAATTTGTATAGTTAAAGAAAATGTTTATAAGTTTTGTAGATTGTGCTCATTATCATTTTTCTTGGAAACATGAATGAAAATATCTTTTTGTTTTATATAGAAATCTAAAAAACTTGAAAAGCATTAAAAACTACGAAAAAGCTTGTTGAGTTCGACGCATTTTATTTAAATTTGGAAATTCACCAGTATTTCGAATAACGTTTGACATTTCGTGGATTTTGAAAAACTAAAAAAACATTGAAAATTTTTTAGATCGTTCATAATTATTCTGAAAATTTGAACAATTCGTTCAGTTTCAGAAAATTGTCATAAATTTGGTAGATTATCTTCTTTATCACATTTATTTAAAAAACCCATGATATCGATTTTTCAGTTTCAACATATATTTGAAAAACTTGAGAAGTAGGTATTTAAAAAATCGCTAGAAATCATGAAAATTTCGGAAAGTTCCGAATAATGGAATTTCAAAATTTTCGAAAAATGAAAAAATGATAAAAATTCCTAAGATTCTTTAAATAATTCTGAGAAATTCAACAGATTTGTATGATTCCGGAAACTATAAAAGAAATCCATGGATTTTGTTTATCATGTTTTTTCAAAATATCCATTATGATCTTTTTTTTTTCATTTTTGAATAAAAATCTTATGCTTGAAAAGCACTAAAAAATTTTGAAAGATCCAAACGATTTAAACGAATTTCTATTCAGTTTGAAAAGTTAAAAATAATTTGAAATATGTTTGAAATTTGAACATTTTTTAAAAATTCGAAAAACTTACTAAATTTTATGAATTCTCTAGTAAATTAGATTTTTATAAAGTTTTTATAAAACTCCTTATAAATTTTGGTATTTTTTATGAAATTTCGCTTTTTTTACAAAGTCACTTTATAAAAAGAGCAATGTTTTAGAAAGTTTCTATTAGTTTTCATAATAGTAACTTTATAAATACTTTATTATATGACATAATCTTCATAAAGTAGATTTTAAAATCCACTTTATAAAAATGCCGTCATTTAATAAATATTTTATAAAGTTTTTAAAAGTGACTTTATAAAAACTGATAAAAACTTTACAGTCACTTTATGAAGTCACTTTATAAAAAAAGCGGAAATTTATGAAAAAAACCCGAGATCTTATAAAAAGTTTATAAAAACCTAAGATACTAGGTTTGTCATTAATTCAAAACAATTCACAAAATTTTCTGAAATTCTAGAAAAAGTTCATGAATTTTGTAGATCGTAGAAATTTTGAAAATTCTCTAAAATTGCTAAAAACGTGCATAATATCATTAAAATTGTTTTCAATCGTAAAATGTTTTATCTCACATAGATGGATGCTATTTTGCCAAATTTCAATCAAAATCTAGAATTTTAGAAAATGTCAGTAACTTTCGTGAGTAGTAAAAAAGTACCGACGATTTAGTAACACTAGAATTTGTAAATTGATGCATTTTTGGGTATTTTACCCATCCAAAATTTTCTAGTTGGGTAATTCTAAAAATCATCTTTCTTAATTATATAAAGTGAATTTTTATTCTACTTCGAGTCGAAATACTGCCGCCACGCAAACTTGAGGTTTCACTTTTTTCAAGTGAAAAGTCATTCGAACAGTTTTAATCCTCTTGGAGTGGAATTCAATTTCTCTCAGAGTGAAGATTCACTCTTCCAAAGTAAATTTTCACTCTATAAGAGTTGATATTCACTCTTTGCTTGAGTGGCAGTATTTTGACCTGATGTAAAATCAAAATTCACTCTAATAATTTATAGAGATCCCCACATCTTCTGCCACCCTTTCTGGTAATGTGCTAAAAAGAGAGAAGAGATGAAATAAATTATCAAATAAGCCTAACCTAGTGAAACCCCAAGACATGTGTATCTTTATGTTCGGCATCCATTTCATTTTTGCTTCTACTTTCCAAGTTTAAAATTTCTGTACACAATTTCTCCACTCAATCAGTGAACCCATTTGGAAGTCAAATGAATGAAATGAATCATTTAACAAAATACTTTTACCTTCTGCTCTCGGAGGTGGCGGTCTCGGTGGGTCCACTGCGGTCGGAGTAGCTGGAAGATCCAGCTGGCTCAGAGAAACATCTATCAAGGGCCCCCTCGAACGTCCTCGCGGTACAAGGTTGCTCTTATCTTCAGGTGGCTGCCTCGTGGGCGGCGGTACGTATAAATTCTGACTACTGTAACTCGCCCCGGAAAGATATTCCCCATTGTCGCCTTTGCCGTGCTGATAAGACTGCGAACTACCCGCGACTTCCCGCGTCACCACGATCGACAGCCTATCCTTGCACTGGTCCATCAACTTTTTGGCCTCTTTCAAACTCATATTGTCCGCAGCTACGCTCCCTATTCGAGTCACCACATCACCGGTTTTCACACCCGTGTTTTCTCGGGTCACTTCTTTTACGTACAATCGGCAACCGAGGACTATACCGAAATCTGTTGGAAAACAAAAAGTTGTTCATATTGGGTTAGTCGTAAGGTAGGCAGTTTTGAAGAAATTTAAGGTTTTTAGGAATTGAGCTATTAAAATATAGGCAATAATATCGACATGCATGATTTATGTTTATTATTGATGTATAATTACCATAAAATAATTTATCAAATTGCTAGAATATCTATTTTAGATTGAATGATTGTACTCCTCAGCTTCGCCTAGGGGTAGTAGAGTCAAATTTTAGTAAGGCAATTAGAAAAAAAACTAATAACGCTTGTAGTATTGTGAATTTTGTTCTGAACTATTGCTTTTTTTCTGACATTTCGAAATCATAATATATACACAAAACTAGGCAATTTTTTTGAAAATATAACTACTCTACAATTTGGAGAGACCAATACCCGAAAAAAGAACTTACAGATTTGTCGCCAAGTCTATGAATTCATGAAATTTTTCAATTATGAAAACAGTCATCATTTGTCTGACTTGCCCATAAATTTTTAGCACTTTTCAGTATTTCTGAGTGAAATTTTCGAGCATTGCCAAATGGTTCAATTCGAGTTTTTGAAAACGGAAAATTAAGAAGATGCTATAGAAATTGTAGGACCCGTGTAAGATTCAAACGAGCGAGTGAACATCATAGATTATATGATTATATATGTATACAATATGTTACACTCAAAGAGCTTTTTTATAAATAGTTGAACTGTACAAATTTGCAATATTTTCATAAAACGTGAACAATGGAATTGTTAGACCTATTAAAAACTATTTTGAATGATCACAATTTTCAAAAAACTTTTCGAAATTGAAAAAAATTGTATATGTATTCAAAATTTATTAAATTTTCTTAGAAACTTTAGTGAGAGGTAGTGCTCTGTAGTTTAACTTTTTTCAAGTGAATTGCGATGTACGTCCTTTTTTAAAATTCTTGTTATTATGGGAGATTACGTAGTTTTTCTAATGATTTCGATGTGAAACCGTAAAAAATCATAAACTCATACGAAGTAAAAGAAAATATGAGGATGCCCTGGTCTTTATTAAAAATTGATTGAGGAAGCTGGAGGAAATATTGAAATGTGCTCTCTTAATTCCTTAGAGTGCATTGTCATTACACATGAGGTCTAAATCCTGCTCTTAAACTGGAAGTGAAAATTCACTCTAAAAGAGTGAATCATCACTCTTAAAGAAATTGAATTTCATCCCCAAATTCAGTTATATTTCTCTGTAAAAAATAAGTTAAGTTCAACTCTAACAAGAGAAATTAAATTTCACTTCTTTAGAGTGAAAGCTTGAAAAAAAAGAGTTATACGAGCATACATATACGTCGCATCTATTTTTTCATAAGGAGGGATTTCATGCTCATACAAACCATCTTTCTTGTTATTCCTGATGAGGGTCAGCCGGTGACTCTGGGGCGCCGAGCAACCGGGCGAACCTGGGGAATTGGAGGAAGCCCTTCTTCTTTTGACTACCAACAAAACCGTCGAACCCGAATCGCGAAGAACTCGGACGGCCGCTCCATAATCCGCGCCCTCCAACGATACCCCGTTCGCAGATATGATTCGGTCGTTGACTCTGCAACACGCGTTGTACAAAAAACGAATTAGCCCCGTGACTTTTTCCCATTTCTCCAGGAATATTAAATCAAGGGGACGACACGACGTAATAACATATCAATATAAAAGGGCGTTTTCACTTATCAATGCCAACGAAAAAACAAAAATACTGTCTCAACTCCTTTTGAAAGTGAATTTTAACTCCACATAGAGTCAAGAAACAGCGAGTGAAAATTTATTCTCATGATTCAAGATTCGCTCCAAAAGAGTGAATTGTTTCACTCTTTTATTCTGGTCAGATTCCTGTCTAAACGATGAGTTGGATTTCACTCTAAAAGGAGTGAAATTTAACTACAATCAAATGACTTTTTACTTTTAAAAGTGAAAAATCACTCCAAGTTTGAGTAGTAGTATTTTGACTCGATACAGAGTGGAAATTCACTCTAAGAAAATTAAGAGAGAAAATCTATTCTCTATATTTTTTTTTCTTCAGAAGGAGCTTTATTGAAGAAATTATTTTGTGAATTTACTGTAAAAAATTTAAGTTAAAAGAGGATGTGTAAAAACGTTGTATTTTAGATGATTTCTGGACATGAGGTCAAACCTGACTCATACTACTTCATTTTCGATTTCAATCTCATTTTTATGATAAAAAAATTTTTTTTTGATATCTGCAATAATTATATGTATTGAAAATATACCACGTTTTATTCACGTATTTTTTTTATAAATATGATGCTACGTCCTGTATACGAAAGAAGTATATGAAACTAAAAAGTGCGCAGTTTCAAATGAAGTCAAGTCCGAAATGAAGGTCTGCACTGAGAAAAAATATAGTTATTATTACAATAAACAATTGTCCTGAGGAGTGAGTCTAAAATATTTAACTTTTTGCTACTTGAGAATGGCATTTTTTATTACTCTTCAGTTGTAGTTCCAGCATTATCATATTGTACATAGTTCCTTTTAATCAACATTTCAGACAAAGCTGCATGATTTTCCCAGTATTAAGATCTGCATATTTGATTTTACTTTATTTTCGTATGTTTTTCGGTGAATTATTTTAATATTTTTAACTATTGACAGTATTAAAATATATTTTAGCCCCCCCCCCCCTCTCTCTCTCAAACAGACATTGCCAATGTAAAGGTCGGCCGTCGCTTGTAGGGTGGTACACCATAACATTTGTACAACTTTCTTAGAAATTTTAGCGTCTTTCTTGAATACCTTATATTTTACATAACACGTAATGAGAAAACTCTTTACTACTTATAAATCTACTTTTTACTACTTTTAAATCTTTTCTATTTATGTCATAGTGTGGCTCTTATTTACTTCTGCGACTAATGGCTATTTAATTATGTGTTATGTAAAATAAAAGGTATTCAAGAATGACGCAAAAATTTCTAAAAAAATTTTACAAATGTTATTGTGTACCACCCTACAAGCGACAGCCGACCTTCACATAAGCGATTTCTGTTTAAGGGAGGATAAGGGGGTCATGGTAGCCGAAACTAATAATAACCACTATCATAGAAGCTAACACTACCATGAACTACGTAGAAATTAAAACTTAAAATAAGTGCTGCCATTGTAGTCTGAGCATAAATTTAAAAATGTCATTTGAAAGAGCAGAAGAATTGCTTCAAAATAGTATGTATAAGAATTTTTTCAAAAATGAACATTTTGAGTACTTACTTTTCAAAAAATGAAAAACGTCATAGTAGCTGAAATTTCGAATAATCACTATCATAGTAGCTGGAACTACCAGTAACTATTATCATAGTAGCCGGAACTACTAAGAACCACTATCATAGTAGCTAAAACTATTGATAAGTACAAAGTAGCTTGCACTACCAATAAGTACGTATTAGCTTAAATTTTGAATAACTCCTGTCATAGTAGCCAAAGCATGAATTTAAAAATATCATATTGAAGAGCAGACAAATTGCTTTAAAATGGTAAGTATAAAAATTAAAAAAAAAAAAAACTTATAAGGTTATTATTTTTTTTTTAAATAGAAAACGTCATAGTAGCTGAAATTTCGAATAATTACTATCATAGTAGCTTGAGCTATTAAAAACTATTATCATGGTAGCTAACTACTAATTACCACTATTATAGCAGCATAAACTATCAAAAAGTAAGCAGTAGCTTGAACTTTGTTCAACTGCTGCCATCTTGAGCTGGGCATGAATTTGAAAACGTCATTTGAAAGAGCAGACAAATAACTTCCAAATGGTATGTGTAAGAATTTATTTAACAATACACTTTTTAAGTTATAATTTTTTTAAAATAAAAAAAACGTCATGGTAGCTTGAACTTTGGATAACTGCTGTCATAGTAGCCTGAGCATAAATTTGAAAAAGTCATATGAAATAGCAGACGAATAGCTTCAAAATGGTATGTTAAAGAATTTTTCACGCTCGCAACACAGAAATCCTTTATTCTTGTGTTTACTACTGTCCCGTGAAAAACGAATTCTCTGCCACCGCCTTTCACTGCTATTTCTGTGCCGCTCCAAGGTCGAGCGGCATAGAACTCGTTTTTTCACGACACAATAGTAAACAAAAGACTAAATGATTCATGTGCTGCGAGCGTGAAAAATATCTCTCGTGTCAAGGAGCATCAAAACTCGAGTTTTACTCGTTTCTGCTCCTTGATACGATATATACTATTTTCAAAAATAAACTTCTTGAGTAAGTTTTGTAAAAAAGACAAAAAAAAACGTCATAATAGCTTTCATAACAAATAACTGCTGTCATTCTAGCCTGAGCATGTGTTTGAAAATTTCATATGAAAGAGCAGACAAATAGCTTCAAAATGGTATGTGTATGAATTTTTTTGAAAATGAACATTTTGAGGTATAATTATTCAAATAATAAGAAAAGTCATGGTAGTTTGAGCTTAGAATAACTTTTGTCATTGTAGCCTGAGTATGAATTTTACAATGTCATATGAAAGAGCAGACAAATAGATTCAAAATGGTATGTATACGAATTTTTTAAAAAATAACAATTTTGAGAAATAATTATGTTAATAATAAGAAAAGTCATAATTATATAAAATATTCGAATAATTAAAAAAGTCATAGTACTTTGAGCTTAGAATAACTTCTGTCATTGTAGACTGAGTATAAATTTTAAAATGTCATATGAAAGAGCAGACAAATAGCTGTTACAATGGTATGTATATGAATTTTTTTTTAAATGAACATTTTGAGGTATAATTATTCAAATAATAAGAAAAGTCATAGTACTTTGAGCTTGGAATAACTTCTGTCATTGTAGACTGAGTATAAATTTTAAAATGTCATATGAAAGAGCAGACAAATAGCTTCAAAATGGTATACATACGAATTTTTAAAAAAATGAACATTTTGAGAAGTAATTATTCAAATAATTAAAAAAGTCATAGTAGTTTGAGCTTGGAATAACTTGTCATTGTAGCCTGAGTATGAATTTTAAAATGTCATATAAAAGAGCAGACAAATAGCTTTGAAATTGTATGTATAAGAATTTTTTTTAAAAAAGAACTTTTTAAATTATTATTTTTTGAAAAATAAAAAATGTCTTAGTGGCCGAAATTTTGAATAATCACTTTCATAGTAGCTGGAACTTCTTTTTCTCTGCTTTTCTCTTTTAGGCGACTGACGAAATAACGATTTTTTCTAGCGACGGACGTAATCTGGCCGGATTTCGCAATGAAACCTTTATCCATTTCCATTCAATATTAATGGGTACAGAATTTCCTCTGAGCTAATGAAAAATTGTTGCGTACGAATCGGAAACAAATATTGGAATGTAAATTAATCAAATAGAATTTTTCTTACACATGTATCTTCAATTTTGTATACTAATATAGGAAAATAAACGATCTTTATAGTACAATTTCAATTCGAAACTTTTTTATTTTATTATTTTGTTGATTTAAAAATGGTCAACATATAAATTTCACAAAGTTACAATGATTATTATAAAATAATGTAAGTATTGAAATAAAAATTGTATCTGTAAGAATATGGTAAAAAATACATTACATACTATGTTTTTTTCAAGAGTAGCTTGTTCTATTACAAATTTCACATAGTTTTGCAAATCAAAAAAGCTACATATTCCCGATTTGACGTTTGTCAATGTGAACTTGATTAAGTATAGGAAGCAAAATTATACGTCGTGATTCACTTTGTTTCAGAATACTCCTTCAAACGTATTTTTTAACAAACGAAGAAATCTCAAGTTGCAACGAGTTAATCTTTGGCTGACCAAGAGAAAATCTCAAAGAGAAAAACAAACGATTCCAGTTTATACAAGTTTGCATGTTCTCGTTTCTACTATCTTTATGCAAATATGTTCTACCTTTAATTCAATTTTGTAGACGAGTGAGTATCTTTTACTAACGATATTGAATTTGAAAAAAATCAACTTTATATTCCTACTTATGAAATGAGTGATGAGAATAAATAACTGGAAATAATCTTGCTGAATCCTTAGCATTTTTATGAAAAAAAAAAAGAAATATTTAGCATTCTGCAAACGATCATCAACATATGTTTCATTTACTTCTATAAAGTCAGCACTACCACATGCGAAATGACGGATGACATAAAATGATTAATTTGTCGCTTTTTGGTCGTGACTTTGTCGTGCAAAAAAAAAAATTTCGCGACAAATTTTTTTTTTGCACGACAAAATCACGACAAAAAAGCGACAAATTAATCATTTTATGTCATCCGTCATTTCGCATGTGGTAGTGCTAACTTTATAGAGGTGTTTCATTTTTATTTAATATCTTTCTTGATATTTTAATGACCTACGCAAGCAAAAAATTCGGTGAAACTAGTGCAAAAAATGTTGCATTAATTTCACTCCAATCTCTACTATTTCAATAACGACATCATATTTTATCCATGGTCACAGCGTTGATACCCAGTTAAAACTTTTTATGGAAACAGCAAAATTACTGGACAAACTGCTTGTGAACGCAGATGAAGGTGAGAGAAAGAGAGAATTGAGACCTACAAACTTGAATGTCTGGGGCGTTGTACAAATTGAATGTTTAAGATTCCAATGAACATATGTGAATTTGCATACGACACGTTTTGGTTAATGCAGCGAAATTCTTTCAGGACCTAATTGAACAGGACTTTCGATGATTTTTTAAGAAGATATTTTTATACCTACAAACTAGATTTCATCTAAAAATGTTTGAAAATTTCCAAATTTAATTGGGGTAAACTTTTCTAAAAATCGTGTTCCCAAAAAAAACTTTTCCTGAGTGATTATTCCAAAAAATTTTATCCAAAAATAATTTTTCGAAGATTTCAACTTTTTTTTATATAACTACAAATTGGAATACAGTAATGTACAATGTAACAATTTTTTCTATACAATATAGTAATGAGTAAGATAAAAGTGATGAATTTTGCAATATTATTGTACGACAGAATATTCTAGTACTTTTATCATGAATATTTCAAAAAATACTAGATTTTTTTATCAATGTGATATATCTGAATCACTACTCTGAAATTTTTCAGAGTAACTGATTCTTGAATTTCATTTAGGTCAACCTTAAGCTACTTGAAAAAAAATGTAATAAAAATAAGACATAATACTAGCTCAAAATCAATTTAATTTAAATAAAAAACAAAATCAATCCAAGAACATGAATTCTCGATTCGCGAAAATTAATTTGTAAAATTTCAAAAAATATACTAATACTTACTGAAGTTTTCCCTCTGCAGGTCCTGCTTTCAAAACATCAGAAATAGCGATCGCAGGGTCACCATTTGTAAAATGTGGATTATCGCGACCTCCAGAAACGGCGATTCCAAAGCCGTACCCTGGAACTCTCGTTACTGTTACATGGTGAACTTCCCACCCCCTGTCACCAATCTGAAACAATAAAAAAAGAGATCGAAAAATTTAAAAAGCTGTTCTACAATTTAGAATTTCAAACTAATCATTTTTTATTCTCAATGCATCCCAAACAACAAATGGAAAAAATAATAATTCAATGAATAATCTTCTGCACCAACAAGCATGAAAACGGTTCGCACGAATTCGTTCAACTTAAAAATTCAAATTCTCAATACAAGACATATTTTAAATTTTACATAAATCAACGTCTTTATTGAATTATTCTTAATTTTTTCAGATTTTCAGACTAGGGTTACAAAAATTCATAGAGAATATAACATTATTTCCAAAAACTATCGAAGAATTCTTTTGTATCCATAACACGCATTCCACAGACGATACGCAAACATTTGTGTGAAGGATTAGAAGCCTCATATGAAAACCCATTTTACGTAGCTTCGGAAGTTCCATTCATTAGTGACCCCTTTTTTTCATTTACTACCTTCTTGTCCAGTTTTTTAATTCATTTTCAAAATTGAAAAATACGAAATCACAGGATTCGCCAATAAAATTGCAATAAATAAGAATGCAATTGAAAATCTAAATTATCTGTGTTAAATAACAAAATAAAACGAAAAAAAAAAATTCTTTTATCAATACAAGAAAGAATGTACCAATATAACTCATCGATTCCAGTAAACATTTTGAAACTATCACAAAGAATGTCACTTCAAAAGATTTCTCTATCTGACGCTTTCTGTGATCTTTCTGTTTTTTGTTCCTGCTATCCTATGTACACATTTTAGTGTCCATTTCTCCATATCATTACTCATGTTTTTTCAAGCTTATTGGCAATCTTATTTGTTCTGGAATCGGCTTAAAATGATGTCACCAGGAAAAGAATGTAACTCTGTATAGGCATTTCTTGTGAACTACTGTTTATCGTATTTTATTTTCTAAAAATATATAAAGTGAAAATTCCCATTTTCTCTCAGACGAGATTCTTATCCCGAGTCGAGACTGAGAGCTAAAATAGTCTTCCAGTTTCAAAATGAATTTCTTCTGGTGAAAAACTTACGAAACCTGTGTCATCTAAATTATCTTCACGTATGCAGCAACAAAGACAATCATGACTCGTCCACTATTCATAAATGTGCATGAATGTAATATCATCGTTTTTATTTACATCATCGTTATTTCGAAAGGTTTCATGAATATGAATAGAATTCAGCGAAAGAATAAAAATGGATGCCTCGATGACCAAGGGTGGTCGACTATTTAAACGCATTCATGAATTTAATGTATACGCAGAGACCGAAAATGCCAGCAAATGTGACATCGTCGTCGTTTGCACAGAAAGATACGACACTGAGTATCAAATATCTGACACCAATGCGAAAATAAAGATCTCTTTACTCGTACTTGAATGTCATTTCTACTGGCGTAAAAAGGATTTGAAATTCATGACTTTCATTTTTTTTCATTGTTTTGTCTGGAACAATAATTATTATTTGAAATTTTATTATTATAAAGATTCTTCATAAGTCATAAGACCAGCATTTTTACAAATTTCTATGTAAATTTTTAGAATTCCATGCACTTTATAGTTTTTTTAGTGTGTAGTCAACTTTTCAAATGTTTATTTCTTATTATATCCTAATTATTTTTGAGTCAGTAAAATGAAGAATTGTGAATATTGTTTAATTTTTACTACTAACATGAAACCATTTGTTACGTCCTCTAGATTTCAGTAACTGCATTTTTTTCAATTTATTGTCATACCTTATCTACATGAAACAGTAATTTATTCTATCCAAATTTCGGCCTCCCTCCACCTACACATCTGATTATTACAATTTCTATTACATTGCGTAACTTCATTCTCGAAATGAGGATCCATAGAAAAATCAAGTCCTGGAATAAATACCCATGAAAATCTTCGATTTCTCAAGAATCAGGGCACATCTGGTTAAATCGGAACAAGTTCTATTCAGAGTATGCGGAATACAAAAAATCACTATTGACTCATTGTCAGCATTCACATTTTGAAATATATGCATCCTCGAGCATTTATTTTGGAGGAACGAAAATCGTCCAACCGGTTTCATGATTTTGTCGATTTTGTCAAAGTTTTCAATATACATCTCCGAGCAAATGATCCACGAGCAAAAGATAGACGAGAATGAAATCAAAAATAAAAAATTGAAGAAAAGGGTGAGTCAGTCATCCAGTCAGACCGGACGATTAGGATAGGTAGGCGACGACCTCAATAGCTGTGGCTTCCATTTTCAAGGTCGTTAGAACGTTGTTGCATTTGCATTGGATAAAATTGCGTCTTCTCAGCCTACGAAGTTGATTGGGACATGGCTAATAACTCTTGTTTTACGTTTTATGGCGCTGTGTAAATTTCACAACCATTTTTTCAGGGTGAGCATGAAGTATGAAGGATACATGTAAGAAAATCGATTAAATTAGAACGATATTCATTTTTTTACAATTAAATCCTGATATTGGTCTTTTAATTTCCATAGAAGTGCATGGACAGCCCTCTTTTTTTTTTATTTTTTAATTACTCTATCAACACTTGATATCTGCAAACTAAAAGTTCCGCGATTTTGTAAAACTTCAATTACACCTTCCTCTAATTAGGCACGAAGTTTATTCTAACCGTACCATAATCCTGCTCTTATACTCCTAATTAACACGTTCAGAAACTAATCGAGCACTGCAAATAACAATTATAAATAAACGATCAAAAAAAATCATCAACAAACATTAGCATACAATGGAGAATCTTCACATAAATTCACCAGCACAATTTTATTAGTCGAACGAACGAGATTAGATCTTTGTGCCGTGCATAATTGTAACTTTTACGAGCTCCATAATCATTGTAATTTCCATCGTTATTTTTCCCATAAAAGCGACGTACGTACAAGATCACGATGGAAAAAGAAAAAAAACGTATCAAAGAAAATCTCATGATGATCATATTATTCAAGAAAAACATATTTTATTACAGTTACAAATAGATTCAACAGAAATGACATGCATTATTCATAAACTGACGGGTATTTTTTTTGCGAATAGTTTTGTGTCTCCGGCAATAATTTCAGAATTCAATCACTTTTCAAGGGGATTATAATATTTAGTTTCCAATCTGCAGAATTGTATGAAATCGCGGTGAGATAATACGCGTAATGAGCGCAAAATATACGTATTTGTCGGCGGAACTCGGCATTTTCCCACGCCTCTACTTTTCCGAGGGGATATACGTATAAAAGGGATAGCATGTTGTAGGTGACCGCGGGAGGCATGTAAGCAAAATATCAGAGCAATACGCACTTTTTCTTGGCTCGCAAAAAACATTTTCTTGCGGCTTGTAATGGTTTTCGCGCTTGGAAGCCAATGTGTTGTACAATATCAATCGCATTAGATTTTTTTTCCCTCTTGTGGAAGGAGACGTCTCAACGTTGACGTGGGTATACGGCTTCAATCGTGATAAACAATGGTCATTGTTATCAATTACAGTCAGCGAATTCCGGATGAACTTTTTTTGTAGGGATGAAATAAAAATGGGTTTTCAAATTTCATATGGTTTAGAACTTTGAAGTTTGAGTGATTTGCGAAATTAAGCGTGCACAGAGGACGGAAAAAAATGTTCCATTAATTCATCTAATGACATTTTTTCATTGGAATATGTAGAATTTTTGTGAGCCTTATGACTTGTTATTGTTAAACAAAAATTACGTGTTTTGTGCTAATGACAATATTCCTTGCATCAATAAAAAAAATTTCAGTCATGTAATATATGGGCAATGAAAAATTTTGTGGAATGAATGAAACATTTTTTCAGTTTGAGAAAAAAAAGTAACGTTAGTATAAAGTATACGTAAATGAAGTGTGAAAATTAGTTTATTGGTTTTTCATTTTTTTGTCATATACATAATAGCATGAATATTTTGAAAAATTTACAACATCAGATGGAACTTGTAGCTCGAAATTATTATTCTCTCATTTTTATTGAAAAATTCACGAATCAAAATTTACAGAAAAAAGAATTTGAGAATAAAATAAACGATTTGTAATTGAACATCGCTTTCGATTTCATGAACTCAGATTCAAAGAAATATTGAAAATGTGTTATTTTTTTAGGATTTCAAACTTCCTCAGCTAAATTACAGATTATTATTTCGAAAATATTATGATAGATCATGGTTTTCGTATTTTGAAGATTTCAGAAATCTCAGGTTTAGATTAGAATGATTTTTATTTTCTAAATTAAAAAATTAAAAAAACCAAACTTTTGTACAGGACTTCTTGAATCAAGAACTTACAACAATCGATGCAAATATGTACCTGAAGTTCCAAACGTTGAAAATTGTACGAAAATAAAAAAAAACATGAATTTTTTGATTTTTTATCATGATGGGAAGTGTGACGAATATTTTTTTGGGGAGCATCAAGTTTGTTGGTATGATCCAAAAGTGTTCAAAAGCAGCTAGAAAAATTTTATCTCTTATATTAACTTATAAATTTTTTTTGTTTAATTTTAAACGTTTGGATCTTCAGACACATATCCAAATAAATTCAATTTACAAATCATGAAATCATAAACTTGAAATACTAATTTTTTTTGAATAAATAGGCCTAGAAACAACTAAATTCTAATTCTATAAATTAATAAAAAACTGAAAATTAAAAAAACTAATAACCCAGATAAACTCTTCAAGTATTATAGGATGGCAATTCGATTTGAATAATAGAAACATAATTATTGCGATCTTGAAAACTTGGAAATTTAAGTTAAAAACGTTCAAAGGTTCAAAAGTTTGAAAAGTTTTTTGTTTGAAAGTTATGAAATCATCGAGAAACTGCAAATGAACTTTTCCAACAGCAGAGGTAAATTCAGAACCAACTTTATAATCAAAATTAAGAAATTTAAAAAATGTTTTAATAATATATTTTAAAATATTAATAATCATTTATTATTTTTATATAACAATATTGTAAAATCAGAAAATTAGAGTGGTCAATTAACTGAGATAATAATATTTAGTAAGCAATTTCCAAGATGATAGAAAAAATTATTAGATCATCATCAAAATCTTGGTCTTATTAAAAAAATTATCATAATCATTTCATCAACTATTGAAAAATGTTTCTACGTAAATAAAATATGTAAATAACTTTAACTGCTGAAAAAGTCTTGCACATACAACTATGTAAAAAAAAACCTTCAACTAGTTAGGTTTCAGTATAGCTACTGATTAAGTTGACTAAAATTCGGTTTTTTTTGGGATTAAAGGTAAATTTTGTAGTCTCACAAAGTCGAAAAATTCCGTAAATGTAACATATTACACGAGAAAAAATTGATAAGCTGGACGATAAAAAATTATCTCTGCTCGAAGAATTTCCTATAAAAGTAGCCTTCTTGAAGATTATGTATCTGAAGTTTTTAAAAATAATTGTTCATTTTAACATCAAATTTTTCGAGAAAATCCCCTTTAAAAGTCAAAAAGGATCTAAATAGGAAAATGAGATCAAAACACGTAAGTTAACATTTTAATACATACAAGCAACAATTTGAATCGAGTGGAATAACGTACTACCGTCATGTTAAGAATAAGAATTCACATGTTCACTGCAGAAATTAAAAAATCTTCCACATTATAAATTTCAAATTCATAAACAGTAATTAACTTCTTTTCGTTTTTAGATTGGATTCTTGATAAGTTAAATAAATATAAAACTTTATAATCCTCAGAGTCCATGGCACTCAGCACAAATAATTTTATTTTTCCCTGCAAAAATGGGAAAATTCCAAGTTACTAATTATACTAAGACTAATCAAGTATATTTTATTTTTGAATTTCATTTTCTACGAATTTAAATGTATGGGAAAAAATCCTCAGTTCCACATATACGTGCGCATTAATTATTTTCTACTGTATAATTAGAAATTTTCTAACCTCCTCTCTTTAAAAAACCCTGGGCCCTCCCTTTTTGAAATCCTGATAGAATCCACAACTGAACTTGGAGTAATACATAATTTTATGAGGTGCTAAGAACCTGCCAAACCTTTCCACTTAAGCAACCTTTGAATGAAAATGAAGCGTTTCCGGCCCGAGGAAAAATTCCGAATAAACCCACCTGTGATTCACAACTTCTGAGAGGAATATGGGACAAAGCTGGGGAAGAATAGGGGCTATATATAATTATATACAGCTCGGAGACACGGCTAGATATATGCCATTGTCGCCGAAGCCCGATGGAGGCCGATTTTACGAGCTGGGTTCGCCGAGTGGACGGGTGCCACGTTCCCGCGAACACGAGAGCGGGCCCCGACCAGACCCCGGCGACGGTCCCAACGCCGCAAGAGTGGAAAGAATGTCGACGTGAGTCAAAGCTCTGGCACTCGGGGCCCGCTCGATCGCTGCACCTCGGGGCCCGCTACGTGAAATCGAGGAATTTATCAGCGACCCGAAGGCTTTCTAGAAATTGCCTCTCGTTTTATACATGCGCGATGACTGCTTATGATGTCGCTCCATCTCCCCTGCATTGTTTTCCGTTTTTAATGCCAAATGTAGCGGCCATTTTTGCGCAACGCGTTTAGGCAATTCGTCGTGAGTCATTTGTTGGGCAATAAACACGTACGCGGGGATTTATTCGGACTATCGAGGGGGCTTTGTTGTTATCGAAACTGAATCGTGAGAATTTCGCGCAATAATAGAATATTGGAATAGGGATCAGCAACTTGAATATTTTGTAGTTTTTGGTTTGTGTGGAAGTGAAACTTTTCTATTACAGTTTGGGACTAAGTTTTGAATTGAAATTTCTCAAAATCATTCAAACTTTTGCTTACTATGTATTTTGGCTTGGTCTCAGTAAAATTGAGTAAAATTTTTTTGTGTAGCGTATTTTTGGTGCACTAGACGATTGTGCAAATTTACACAAATTTCATCGCTATGATCCTAAATTTAACAGATTTGGAAATGAAAACTTATGCATTATCAAATCTATACTCTGAATTAATTTTTCTACCACCCTGTGGCAGGGGCGGTCCCAGAAACGATTCTTAGGGAGGGAAAATTAAGGCTAAAAAAACTGATGACCTTTTTTTTTTAGAATGCAATGTCAATCAATTGGATATATCCTTCAAAACCACTAAATTATCAAGTAATTATCATTTTGCAGAATTGTCCAGTGCAAAATAAATTCGTTGCACAAAAAATTTTTGTTCGATTTGGACCAAGCCAGTATTTTTCGATATTTGTGAAACAAAAAAGTTGAAGAATTCAAGTTTGGCAGATTTGTGAATCAATATTAAATTGAAATATTTCATAGTTTTTGTTTTGTGTCAAAGTAAAACTTTTCTTTAACAGTTTAGGAGTGAGTTTCAAATTAGAATTTCTCAAAACCACTTAAAATTTCGCTTGGTATTTATTGATATTTTACAAACAAAAAATTAATGAATTCAAGTTTTTCAGATTGATGAATCAATATTAAACTTCAATATTTCTTAGTTTTTGGTTTGTGCGAAAGTGAAACTTCTCTATTGCAGTTTGGGACTGAGTTTCAAATTGGAATTATCAAAATCACTTGAAATTTTGCTTTTTTTTTTTTATATATTTGCAAAACAAAAAATTAAAGAATTCTAATTTATCAGATTCATGAATCAATATTAAAGTTCAATATTTCTTAGTTTTTTGTTTGTGTGAAGGTTTAACTTTTCTATTACAGTTTAGGAATGAGTTTTGCATTAAAATTTATTAAAATCGCTTAAAAGTTCGCTAAGTATTTTTTAATATTTGCAAAAAAAAAAAAAAAAAAAAAATTCAAGCATTCAAGAGTGTCAGATGTATGACTCCAAGTCTTAGAAGATTTTACTTCAATTGTAAAGTTTGAAAAATCATTTTGAAGTTTTGAAAATTTTCTTAGTTTGGTGAACTCTCGTCAATCTTACCTTTTTCTTAACTTATAACGATTTCGACAGTTTTTGACTGCATCTTCGTCATCAACATTTTTTAGTTGGAATAATTATCAATTGGTAAAACTTGAAAATATCCAAAAATTTAGATTTCTAAATCTGAATTTTGAAGCATAGATATTACCATTTCTGGAGAGTAAATTTTTGAAAGTCCAAAGTTTGTCATTAAGAAACTCTAAACTTAAAAATTTGAGTTAATGAATTCATGGTTTGAAGATTTATATGTTCTGATTAATCAAAATTTTCAAATTGAAGCGTGAGAGTTTCGTGAAGTATTAATACATACATTAGAACCGAAATTTAAATTTACAATATGTCTTAATACTCATTTTGAATGCCTGTAAATCTTTTGATTTCAGATTTGGAACCCGAATCTTTTACAGTTTGTGGACATTGGAATTTTTAAATGTTAAGTTAGAAATTATCTATGGCTTCTTATTTAGGAATCACTTAAAATAAAAGTAAAAAATTAAATTAAATATGCTTCGAATAAATATTTTTGAGTTGTCATAATCATCAAATTACAAAATTTTCAGATACGTTTTTCTAACTTTTTGATTTCAGAACCCTAGATTTCGTTATCTGAATTGGGAAGCTATGTAACTATTGTTCTGAAGTGAAAAATTATGTTAGTCAATTATTTGTCACCAAAAAACCCAACTTTAAATTTGAGTTTCTGAATTTTAATAATGGGTAAAAAATTCACATTTTGTAAGGTTTGATTCTTAAATTATCAAATTTCCAAATTGGCGTGGGATTTCCGAGATACAATAGCATATTATAATATAAATTCAGAACTTGAATACATTCTATTTTACTTTTCGATTTTAATGTCATCAAAGCTTCTGATTTCAAATTTCAATTTTGGAACCTAACGCTTTCACAATTCTTGTATTTGCAATTTCCAAATGTTGAGTACGAATTTCTTCATACATAGTCTAATGATGAACAATTCAAAATTTTTAATATACTTCTCTGTGATTTAAAAATCCACATTTTAAAACATTAAATTTTAATTGCCAAGCCTCGAGAATCATTTATCTGTGAAAAAACTTTCGAAAGTATAATAAAGTTTTCATTAGGAACTCCTTAAACTTCAGAATTCGAGTTAATGATTTCACGAATTGAAAATTCACATGATGAAAGCTCTGATTTCTAAATTACGAAATATCCAAATTATCGTGGGAACTTAGTAACATGCTAGCATATTATAATTAAAATTCCTAACTCAAATGTGTTGTACCATAATTTTGAATTTTATCACACCTAAATTTTCTGATTCTCGAGTTTCCAGTCAAAAATTCTTCAAAGCCTAATAACAAATTACTTCAAATCGCACTTTACATTTCCAAACATTTGCAAAAAAAAGTTTTTATCTCGAGACCCAGTCGGATTTCGACCGTCGCAATAGACGATAGCCTAAACATCTCCCGAATCGAAACAATACATGCATTATCATTCTAAATAGCCATTTACTGACAAAAAAATTCATTCTGCAATTTTTTCTCCCACAAATTACATTACACTCGTCAAATAGTCATGAATCATCAAATTCTTAAACTACTTGGAATAGTTCTAATAATTGAATATTCAAATTAATTGGAATGCGAAATATGTATACGGATCGTCAGTAAATGAGGTAAATGAACTTTTCTGTTAAAGAAAAATCTAAAGAATCGTGGAAGAGAGTATATCGCGAGGCCGAACAAAAATTCGCTTTGAACGGCGTAACGTCGCCAGCGCGCTTGGGGTAGGGCTGTCAATGAACCGTTACATACAAGACGAGCGATGACCTTGAATTCACGAACTTTTCTCCAGGATTCAAGGCCGAGACAACACACGCATGTTACAACGAATAATTCATTAATTTAAAATATAATTACCCAAATTTTCATAGTAAAAATTTAGTTCTATATTGGGTATTTTATTAATTCTTATGAAAATTTTCATTATGAAAAGTTCATTGAATTTTATTCATTTAAACTGACATTGGAGAACGACTTTTGGGAGAAATAAAACTGTTTTTTCTTCTGGTATATGTGTCATTTATACGTATCAAGTTTGTGAGCAGAAATAGTCACTAATAAAACAAGTAGAATGAGTAAAAAATACTCATTTCTAGATTGTTTACAGTGTTTGAAATGGTGAAACTTGTTTGCAAGGTTTTCTGTAATTCAAGATCAGAATCGCCCATTTCACTGTTTTAATCATGGGGGTTACTAATTTAGCTAGTAAATTAACTAAATAAGTAATTAGGGTTAGTTATTTAGTTATTTAGTTTCAAATGCTGTCAAGATTAAATTTTACTTTCGCAGTGCGCAGAATTTACTACATATTCTAATGAATCAACTTCACAGTTTGGATAGTTTGTTTTCAGATCACTAAATTTCACTGTTTTAGTATAAGTATGTTCATGGTTTCAATAAGTCAAATATACCAGTCACTGTGTTAACAAGTGCATATTCTCTATTTTAAATCAGTTATTAATTTTCTCAAATGAATTTCCTTTTACTCGAATTGGCTCTAACTTCATCTCTGGCATTACTACCTCATTACTTCAAGTTAGTAAAAATGTTAGTGCATTCTACAGACTGCTTTTCAGTTGTTAATATTGTAAAGAAAAATCATTGTCTCAGGTGCAAAAATCTAAGATTGAAGAGCAATTTCTTAAAACTATTCTTTCTCAATGTAAAAAAAGGCATTATTGAGAGACTTGGAAGTTGTCGTGGCAGATAAGAATAAAGCAATCGCACGAGGCTCGATAAGGCCTCTCTTCTTGGTTTCTTGGCTTTACATTCCTCGAAGTATTGGCACGAAGAAAATCGACGCTTCTTTATGTGCACTCTGAAGAATCGATTTTTTTGCGAGTGTACAACTACTTGAGTTTTACTATGCTTCAAGATACGTAGGAAAATTCAGAGAGCGATTTTTCAATGAAACTTGAACTACAATTTTTTACAAATTTCTGAGGAACAAAAACAAGAAGGCTTTTTTGTGTTACGCAGCAATAGCCATTTTTAACTATGTATAAAAATTCATGCAGATGAAAAATTTGGGAAAATTTCGCATGAATTTCCTGTAGAATTTTTGAGCATTTTAAAAAAGGTACTTTAAATGGTGCAAAATTAAGAGAGACTTAAAAAATTATATTTGCTCGACTGGAAACAGTTTTCTAGCATGCAAGTTAAAAATTCTTCATGTTTCACAAAAATCTAATTGTAAATGAAAACCAGCTGTGGTTTATTGAAATCCTCGAAAATAGAAAGGGCTACATAAAAAACATAAATAAAAATTTACAAGTTTATAAGTTCGTAAAACTTTGTTACAGAACTATCAAACAATTCTTAAAAATTTACATAAAATTCAGAAAGTGCTAGAAAATATTGGACAGCTTCTTTTTGAAAGGAACTTGAAAATTTTCGAACCTGCATAACTAATATTTTCTAAGTTACAATTGATTAAATAATTTTTCAAATGATTGTATATGATAATTATTACCAATAACAAACAAAAAATGTCCGTTTAAAATTTTACCAGTTTTTTTAATTTAGACTTTTTCAACTTCTTTGACAGTTTCACTTGCAAAAGTTTTGACAGTTCACACGTTTGACACTTATGACAGTTAATCAAGTTTAGAAAATTCCTTTTTCTGTTCAATAACTCTACACAAAAAACTCCATTCTTTTTTCCATACCTGATTGTCTAATCCATTATTACTCCCATTATAAAGCATAGAACCATGATTAGACGAGGAGTTCAGTGGTGTGCCACCAAGGTTCGTGGTTCCACCCACCCCCACTACGCCCTCGCTTCGCTCCATCCTAAAGGACGTCGAATCCTGAATTTTTTGAGATCCTTAATTTCACTTGTTTGTTCACAAAATTCGTCTTTCAGAGCATTTCCTCCCAACACAAAACTAATCGCGTGAAATTTGTGCGTCTTTAACACCCACTCGTCCAATTAATTGCGTAAGTCAACACCATGACTAATCCTGGATATCACGACCACATACTTTGGCATCGTTTTTCACTTGCTATTTCACGCTGGGCGACGAAACTCTGATAAAAAAAGACGTTTTCAAGGATTTTCAACCAGGTTTTGAAAGTTGTTCCAAATGACGTGGTCTAGGATTATGCATTTTTTCACGTACGTGAGAATGTGCTGTTTTGGTGGAATTCGATTGAAACTAGTGTCGAATAAACATTTTTTTTTTCCTATCACGTTTTGAAAAATTTTTCTTTTTTTGGAAGTTGGGAAATTTCGGAAGTTATTGATTACCATAATTTTTTCAGCAAATACATTATGGGCGTTGAAACAGTATTTGGAAAGAAAATTCCTATAAATAGTTTTTTTCTATTATGCATGTTTTTCAAGGAAATTTGTTGACATTTTTATATGCTTGTAATGACGAATAAAAACATTACTGCAAGAAATAGCTTTTCAAATTAAAAAAAGAAAAAGAAAAAGTTGGTATGAATGATGTACTTTTACTATTATTTTTACTGATTTGTACAGTTGGCTTTTTCTCAGGGTCAAGTGAAAATACTAAAAATTCAAAATTCAGTGAATTGCTACTTTGAAACGTGAAATTTATTTGTTTCTATTCACTTAAATTTTAGAGTAAAATTTCACTCTTTCATTTTTTACATATTTGCACGATTTTTTACTCGAGCTAGAAAACTTGTAGTGAATTTGGTAATTTTATTCTTTAGATTGAATTCTGGTGATTATTTATTTATACATGATAAAAACTTCTATTCATTTTTTGGATTCATCTACGGTATTTCTTAACATAATTTTAGTTGCACAATTCTACATTATTTATCAGCCTGTGGTTTCAACTTGTTATAATTTACAAGGATATCATTCATTTTTCTCTAGTCTTTGCGAGAAATACACACTTCAGTTTTCTTATTTTCCTTATAATTTCATAAATTTTATTATATATTTTGTTCATGACGTATTGCTAAGAGTTTTTAAATTGATAGTAACACATTTACATATTATTTTCATTTTTTCTGAGCCAACTTCGATTCCTAAACTTGCCAATTTTCCTTTCGTTTTGTCCACGTATTTATTCTTTTACATCACTAGTAGCGAATGTAGGCACTTTCGCCACGTTTCGCGTATAGAAAATTCTACTTTCGACACGTTGTGATGGAAAATATTGTACTCAACTTTTGCAGAAAAAAGCTCCTTCTGCAAGCGTTGAGTAAATGTAGCTATTTCATCTTATATTTTCGTATCACCTCTGTTTTCATAACTGTTCTTCATGCTACCTCATATATTTTTTTTTAACAGTTTTACATCGTTTTAGTTTTTTGCACGTTCTTCAGATAAACATCACTGCTTAGAAATATTTGCTTTTACTGCCATTTGATGCATTGTTAGGCAAATATTGATGAGATATAAGATATTTTTGTTTATCTAAAAATATCAAATACTCTGAAACTAGTGTTTTATCTGCAACAGTTACTTATTTTTAAAAAAAATCAATATATTCCCTTATTCAATTATGGCACAATATTTGAGTGACTGATGTTTTTAGTAAGAACGAAGAATTTTCGACCATGAAAATTGGAAAATATTTAATTCAAAGATTTATTTCAAGCCTCAAACATAACGAAAATTTTTTTCATTTTCTTAAACTGCATATACCTATCAACTGAAATATTTATTCACTCATACAATAACTTGTTCTTGCAATTATTTGAACAATAACTATCTAGCATATAATCATTCAAACATTTCCTTTTTTCTAACTTTATCTCATTTCCGGTGATTCACAAAAGATTGTATGAACATGAGCATGTACTTAAAAAACATAAAGCGTAGTGAATTCTCAGTTTTTGTAACAACATCCAAAAACATACTGAATTATGAAAACACCGTATGTGTAAATATTGAAATAATTTAAATGTTAACATCTGAAATAAACACTTTTAAAAACTATTAGATCTCAAAGACTTTTAGAAAACTTATATTCAAGTATTCTTACGTGATATGATTTCATGTGACAAGTTTTACAGTATGAAAAAATTGAGTTTATGAAATTGAATAGAAACTAAATTGTATCATAAAACTGTCCACCTTCTATATATATAATATAATATAATATTCAAATTTGCGAGAGCTGAGGATTGCATCATATTAATACATATGTATGTACTCATTGTAGATTTTTCAGCTTAACTTTAAAAAAAAATCATGGTACTTCCAAACATTGTATGAACTACTTTTACTCACAGAATGGAATCTTTACTATCAAAATTTTTCCTAACTTGAAATCAGTAGAATATTTCAATTTTTGATACTAGTTCAAATTTTGGATTAATTTGAATTTTTCTCAGGAAAACTGCATTGGAATTCGGAATTCTGAACTCAAAACATGCGTATGATTATACAATTTAATTCATTTTACTAACTCAAATTCTATTACTAGTAAACTACACAGTGTATTTCATTATGTGTATTACATTTTTGATTTACTTTTGTTTAACTTCTGACCCAGAAGCAATACATGTTTTAAAGTCTCAAAATCACTTTAAGTATGTTGAATATAAATTATAGACAAACACTCGTCATGTATTGCACTATTTTTATATATAGTTGAGTATTATTTTGAAGGAAATTTCATGCTTCACAATTCAGTTTTTAAAGTTTTCTGAGATCCTTTTACCTGAATGAATGAATGATGTCATTTTAACTATCTTGTAATAAAAAAATTGATTTTGAAAATCACAAAAATAACTGCCTATAGTCGAATATATCAAGTTGAGAATTTATAAATCTGATTCATACTTTTTAAGGACACACTTTCAGAGTTGCAGTGAATTTCATGCAATCCCTTAATTCGACAAAACTATACACAAGTAAATCAAATATTCGCTCATCAAACCCAGTGAATGTCATCGAGAAAAAAAACGGAAATTATCCGACTACTGAAGTTCTTTTTAAGATTTTTCATCACATGTCAAACCTCAGAATAATCTTAAGTATTATGTTACCGTACAGCATTATCAGTAATAAATATAATTTAAAAAAGTAAACTGCATTCAAATTCCAGTAACAAATCACTCATGTGGCAAATATTTTGAAAATCATATAAAATCACAAATCAACAAAATCACTTCGTATCCTGAGTTCCCAACTTCTCTCAAAACGAAAAATCATTACAACCGTATGACTGTAATTATTTTACCGACAATTTTTTTCACAAAAACCATGTACATGAAGTTCCGAATGTTTAAAATAAAACGAAAAAGGAAAAAAAGACAAGTTTTTAAGGAAAATGTTCCTGTTGTTTTTAAAGATTTATTGATATGAACTTTATACCCACGAAAAAATTTTTTCACAGAATGCTCCAGATGACAAGAAATCCAAAATTCATTCAATTTCTCTTTTCGTTTTAATTTTAAAAGTTAGGAACTTCAGGTACATACAAAAACCTTCCAACGTTCGTTTAAAAAACGCATGTTATTCTATTCTAGAAATCTATTCTATTCTAGAAATAGAAATAATTTTTTTTGCTTCTCTTACATTTAATTTAAAAAACCTGCAGTAACTTCAATATCATAGATCTTCATTTTCTTAATTTCTTTTAAAAATTAGGTATACATTTTTGAAAATTTCATTCTTGGAGCTTTTGAGATTTCGGAATTCTAAAGTTGGGATCTTTCAGGCTTGGAACTTAAGAAACTTTAGTACAAACTGTATTGGAACTTTTTACTTGGAACTGTCGGTCTACTGTTTTGGAATTTCTGTCTTACAATCATTAAAAAAAAAAAACCTTTTTAAACTTAATTTAAAAAACCTACGTTTTCTATTTCATAGATATCATTTTTGTACATGTACCTGAAGTTTCAAACGTTTAAAATTAAAGGAAAATAAAAAATATATGAATTTTTGGATTTTTCATCATGAAAGGACGTTTGAAAAATATTATTTTAGGGAGCATCAAGTTTGTTGTTACGATCGAAAAATGTTCAAAAGCAGCTAGAAAATTTTTTTCTCCAATATTAACTCATAAATTTTTTTCGTTTAATTTTAAACGTCTCGAACTTCAGGCACATTTTTTGTACTTGTTTTGCATTGGATTGGATTGGATATGCCACTTTAATTTCATGTATCTTCATTTTCTTTGTTTTTTTTGGATTTGGAAATATTGAATATTTCATTCCATCGTAACTTTTACAATCTAGAATTTCTAAACTTGGGATCTTTTACGCTTAGAACTTTGGTACAAACTGTATTGAAACTTTTTACTCGGAACTGTCGGTTTGGAATTTTCGTCGTGCAATCATTTTTTAACAGAAACCTTCCAACATTCCATTAAAAAAAAAAAAAAACGTTAAATTCCATGTCACAGACATAACTTTATTGCTTTTCCTACCTTCAATTTAAAAAACGCAAATAACTTCAATTTCATACATCTTCATTTCTATGAATAATAACTTGAAATCAATAAGAATAGCAACTGGAGATGAATAAATATAACTTCAAAAAATGAAAAAAAAATCATTATTAGAACTTTCAAGACATGGAATTTCCAAACTTAAGTATCTTTCAAGCTGGAAACAACTATTTCGAAACTTTCGTCGCACAATCCTTCATTCCACACAAACACCACCCTCCCACAACCCGTAAATCCAAGAAAACCTCGCACCATTTTCTCCAACTACCCCCGGAAAAGGCACGTGCACCCCGAACACGACTCCATATACGTATTCTGCTTCGCGTGCACCGAAGAGCGGCTCGCGACTCGCGACTAAAGACTAAAGCGAGTTATACCTGACCAGTTTATACCTGGCTGGTTCACCTGTTTTTGCCTCTTTCCCCCTTGGCACAAACCGTCTCTCTCTTTCTTACAAGTTTCTCGTTTACTACCCCCCTCCCCTCCTTATTTCGCTCTCCCCCCACCCTCACGCACGAACGGAACGGAACGCAGCCTCCTTCTCGTTCTCCTTGGCTCTCTCGCGAAAAGCGTCACTTTCTTAAGGATTTTCAAGCCCGCGATTGCGACACGCGAAATCTCGCCTTTCACTGAACCCAATCTGAACCCATGAACAACGAAACGACAAAGCAACGCGAAATTTCGCGATTTCGCAAAACTTTTATGTCATTCTTAAGAACATTAGAGGTCAAGATGTGCGATCGTGGCTCGGGTGGGGGGAGTGCGTGAGGTGCGGCAGGAAGGGGGAGGAAAGGCATCGGCACCGGTTTGGCGTTCTTCTCTTGTAGCCGGTTTTAGAGGCTCCGGGTATTTCTCTTTTTCTTGGTGGCCCGAAGAAGGTGGAGGGCGCGGCGGGGTTGTTGTTGTTCTTTTTTTTTTATTTTTCTCTCTTTTTCGAGTCTTTTATTCGTGGCGTTCTTTTTTCGAAGAGGGAAGGCTTTGATACGGGGGAAATGACAGGTCCCTTGATATTCGGGGCCACGTACGGTTCATTATGCGAAGGCACACGCGAATTCCCTTTCGACGAGGTGAGTTCTGGTTGAGGCCAGACAGGGCTCGAGCTTGAGCACGAGTGAAATTGGAGAGATTTTTTTTCTTTCCGAGATTTTCGTTGGTTTGATGGGAAATTTGGGTATGATGGGTGGAGTATATTGGGACTTGATTGAAGGAGGGAATGTGAATGAGTCATTGTTTTTCATTGAGATGAGTTTGTTTTTTTCATGGCATTTGGTGGGACGATGGGATCTTTTTTTGTGGTAGTAGGCTTCGAGCACTTTTGTCATACCCTGGCAAACAATCTTCCACCGAACTTGAACCTTCGAAGGTTATAATTGGGTTAAAGTTCGGTTGTAAATTTTTCAAGTGAAAAAAGTAGGCCTTAGGCACGATATTTTTGCAAGGGATGGCATTGGTTTATCATGTTTGATTATTTATTGGGAAATTCAATCGTCAGAACTATACATTTTGCCTTTTAATTGTTACTTTATTTTTTTTCATGCCTGGAACTTCCTTGAAATATTTAAAAACGCAATAAGACTGTAAAGACGATGCAGATAACTAAAATCATTTTGACGCGCTCTACGTTGTAGAATGCGTTAATTTTAAATATTTTTTATTAAAAATTGTAAGCTATCAATAGATACGCGTACATTGAGAAAATTCCAGCCATTGTTGGGTTCCACCTCGGCTTCACGAAAATTCAACTCACTTTTTCTAAAATTGGTTTATTCAACTCTATAAACGTCGTACTATAAGCGGTGTAAGTGTTCGATTTTTATGCGCACCGGAGCTGGAAGTGGGGCCTTATTATAGTGCCCCTCGCGTATTATCATCGTCGCCGTGGCACGTCGTGTGGGCTATAGATATGATAACCCGAAATATTAAATCTAGATCAGTTCACAATGATGAAATATTTACCTAAATAAAGGATTACGTGCCTCGATAGAGGTCAACACGTTATATCTAACAAATCCTGATATCGTTGGTTACACAACACCATAAAAAAAGAAAAAATAACAATTAAAGGCAAAATTTATAGTTCTGACGATTAAATTTGCCGATAAATAATCAAACATGATGAACCGGTGTCATTACTTGCAAAAGTATCGTGCCCAAGGCCTATTTTTTTCATTAAAAAATTTACAACCAAACTTTAACCCAATTATAACCTTCGAAGGTTAAAGTTTGATTGCCAGGGTTTTGAGAATTTTTCGAGGTATTTTGATAAAAGTATGTATCGCGAAAGTTCAAGAATTTTGAAGAATAATTTGCATAGCTTAATTGCTTTATTTCTGACATTTTCAAAGGTTCTTGAATGCTAATAACTAGATTTATGGTGACAAGTTGGAATGTTCTACCTGCTTATAATTGGCAGTTACAAAGTAATTTCCCAAAATTCTGCAATTTATATATTTCTTGAGTTTCCAGACTGGACCCAACATTTCATATTTATTTCGATGGTTGTGGAAATTCGGTATTTGAAATTAAATTGCATTAAAATAGAGAATTAGCCTATTTTTTAATGACTGAAACTCTTTGAGAAGAATAAAAGTCAAAATTTTCAAATTACTGTCAAATTTTTGAACTTGAACTTCGTTGATTACGCAATATTCGAATTTTTTAAAATACTAAATTCAAAGTTTACATCCAATACTTGAATTTCTAAAGATTCTTCAACAAATATTTCTGAAACGTGGTAGTAAAAAATAAAAAATGATCACCAAATTGCCATGATACAATTCTAAATCACAAGGACGAATCTCCTCAGATTCTGCATTTTACACCATATCGAATTTTAAACTCTAGGTTTTTTATTCGCTTTCGAATTTTCCATTATTTTCAAATTAAAATTGAACAATATGTGGCATGGAACGAAGAAATCGACCTGGTAGCCTTAAACGTTTTGGTAAATAATCCTACTCAAGGAAATTAGAAAGTAAGCCGAAACGTTCGGGGATGCTAGGTCGATTTTTTCGTTCCAAGCCACACATTCAAATTTCTAATTTTTCTTAGAACAGAAATTCTTCCAATCGTTATAATTTTGATTTTAACAGATTAACACTCAGAATATCTAAAATATCGGATTCACTCACCTTTCTGAATCTTGTATTTTTGATTTTGAGTTTTTTATATTCTGAATTTCGAAATATTTCAAATGCCATGAACAACAACTTTTGAAATACTAATAAAAAATTCAAGCCATTAATCCTAAAAGTTCAGAAATCCTGTAGATTTTCAAAGAACCATAAATTCAAACTTTTAAACAGTAAAGTCAATTTTTAAAACTGTTTTGTCTGAGAAGGGATTGTTCGTCCTCTTCTCAACAAGCTATTATAAAAATCAATGATTTGGCTATTTGGGGTGACAACTTTTATTTTACATACCAACAAATTTATTTATTTTTTTTTCTAACTATGAGACGGAATTATTCGTCTCTTTTTCAACTAGCTATAGATTTATAAAGAAAAATGGCCTAGCTATTCGGAGTTCCAAATTTTGTATAATATACCCAAAAATTCGCGAAATTGATTGCATTTTACAATCACTTATGGAAAACTCCGCAACCTAAGAAGCTATTACTCAAAATGGAATTTAATCTCATGTCAGATCCAACGTAATACTGACGTCAGACATTGGCCAAAAATCTGACGTGAAATCTCACCTTAGATCTGAGGTTGGATCTTTTGACAGATTTTTTTCTGACCTCAGATTTGACGTAAGACATGACGTTTAAGATTGGCAAAATTTTATTTTCCAGTATACCTAATTTCAGGTTTTCAGGTTACCTAAGTTCTGGCGAAAATTACAAATATAATGCATGAAGTCCGGTATATTCGAATGAAATTCATATGATTTCCTTGGTACGGCGATAAAAGTAGCAAAATGACAGTTCCAATATAAAAAGTTCCAATTAATTATTCTTCCGATGACAAAAGTTCAAATCCATTCAAACATTTTTCCAACGTCAAAATATCCAATACACATTTGTTTCGTTAACATCTTAATTTACTAAATATGTATTTTCTTTATGAAAACCTTTCAACATTTGATTAAAAAAACGTATGGAATTTTATTTCATCGATATTACCCCGAGTCGAAAAATGTCAGTGAGGATTTTGAATTTAATTTCAGGATATTGAATGAATTAGTCGATTGAATGATCTGCAACGATCTTGCTCTAAAGTCTTCATTTTATACTCAAACCTTTACTAAAGTCCCGTTCTAGTACATTGAGAAAAAAATGAGAATATCAAATCAACGCCAATTCATCCTGTAAAAAACGGTCTTCCTGGGCAATATGAGGACTTTTTCTAGCTTTTTTAGAACATTATGTCATAAAAATTGTGTAAGGACTTTTGAGCACTTTCTAGGCACTATACTGTGGCTTTAACGATGTATGAATACAATAAAAACAAGTAGTTTGTGCATATAATTAAGACAATATCAGTACTTTTAGGATATTTTGATGACAAAGGCTCGGTATCTTTTTTGCTTGTCTAACATATGTATAGCTTAAATTTCATAAAACTTCATTTTCTTAATTTCTTTCGGAATTTTTACATTTTTGGAAACGTCATTCCTGGAACTCATGAGATTTAGAACTTCTGAACTTGGGATCTTTTAGGCTTGGAACTTTAGAACTTTGGTACTAAGCGTATTGCAACTTTTTGCTTGGAACCGTCGTTTTGGAATTTTCATCCTATAACCCTTTTCTTTCGCCGACCATATTATTTTAAGATTCATCGCGTAAGTCTGGTAGGCATGCTGGGGAAGAGCTCGCGCGTTACTTAGGCAGGTAGCCGCAGGACGACTTCTTTCCAAGCAGGAAGGAGCAATGCGAGGGCGTGGTTTGTACTCGAATATTGAACCCCCTGTACGTCCTCACTTCGGGTCACTGCTCCTTCTCTATCCCATTACCTCCTCGCAGATTATTTTACTTGTTTTATTGGCTCGATTTCATGAATCAAAGGAGCATGTCAAGTTTTCGCGCATTCCGCTCTTGGCTCGTGTTTCTCGGCTTTCGAAACGAGGGCGATGCACTAAGTGCAATTGTCTCGTGAAGCCTGATACTTGTCATATATATGCATTTCAAATTTATTTTAAATTTCACGCTCTGGTAGGATTTCACACAACTGCTTCTACAGCGGAGAATTCATTGATGATAGAGGAAATTGGAATGCCACTTCGAGTAGTTTTAAGATCCAAAAATTTTATTTATCGTTCATTTTATGTTATTTTGTAGGGGTTTTAAATTTAAATTCAATTTCAAAGTGAATTATCTGCAATTACTTGATCATATGTATAAAAGTTTATTTGGACACATTATTTGATTTTACAGTATTTTCAAGGCTTAAGAGTGTCTTTTTTAAAAAAAGCATAATCTTTATTTGGTTTTTCGTTTGGCAGAATGTTTTCAGTGACACATTAAATTTTATGTACAAGTAAATTTGAAATCCGCAAAAATCATTAGAACGTCTTACGAAGTACTTTTTCAAGAGGTTTTGTTTCATTGCATTACATTCATCATAGTATTCATAATTTTAATTCATAATTCTGCGTTTCAAAACTGTGCAATATTTCACCTCTTTAATCTAAAAATTTCAGTTAAAAGTTGATTCTTAGGTGAATTTTTTGTCCCGAATATCCATGAAATTGCAACCTAATTTATCTGTTTACTTCTTTTCTTTTTCTTAAACGAAAGATTCATTCAATGTTACAAAAACTGTAAAATAACCTATTCTTGAAGTTTAGTTAGTAAAGAAAAAAAGAGAAATAACATATTCAGAATCACTGCTTGCAACTCACAGCTTTCAAAGAGTAACGAGCATAAAATGTGCAATTTTTCAATACTTTCTCACAATGTAAACAGGGCTAGGAATTCGCATATAAACTTGTAATTTCATTGAGTGTACGCACTCAACTGATTGATGGACTCGTAACACAAATTACATTATTCATATAATGGTACATCATATCACGTGATATCATCTGCAGATACTCCTGTTATGTACTCTGCTTTCATTATTCCCTCTCTTTCATCCTCTCGTTCGGTATTCCGGTCAGGGTAAAAAATCCCGCTTGTTTCGCGTTTGAAGTAAACCTCGTAAAGATTCTCCTCGATCAACGGGAAATTTAAAAAGACCGTTGGCATAAAACAGTCTAGACAAAACTACTATTTTCGTAATGTTAATCACGTAATTGCAACTTGAAGACAAATGTTTGGACGTTGCAAAAAATATATTACTGAGAATTTTGCAAGTTTATGAAAAATTCGAAACTAGAATTCATGAGAAACAAAGAATGGACAGAATTTTATCATGACACTTGCAATCAGTGTTTTTTGGTAAGTTCCTTTTCCACATTTTTAATTTTAGAAAAGAGTTTGATTTCGTTTTTTTTACCTTTTGTGGCCGTTTACCTGAACGAAAATCTAAGGTCTAAAAACTTCAAACTTCAAGAGTACAGTAAATAAAAAGTATAAATTACAAATGATAAAATAAGTGAAAATTATCAGAAATCTAAAACTCAGTGAAGTATAGAGGACAAAACAAATGTTTTCATTAGAGTTCTTAGAGTTAAATAATATTTTGAATTTTAATCTTCCTGACTCAAACATTAGAACTCTACTCGTTTTAGAAGAATTTTTTCTAAAATAAAATTCTAAACATAAATTTTTGGCATGAACGTAGAAAATAAAAAATTGAACAATTGTTTTACCCCAGTGAATTATAGAGAAAAATAAGAATCTGTAAAAATGATAAAAATTGGAAAAACTTCGAACCCTGAAGCATCGATGTCTAAATTTAATAAATATTTATTTTAAATATTAGAATTATAAAGCATAAAAATCTTCAAAAGTCCACAAAAATACTAAAACTCTTTCGGATCATTTAAACTCTAAAGGAATACTTGAAATAATAAAATTTTATCATGTTATCTGAAAAAATACCTACTATTTGCAAAACTTTGGGTTCTAGAAAGTTAAATTCTAGAAAATGGATATAGTAATCTATGGTAATAACAAAAAAATCAAAAAAAATTTCGGGAATACAAGGATTCTATGAAACGGGAAAAATCTATGTAGATGCCGTTTTCTTAGAAATTTTAATTACTGAACATAGATCGAAGTTTGAGTTCTAGATCATCAAATTCTAGAAATCTAAAGAATGTATAAAAATACACGAAACCTATAAAAATACTCAAAAATCCTTCAAAGTTTCATTAATGCCAAAAAAATGAGAGAAATACTAGAAATGTTACAAAACTTAAAATTATGTAGACATTATTTTCTAGAAACCTTATAAAACTTTAAGTCTGCATACATGTCATCCTAATTTGTACATACATATAGAAAATCATAAAAATACCAGGAAATTATTTCAATGATAGAAAAACTTAAAAAATACGTGAAAAAAGTACTGTAAATCCATACATATATGTAAAAGCAACTGTTTTTTGTAAAATCAATTTAAACTCTCAAAATCGTTGGAAGTTTGAACACTATAGTATTAAATTCTAAAAATCTATAGAGCGATCCATAGAAATACTCGAAGTAAAAGTACGAGAAAGTATTACACCATAATTGAATAAATATCATAGAATACGAACATCCTAGAAGTCTACAAAATATCTAAAATCTGGGCAGTTATACAATTTTCTGAAAATCTATAAAAAATTTTATATTTAAAATTTCAATATTAATAGAAAAAGTTTTGAACTTCAATTTTTAGAGCACCGAATTCTAGAGAGATGAATAGCAATCCATAATAATACATGAAAATCCTTCAGGCTTTACCAATTCTACAGAATTATGAAAAATACCAAAGGTACTAGAAAAAAGAAAGAAAAATTTTTACCTTAGTGACTTGAAAATCACAAAAATTAAATTCCATTTCATTTAGTACCAATATGAAAAATGTGCGACTCTAGACTCCAAAAGTTGTATAACTTTCAAATCCCGAATTTTAAAAATCGCAAATTCATACTCCTGTCACCAGATCGTCAAAGATAAAAAATTCAAAAATCTTTAAGGGGTTACATACCTTTTTGTACGGACGAATGGAGAATGGGTTGGAGTATTTTTTAAAGTATGTAGCAATAATGTTATGATACCAAAGTTATTGTTTTTTAATAGTGTATTTTTCACTTGAAAAAAACAAGTATTTGTTCATAAAAAAATATCAAAAATTGGCGGAGTTATGGCCCTTTCCCCGAAACAACTTTTTTATTGAAGAGGATTGCGGTGACCACGACGCAAGTCGAATAGCTCAAGGTAAATTAGATAATCTAAAAAATTTCATTAGTCTAGGAATGTATCTAGTTCTTGAACGGTTGAAAAAATAAATATTACGTTCTTTCTGTATATGCAAGAACGTTTCCCGCAAAATTTCGATTTTACGAAATCTGCAAATTTTAATGAAAAATCCTTATTTCCAAAATAAAAACTTTTCTATAAAAAAGCGATCATTCACGAACTAGATATATTCCTAGACTAATGAAATTTTTTTGATTTTCTAATTTAACTTGACTTGTTCGACTTGCATCGTGGTCACCATAAGCCAGCCTCTTCAGAAAAAAAGTTGTTCGGGAAAAGGGCCATAACTCCGCCAATTGTTAATATTATTTTAAAAACAAAAACTTGTTTCTTTCAAGTGAACAATACACTATTAGAAAACAATAACTTTTGGGACATGGCATTATTGCTACATACCTTTAAAGTTACTCCAAACCATCCTCAATTTTTCCGCAGAAAAAGGTATATAATCCCTTAAAGAAATTTATTTTTTCTCAACCCCCCCCCCCCCCACCCTTGAAGATTTTTTCTGCTACACTCCTAGGTAATCCCTTTTAGGAAAGAAAATATTGAATATTTTTCTTGGGAACTGTGAATCTAGACCAAAAATGATCAAAAAAATATAATGTGGCTCAAAAAAAAAAAAAATTGGACAGAAAATTGCGCACGTTCGCAGCCTTATTATCTAGTGTATCCCAGGGTATGAATTACGCTAATTGTAAGTTCTTAATCAGAGACGTAGGATTGATAGCGCTTTTTGCATTAAACGTGGTAACGTAATGACACGATTTTCTTTGATATCTGAGAAACGAGAGGAGGGAGAGAAAAAAGCAGTATTTACTTTGCGTATGGTATTTATACCGTCAACGGTGCATGAACTATGTAGTGATTAATCGCGCGAAAGGCCGAGTGCTACGCCCGACAATTACCTGTCGCGGAATATGCTAGGAATGCTAATACCGAACTCGGCTACACATATATATCGCATTTCCACGGTGAACGCTCGTTTCATGCAACTAGACCGGAATGCATCAGGTTATAAGTGCTCGCTTTTCATTATTCCCTGACTTATCTAACTTGGCGAGCGTCCAGAAATAGCCATATAGGTCGAAAACTGCCCATTTTTCCCGCTCCATTGTTTTCTCTTTTCACCCTTGTGGCGTAAGTTTTCATTTTTCCCATCATGCAATAAAGTCGTTTGAGAAAGTTTAGAGATTTTTCCCGTGATCAGGGTGTTTACTAATCGAGTGGAGTTATATGGGAATTCTCTTATTGAAAGCGAAATCAGGAAAAATTGGAAGAGAGTACCCAAAATTAGGAGTTGAAAATTTTTATTCTAAAGAATTCCACAAGATGAACAAATATTCAACAGTAGAATCAGAGAATCTGAAAATCTTAATGTTAGAACTTGTTAAAAACAGAATTTCACAGAAAAATGAGAAAATAGGCAATCATAAAATTTGTAGGATTTTTGAGCTTTGTAATTTTCAATCTTTCCTAGACATAAATTAAAAATTGTCCGTTTTTTGTTTCGAAGGGATTAAAAAATGTAGAAATAATCATTACGACTGTTAAAATCATAAAAATTTCAAAATGTTCAGAATTGAGAGCGTTTTCAAGTTTTTTGTTTGATACTTGATAATCTTAGAATTTAGATGGGGATTCAATCATTTACAGTTAAAAATGTTAACATTTTTGCTCCATTTGACGTTAATGAGAAGATATACATATTCATGAATTCATAAATTTTAACTGAAATGACGTTCGGATTTCTCATATATATACCATCGCATTTACAAAGTTCAAGAAATGAAATCGAATAATAAAAAAAAAGATCTTCAAAAACTTTATTTAATACCACAACGAATTAAGCGTATAAATTTCGAAACTATTATATCAGATACACTGAATTCAAATAAAAGTTTGTTCAATGTTTTGATTACATTAATTTCCCATTTAAAAATTTTTATCTAGAAATTACAAATTCGAAAATCAAAAAATTCCAGAGCATCAGAATACAAATTTCTTACGTTTTCTACATGAATCAAGCGATTTCAGAGCCCAAAAATTCGGAAATATCAAAAATCAACTACAGGTTCATGAAATTCATCAATTTAGAAATGAAATTAACAAAAATTTATTGCTCGTATATTACGCAAATCTGAAGTATCAAAACTTTTATTCTAAAAAGTCAATATGTACAAAATCTAAAAATTTAAATTGTCTGAAACTTACTTTTAGAAAATTAACAAATATTAACTGTTAATTACAGGCAAAACCTGCGAAAGACAGTACGTTTTAGATTTTAAACATGTTTTTATTGATGTCTTTTTAAAGTGCGATGCTCTAATTACATTTTTTATTTTGGTCTATCCTTCAATGTTTTTATTGTTTTTTTCATTATCGTATTAGTACGTATGTCGAGACACTGCCTAGGTTTTAAAATTAAATATTTTATTCATCGTTTTGACTAGTTTTATGATATTTTTTTCTCTTCCAATTACATTATCAATTTAATGAATACGACAAAATCAGAACATAAAAACGACAAATTAGTGCAAAATCCGTTTATAGCACTATCTGGAAATTGTTTCTGGCAAGAAAACTTATCTTGTTGCAAAAAAAAAGGGAAATAAAAATTCACACTAGAGAAAACGTTCATATTAATTACACTTACTGTTATCAGTGCATAAATACACGTATAAGGAAGTGAAAATCAAGAGATACTTTGAAACGGAGATGAAAAGAAAGATCGTAAAAGCATCTTCATGTGCTTCATGCAATTTTCTAAATTCTAGCCATCAAGTATTTTAATTTATATATCACACGTTACAGCCTATTAATCAAACTTACCATTTACATTTATTAGAATCTTTCGAGTGAAATATAGGTTACTATCTGAAACGTAATTGGATACCCATTTCGGGAAAAATTATGAAGGCTAGTAAAAGTTGAGTGCACGTTTTTTCGCGGACTGTAATTACAATTTTAATCGGGGAAATGATCACGGTTGGTCATTTCAAGATTGGAACCATGACATTGAAATATACAGCAGATGAAGGATAAGTTTTAATAAATTATCGTATTCACTTTTCGTTATAATTTACTTATGTGACTTAAATGTCACTCGAAAAAATGTTCAAGTAGGCTATAAATAATTCGAGTTTGTTTTGTTGTATTGCAGACAAATAGTGTTTGAGAATAATCAGGGGCATATCAAAAATGGTGGTTATAATTTTCAAAGTGCTAAAAGCGTATGTAACGATTTCAGAAAAATTGAAACTTTTACTAAATTCAACAAAATTATTATAAATGATTTTTTGTTTATAATTCATAACTTTATCATCAAAGTCATAGAAAACATTGAAAAAAAGGTAATGCCAGTTAACAGCGCTGTGATATTTTTTGTGAAAAAATCAATTTATTTACACATAAAGTTTTCCCTAGAATTAGACAGTACTTTATTGTCTAAAATAATTAACGCTTTATTTTCCGTTCTCAATGGCAGTCAGTAATAATTGTAGAAAATACCTTAAAGTACACTTAATATTAGCTCACACAGTAAAAAATTAACATGATTTATCATACTGATCGCAACAACTCGTTTTCTAAGTAATTTTACGTATGATGTACAACTGTGGTTTTTTGGTATAAACACGAGGAACTTGCAAACACATATGAATAGGTAATAAAAAATACTTATTTCCACCAAACTCATAAATAAAATATTACGAAGGGTGCCGGATTACATTTCGACTTTGAGCTATATCACATAAAAATTTCAGCAAAATTTGCTAAAAGTCTTAGTCGTACCTTTGCAAAAATACTGAAATGACATTTAAACAAAATTTAGAAAAAAAAAATTCTAATTTTACAAGAAACAAGGAAAACAGAGTACGTTAAATTTTCATTTTCTTTGAAAAATAATTTTAAAAAACTTATTCCAATTTTTTTCTATTACAATTTCTGTACTGTCATTAATGTAACTATGGAATAGTTTGAGTGAAAAAGCTCATCGATAGAATTTTAGATTAGTGGTTTTTCGGTTAATTAAAAAAAACCTCATAATTACAATGGAAAATATCAAAAGTCAGTGCCAAGGCCGGTCAATTAGTTCAGCCAGAGCAATGGACAAAACCTTTTCATGGGAAGAATCACACCCATTGTAACATTGGCTCTAACGTCTTACGGAAAGACCGGAAGCGACGCGTTTGTCGTTCGAAACAAAGAAAACTGAATAACTTTTACGCCTCCAAGATAAGCTGTGCATATTTTACGACTTGCAAAAAATATTCCTTACCCTTTTGAATTTTTTCATTAGGCTTGCAGTTATTAAAAAAAAAAAAAATTATTAATGACTGAAGTTTAATTTTCTTCCGGAAACAATTTTTTGAGTTATCTTTGAACTCGATATTCAAACTCGATAAGCATCAGTTTTTATCACAATCAGATTGGAATAATACAACCTCGCTATTTTGAAGAGCTAAAAAACAAGTTACCTGAAATGATAAGAGAATTTAAGAAACAAGACTTTAGACCACTGGAAAATCCAAGAAATTAATTATTGACTTTCAGAAAATTTAAATCTGTTCTACAGGCTTAAAAAAATGTAATTAATGAAAAACAAGAATATGACTCATTTTTTTTTATTTTCTTGTTGACATTTCAACAAGAAAATCAACTCATTTTTTGAAAATAACTAAGGAGAGATTTGAAGCTACAGAACTTCTATAAAGCATTCGAAAATTCAAGAACTCAATTTAAGTTCGTTGAATAAAATTACCAATTTTTTTTTGGGATGAATTAACATTTTTCATTGATTTTATTATGATCCGTAAAAAATTAATTTATGGGAAACTGAAATGAAAAATGATAAGAGGTTTCAAAATCAGTCAATCTATGAAATAAAACAACTTTCTTCTGAAAAACTTGACTTTTAAGAATATGATGAGCAAAAAAATGATATTTATGGTTCAGAAAGTCTTTTTCGATCACGAGGAGTCAATGGAAAAACATATTAGTCCTTTTGTGAAAGGATGGGGTGCAAAATACCAGAGATCAGACGTAATAGTAACGCCTTGCTGGATAAAATTGCACATTTACGAAGCTTTGCAATTTCTGGACAAAGTTCTTTTACAAACGGAACACCCAGATAATAGTGTAAATTCGGTCACGTGAATTTCCATGGAAAATATATTTATAATTGCTCACGAAACCTTAGCACATTATAAAATATGTGATTTTACAGAATATTCGAAACATAGATGAGAAAAAAAAAACCTTTTTTTATTACTGTAAAACCTGATAACATATGCAAACTTAGAAACAAATTTCAATAAATGTGTAAAAAACAATCAACTTAATGAACGGAATAAACAAACAAAATATGTAAAAATTGTTACTCCTTAAAACTTAAAAATTTTTTCATGAAGATTCAGAAAACACAAAGTAACAAAAAGTTTCCAAAACCAAAGGTTTGCAAAATCAAAGTTATGGAAAAACTGTACAGCATTTTTTTATTTCTCTTTAAATCAATGAATTTCGAAGTTTAAACATAGACAAAGCATACATAAAGTTTTCAAAAATTTAGAAAACTTATCTGATTTATGAATTTACAAAAAGGAATTTATTTGTACAAAATCAGTATCCATTTTTTTATAACTTTCAGTGTAGTGAATTTCGACATATTTGCTGAAATGAAACAAATCGACAACAGGCCAAAAATTTTACAGTTGCATTCGTTTCTTTCACTCTGAATTCCACTAAAAAACACACTTTAAACTGATGTTGAAAAATCATTAGTCTCTGGTTCTAAAGAAAATTTTTATAAAAAATGAAAAATAATGTGTGTTAAGAAAGTAGTCTTCAGTTAGTCAATATCAATGGGTTCTATAGGTTCTTCTTTGAAGAACATTTGGTCATTTGCAGAAATCATTTCATCATCAATGACTTCGTACTGTTGAAGTTGAGTGATAAAATCGTTTCTTTTCCTTCGAACTGAACGACCTCCGGCCCAATCTTTTGCGTTGATAAACACAGATCCAAGTGCTTTGTAAAATCTTTTACGAGTGTCGAAAATGTGCTCGTTCGGAAGTTTTTTCACAACTACACCTAGAAATAACGAATGTTGTAGTGACATTTCAGTGTTTTGTACAATTTAATACAGTACATGTTTCATTTTTTTTGAAATATCTGAACACACAACTATTCACAACTATTTTCTTCATCCCTGATACCGGATGATGTATGAACATTAGACACATTTTTTAATTCAATTGCTAATGTTTATTTAGAATTCTGATAATTCTGTCAATTTTACAAACTTTTCAATGCGATTGTATCTAACAAGCACAAAATTCAAAAGTTTCAATTTGGATGTTGCGATTTTTTAATTATTATACTCACAGATTTTCAATAATTATTAAATTGACAGATTGCAAAATGTTGAATTGGTTTTATTAAAATCCGTTGAAAAGCAAAATTATGAAACTATTGTTTCGGGAAATTTCGTTCACAAGTTTCACAACTCGTAACGTTGAAATTGCAGGATAGAAAATTTGGAACTGTTAATAAAAAGTTTAGAACTGGAAAAGGAAAAGTGAGCAAAACTTGGTATATATTCTTAAAAACGCCTATTTCAGCCAGTGATGTTCTTGAAAATCCTTGGGTCTGCAGAATTTCAGCCCTTGTCCCAGTATTCATAATTTAAATTCAAGATTAGAAATTTTTTTTGCAGTTTCAAAGTTGTAGTTAATTCAAAATTTTTTTAAATTTTATTTTATTCTATTTATATATTTTAAGTGTTTTTGACTATCAAGTCAAATTTGTAATTTTAAAATAATAAACTTGAAGATTTGTGTGGAATTTATAATAAGAATCTGCATAAGAATTGCCGTACATAAAGACATCGTTTTTTAATTCACAATATTTAAGGGTCGGAAATGATTCTATTGAAATTGAACAGTTTCAAAATTCAAGGAATTTCTCTCAATCTCAACTCTTTAGTTAGCACTCTAGAATCAAAAAATCTTAGCTTTTAACTTCACGAATTTTAGAGATCTTCACATATGAATATGTCGAATTTCTTTTTTTTTTTCCAATAATATTTTTGGATTTTCAAATCCTGAATTTTTTATTCAAAGATTATGTTCGATAGATTGATTACCAAATTTTTTTAGATTTCGCAAAATCAAAAATTTAGAGATTTCTTGACTCCTCAGTTTCTGCAATCATATTTTCGGATATAGGAACCAACAATTTTTATATCTTCAATTACAAAATGATGTGTACCATCGAATTTGTGTAGATTCAAAAATTAAAATATGGGTCAACACACGTCAAGTAAAATAAAAATATTGTATGATCATTGGGAATTTCTAATATAACATAGATGTTAAAGATCGAATGATGTTTCGAGTTTGCAAAATTTTTTTGCAATTCCGTAACTTATCAATGTTATAGAAAATGAAAACTTGTTCATTCTATTGCTTGCAAATTAAATATCTTTCAAATCGATCAAGTTTCGAATATTATTGTTATCATATACTTTTGATTGAATATAAGGTAAAAATACAACGATTTTTCAGTCTGACATTGCTAATGACAAAAATTGTTCATTCAAAACTTTTTCATCAATTCCTTTAATTTTCAAGAGATGTATTCTTAAGATTTTTCAAGAATTCTGGTGTTGAACTCAGAATCTAAAGTGAAATTTTCGATTTGACAGTACTATTTATTACATATTTATTTTGTAATAAATCCTAGAACTATGAAAGTATTTGAACATTTGAATTTTAATACCCTTATGCCTTTCAATTTATTAGACATTTTTGGAATTTTCAAACTGTGCAAAATTTTCAGTCTCGACGTGTTTTGACTCATGTAAAAAGTTTCAATACTAGAAAGTAAATCACAACTTAAAAAAAACTTTTTATTCTTAAAAAATTTCCAAAAACTAACGGACTTTTATTTTCTCTAAAACTCAGAACTGGCGAACGGACTTTGATTTTTGCGAAACTTACTATAACTAAAAAAATTGTCGTGGCTAAATTTACGTGTGTTATATTAGTTAAGACCTTTTTTTTAATAAAAGTGTGACATAGATAGAGACTATAGTTAACTTCTGACTTACTCTCAACACAATCACAAAAAAGCGCTTCTTTGAAAACCTTCTTATCTTCGGTTTTTCTCACAGCTGTGAAGAGCAGTACAATATCTTTCACGAAAAAAAATTTCATGATGTATGTTATGTTTCGCATAAGACTTTCTTCTTCGTCGATCAAAGATTTGAGATGAGAAATCTAAAAAGGGAAGAAATCAGTTTTCCACTGGTTATTAAAAATATTCCAATAAACTCAAAATATACTATTTTATTGAACTAATAGAAGTGTTAATATCTTTAAACGGGTTCAAGTACATTTCAATTTATACATCAATTCGATGAAACATCATTTTTCTTATTTAAGGGTTGAAAATACAAAAAATGTGTGTTTTTTTTTTTTTTTGAAGTGAAGAAACTTTTTCGCTGAAAATTCTCATCTTCCGAAACTTTGAAAATTATTTTAGAACTTTTAGAAATGGTAATTAATTTGACAAATTTTTCTTTCCAAATCATCCTAAGATTTTTACTAGGTAAATTATAAAAAAAAAACTTACTTTATTAACACATATTAATTTTTAAAATGGTGCTAAATTTTGAATAAAAAAAAAACCATTCAGTAATTATTCGAAATTTATACTTCGACACACATTCCTAAATTTCGAAATAAAATTAAACATAATTGCAGATAGTAAAATGTGATTTGGAATCCAGAAATGGGGTGCTTTACATGACACAAGTGTAAAATTTCAGCAGAGTACACGGAGAAAAAAGTCATAACGTAACCTAAAAATGAGTATGTTGGTATACTAAAATTTAGTATAGGATAGAATACTTTTTGTTCGGACATCTACCAACAATTATTAAATCGTATAAGAAATTTCATAATACGTATTGTATGTTTTAGTATACTGGTTTACTAATTTTGAGATATGGACCTAAAGTATGATTATGGCCCGAGAAGGTATACTAAGATTTCTTATATTTTTTTGCTCCGTGTAGGAATTCGTCAGTTTAAAATTCAGGACTACATAATTTCACTTTTAGAGAAGGCAATGATTATGATAAATGTTCTCCAATGGATAAAATAAATGCACTTACAACATGGTCCATGAATATCTTATCGGTTTTCAACTTTTCGTCAAACAAATCGAAATCCTCGATCGTGGAAATAGGAATGACAACGTTGAAATCGTGGTAGTACTGTTGAGCTGTCATGGCAGGTGTTTGAATAGCCGTTTTGGTAGTGGGAACTTCCTTTTTTTGACTTATAAAATTTTCAACAAGTTTTTTCATTTCGATCGTGTTCTGCTTTATTTCTTTTACTTCTCGGGAAAGCTCCTGGATGGCCGCCAAAATTAACTTCGTTTCTTAAATGTGAGAAAAGTACTATAAATAATTATTTGGAATAATTGCCTTATAAGTTTTATAACGACTATCTACTGCTGTGAAAGAGTAACATTTTCTTATCTCTGGAAAACCCTTAGTTTCAAGACGATCATAATGAATTTGGGTAAAAAACATTGAATCTAAAAGATCTAAGAAGAATGATCCAAGCCCCAAATTTTGCAATGTATATTTTTCTTTACAATTTTATATTAGGTAATATTATTGTTTCGAGTCAAGTATTTTTTTTTACTGTTTTTCTTGTATGGATTTGTTTTAATTATGTATTTTACAAAATCAAATGTTATTGTGTGACCTTCGAATTTTCATTCCGAAGAAAACTGTAAGAGATATGTAATAAAATATAATCTTATGACCTCTTAAAAGTTTTTTCCGGTCTGCTCTTGTTTTTCAGTTATTTAATAATTATTCATTTACCCTTCCACGTGTCTCCATTCACGAAATATTAGTCTATTTATTACGTAAGAAAAATATATTCTGATTTTTTATTCGAATCTTTTGGTTATTATCTATTTATTTATAATAATTTCTTATTCACTTTTTTTCACATTTTATTATAGGATCCTGCTCTTATATTTTGTGCTCTAAATCTGTATGGTAAAATGAAAAAAAAATTTGATATCATTTCAACGGATTTTTTTATCGAACTTCAAGTTATTTTCAAATTAATTATGCAATAAAAACAATATTTCTGATAATAGCTTTTGCGATTATAACTTCCATGAAAGTTTGATATTTTTGAGGGATCTCTTAAAAAAAATTACACAATTTATTATAAAATTATCGATTATTAGAAAAACATTATGTACATACAATTTTTATGAAGCAGTCTTTGTTTCAGAAATGAATGTAGGTAAATTCTATAAAATATCCAATAAAATTATGATAATTTGATAAATAAAATCACGATTTTCATATTATATAATGATTTTACAAGAATTTGAAAAACAAAGATAAATAACGCATAATATACGTTTAGCACGAATAATTTTAAAAATTTTAGAAAACGTGACGAAATCTTTTCAATATTTCGAAAAAAAAAAAAAACAAGAACCCAATAAAGCATAAAAAAAATTTTATACATGTGATTTTCTCATTAATTGATGGAATTACTAAGAATAGATTGAAATTCACATTGTAGGGCATCGAGTTTTTTCAATCATTGTATCAATCTACAAAAATATTAGAATTTTGTAAAACTGCTGAAAAATCATCTAGAGTTTTGTAGATTATACCAGTAAAATGCAAGAAATACTATAAGAAATCTTTTAATACATGAAAACTATGTAGATATGTAGTTTTCTTAAAAATTTTGAAAACTTCGAAACCTAGAGAATATTTGTTAATATAGTTCTATATATAATTCAATAATAATATAATTCTCAAAATTAATGTAGATGACAATGAAAATACATTTAATTCAATTTCTATATAAATTTATACAATTAAATATACTTTAAATTGTAGAAATACAAAAAAACACGAAGTGCAAATATTCAAAATCTCTGAAACTTTAGATACTGTAGCATCAATTTTTAAAAATCTTTTGAGCGATCCATAGAAATACTAAAGATCTATAAAAATACCAGTAACTACTAAAAAATTCGATAAATAACATAGTATACGAAGACTCCATAAATTCATGAAAAAATTTAAATCCGCGTGGTTACAATTGCCTCAAAAATCTACCAAAATATTTAAATTTTTTAGAAATCTGAATCCTACAGCATTGAATATAAGCTTTATAAAAATCCATATTAATATCAGAAAATCCTTGAAGTTTTACAAATACCAAAAGTATTTGTAAACAAATTTAAACTTCAGTAATTATTTAAATATCACAAAAATCAAATTCCATTCTTAATCAACATGAAAAATTTGCGACTCTGGACTCCACAAGTTTTATAAATTTTAAATTCTGGAATGAAAAAAATTTTTAAACAGTTCTCTTGTAACTATATTGTTAAAGAATAAAAATTACGAAATCTCGGACGGAATATACACTTTCCAGAAAAAACCCCCCGAAAAATGTTTCTGCCTACGTCCCTGAAACGAATATTCAATATTTATCTCAAAGGGAATACCACAAGTTACTTTTCAACTTACTAAGGACGCATCAAGTGTCACATGTTCTACAAAATTGGTTATACCATGTTCATCCAAGAATGATCTAAACATATATTTACCTCGTGAATTCATGATGATGTTCACAACACCGCGATAGTGTACAGAAATATTATGTAATTAAAACACAATGAAGAAACGTTCACGACTGCCGATTGAGCACACTCAACCCACGCCAACACAAGTTAAAATGTCGGGAATGGTTGGGAAATAGCGAGGCCTTGTTTCGTTGCCGTTTTGCCCATCGTATGGCCTGTTCAGGCCAGCCAATCACCATCGTAGCACGATTAGGATTCCCTGATATTAAGCTCGGCCAACGAGATATCGTAGCCATGTTATATCACCTTTAAACTGTTACAATTTCGAACGGCTAAGGCAGCTGCCGTTCGTACGATATGTTGGGCGTTGGCGAGGGGATAAAACTCGATACCGCAGCGATATATACGGGGTGTCCAAGACGTAACCCACAGTATTTCGCGCAAATGATTCAGGGAATAAAAAGTTACCCTAGTGATTTTCAACCTTAGAAAAGCCTTATAAGAAAAAGAAATGCCTTACAAGAATTCAATTATTATCAGGTGCGCCTTCTAAAAACCTTAAAAAAAACTGAAATCTACTATCCATATATTATAAAAATGAAAAGTCAAAACTTTGGCCAGGGTACAAATCCACATTTCCCGGTTGATCGACATGAAATTTCGCATACACGTAATGCAGGCTGCCGGACGTGTTGACGTTATATGTGATGCGATCCGAGAAAAGGGACCTACTATCCAAAAAGCAAATTTTACAGGACGGGCGGTTGAACGAATCAAAACACACAACGGTTGATGGGATGGAAGATTTTTGAAAATTCATAGTTTGCGAAAAAATCAAAGTAAGTAAATTCTGATTGAACATAATTGAAAATCGGATTCAAAACTTACTCAGTAAGTTTTACTTACTGTCTTAAAAAAATTACTCCACTTTTTTCTGATAGTTTTCTGAAAAAAAAATTTTCAACTCAGTCATTCAGATATTGATAACTGTCTTAATTATTTAAGAAATTTTCACTCTACATCGAGTAAAAATACCCTTTTTCAAAGAGGAAGTGAAAATTCACTCTCATAGAGTGATAATTCATTTTTAAAGAGTGATATGTCACTTTTAGAGAAGTAAAATTTTACTCTTGAATTCTATTTAGATCCCACTCAAAAAGAGAAGTTGAGTTTCACTCTAAGAGGAGTTGAATTTCACTACTTTCGAGTTCACTCTGAAAAAGAACAAAATTATCTCAAGTTTGAGTGACAGTGTTTTGAATCGATGTAGAGGGAAAATTCACTTCAAAGAATCAAAAGAGTAACGCGTAACGCGTTACTTTTTAACAAATTAACAAAGAATCTTAAAACTTCTATAGAGCTTTGTGAAATCAGCTATTGCATTTAGGCTAATGAGAATTCTTAGACAAAAAATTTTTCGAATTCGAAATAATTAAAACCTTAATTTCGATGTTTTTAAAATTTTAACTCTGTTATTCGAAAATGTCACTTATTCAAAAGTCGAAAGTAGATTTAAAATTTTAAAAACTGGAAACAAGATGCGGAAATACTTATTTTCGTTGATCAAAACTAAATTAGGTTTAAGGTACAATCTTTTAACCTATAAGTTTGTAGCACTTATTAGTTTTTAAAAGTATACATCACAATTGAAGAATTAATGAACACACTCTTTTTATTCTTTAGAGTGAATTTTACCTCTACATTGAGTCAAATGATTGCCACACAAGCAGAGAGTAGAAAGTATCTACTTTTCACTCTAAAAAAGTAAAAAATACTTCTAGTTTGAATGACAGTATTTTGACTCGATATATAATGAAAATTCACTTCAAGTTATAAGAAAGCAAAAACCATCAATCTCTCATAAAATTAACCCATTTTATACTCGTCGTCATTCTTACTTTCAACTTCAGTTGAAGCAAGAAACTTTTTTCATACGCAATAGCAAAGTTTAGAGTTAATTTTTACATAAAACCTAATTTTGTTGAAGGGGGTCACATATTTTCCCAAAGTCGTATAAAAAATCAGGAACTTCGACTAAACAAGCTTCTCACGTACATAAAACAGAGCGGTAAAATTAGCGCTATAAACTCATGAAAAAAATTTTCATACTTTGTATTTTCGTCGGTGTCTTCGATGCGCAACGCTCTCATTTTCGCAATCTCGAAAACCTCGCGAAGAACCTACACTTTTTCTTTTTCTATAAATCTTTTCGTCGACTCTTTTGCCTCTTGTGGAAACCACGCGACGTTTTTTCTTCCTCTCAAAAATTTTCTTCAATAACTTCATCTTTTCAACTCTCGGACAATTGATACTATCGATCACTTGATTTTATAAACCACGAACAAATTTCCGACGAAGCGTAGTTGAAAAAGCGCGATTCACGACTGGGTCCAATAATCTATCTTTTCCTCGGCATGTTTGATTTTAAGGGGGCGTTTCCATAAACTTCGATAAAACGCCAGATAGGAAACTTTATTGAGTCTGAACGAAGCGTTTGGTATAAAAAGCGCAATACATTCGATGATTTGTCACCTAATCAAAAGCTTTCAATTATGTGTAATGGTTACACAACTTCTATTTTTTTAGAGTAGAAATTTGGCGGTTCGCACGAAAAACGAAACTTTTAAGCTCGAAGTCATCGTTAGAACTACAAACAAGCGTGGATAACAGAAGCCAGAATCCAACGTTTGCAAAATACCTAACAAGGTTCCGTTGTATTTGTGTGGATTACATTATATCATTAATACGTTGCTAGGAAGTTGACTGATCGATAGTGACTCTAACAGAAAGCTCGATAGGCAATACACCTTTGAATTCAATGAGTTTTTCAAAAAAGAATTCAAAAAACACTTAAGCTTCATAAAAAACCTGGAATTAGTTCTTTTGCAATTTTTCAAGTATATATTTTGCTTTGAAACTTACTGACTTTGCATTACAACATTTAAAACGTTTTCGTATGCTTCAAACAAGCAAATTAATCATATTCAATTTACTTTTCTTCTCTTACCCATCCAACAGTGAAAAATATTTTTTTAATACTATAAAGTTATTTCTATATTATACATTTTGTGTTTTTTGGAGGAAGAGAGATATAATTTGTTCATTATGTCAATTTTAAATTCTAAGAAAATTAATTTTGACTCACTGGTTCGTCGACAGGTTCGTCCATAATTTCAACCATCGGATCCACATTGCTACCATTTGAATGCATGTGAGGAATGTGATGGTTATTGAAAGATCCTAACGTCTGAGGCGAAAAACTTGGTCTTCCAGGGGAATTTTCTTTCGGAAAATCAGAAAAATCTTCCGAGTTACTACATCTTCGTGTTTCTCGTTCAACTCTAGAACAAAGAAGACAAAAAACATTTCATCGAATGCAAGAATAACGATATAAGAGGGCATGGTGATATTGACATAGAAAATTGACTAACTTCGTCACGTCTATAACTTATTGTTAGAATTTATTATTTACTATTATTTTAAAAATGTTATTATGTCAAAGGAGTTTCATTCATTGAATATTGACAATACTAGTTCTTTGTCTACTATAAGAATAAAGATTTTGACGAAAAGATGAGTTATCTTTCAAGGCGAAGTCGAGGATTGTAACTAATGTTCCTGTACATACAAGACATTTTGTCTTTTTCGATTTCAAAGTCCATTCAAAAGTGCAAATTTCGTAATGACAAAAAAATGTTTACCCTGTGTCTTTGCTAAATCCTGAGTTTTAGATTCTTATCAAGCGCCTACATTGTAAACTACGAAAAAAAAATCCAACTACGCAATGTCGTAAAAACTCTTATCTCACTTGAAACGCTTGAAAAGGATCTAAAACTACAAATCTACGATTAGTTAGATGAATCAAAATATATCAACACCGAATATATAAATCATGATTTTTTGTTCACATTTTTACATTTATAATCGAATGCGATCATCAAACAAGTTTATATGTCTCCCCCCCCCCCCTCCTAATGGAAAAGTCGTAATAACAAACTTTGAATCCTTTATCAATTCAATTGCCTTGATTAGAGGTTGTGCCCATTCGATGAATCGAGTTACGTTAAAGAACGTTAAGCTACATATTGATGACTATTGACGATTCGAACGTCATTAGGGAAGGCTCCAAGGAAGTTGTAAAGATCCCGACGGAATTTTTCGTGAAAAACATCGCCGAGTGATAACGTTAATTCTCTTTGATTCTGCAACGCGCTGTCGTTGCGTCAATCAGTGCTGGCGAATTGCGAATATTTATCATTATTTATCAAGGAGGCAATGAGGCGAGATTTGAGAGTGCGCCGCGATGTGGGAGATGGATGAGTGTAACGAGCCACCTCGGGGAGGAAGAAAGTTTTTTCAATTTTTGGCTACTTTTATTGGTAAGCTTTGTGTCAATGTTCTTCGAGAGATTTTGATAAAAAATTAATTATTTATTCAGAGTGTTATTATTTTAGAAAGACATTCGTACTCAATAGTAGTAAAAGATCAGAATTTCACTCTAAATGTTCATTCATCTATTTCTTGCATTTTTTTCTGCATAATCAATCTAATTACATGATAAATTTATGATATTAGGTAACAATAGATTGATGTCGAGTTCTGAAGTTCAGATTAAACATTCACGATGTTGCCTTTAGTATTAAAAAAATAAATAAATATAGTAATCAAAAATGCATCTAAGGTATTTTTTGAATAGATTAGCAAAATACTAAATTCTATTAACATTCTCAAAAGCGGAAATGATTCAATCAGTTCCTTATAGCTGTTCAATAGGCATAAATTCGATGGTCAAAATACTGGCACTCAAATTTTGAGTAATTTTTAAACTTTTTAGAATGAAGTCACTCGAATGTAGTAGAGTTTCATTTCTTTTTGAAAACAACTCATTTTTTACAGAGAAATCTGACTGGAATGTAAGAGTGAAATTACACTCCTCTGAGAATGACGATTCACTCTTTCGGAGTAAATTTTCACTCAATGAGAGTGACTTTCCACTCCTTGTTTGCAGTATTTTGACTTGATGTATACAAAGAAAAATCGATTTAATTGCTTCTACTGTATTTTTTTCAATCAAAAGACGAAAAGTTGACGTTCTAAAAACTCTCGTTTCCTTCAACTGAAAAATTCAATCATTCTTACTGAAAAAAAAATGTGAAATGGTGCAACTGAGACACTCAGTTATGACACTGTCATCATTTAATAATTCAGTTGAGTGAACTGAAAATATCTTTTGCTATGTAAAATCTAAAATTGCCACAATAGAAAGATAATTCATTCAACACTGCCAACTTTTCTTTCAGTAGAAATGACTGAAAATTAGATCAGCACGACTGACACCTGCAATGATACCTATCCAGCTAAAATTCAGTTGGATCAAACTTTGATTGATTTGTTGACGGTTGCATAAAAAATTACAGTATTCGTATACACAAATACGCTTAGAAAACTTGTTTCTGAATGCAACCGTCAGAAAACACTAAAACTACACATTAACAATAACATATTAATTACATATTTCACAAAAGAAAGCTTGCATCATTTTAAATACAAGTAATCTCAGAAATTTTCATAATTATATTCAATTAATTGATAAATTAAATTCTAATTATGTTCTACATCTCTATTTCATTTACATTGACCTCGTTTGCCAACATGTCCTTTATTTTCACATTATTTCAGATATAAAGTATCATCAACCATTTCTTCATTTAGCCCTAGTATCCACTGCTTTATTCTGGAATTGGGGCATTTTTTCCTTCCAAATGTGTAGTTTTGTTGGTAAGCGTTTAAAAATTTCATAATTCGCACAACAAAAAGATTTTCTGTAAAGAGTTTTCTTGAAAATGAATGTCGTTAATGCCCTTCTTCTATTTAATGGGTTGTATACCTTTTTGTGACGAAAAATTGACGATGGTTTAGAGCATCTTTTAAAGTATGTAACAATAATGTTATGACACCAAAGTTATTGTTTTTTAGTAGTGTATTTTTCACTCTAAAAAACAAGTATTTGCTCATAAAAAAAATATCAATAATTGGCGGAGTTATGGCCCTTCCCCCAAAACAACTTTTTTTTTAAGAGGCTTGCGGTGACCACGATGCAATTCGAACAAGTCAAGTTAAATCATGAAATCCAAAAAATTTCATTAGTCTAGGAATATATCTAGTTTTTTAACGATCGCTTTTTTATTGAAAAGTTTTCATTTTGCAGATAAGAATTTTTTAATAAAATTTTCAGAGCTCAAAAAATCGAAATCTTGGGGAAAACGTTCTTGCATACAGAAAAAACGTAATACTCATTTTTTCAATCGTTCAATAACTAGATACATTCCTAGACTAATGAAATTTATTGGATTTTCTGATTTAACTTTACCCGTTCGACTGTCATCGTGATCACCGCAAGACTCTTCAAAAAAAAGTTGTTTCGGGGAAAGGGTCATAACTCCGCCAATTGTTGATATTTTTTTATGACCAAATACTTGTTTTGTCAAGTGGGCGATAAACTATTAAAAAACTTTGGTGTAATAACATTATTGCTACATACTTTAGAAGATACTCCAAATCATCCTTAATTCGTCCGTACAAAAAGGTATTCAACCCCTTAATCCATCATAATTTCTTTCCGTATCATTTCATAAATCATTGAAAAAATATTTCATGGTTTTCTAGATTTATATCCTTTTCTTAAATCTAGAATTTCATGTTCGTCGAATAAAAGTGTCGACAAATAATCCTTCTTCTTATTATACATATATGATTTTGATGATATCCTTTTGAATAGAAAATAATTGTTTCATGGCTCTATAATCAGCACTTCGCCATACAATCAAACCACAAGATATTATTGACCAGAACAAAGCATAGTATACATTGAGAATTTGTTCCTTATTTAAAGCTAGTTTATAAAAAATATATGTACGATATCTAGTTCTATTTACAATGTTTCTAATGTAAATGTCACATTTCGTATGATTACACCTAAGTATTTAGTACTGTAAACCCTATTTATATGTGGATAGTGGCAATTGGCAATCATCCCGATTTTCATTCCTGCATAGACCTTGAAGTTTTATGGTTAAATGTCCCGGCACACTATCTTTATAAGAACCAAATGCAATATAAACTGTCTAATCCATATTCATAGTTAGGCCATTATTAACTAACCAGTCCTTAATTTCCTGTGTATTAACTTCCGCCTTCATTTCAGTCTTGTATCAATCATCACTTGTAACTACAATCACTGCATCATCCGCGAACATTGCCAAATTACTATTTAAATCAAAAATTAGATTTAGATTTTTTTGAATATATTCAAGAAACCAATCAAACAGTGAAATCAAATGAAACTGAAGAATTTTTTCTCATCGCAACTCTGAAGAACTTCCGAGAATTCTCAAAAATTCATTCAACCTAATTTTTTCAGTTTCCCTCATCGTCATCCAAAGTGGGATAAACCTCGGCTGGTCCTCTCCAGTCCTTCCCTACCTCTCATCCAACTCCTCATTCCTGCCTAAAATCTCAGAAACCCAGTTATCATGGGTGACCTCCCTAATGCCCTTAGGTGCCGTCGTAGGCGCAGCCCCAGCCGGAAAAATCGCCGACACAATTGGCCGAAAGTTCGCCATCACCATAACCTCAACCCCATTCCTTATAAGCTGGATCATCTTGAGTTTCTTCAGTGAAACATGGAAAGTTCACGGTATCTGCATTGCCAGATTCATCGGTGGTCTTGGATCCGGAGCTGCCGGAGTCTTAGTCCCAGTTTACATCGGAGAAATAGCGGAACCTAAAATCCGGGGAGCCTTAGGGTCATTCTTCCCATTTTTCCTAGCTCTTGGGATCGTGTTTGCCTACATCTTCGGCTCCATCTTCGACTACGTCACTTTCAATGTATGCTGCTGTTTGGCGATCTTGCCCTTCTTGCTCAGCGTCTTTTTTCTGCCGGAAAGTCCAATGTGGCTTGTTCATCAGGAAAGAAAGAACGAGGCTAGAAGGAGTCTGGCAAAACTTCGAGGTTCGGAGTACGATGTTGGAAAAGAAATCGAGAGCTTGGTTCATGAGGCCAAGTCTTTGAAATTGAAGAAAGGAGGGCTTTATGGGTTGAGTAAGACAAACTATGGGAGGAGGTCGATTATCATTTGTGTTGGGCTCATGTGGTTTCAGCAAATGTGTGGAATAGATGCTGTGCTTTTTTATACGGTCACGACATTCCAAGATGCTGGGAGTACGATCGAGCCTTTCTTGTCGACAGTGATCATTGGGATGATCCAAGTGGTTATGGCAATTTTGGTGGGGCTTATCATAGACAAGTGAGTTTGGTGATGCGATCTAAGCATCACTAATGAAATGATAATTGGCGGAAAAAACATCCGAATTAAAACATTCGAAGTCCAAAAGTTCCAAAGTACAAAACATTAAATAAAGAACATCCACAGTCCAAGACATCCAAAACCTCAAAATTTTTGGATCTAAATAGTTTTGAAATATTCATTCCATTAATTGCTTGTAGCAAATAAAAAGCGATAGTAATCAATGAAATTTAAAAAAGTTTTGAATCTTGTTGATTTTGGATGTTTTAGATTGGATTTTTTGTTCCCAAACAAAAATTATGTCATTGTAGAATCACAAGTATGCGCAATCTTCAAGCTTCATAGCTTCCAGTTGTGCTCAATGACCTAGAAGTTTGAAGACTCTCTTAAGTACATACTTGCAATCAAATTTCTTGGTCATACTTTCTTTACATTTTCATCACTATTCCTGTACCTTTTTTTACATTTTCACTCTCATTCTCGACCTGGAATTGCATGTATAGCAATGTGAGCTAATTCGTGTGCGATAAACTTATTCGGAAAATAATTCAAAACCCAATAACACTATTACAACATTGAAAATTTCTCGATAAAATTGTAATGGCGAAATATCATCATTGTAGTTGATCTATTTATATGAAAAAAAATTTGAAATCATAAAAATCACTCATTCCGAAGGTGGTTAAATCATAACAGCAGTATACAATAGATTGAGACACATTGTTGAGAATGATTAAAAATCATTAGAAACTAGAACCAATTATTCGAAATAATTCTAAATAATAACCAGCGGTAAAAAACAGTAAATGACTATGGAAAATTTTGGAAAATATTGAGCAATAGTGGGAAATAACGAGACACTATGGAAAATTATGGAAAATTATTCAAAAATGACAGTAAGCTATTAATAACACATTTTTTTATGATGAGCCATGGTAACTAATATGTACATTTCACTTTGGTCTCATTGCTTTCGTTAATTTTCATACTGATCAATAATAATGTTCGAGTATTTCAATCATGGGACAACAAATAATGGGAATCACGAAAAATCGTACAAAATTGTAGAAAATGACTGAAAATCGTGAATTAAAAGTTATGGCAGATCATTGATAATAATGAGAAATCATACTTCATCATAAGAAATCAATGAAACCAAATGAAAATCGATATGAAATTGGGCAAAATCATGAAATTCAACTAAAAACCATGGAAAATAGTGGAAATTGATAAAAAAAACTACAGAAGATTATGAGAATTCATTGTCAACTATGGGAAACCATGGGAAATCTTAGGCGATTATGGGAAAACTTTAAAATTTTTGAAAATTTCAAGGAAAAACAAAAGTGGACGGAAGACTGAAAAATTTCTAAAATCTATGGGAGATAAGAGAACTCATAATTCAAAAATTGATTTAAAATCATAAGTTAGCTAATAAAAAACCAGAGGAAATCATGATTGATAAAAACTGTACGAAATCAGAAAACACAGAAAATTGTGGTAAATGATATGAAACCTTAAAAAATCTGATGATTGATGGGAATCTAAAGGAAGTCATAAGAAAGCATGAGTGGATTTCTGACCTGACGCCTCAAACGTTAGGGGAGGAAATTTGTTATCATTTAAAGATGTACATTTATAAAACGATGTAGCTTTCTTTCATTGCCTAAAAAATACGTATAATCATAAATAACGTAATTCGTTTCGTAAAGAAATTTGGGCATGGCATCAATTAACACATTTTTTTTTCTCAAGTTACACTGACTCGTATTACTGAAACTGATTCATTGTATTGTAGATGTTACAAAATTCAGTATGTGCATTTTTCAATGAAAATGTGCATAATGGACACCATTCTCAAACTTGGTGTTTTTTGCATAATAATTTCTGGATTATCAATTCATACTTCAGAAAAAAATGCCTTCCACAATCCAAAATCAGTAAATATTTCATATTATACCATAAATCTAATTTTTCATATTCCAGGTTCGGTCGAAAACCATTGCTGATTTTATCTGGTTTTGCGATGTGCGTTTGCCTCGGAATTCTGGGTTATTATTTCAAACTAAAACACGACGAAAACGACGTTTCATCAATTGGATGGGTACCACTTTTAAGTTTGTCTCTCTTCAACGTCGTTTTTTCTGTTGGCTATGGAACAGTTCCGTACTCTATAATAGCCGAAGTTTTTCCACCGGAAACCAAAGGAATCGCGAGCAGTATTTCGATAATGACTAACTGGTTTTTGGTTTTCGTGGTTACCAAATTTTTCCCTATCATGGTGGTAACATTAGGACGAGCAACGACTTTTTGGATTTTCAGTGTCATGTGTGGAGCATCTGGAGTTTTCGGATTTTTCGTGCCGGAGACCAAAGGAAAAACTTTGCAAGAAATTCAAGAAAAACTTGCGAAAACGGGGAAAAAGAAAAAAGATTGCATTGACTTAACAATATCGTGATTGAAACGAAGGAAAATTTCTAACGATTTCAGTTTGTTTTATAAAAAGTAAGATTTATAGTGACTCTTATTTTCCAAAGAATGATTCAAATATGTAGCATCGTTTTTTAGATTCAGATTGAATTATGTCAATTTCGATGTGCGAGTTTTACGAAATTATTTTGTGTTTAAAAAGTTATTTATTTATCGAAGCTATGTTGTATATGATTTTAACTATAAAAAAGTTCAACCAAGGAATTTTAGATGTTGGTGACTGTAGACCTTCGTTTTCACCGATTGATATACCAAAAAATTATGTTTCGAGAAAATTCTGAAAATATCAACAATATTTGACATTTTTCAAAATTCAACCTAAACCTACTTTTTTATTTGTAAAAATGCATTAGTTCTTTTTTCACGAGCGAACAAGCAATGTATTATTCCTCAAGGTTAGAAAAGATTTTTTTATCGTGACTGGAAAAACCGATTATTTTTCGATTATTAAATCTTGCTTTTTCATATTCGAAGCCTATACTTATAAACTCACCGATATAGATTGCTTGTTTTTCGAAAAGATCTTGCAGATGCAGATCTTGAGCATTTTTTTCTTCGCAACTGAAAATCCGCATTTTCCACGCTGCTCAAAGGGACAAAATATCCTAATTTTGCCGGCAACGGTAACGTACGGTAACCGTTACTATAAATAATTTCCCGAGAATTCCCAACCATTTTTTCACATTTATAGTTACCTAACAACTTTTTTCTTCTTTTAAATTTAACTTTTCCATCAAGATTTATCGATAACAATCAAATTTGACAAAGCATACACATCTTCTAATCAATGTTTTGGCAACAAATAATAAATACTTTAAAATTTAAATATCCATTTCATACACGTCACACGATTTATTTTATGGGAAACAGTCATGGTTTTTTCAATCCACTCGCGATGGAAAAAAAGTACGAAATCTTGATCCGCAACAGAGCTGAGGCAAGCACATTTTTGCTTATATAAATAGTTCACTCGACATGTCGGAACAAAACACCAGTACACGAGTAATAATCTTCCGATATTCGCGATGACTTAGCAAAGATAATTTTAAAATTACTACTGCCAAAGTTCAATTTTCGAATGAAAATTATTGACGAAGAATAAGGAAATGAAAAGCAGTTTTACTATGTTTTGTAAGATTTTGACTTATCGTTGAAAACTAAGATTCCTGAATTCGATAAGACTTTTGAATTCAAAAGAATTGATTATAATTGAAAATACCATGGAATAAAAAATCAAAATGAGATATAAAATTATTGTGATATTACAAAAATGACAATTATTGATCAAAAAATCATAAAACACGGATATTTTGATTAATTGAGATAATTGGAACAGAATTTTTCGTGGCAGAGTATTAAAATTTAATGTGAAAACTTTAAGAAAAGCACGACTGAGACACGCTTCTGATGCGCAAATTACGTAGCGACTGAACCGTAGAATCATGGCAAGGAGCGTCAAGCATAGAGGCTTTCGAAATTAAGAATAGACGGCGCCTTGTAATGTGCAACCCATTTGACTTAGAACACATACGCTGAAATGGACAACTTACATTTGTGCACCATATTGAGGCAGTTCATGATATTTACGTGAAGTAAACAAACGAGAAGATAAATGCAAGATTTCATCCAGGGCTATCAAATGTCCTGATTTCTAGAATGTTAAAAATGATCTGGATTTATTATTTTGTGTCACTGATTTTCAAGCCAATTTTAATTTAGATACTTTAAATTGAAAGTACAGCAATCAACACACTTTAATTTATCACTACAACTATCATGATTAAAATGGCAATGACTTGAAAAAAAAAAGTAGAAAAAAATCTAACAAAATGAAGAAATTATAGAAATAGAAAAAATAACGAGATTTAAATGAAAGTATGCAAGAGTTTGTAAGTAAAAATTAATTTATCAAAATTATCTATTATGAATTTGCGAATGTTCAGACCTTCATGTTTGACTGAGAAACCAAAATATTTTATTACTAGTATACATTTAAAAAATAAATTTCAAGCCCTGATACTGACCTTGTACTACCATCTTCATTTTCTTTAACGTTAATATTAACATTGTTTTTTGGTGAGTGGTCATTGGCATCTTTGGCAGCGCATGTTGAATGTGCACCCATACTTTCAGGGCATGTGAGATCTTTTTCATCTTCGCTGTCTTGAAATTGTTCTTGTGGTTGTTCTTCAACTTCGACATTTTCTGTAAATATATAAATAATCATGATTGTAGATTTTTATCATTGGAGAGTTACATCTTACTGCACAAAAAAATGATACATCAATATGGAATATACGTGCAACGCGTTTCTATAAGTGCTAACATTCTAAACGTCCTACGCTGCTTTTTTTTATTGCCTTAGAATTATGTCGATGTATTGGCAGAAAAGGAATTGCCAGCAAGTGAGACCTATTGAACAAGAGAAGAAACGTGGGATTATGTTGTAGCAATACTCGTATGAATTTTCGCAGCACCCTCAATTCAGGGTGAATACTGAATCCTTTTTGAATACTTACGTCCTTTTGGAACGATTTTAGAATTCTCGATGAAGTGCTATGATAGTTCTGTACCCACGGGTCGAAAAGGAGAAAAAGTGGGTTCCAACTTCATGCGAAACCCCTTTTATGGCAAAAAAAGTTCTGTACTTTTTTAAGGCTGTTGAACAGAAGTTCTATTATATACAATAGTAATATTTATATTCAGTATATTTACTAATTTGTATTGGACTTTAAGATAAAAATTTATAAATCAACAGATTTTCAGTATGTTTGTAGGTATGGATTTTAATTTCGATACAAGGTAAGTAAATATATGTAATCGATTTTTCGTTCTTCGCTTTTTTTCTGTACGGATTGAAAATAACTGATATTTAAAGAAGCTATAATTGAAATAAAGAGAACTCCAAATTTTCCAATTTCCGGACAAAAAAATTGATCGTAAAATGTATGGATAGTGGATAATGAAAAATTTTTGATTTTCGATTGAACAATTGAAAAATTGAACAATACAAAATTTTATGTGTATGGAATAAATAAATTATGGCTCAAAATGGTAAATGAAAAAATATCCTCACTGCCATCAAGTGAGGATTAAAGAATCAATTATTCGCGATTCCAGATTTCATTAATTTTTCATGACAATTTTATTCATAAAATTAACTGCATAATAAATCTGGATGAAGTTTAAAACGTTTAATTTTAAACGAAAATAAAAAAAGACAAGTAAATAGTGAAAAAAAAATTTGTTCTTGTTGCTTTGAAGGATATTTGGAACAAGCAATTTTATGCTTCCAAAAAAAAATATGACTCAATCCTGCCAAAAAGAAAAAATGAAAATTCATTCATTTTCTCTTTTCGTTCAATTTGAAACGTTTGGAACTTCAAGTACATGCATAATAAAAGGCAAAAAAGGCCAGGAAAGAAAAAATTAATAATAATTATGTTAATGGATTTAATGAGTGAAAAACTGAAATTCCAGGATTACGAAAATACATATGACATTTTCATTTTTTTGAATTGAGAATTTTGTAAGCTGAAAACATTGTGCTTCAAACAACCAAATCGACTGCATTCTCGTAGATTTGTGATGATAAATAAATGTTCGATGCAATTTTTTTTATTGAATCGAAATGAAAAATAAAAGATTGTAAGAAAATTGAAGAACGAACGAATTACAAATATTTATGATCTATATGATTAACAATAGAAATTTTTGAAATTAAAAAAAAATTTGTGATATTATTTTGGATAAGTAAATTTTGATGTATGGGGAATTATTTTGTAATTATAATGAATAGTCGAATCACGCTAATACTTAGAATTCACAGATTCTGATTTTAATAAATGCTATTAGATGCTTCAAAAATTTATGTGATTCCAGGAATAAGAAAACTTTAATTTTTCGAGCGAATACAGAAGTCCATTTTAATACTAGAACTTTTTTAAATCTCGAAAGTTTGTAAAAAATGTTGAAAATGTTGAGGGCACTCTGAATCTATAGAGAAACTGTTTTCTGCCAGTTATATTGAAATAATTTATTTCGAACTTTAAAATCTAGGAAATCTTATTCTATGAAATTCAAAGAAATATCTTAAGAAAAAAATGTCCCTTAAGCTGGCACAACAATTGTTGCACACGCAACTAAAAGGAGTGTACTAAATTAGTACTTATTTGGTGCTAATTAAATCCGCAAAAAAAATTTATTGTCAGATTTTTTCGCCAGATATGAGTGTGTGTGCCAGCTTAATTTTTAAGCTGGCACACATCGGTAAAATCACTAATTTCATAGATTACCGTCTTCGAATAATTTAATGCTAATTTTTACGCAAAAAAAAAATTTATTGCCAAATTTTTTCGCCAGATATGAGTAGGTGTGCTAGCTTAAAAATAAAGTTAGCACACAGCAACTCCAAATCACAAAAAGTATCACTTTTCGCTCAGGAATAATTTAGTGCTAATTTATAACACCAAAAAAACCAACGTCACATCAAATTTTCCCAAAATTATCGTTACCCACCTGCGTGTGCTAAGTTAATTTTAAGCTAGCACACTCTGTGCGATTTCCAAAATCAAACTGGTGTACTAAATTAGTACTAATTTAGTGCCAATATATTACACAAAAAAAATTTATTGCCAAATTTTTTCGCTAGACATGAGTAAGTTTGCCAGCTTAAAACTAAAGTTAGCACACACCAACTCCAAATCACAAAAAGTATTATTTTTCGCTCAGGAATAATTTAGTGCTAATTTATTACACTAAAAAAACGAACGTCAATCAAATTTTCTTAAAATTATCGTTACCCACCCTGCGTGCGCTAAGTTAATTATTAAGCCAGCACACTCTGTACAGTGTCCAAATTCAAACTAGTGTACTAAATTAGTACTTATTTAATGCTTACTTATTACACACACAAAATATTTCCACATTTCTTTAGCAACAACGATTTGCTAGTTTCACAGTCAAGTTAGCACACGTCCATTCGAAAACACAAAAGCTATGACGACGGTCAAGATAGCTAGTTGCTTACGGCTGGTTTTTAGTTTCCGAACAAAATTAGCTCTACATTCACACGAATTCAGTACACTTGTTTGATTTTGAAAATCGCCCAGTGTGTGCGGAAATATATATTTTTAATTAGCACACGCGAAAAGAGTAACGATTTTTTCGGGCAATTCGTTGTCACATATACTCTTTTTCTGCGATTATAAGCAATGAATATATAGTTCTCAATGATGGAGAACCGATTCACTACTGTCCGACTTTGACTTTTTTTAAACTTTTTGGTAGTAAGCGATTTAGGGCTATTAATGCTCATATGCGCTTATTTTCGGAGATTTTGAAGAAATACTAGGAATCAAAACATGCATGTTAAAAACATCTCGATTGTAGTGTGCTGACCTGAACATTAGGCAAGCACACGCCCTCATTAAATCTAAGGGCAAAGAATTTTCCGTCTCGACGAAAAACAAGCAATTAATATATTTGAAATTAGTACGTACTTACATTCACGTGTGCCTATTTCTTTGACGATCATCCAAATGCAATCTAGTTTGGGCAGTTGTGTGTGCTTACTTAAGGTTAAGCTCCCACATGCCACTATATCTTATAAAGGAATTTCGCGATAAATTTTGAGTCAACGTATGTAATCATCACTAAATTAACACGAAAGAAGAACACTTGTTTAATTCTGGAAATCCCACAGTTGTTTCACGAATGTGTTTCTCAACTGTGATTCTCAACCGCTATTTCTCACAAAGAAATTTGGCTATGAATTTTTGGTTTTAGTAGTTAAGAAGAAATAAATTGACACAAACTTCGTACTTTTCTTTAAATTTGAAAATTGCAGGCTTTGTCCAGATTTAAAATTTTCACTTGACACACGCAGAGAAGGTAACGATAATTTTGGAAAAATCCGTCGTCATAACTTTTGTGTTTTCGAATGAACGTGTGCTAACTTGACCGGGAAACTAGCAAATCGTTGTTGCTAAAGAAATGTGGAAATGAAATATTTTGTGTGTGTAATAAGTAAGCATTAAATAAGTACTAATTTAGTACACTAGTTTGAATTTGGACATTGCACAGAGTGTGCTGGCTTAATAATTAACTTAGCACACGCAGGGTGGGTAACGATAATTTTGGGAAAATTCGATGTGACGTTGGTTTCTTTAGTGCACTAAATTAGCACTAAATTATTCCTCACCGAAAAGTAATACTTATTGTGATTTGGAACTTGGTGTGTGCTAACTTAATTTTTAAGCTAGCACACTCACTCATATCTGGCGAAAAAATTTGGCACTCAATTTTTCTTTTGTGTAATATATTAGCACTAAATAAGTACTAATTTATTACACTAGTTTTATTTCGGGAATGGCAGAGAGTGTGCTGGCCTAATAATTAACTTAGCACACGCAGGGCGGGTAACGATAATTTTGGCAAAATTCGATGTGACGTTGGTTTCTTTGGTGCGCTAAATTAGCACTAAATTATTCCTTACCGAAAAGTAATACTTATTGTGATTTGGGAGTTGGCGTGTGCTAATTTAATTTTTGAGCTAGCACACTCACTCATATCTGGCGAAAAAATTTGGCAATAAATTTTTCTTTTGTGTAATGTATTAGCAATAAATAGGTATTAATTCAGTACACTAGTTTGATTTTGGAAATCGCACAGAGTGTGCTGGCTTAGTAATTAACTTAGCACACGCAGAGTGGGTAACGATAATTTTGGGAAAATTTGATGTGACGTTTGTTTTTTTGGTGTAATAAATTAGCTCTAAATTATTTCTGAGCGAAAAGTAATACTTTTTGTTATTTGGAGTTGGTGTGTTTTAACCTAATTTTTAAGCTTGCTTAGTCACTCATATCTGGCGAAAAAATTCGGCAATAAATTTTTTTTTTGCTTACTCAATTAGCATTAAATTATTCGAAGACTGTAAGGTATAAAATTTGTCATTTTACCGATGTGTGCTAGCTGATTTCTTAAGCTGGCACACACACACTCATATCTGGCGAAAAAATCTGGCAATAAATTTTTTTTGCGGATCCGATTAGCACCAAATTAGGACTCATTCAGTACACTCCTTTCAGTTGCGTGTGCTACAATTGCTGTGCCAGCTTAAGGGACATTAGAAAAAATCATTAAATTCTGCAATATTCTATAAATACATACAAGGAAATACGTAAATGAAAAAAATATAGAAAAAATACTAGTAAATCGATTGAACTTTTAAAATTTATATACAGCTTAAATAACTAGAGCATCGAATTCAGAAATTGAGGCCGCGGATTTTGTAACGTCCTGAGCGCTCGAAAATACGAAGAAGTATTGTCCGCACGGTGACGTTACGAGTCAAAATCAAAAATCTGAATTTGAAAAAACGAAAAATACTGTTCGATAGGTATTGAAAAATGAACGTTAGTCTCGTCGCGCGGAACGTTGTGTTTAACCTGCTGACTTTTTTATGAATAATAGTTTTAGAGAGCTCAAACTTTCCAAAAAGTTCGACAATACACTTAAAATTATGACAAGCGTAAAAACTCCGTTAAAAACGAAAATTCCCTCGGTACATTTTTAATGCGAACGTCGGAAAACATGGTTTTTCAATCGGATTAAAAAAAAAGTCAGTTGCTAATAACTTTCATGAATATTTTGATACTGTGTTCATTGCTAGACCTTCCCGAACAAAAGTATACATAAGTTATGTAAATACGTTGAAAAATGAATGCTCAGCGGCGATGTAAGTTTTAAAAAACATTGATTTTTCCATTCAAAAAGCATCAGTTTTTATTATTTTTAACAAAAACTATGATGTTTACAAATAAAGTTTAAATGAGACTAACGTTCATTTTTCAATAACTATTGAACAGTATTTTTTGTTTTTTCAAATTCGGACTTTTGATTTTGACTCGTAACCTCACCGTGCGGACAATACTTCTCCGTATTTTCGAGCGCTCAGGACGTTACAGAATCCGTGGCCTCAATTTATGTAGTAAAAATATTAAAATACTGAACGATTTTGCAAATCGCAGAAAAACTGAAGGAATACGAAAAATACTAACAGTAATAAAAATCTTTTGGGACACTGTTTTCTGAAAAGTTCTTTCATGCACGAGAAATGAAATGAACTTCGAAATATAAAGCTCAATATCCTCGAAATCTATATAACAATTTAGATACAAATGCTGGAAATACATAAAAATACTAGAAAACTTGGCAGAATTTTATCTACCCTGAAAAACACGAATAGTTTCAGAAACACTCAACAATCTTGCAAATAATATAAAAACCTAAAAATTACCTCAATAAGTAAAAATAAAAAATAATAGTCAACCTCTATAGGTATTTTTTTTTAATGAAAAATCCTCTTTAGTACAAAAAATTTATTGATTTTTGAAATCTTTAGAGCATGAAATTCTTCAAATCTATATAGCAATGTACAGGAAAAGAGTAAATATTTATAAAAATACTAGAAAATCCTGCAAAATTTAGTATATACTGAAAAATACAAATAGTTTCAAAAATACTAAAAATGAAGTGGATAAGAGTCGCTCAAGAATCTATTATATTGGCAAACTCTTCCCCGCGGCTAACATTGAATAAAAATGTCATATTCAGAAATTTTTTGAACTTGAAAAAAATATGAAAATTCGAACAAGCTGACTGATTTTTTTCTGAGGGTCAAAAAGTACAGATTAACAAATGCTTAATGATTTTCCTCACTTAAAAATATTACTCATGGATGACTCGTCCTAACAAACAACAGATCTCGAAAATGTGATGTTTTATTCGAGCAATTTGTTTTGTTGAAACTTAAAAAACAATTAACGATCTTTTTCCGTCTCAAGCCGTTTTAATACATCTGAAATAAACAGTTTCTAGAAGAAAACCACAAGTACGTTAATATTTTTTCGATGTCTTATTATTTACATTAATTTTATTCCAAAAAGTAACGAAACATTACTTTTTTAACTAGTAACGGCAACGAGTTACTATTTCTTTTCGAGTAACGTTAACTTAACGAATTAATTTTTTTCAAGTAAGTAACGGTAAAATAAGGCGTTACACTTTTTCAAGTAACTTTCTACACCCTGACATTTTTATATCATTCATAGGGTCCTATGAAAAATTTCGTTGCGTCGGCCCTGAACGTATTGTATGTATACATATATACACCTGTCGAACGTATTCATTCAGGACCTTGGTCATTGAATAAAAATTGGCAACAGCGCGCATGTTTTTCAAAACGCACGTGCGTTTTTCGGTATCACTGTTTTCTTCATTAATTAATCTTGACATTGTCACTATTATTAAAAACCCTTAGACAAGGGTTATAGTATAAATCCCATTGAATTTTTTTTCCTCGGCATACAACTATTCGAACCACGCGTTCCTGGAATTTTCTAACTTTTCCCGCTCTTCGGCGCAACTTTGCCACGTCTCTTCACGAAACTTGTCAAACTACCTTTTCGCATTCCATCAATGCAACATACAATGCAACACAATTTAACAATAGAAACAAACCTGTTCAAATGTGCGTCTAGTGATCAAATTCTTGAAACAAAAAAAACCGTTATAAAGATCCAAGGTTATCAAATCAAACTCCAAAATCCTTTAAGTCAAGTTTCAGAAAACTTCTAATTTACACATAAACTAAAAGGAATCCAAGGATCAAACGCAAGGTATGTACGTATACCCTCTCGATAGAAATCTCCTCGCTCGACAGGAAATGAAAGTAGTCAGCGGAAAAGCGCAATCAGGCCCCGCGATTCTCCGTAATAATATAACGATCATACGTATTGAATACCTAGCAAATCGGTGCCGGACGCGATCTCGGAAGTCCCCTGGTGATCCACCAGCAAATCCCGTAAAATGCTCGGACACTCGGACTCGAGCGCGTAGCAAAATTCCCGAAAAGCGTCGAAGCCTTTTGCCCCGATGACATCCACGAAAAGATCGATGTCAGGCCCGCACGAACGATCGCCCGCGACCGCGATTTTGTCCACTTCCGTTAACACTTTGCGCTTCACTAACGCGTTCAGCAGATTATTATCCGAACACGAGTTCAATTCCCGACGCAAAGACGCTTTATGGCGCAACAACAAAGTTCTCACTTCCGTTTCCGCGGCGAGACTCGCCATTATTTCGCGCGAGTTTGTTTGATTATTCCGGGGGAGAAGAAAACGGTCATTCGCGAACGCGTTGATCTATATCGATCCGCGGATTGACGGGTCGTTGTCGCTGGGAAACAGTCAACAGATGAGATCTGTGCACTCCTTTGGTGCAACAGGTGCCTTTCTGTTGGGGAAGCTTTGCCAATCCTTCGATTTGTTGGGGTCTTGCTTTCTCTTATTGGGTTCGGGGAGTTGGGGTCTTTGTCGGAATCACGGGAAAGATGCAGGAGCGTAGGCAGGAGGGGGTTCGGGGGTTCCAGCCCCTCTAGAAATAGAGGAGTTGCCTCAAAATTAAAATGCTGATTTTTTTTTTCAAATAAAAGATTAGGCTTTATAAATCATTTCTGCGTTGAAAAACTGTGATTTCTATGGTATATATGTATGAAAAACTTTGAATCTATAGAGCATCAAATTCTTAAAAGCCTATACAGGTTGTTCCAAAGTCCGCGTTACAAAAAAAAACCATAGATTCTTTATTTAATACTGCTTTTCATAAAACTCAAAGTCAAAGAAATTGTTTAGGCCCCAAAATTTAAAAAATAAATGAGTTCTCTCGACAAGTGGAGGTCGACTTAACGGGCTAAACTTTACCCCAATTTTCTTCATATTCTTCTGAGTCGAAAAGTCCTTTGTCACTTTTCGCAATACTCAAAAATGAAAAAAAATGTTCTAGGGTCACAAGTTTTAACCTATCAGATTTGTTGGATTTCAGGACTTTTTGACTCAGAACAATATGGAGAAAATTGGAGTAAAGTTTGGTCCGTGAAGTCGACACCTACTTGTCAAGAAAGCGCATTTATTGCTTAAATTTTTGACTTGAATAACTTTTTCAATTTTGAGTTTCTAAGAAAATGACAGAGAAAAATTGTCTTAGAATTTTTACGAGGAATATATAGTTTTCGGTTGATACAGTGACTTCCGGCCGCCCTGTATATTTTTTCGAACAACCCCTCCCGAAAATTTGTTCTGCCTACGCCTCTGGCAAAGATTGTTTCATGTTGGCCGGAATGGAATCGTTGCAACCACAACAAAATGTTTTGTTTTTGTTGAATAGTTTTTTTTCATTGTTCAACCGTTTTGCTGACATCACTGGGATGAATGGGAATGATAAAAAAGGCGCCAAGGAGAACTGGCGAAGGCTGAGAAACAAGTATAGTTTGGCCCATCAGGGGTGTACCTAGAATATATTTTGGGGGGGGGGGAGGTGTTATATGCAAATGAATTCAAATCTTCAACCGATTTCAACCCACAGTTTTTGAAAAGATCAATCTATGTACAAACTTTGGATTATGTTGGATCGATTCAATTTCAGTCAATTTGAAAAAATATTAATCCATGGCTGCGTAAAGTAAGGGTGCAATATTTGGAATTATGGTTGAATATATGATCAAAATTTTTTTTATTATACCTCTAATTTTATATCGGCAATTTTCATAATAGATTTAAATGATGGAACTATAAATATTTGGATCAAGGGAAATGGGATTGAATATTGAATCCGTTGGAGAAGTCGATTAAAAGTTTCCAGAAGGCTGTTGCGTTTTACTGAAACGAGATGGCACTGAAACTCGCGCTCACGTACACGAAAAAAAATTAGTAGAGTCGTAGCGTAGATTTGTGTACAGTTGTGTACAGAGTACGTGTCTTGCATGAAGTTTTGTTGTGCAGTGCTTATTTTATCAGTCGCGTCAGAATAATGACGCTTTCGGCCCAAAAATCATTTAATCTCGCTTGATAATCGTAGGAACGGCAATCGTGGATCGCGATCACGCCCCTTAAATATGGAAGCCGATTACAAAGCGACGCCCAGTCCAGTTCGAGCTTTGACAGGTGAGTGTTTTCCTCCGTATGCGTTAAAGGGACGTTCACAACGGCGTTATAAGTCCCAAAACGCCCTTTCATGTCTTTTTTTTCCGGGGATTTTCTCGTCAAAATTTAGGAGGACATTTTAAAATTATAATATGTACCAGAATTTGAAGCGAATACACTCATTCAAATGACAAGTAAATTGTCAAATTAAAATTTTTTATGCAAAAGTTAATCTACTGGTTTTTGAATTATATTAGTCATAAAATAAACCATTGTAGAATAAGTTACTAAATGATTGAACAAATAATGGGTAATAATATTTTTCTTATCAAGTGGCATAAATGAGTGTTTTCACGAGAGCAAGATTTTGCGAACGAGCGAAAGCAAATAAGCAAATTGCACGAGTGAAAACACGAGTATGCACCTTGATACGAACAGTGCTTTTTTTATGGAGAACACCAAACAAGCGTTTTCGTTATTTAGATGTAGAAACCCAAGGCCATCTTTCCAAATCGATGAATCGGCCGTCCCTAAAAACTGACATGAAAATGGTGATCTAGCAGCTTAACACCGTTGTTAACCCACGAGTCCGTGTCTTCATGTATGTGAAAATGAAACATACGATTTTTCAGCGCTCTAAAGCATCGTTCGAAAAGGCGGTCGTAGGGTTTCTACACATAAACACGAAAACATTTTTTAATGTCCCAAATACGAAAATGTACATTATTTATTTATTTATTCATTCATTAACCATCTTACCGGTTTTTACACCCAATTATTAAAAATTTAAATTATGTTTCCTTACTAAAATTAACAGACTAAGGAAATATTCAATTTTCTGTTTAAGGATCTTATTATTTGTTCATATAGTATTTCAAATAATATATTTGTGAAAAAAAAATTCTTTTCAGTTGTCACTCAACTTAAAATAAGGGAATGTTTCTGAAAAACTTTAATTTGCCAATTAAACATGAAAGAATGTGTACGTTAAATCACAACCCTGACAACTAAAGTACAATGGTACAGTGTCACTCTAGCGTTTCACCAGTCTCGTCTTTTTAAAACGATGGCAACAAGTTTTTGCAGAAAAACTGATTAAATCATTAGAACATATTTTTCCATGCCTGTTATATTACAAAACACGATTTGAAAATCGTTCATTCGGCGTTAATGTTTTAATTAATGTTGCGTATCCAATAAAATCAGTGACGTATATACAATAGTAGCCTTATCCTTGGGAGTCTAATGAAGTGTGACGCTTTGACAGCATGTCTCGATTTGTGTTTCCAAACAGATTCCAGTACCGTAAATACTATTCATATCTACTTCACATAAACTATCGTGTAGAGGAGAGTGACTCCAGATTCCAAAACTGCACTGTGGTTCTGGCAATCGCCTGAGTTTCTTCACATATGCTTCAATGGCATTCGATACTTGGGAAATGTCTCCCGAGGATTCCCAAGGATTGAGCTTCTACTGTATTTAAATAATACTACAGCCTTATATGATCAACGGAATACACTTATGCAGTTTCACCATAATAGATTCTCAATTTCATTTTATCTTTTGAGTGAAACTGGCTAATGTGAAGGTACTTACACGAGAAATAATATTTACCTCAAAAATAACCCCTTTCTGTTATCTGTTAACGTTTACTTAATACTTCGAAAATAGCCATATATTAAATAATTTTAATTTTGAATTATGTGAAATAGTAAATCTATTCCTCTGCGTTCATTGAAATGCTGCAAAAGTACATTTTACACACTGCACGATGCTGTAACTTTTTTTCACGATGTTGAACAGTGTGACATTAGTGAGACACAAGTGCGACAGTATAATTTTGCACTTACGTTGCATTTTATTTGCCAGAGAAGTACTTCGTCTACTTAGTTTTCAAAAACAAGATGCCAAAATATGATTTTTATTTTTCTAAAACTGCCAGACTTCGAAATCAAACATTCATAATCAAGTTTCAATGTACCAAACGAATTTCTACTACTCAGTTATTCTAAAAAATAGTCACAAAAATCACTTTCGGATAACTGTCATTGCTTAATTTGACATCTAGCAACGTTGAGTTCTGCCAGACTCATTTATCCCAGTAAATATTCATGATGTCATGTGATATCATGACATGACATGTCACCTCATGACGTCCCTTTGCTGGTGCAGGGATTTCATTTGTGACAAGTGAAATCACTGTGCTAGCAAAGGGATGTCACGACGTGACAATGCACGTCATGACATCATATTTACATCACAAATATTTACTAGGATGTTGTGTATGGGGAATACATATATGTAATAAATTATGTTAATTTTTATATAAGAAAAAAGGTATTATTTTGATATTTTTGACAAGATAACAGACAGCTTTAACGACCTGGAGCCTTATTCAGAGTATTTCACTGCATATATACCTTAAATGAATTCCAATTTAATTTTTATAGATCAGCTTCAATTGAATTTGATAAATAAGTGATCAGTCAATTCTTAGAATAATTGTAAATTGAAAAGGCTGCATATCCTGTACATTGTGAGTGCGCCTTGGTGTCCCTGTGTTGACGGCGAAGCGTCAAACAAAACGTCACTCGAGAGGACTTTCGCGTGCGTTTTGTGTTCTAAACGGTCGAAGGAATGCTGAAGGCGCTCCTAAATGGGAACACCTACGCGATCGTTACCGAATGACGAGCTTTTTTTTTATTGTTATTCACTGTTTCCTGCATGCGTAACGATCGTCTTTCGCGAAAAAAACGGAGCGTTATTGCGTTTCCACCCAGTGCGTTTTTTCCCTCGTTCCATGATTTAATGTGTGTCAAAGCCAGTTTTTTTTTTCATTTTCAAAGTGTGCGAGAATGCCAAGACTATAACTATCAAGATTTTTCCTCAGTTTTCATGTATTTTCTGAGTGTAAAGTTAAGGAATTATTTTTTTGGGAAAATTTGAAATAGTTTAGGTAATGTTGGCATTGAATTTTTTCGAATTTCATGTCTTTAAAAATTTGTAGAAAGTTATTACCTTATATATAATCCATTTGAGAATTAATTAGGGATTGCATTATAGATAAGTAGTTTTGAAAATCAGTGTTGACCACAGAGGGGGTTTTTGGGGTGAAAACCCTTCTGAAAATCGAGAAAATAAATTTTTAGAGTAGAAATTACAGTAAAAATTCAAATTGAAACTTGACATTCGAGTATTAGTGTCTTATTTTTGAAGTCACAATATTGTTTGTTTTATAAAAATCTTAGTAAAGAATTATTTTCAGTAAATGAAAAATAATAACCGCGGAATCAGAACTTCTGCAATAGTTTCTGAACAAAAATGTTAATAGTAAAATACAAAATTTGAAAGCAATTAAATTTTGGAATTTTTTAAACGAGTAGATATCATTTTAGAATTTTTATTTTGACGGAAGAACCAGCAAATATGATGTTAACAACAAAAATACTTAATTTTCCATTTTTTAAAAGTATACATTCAATTGAATTATACTAAACACCTAAATCAATCAACATGTAATTATATTTAATATTTTTGGATTGTATGCTTTTATATTATTTTATACTTGGATGAATAAATAAATGTAGAATAATTTACATGATTACACAAAACTAGTTAGAGAATTCTATTATCTTTGTATAATATTTACAATAAAATAACTACTATACATCTTTCAATTACTACCATGTACAGAAAATTATCATGAAACACCTTTAATAGCATAATTTTTTTAACATTATATTATTATTATATTGTGTATGTAAAAAAAAACTGAAAATTTATTTTTAAATTCAAAGAATCGAATTTTTCGAAATAACAGTTTCAACTATTTAAGGTGACTTTTGAAAATGAAGAATGTGAAAGTAAGATTGTCGATAATAAACATTTTTCTCAAAAGAATAAGCATTGGTAAATAAAAAAAGCGAATGAAAAGAACCTGAAAATTTTGGAATATTCAATATCTTAAATTTTTAAAGTTACTTGGTATATTACTGTGTGTATAATTTTGAAGGTGAAAAAATAGCGAAAATACTCGTTGAACAAACGTTTGGATTTGAATATCATACACTTAATCTGAAAGATTAATTATCCCAACTCTTCAATAGTAATGATTTTCTGTAAATTTTCAAGATGAAAGATTCAGTCTGACAAAGTTGTATAAAATGTTCGATTTCCGATTTAAATTATTTTCTGGAGTTATCGATTCATCGATGTTTCGACTAGATGTAAGTCTTCTTTGAGATGTCTCATGAATCATAACTTTTTATCGTAGAAAATTTTAAAAGTATTATTTGTCAATTAATAGGTATGTATCCATTTCGTTAATTGGTTTTTTTTTTCGACAATAAGTTGTCTTTCATGTTTGAAAAAAGTTTCGTATCGAGTCGAAACGTTGACACACGTTATCATGAATGTAATTAGACTTACGAATCAAATTGTATTTTTCTTCTTTTTCATACTTTTACAAGATCATTTACACCATGTTTGAACATATTTTACTATTTATGTATAAAGAGTTTTATGCTAACTAAAAAATTGGGAACTTCCTTTTTTAAACAAATTTTCTTGTAATTTTGATTTTTATAAAAAAACCGAAAATTTTCCAAACTGAAAATATCGACGATGCATCAGATTTTTTTCCTTAATTTTATCCCAAAGCTAGTTCAATAAACAATATTTTGTGTTATTCTCTAATAGCTGAAATTTGTTGTTTAAGAAGTATGATTTTTTTGGTCAAATGACCATTTTTGCAGGTTATTTTATGCTTCATCGTCTTAAAATTCTATTATTTTATCAAAAATGGTTCAATTATGAGTGTTCGTTTAAGTTCGTCAGTAGCGATTCATTTTCGAAGAAAAAAAGTTTATTTAGGATTAAAAGCACGGATTTTTTTAGATAGATTATAATCTTATATTTTATTCCTCAATTATTATTCTATTTTTAACATGTATATTATTTAAAAGATTTAAATTTTCATTTCAAATCGAATCCTATACGCGTCTTATCGATTTCGATATAAATGATCAAAAAAAATTTTCACGCAAAAAAACAGATCCTACAAGAATCACCTTTAAGATTTGGAGAGGTAATGACCGTTACATTAATTTGACTTCTTAATACTAATTTCGGAAAAAGTATTGTTGCAAGGAAATAAGATTGTTGTAAATTTAGAGCATCAAAATGTAATTGATAAATTTTCAATTTTCATCATCCAAAAGTTAAAATCGATGTTGTATACTTTAAACATTTTCTTATTCGAAGCATTAAATTTCACAGTCTTAAAATTGACGTTGGCCGAGTCAAAAGTATTGAATTTTTTAAAAGGAAACAACTAAAACTTGAATATTTTGATCAAAGGGTAGCTTTAGAAATGTATTTCAAATTTTAGAACTGTAAGCACCATTTCAAAAATGATCAAATTTATTAACAAGCGTGTTACTAGGACTGTAGATATAAAATTTTATAATATGAAAAAAAAAAAACAAAAAACGAAGGAAAATTTGTCATTCTAATTATTAGGAACAATGAAATGAGTTACATTCAAATGATTTTACATTGATATTAGAATAATTCGATCTCTGGAATTGACAGGAAGAAAAGATTCAATTGATAAAAAACTGGAAAATTTTTGACAATGAGTATTCAAATAGAATGTTTCAGAATTTCAGGTTTTCATTTATTCAATTTCAGTAGAAAAGATATTCAAAAAGGAGTGAAGTAGTCACTATCACTCGAAACAATAAAAATTAAAAAGTAAATATAAATTTATAGAACGAATTAAACGTACAAACATAATCTATTAATAAAATCAAACAGCTTTTTATAATAGTTAAATTTCAGAAAATTTAATATCTAATAAAAAATTTTAATCTCCATTTTATATCTTTTTTCGTAATAATAACAATCTTTTTTTTTATTTTAACAGCCATAAACAATGAGGAAGATCCATACCCTAGTTTGTCGGACTACCATGATTACGAACCGAATCTGGAATTCGACGATACCGAACTTCAAACATCATCTAATAATGGTAACATTTTTTAACTAATATATGATAATTTTATTTATATTACGATTACAAAAATTGTGTGGTGTGGTGTATAGACATGTTCATTTTTCATTTTTATTCAGTTTTCTATGAAAATCATTATGAAAATGTTTCTTTATTGTTACGATGACTTTTTTCATGAAATAAATATAATCGAATCATTAAATAAAATAGAAATTTATGAAACTAATCTCAAAATTAGTCAAAATTTTATAAAACTGGAGTAAAAACTGTGAAATATCTTATTTTTGTTCAGATTCAGTTGCTGAGTTTTAATACATTTTAAGTATTTATGAAAAATTTCATTTATTACTTGGGAAGCTTAAAATATCCGGCAGTAAGATTTTGCAAATAATTTTATGCGTAAAGTGAAACTTAAAGTAATTTGATTGCAAGTACTATTTAAAAAATGTTTCGTTACTCTCCAAATTGAAATTGTTTCACAGTTTTTAAAGCTTCCATAATTTTTTAGTACAATTTTCAACTATGAATTTGTGTACTGAAAACTTTCTTGACTGATCTTTCGATAGCTGTATTTTTTTAAATATCCAAAAATTTTATCTATAATTCAAGTAAATTTTGAATAATTTATTATTTGGTGTCTTGTAAATGCACGATAAGTATGGTACTTTAAAAACACTGTATTTTTTACAGCTGAGTTTTTTTCGTATTATTAATCTTCTCCATTGAGTAAATAAAATTTGTTCATGAATTTTTGAAAGTTATATAATAATAATGAAAAGAGATTAATTTGATTTCATGTAATACTTTTTATTTTGTTTATTTAGCTGTCCAATTACTGGAGGAGAAACTGGATCTAAACGCAGGTAGCGCTGTTACGGGAATAGATTATCTGGAAAGTCCAGTGAGCGATGGGACGATTGAGGAAAATTTCGAAGAAGCTTTGGTAGACGCCCCAATTATCGAGACTGGTATGACCTTTTTCTGCGCTTCAATTTGTGATTATAAAATGCCATGACATTAAGAAATAATTCCAGCTCTATGCGCCTCATTACCCGAAAAAAGAACCTCGATTAGGGGACTGAATCGAAATCTGATAAATATAGATGAATTTCGTTTATTTTAATGATTCATTATTTGCATTGAATTATAAATCAATATAATGTGAGTCAGTCTATAAATGTTTACAGAGTAATAATTGTTATTATCAAGTTTGTATTTGTAAATTTTTGTTAGGTTTGAAAATCATGAATTTCTCATTTCTACAATCCTTGAATCATTTTTCCTTCAAATTTGAAAGTCTTTAAGATTACAAGTTTCAGAAAATTTATGTTTTTTTCTTCATCTCTATGTTTTGTTATTCAAATGTTTGTAATAAAATGTTGGAAATGAATTCAGATAATTTTTCTCCAGCTTGAATTCAAAATTCTTTTCATTTCCAACCTTCAAAACCAACAATAAACTTTTTATAATATTTTCAAGGGTGTTATGAGTGTCATTATAAACCCCTAAAATTTTAAAGAGCTAAGAGATGAGTTTTTCCAAATTCGATTGCTCGTTTGGTTTATTCAAAAAATAATACATTTTTCTGTAAATTTCTCCATTGGTGGAGAAAGAAGGGCTTAAATTTTATTTATTATTTGATGATTTTCATATTTTTCGTGTTATTTTTGATAAAATAATTTTTTATTATTTAGCGGCTGATCTTGCCGTTCTGGATAAAGAACTCTCCGACGAAGAAGATTATTCTGATATCGCGAGGCTCGGAATCGTCGAGGTTGTCGGCGACGATAGCGCGGGTCGTAAAATCATAGTTGTGTCGGCCTGCAAATTGCCTGCTATTGCTAAGGGGGCCTTCAATCACGCCAAACTCCTTAGGTACTTTTTTTATCAAACGTGAATTTTCTTTCTTTTTTTGAATATGCCAGTAACTGAAAAAGTAAAAATAAAAAAAAAATAAAAAAAAAAAAAAAAAAAACTATAATCGATCTCTCATCTTCTTTTGCTCCACTAGTTTTAACGATTCAAAGTCAAAAAATGTTTAACTGTTATTTAATTAAATTAAATTTTTAAATTATTATAACTTATAACTCATAAAAAAAATACACCAATTGTTCTCAGATACCTAACACACACTTTGGATACTTTTGTGGAACAAGATTACAGTCTTATTTATTTTCACTGCGGTCTCAACTCGAAAAACAAACCTCCGTTGTCGTGGCTGTGGCAGGCTTACAAAGCGTTCGACAGAAAATACAAGAAAAATTTGAAAGCCTTGTACCTCGTGCACCCGACCAATTTCATAAAAATTGTATGGCAGATCTTTAAACCAGCGATAAGGTAAATTTTTTAATTTTCGCATTTTACGGTATAATGATGAATCACGTTGAAACTCACTTGGGCTAGTTATTCCAGTGCTAAGTTCGGGCGAAAAATGATGTATGTCAATTATTTGGAGGAGCTGGCTCAGTACGTGAATCTCGACCAGCTCATCATTCCCCAACAAGTTATAGAGTGAGTTTTTTTGAATGTTTTATCTACTCTACTGAAAACTAAATCTAATATGATGTCAGATCTGACGTTGGAGATTGACCAAATTTCATTTTCAGTGGGATATTTTTTAAATAGCAAAGTTATGAGAAGTTCATGTATTGCTTTTTTAAATTGACAATAAGTTAACGTAACAATATTGCGTGTTTGTAGACACGACGAGCAAATAATGCTAAAGCATAAAAAAAATTTGCCGGCAAGTCCACCTCCAAGTGCTGTGGCGACACCTGTAAGTACGACGCAGTTTAGTGCAAGTCTTCAGTTCATAAAAGAAAACAATGGAGGGGATCCGATTCCGCCAATAGTGCGACAGTGTGTCGAATTTTTGGACACCCCTGATGGTAAGATTTATATACTTTAAAGTTAAAGATTATGCGCTCATTGCTCGATGATGGGTTGACTGTGTTACTATGTATGGCGAAAATGGTTTTCAAAATTTAAAAGAAAAGAATTAAAAGTAAAATCTTAAAGTGTAATTAATTCGAATATTCGACAATGTTCTAATAATTTTTTGATAAAGGCAAATATATGTATATGCTAAAAGCTCGAGAAACAGTTGTTATTTTTATCAAATTTATTAAAGAGAAAATGATTATCATACAATTTATAATATTAAAGATGATGCGCGCTCTGACAATTCATTTTTTTGCAATGTGTCACATAGAGAAAGTTTGAACTATCGATGTCAAAAATGAAGCCTGCGAAAGATCCTCATAAAAATAACAAAAATTTTTTTTAAATATGTTAATAGAGATCACAGATATTTTTTTGAAAACGGGATTTAATCTAGAAATATTTTAAATCTTACAATGAAAATTCTTCCTAGAGACATTTAAGAACTTTCGATGTATTATTCAAAATTTATAACAATAAAGTCATTTGGGTTGGTTTCTTTTCAATTCAATAACTTGGCGTGGCAGTAACTGATGTTATAATTTTTTCATGTTTTTATTTTTTATGTAACGTTTTATGCTTGCAGAAAAAATTTCTAGCAACAAGCTTTATTTTTTGGTAAAACTGTTATGTAATTGTGACTTTTTGAAAATACTAAAAAATTTTCAACCTTTAAATTACCACATTCCATTTGTCTTTTTCTTTTTTTGTTGATAAGTTACTAAAATAAACAAAATTCAGTCGTAATTTTTAATAACCAAAATTTGTTGTTTGGACATTACAATTTCGTAAAGTCAAAGTACTAGTTTTAAAATCATTTCAATGCTTCATTTTCTTGAGTTCTAAAATATCACTGAAAATCGTTCAATCGTAAAATATTTTGTTCAAATTCATCAGTAAGAATTTAATTTCAAAATAGAAAAAATTTTAGAGCTCAATAAATCCACGAAATTTCTTTCATTATCGTGAAAAATAAAAACTGAAATTTAATCAAAAAGAAAAATACGTGTCTTATTAATTTCGAAAGAGATAGTATACGAATTTTCTAAAATTGAAAAACAAATTTTTATCTTTATAAATTTGAAACTAGCACGGTTTCAAATATAATCAATTAAGTTTTAAAATTTTCTTTACATACTAACACCAAAATTTTACGAAATTTACTTTAAGATTTTACTAGTATAATATACTAATAAAATATTATGATGATGATAGAAATAGATTTTGATGTTTGGTTTTTTTGTTTGTCTGTAGCATTAGAAACGGAAGGAATTTTTAGAAGATCTGCAAATGTGGCGGCGATCAAAGAGCTCCAAGCTCGGTGTAATCAGGGATTGCCAGTGGACTTTCAAGGGGATGCGCACATCGCCGCGGTGCTATTAAAGACGTTTCTTCGAGAACTGGAGGAACCTCTTATGACATACGATCTCTACGACGAAATAACCATGTTCCAAAGTAATGAGCTTTTCTTCAGCAGTTTAAATATATATGTACAGGGTTTCAGGGGTGTACGTAAAAAAATCGAAACTGGGAGTGTGGCTGTCTAAAAATATCGAAGGTTGGAATTAAAGTTTGTGAATATCTTAATTTTGACAGTTTTTTCACTGCTTCATAAATTGATTAAAAACATCACTAGAATCTTATAATTCATACCTAATGTTAATAATTTTGTATGTTTCAGCTTTGCCGAAAGATGAGCGTCCACGAAGAGTAAAAATTTTGATACTTGAAAAGTTGCCAGAAGATAATTATCATCTTCTCAAGTATATTGTACAGTTTTTATCAAGGGTAAGTAATGGATTTTAATTACTGAAACATCACATTTAATCGATAAGGGAAAAGACGAATTACTTGAATTGTCAAAAAATTTAGAATTTCAGATGAAATATTGACCTAAAATTTGTCAAAATGATCAGAATGCAATAAGTTTTTTTAGTCTGGATGTTTAAACTAAAGTAACAATATTTTTTAGGTGATGGATAGATGTGATCTGAACAAAATGACCTCGAGCAATCTCGCCGTCGTTTTCGGGCCAAACCTTGTTCGTGCCCCCCCAAGGGTCGGCGCTGGAATGTCACTTTCAGCGATAGGACCCATCAACCAATTCGTTGATTTCGTTTTTACTTACCAGGATAAAATATTTATAATCTAAAAATTTTGGCCTATTTGGTAAAAAACGTATTATATTTATCATCACTGTTCATTCCAAACGATCATTGTTACGAAAGACTCGATATTCTAGAAGACGAGAAGAAATAATGTAACTTAGTTCGGCGAACGCTCCTTTTTATAAAGAGAGAAGCATTTTTTTGAGGGGGTTAATGATACGAGTTTTGTACAAGTATTTACAACTCGATTCTATTTTTTCACGCCAACAGGATATTTTTTATGTTGAATTTCGCATAAATCGCACGTATGCATAATATTGTGATCGAAGTGTGTAACGATAACTTAATTTAACAGAGAGTATGTGTTTTGTCGATGATTTTGTGGCTGCATACCAAAGATGTATGGAAGGTTACATGATTGACGAGAATTTTATTTATTATGGGGTAGTTTTTAGAACTGCGATTCGCAGACTCTAGAATTTAATGGTTTTTTTGAGAAATGATCGTTTTTTCGATTTTATCATTGTATGCAAAGGCGTAATTTTTTCATTCAGAACACTTTTGCCAATTTTCAATTGGCATATTGCACTGTAGAACTGAATTTGGGTTTTGGAAAATTTCTAGATAAAATCATGTATTTTTGTTGGATCAGCTTGAATAAGTTTTTATAAATTGAGTTTTTTCTTCATTTATTAAACTTTTTTGATCGTTATATTTTAAGTTCAGGGTATACACAAAAAGATTTTGGAATTTTTTTTGTCACGATTTTTTAGATTTTCTGGAGTCTGCGAACTTAATCACGTTTTTAAGGAAATCAAAATTTCTTTGACAGACATTCCAAACTTTTGGTTGGCTTTTTCGTTTTTGAAAACCAAACCATGACTGATTTATATTTAATATATTTAAAGATTTCGCGAATTTTTAATGTTCCCTGACGGATTGTGAAAAACTATGAGAAAATTTTTTCTGTTCAAAATAGTTTTTTGAAAAAAAAAGTAACGATGGTAAAATTCACTGTAAATCATTGTGCTGATTTTTTTAGAGCTTAATAATAAAAAATTTTTCACTTTTTCAAACTACGTAAATTTACAAAATCTTGAAGTAATTTTTTTTAGAATAATTTTCGGATTTTTCAAGCTATTTTCAAAAAAGCTGAAAATTTTCAGAATATTCAAATATGAAAATTAATAAATTCCTATAAATCTGATTACGGAATCAAGAAAGTAAAATTCATGAATTGTTTATTTTCGGAATTTGCAGTTTGACATGTTTGAACTCTGATTGAAGTTTCTAAATGTACTTATTCAAAAATTTATCAAGCCATACTCAAATTTTCAATGGTTTATATTTATAATTCAAATGCATTCAAAAAATGCAAATGTGACAGTTGGCAATAAGCTCCTGAAAAAATTTTTTTCCTTAATTTGGAAATAGAGCTTTATTCAACGTAGAAAAACTTGAATTTTAAGATAAAAAATTAAGAAATAAAGAGTGCTGAAATTAGAAAAAAAGAATTATAAAATTCGTAATCAATAACAATATACATCTTTATTTCAAATATTTGTTTATGGCAAAGATTTAATGTCAAATTTCATGTCGAAAAATTCTAATATTTTGTGTGTAAAAAATTGTATAAGTAAAGTAAATATTCCAGATTAAAAATCAGATCAGTTTAAGGTCGAGTTACAAAAATATTAATACTTGCTTTTTAGTGAATTTGACAACGTACATTTAAACTTTGTAATGTACTATTAATAAAATAAAAAACTGAAAGAATTGAAAATATTACATTCAATATATCTTCATTACAAAGTTAAAAATTTTAAATAAGAAAAGTTGAGTTTAAAAATAATTCCGAGTTTATATCACTGACAGTAATTTTCAAAGTAGTTTTTCAGAATCCCTTATGGTCAAACTTAGTGATGCAAGTATAATATATTCTGTAAATATTAGGAAACACGAATATGTGTATAAAAATATCGACTAAAAAAATATTCATTATTAGAGAGATAAATGAATTTTTGACTAAAAATTATATGAATATAAAAAATAGAGTATGTTAATTGTTATTCGAGTCGTAGCGTTTTCGCACTCAACAAACGCACTTTTCATTCAGCGATTTTTCATTTCGCAACGAAAGTTATTTACTAAAATGTCAAACGCTGAGTGGAAAATGCGTTGGCATAAACTTTTCACCCTTGGGTATTTTTGTTTTTCAATAATCGTGTCATAACACCAAGAATTTGTGATGTACGATCGAGAAGTGCAAAGCGCAAAGTTTTCAATCCAAACAATTCATAGAATCTAGTCAAAACATTGTTGGAACCAAACCCTATTTTCGTGATAAAAGATTATTTATTTATAACATCGAGTACGAAAAAAAAGGAATCATATAAAATCACGATAGGGAAAACTTTGTCGTTGCACCATGCGTTCGTGCTTCGCGATCACACAACTGTGCATAACTTGTGATTAACAATGTTTAGAAATTGACAATTAATACAGGGAACAATGAAAAAAAAAATGCAAGTAGAAAGTATTACGGCATTTATGATTTACAATGTTTTTTTCCTTTTGTTATCTTGTATACCGTCGAATGTGAACGATTGTTTATATAGCAATAAACGAAAAGTTTGCATAAAAAATGTTCTTGTTATTTTCAAGAAACCTGAATTTGTTAAAAAACCTTATTGTTAGAAATGAAAAGCGTGATTTTCATTTCATTCCAATTTATTTCTGGATAAATGTGTTTTTTTCGTATGTACAAAATAATTCGTGTAAATCTTTCATAAATTCGTAAAACAATATTAAACTCCAATTACAAAACAACTTTTTTGCACAGCTGCGTTGGATGAAACTAATCTCGTTTCTTCTCGCAAAGAAAAAATCCGTTACATTATAGCGAAGTATTCAAGTATGTACATGAATATAAATATAATAGTATCGCAGCGAGTTAAGAGCTCTGCGAAGATGATCCACAGCACGAATTTTTCTGGGGTTGACTGTTCTCACTTTCGTCTTCCACGACGACGACGTTGCGACGAGTGCTGTTGTTTCTCGTTAAGGATTTTTGTTCCGCTTCTTCCGCGTGTTCGGTCATTCTCCTGGTTAGGTCGAGGAACATTTCTTCGATGTTTTGGTTTACTTTGGCTGAGGTCAGGAAATGGACAGCCCCGACTTGTTTCGCGTACCTAGATGATTAAAATGAAAAGTATTACGTTATTTAATGATTTCGTTAATTATTATATATAGAAAAAAGAGACAAAGAAAAGAAAAGTCGATTATTTTTCTATAAAAAATGACAATTTTTACTGCATTTTTGAAGAGTTATAATTGCAGTGAAGGGAATTTTGGATTTTACAATTCATGGATTGAAAAGTTGATCGCAATTTGTGCATATCTGAAAAAATTAATTCTCGAGTGAAGAAATCTTGACCGAAAGTTTTAAATAATAATTTTCAATTTTAGATATGAATTTTTGATGACGATTCAATTTATTGATGAATTCACTAAAAAATAAAAGTAAAAAAGGCATGATAAAAAAAAATTAAAATTAATTATGGTTATGTAACTTATGAAAATTTTGGAAATAACAATTATTTTGAATCAAAAAACTGAATTGGCGCCATCCCTATAAATTCGTGTTTATAAATGAGTAAATTTATTATCATAATTATTCATCGTTTTGATTTCATAAATTTTCGATAAAGAATAAATTAATACAAAGTAAAAACAAAACGAAAAGCAATAAATAAAAAATCAAAAAAGTCATGGTTATGCATTAAAATTATGAAAAATGAAAATTCAAGATCAGAAAAATGAGTGATAAAATTTTGAGAATTATAAATATTTTGTATAAAGAAAGAGTCGACTCTATTCTTATCATTATCATTCAGTGTTTCAAATTCATAAATTTTCGATGAAGATTTATTTACTACAAAGTGAAAGGCAAGAAATAAAAAAAATCCAAAATGGTTTCGATCAATGAAAAATGAAAATTTCGAGATCAGACAAATTTGTAATGAAATTTGGGAAATTATGAATATTTTGAATCAAAATAATAAACTGACTCCATTCTTATAAAATTATGTTTATAAATGAATAAATTTCTCATTGTTATTCAGTTTTTTAATTAATGAATTTTTTATGGAGATTTTATAACTACAAAGTAAAAGTCAAAAAGAAAGATATGAAATTAAAAAATCAAAACAGTAATGGTTAAAGATTAAATTACTAAAAAATAATGAAAAATTTGTGATGAAATTTCGAACATTATGTAAATATTTTGCATCAAAATACTGAATTGACTCCATTCTTATAAATTTACGTTTATAAATCAACAAATTTCTTGGTGTTTTGCATTTATATATTTTAGATGAGGGTTTAATTACTACAGTGTAAGTCAAAAAGATAAGTAAGAAATATAAAAAAATTTTTGATTTAGATATTTTTTTGGATGAGAAATTTTCAAAATTGTAAGTGTTTTGCATCAAAAAACAAAATTATAATTCAGTGTTTAAAATTCCTAAATTTTCGTTTAAACTTTTTTCACCTAATTTACTGCAAAAAGTACAAGAGTTGGAAAAAATTGGCGAATAAACGAATGCAAAATAGTTATAGATTCAACTACTGAAGATAAAAATTTTGCATTGAAAAAGATTTGTGATCTTAATATTTTGGATATGGAAATTTCGAAGTCGTGATTTTTCGTTGTTGATGGAATAAGTAAAATAAATTGTTCTCTCTTTTATGAGAATAAATAGTAAATTGACATCAATAAATAGTATTCACTGCATTTTTAGGTAGTTTTTTTTTCAAATAAAGTAAAGTTAAAATTATTCCAAATAAAGTAAGTAATATTTATTACTCTTCTGCTTCTTCCACACTGACGTTCCTGTCTTTTTCAAGGTCAGTCTTGTTTCCAGCTATGGTCAAACATACTTCGTTGCCTAGCATTTTTTTTAATTCCTTGACCCAACTTTTAACCTATGAAAATAAAAAAATGATATAAACAATATCAATTTCAGACATTAATTGATAAAAAGGTGAAAAAACGCCATCTGATCCTTTTAATTTTTTCAAATTAACTCTTCATTGTGAAAAATGTCATCAAATGACTTTTTTTCATAATACTAACTTTGATAATAATTATTATGATCATACAAATTATTATTTATACAGTATTATGAGATTCTTTATTATTTAAACAACGATGTTTTCTGAAAAATTTCATAATGAATAATGCAATGAATTGGTCCATAAAATTTTTATTGGTTAGGTTTTATATTTCAACAAAAAGAGATTTTAATTTATTTTTGAGTTTAATTCATCCTTTGTAATGCATTTACTCATGCAACGAAGAACAAATAAAAAATTGGTACATGTTCTCTTCAAGCTAATTAAAAAATTCATCTGATTAATATTACTGCTTGGACATTATTTTTGTCGATAAACATACGTTGAGAACAAGTTTATAACTACAGGTATCAACTTGCGTGGCTTCTACGAGGCTTCGAGTCGAATTTCATTACTATCTTGTTTCAAGACCAAACCAAATATTACGCAAACTTAACGCTAAAGTTGAGCATTATTCACAATAAATCGATACTGTTATCGTATAAAAATTTCTATTTTTAAAACGTTGGGGATGATTTTTTTTAATCCTGAAATTTATCGATTGAAAAAAAAAAACATAAATTGTGTCAATGCAATGATTGCATTACATTATTAAGGATAAATGTAAAAAAATGTTTAAACATGATGATGTAGATTTTATATTTTCTGTGAAATTCGAGATTAAATCAAATTCTTGACAGTTTGACTTTTCTTTAAAAAAGTGTGAGTATTTTTAAGAGTTATTCTTACTTTCTGAAATGTGTCTTCATCCGTAATATCGTACACTAAAATTGCTCCATTGGACATTCGATAATAAATCGGACCCAGAGCGTGAAATTTTTCTTGTCCAGCAGTGTCCCAAATCGCCAAGTTCACTCTTTTACCATTGATGTTTAATTTTTTGTTTAGAAACGATGCCTGAAATTAGTATACACTTGTTAGTTTTTTTTTATATCAATAAAATACAATTCAAAAAAAATTATTTTATTTTATATCTATGCTTATGAATGAACACATCAGAAAATTTATAATTTATTAATTGTCATGGTCATTTATTGAATTGAACAGTATTTCAGAATAAAAGTTTTATGTATAATTTTGAAATAAAGTTATTTATCGAGTGTTTGAAAAGTTTTTAACATTTTAATTTTCTAAGCAACACATTTTCTTTATTTTTTATAATATGATCAAAGTTTACAAGATATTCAAAAAATTCAGACTATTTAAAGAACATTAATCAAATGATACTTATACTGATATATATATATATATATATATATATATATATATATATATATATTATAATCAATGCAAGTATCATTTTTATTTATCAATAACTATTGATTCATTAATAATATTTTACCAATGAAATTCATGGATTTGGAAATATTTCGGAGTTGCTTTCAATTTCATTAAAAAGAAAGTGCAATAAGATTGCCAACTAATAATTTTAAACTGCGAAAAACCAATAATCTTAGCAAGTAATATTGCGTGTTGCTTCTACAAATAATAATAATCGTGATTAATAATTATATCATTACTGTAATACAAAAATATAAATAATGATAAAAATTGAATTGATATTAATAATAATCTGAATGATATTCATAATGTAAATATGATTAATATTGCAAGTTGTATCCTAAGAATATCACATTTTCAGAAAAAAATTACCTGTAATGTCGAAATATGCTTTTCATTAAATTTGTCCTCGACGTATCGCAAAACGATTGACGATTTTCCAGTGCATCCTTCTCCTAAAAATGTTTATTGAACTCTTAAGTAATTATATCTAGAGATATTTTAAACAAAAAAACAAATTTCAGCGACTATTTAAACTAATATTATAATTACTGGAATTTCTAAACTTTATAAATTTCTAAGAAATTTACTTTGTTTCAAAAAGAGATTCAAAATATGATTTTTCAAGCTATGTTACAAATTCTAATTAGTAATAACAATATACTGAACTGTAGCTTTTTAATTTTTTGTTGCGTAGAATTTTAATCAACAAAAATTATGATTAGTGAAAACTGGAGACACTCAAAATGTAATTAGCTGCTTCTAAAAAAAAAGTTTCAAGATCAATGCGAATTCATATTCAAATTTTTTCGGGATTATTTCAAATCTTATGAATGAATTTCGGATGAATCAAAGATAGTTCATCTGAAAACTTGACGTAAATAAACTCTATGAAATGGAATGGTACAGCATTTTAATTGAGATTTAAAAAATTTTTCGATTTTTTATATTGAAATAGAAGATTTAAACAAGAAAACTGCATGTTATTTTAAAAAATTTTTGGAGGCTCAATAAACAGTTTGAAAATGTTGTAATTCTCATCAATATTTAAAATGTTTATTATTTTAATATCATTAAATATAGATAGACAGTTTTTATTTAGATATATATTTTTACAATGGAATTCATAAATGTTGGAATTTCAAATCCAGAATAAACATGCAAATTTTATTATCTGAAACTATTAGTATTGCCAAATCAATTATTAAAAGTCAGAAACAAAAGGAAATTCATAAAAAATTCCAAATGTCAAGGGCACTGAATTGTTATTGAAAAATCCATATAAAATTTAATAAATTAATGAACGAGTGATACTAAAATTGACTATACTGAAACGAAATTCATTTCAGTTCAATTAGATGATATGTAAACAATATTATTGTTTTGTATTGAATGTTACATTTCACAGAATCCAGCTGGTTTATTCCAGAATAAACCAGCAATAATAGGAAATTGCTTCACAACACTATTTTTTGAAAATATTAATTTCATTAAAATTAACTAGTTCAAATTTATAAATATTACAAGTAGAATTGGAAATTTGGCTTTTGACTGTGAAATTCTAGGTCTGTAAGCTTTTACAAAAATTTTTTCATCAGATATTGACAAGATTTTTTCAAAACAAGTCAAAATAATAAACCAGGTGTATTAAACAATGATTAAGCAAGGCAATTTTTTAGAATTTTTTTTGTTTTTCAAAAATAACTAGTTTGAATATTTAAATAATATATGTAACATATAAAATTTTTCTTCTGACTCTGATAGAGTCGTTTTTAAATTGGTAAGCTGTTTTTAAAAATTAGTTCCTGAAAATATTGATTAGATTTTCCTAGAACAAAGTAAAAATTATAAATTGAAATATTATAAAATTACCATGGAAAACGATTTTTTTAAAAATTCCAATAATTTTATGAAAATTGATCAATTAAACTATTCAATATTATAATCAAAGTACAAAATTTGGTTTTTGACTCTAATATACAAACTCTAAAATTTTGAAAAAGGCGAGTTTATTTTGAGAAGGCATTTCTAGCATTAATAAAATTTTTTTTTAAATATTGAAAATAATAAACCAAAAATATTGAGCAATTACCTTACAAGATTTTTTAAAATTTCCAATTATTTTCTTCAAATTAACTAGTTAAAATATTCAAATGTATATCACAATGAAGTAGAAAATTTGGGGTTTGACTCTGAAATAATAGGTCAAAAGTTTTTAAATCCGTAAGCTTTTTGGAAAATCGTTTCCTCATATATTGAAAAGATTTTTTAAAAACAGGTCAAAAAAATAAACCTGAGGTATAAAGCAATTATTGAGCAAGATGATTTTAAAAAAATTTTAATAGTTTGATTCAAATTAACTAATTAAAATATTTCAATATTACAATCAAAATACAACATTTGGTTTTAGACTCCAGAAAATTAAACTCTAAAATTTCAAAATTGGTAATTTTTTTTTAGAAAGCGTTCCTCAAATATCAATAAGGTTTTACTAAAACATTTGAAAATAATGAACTAGAAATATTCAGAAATTACCTTACAAGATTTTTAAAAAAATTTTTAATATCATGCACAATTAAAATAGCAAATTTAGCTTTTGACTCTGATATACTAACTCTAAAATTTTCAAATTGATAAGTTGTTTTTTGAACATTTGTTCCTCAATATACTAATTAGATTCCTAGAACAAGGTAAAAATAATAAATCAAAAATATTAAACAATTAGAGAGCAAGACAATTTTTAAAAAATGGTATTTTTTTCATAAAAACAAACAAATACATAGACTTTATAACATTACAATTTAAACTCAAAATTTGGTTTTAAACTTCAAAATACCAATTCTAAAATTTTTGAATTTGTAAAATATAAAATATTGCTTTTGACTCTGAAATACTAACTCTAAAAATTTTCTAATCGGTGAGCTTTGTTTAAAAATTCGTTCCTCAAATATTAATGTATAATTTCCAAATACAGGTAAAAATAATAAATCAAAAATGTTAAGCAATTACCGAGCAAGACGATTTTGAAATTGTGTCCATTGCCAGCGCTAGTGGAACTGGCCATGACTTTTAAAGTGTAGCAAAGATTCTGAATAATCTGCGATGATGTGGATCGTGATTGATATGGCACGCACTCGGATATCCCAGAATATACTATATTTACAACACCGTGAATTATGAGCGCAAATCAATCATGACAATAAGCGATTGTTTGGTGGGAAGCCGATTGCCGAGACGATGAATTTATCGAGCAAAACGAGACAAAAAGCTTGAGAAACACCAGAAAAAACAAGAAAACATTGACACTTGTCACTGCGTTGCGAGAACAACGCACACATTTTCGATCAGCTGTTTTTGATGTTTTTGCGGGGCAAGTTTTGCACGCAATGAGTGCAGGGAAGTATATGCACAGGGGCGCTAAGGGGAGACGCAAAGTCCATTACCGAGTTGATAAATTATATAAATATGTCATATATATTAGACAATAATTTAAGCTAATTTTTGCTCATACAGCTGGAGAATTCGAATCAGATAATTCAAAATTATGAAAATAAAACCATAAAATATTATTCATTTTCCAGTAACATATGTATCATAGAATTAAGAAACTACATAATTTTTTAATAATAAAATTAAAAAATTAATATACAATATAAAATTAAGTATATATTAATTATATTCAATACAATAATATGTTATTTGTTTAATTATAAAAATCATGTTATTATTACATAATAATAAAAGTCATATAATTAATGATATATAATTACAAATTTAATTAAAATATGACCAATTAATATTATTATTATTTTTATTTCTAAAAATTAATACATTAATTGAAAAATACGATAAAATAATTATTGTTTGATTATAAAAATTATGTAATTATATAAGTTACATAATTAAAAATACTATAATTATAAACCATAATCGCATAATTTTATTATAAAATATAATTATAAATGCATCGGAGGTACAGATAATGCAGGTATAATTCGAATTAATTTGACAATAAATTCACGAATTTTAAGATTTGTATCAGGAGAGTAGAACACTAAAGGAGGTATTCGTTTCTTGATTGGTGGATTTTAAATTTCAAATTCAAATTTTAAATTCGAGTAGCATAAGGAGATCTAACTTACCTCTTTAAATACGATTACCTCCTAGCAACGTATGTTCTCCGAATACAAAAAATTAGAATTTAACTGTTTTTTTATTTATTTAATATATTCAAGAAATCTTCGAGGAGACGCTTGATTTTACACTTTTATGTATCAGGAGCATCAGGAGAGAAGAACGATGAAGAAAGTATTCGTTTCCTGATTGGTGGATTTTAAATTTTAAATTCAAATTTCAAATTCAAATTTTAAACTTGAGTAGTACAAGGAGATATCTACATTACCTCTTGGAATACGAAAACCTCTTAGTATAGTATGTTTTCCTTTTACAAATAATCTGAATTAAACTCATTTTCGATTGAATATAAATAAAACATTCAATAAATCTTCGAGAGGAAGCTCGAGTTTACACAGTTATGTATCACAAGGGTACTACCCTCCACCTCAAATAGTAACAATAATGCCAGATTTCTAATTAACAATGTTTGGCAAAACCCTTTTGCAGGAAGAATGTATGGATGTGAATGAATGGCGTTCTGGTCATTTTTTTCGAAAAGAAGCTTTTTTGAAATGATAAAAACAGTAGAAAACCGCTAGTATACAATATTTTCAAAAATCCTACGATTGAAACAAAAAACACACTTTTTTGTAGAAATATGACCAGAGCGCTATTCGTTCATTTCTTCACATTGTTCCTGCAAAAAGGTTTTTCGAAATATTGTTAATTAGAGATCTGGCATTAATATTACTATTTGAGGTGGAGAGGTCAGTGACGGACGTTGCGTCAAACTTTTTTGCACTAGATATTTCTATAAATCGACTGTAAATTGAATATTTTTTTTAGTGCACATTTATAGCAAAAATAAAGCAAGTATAGTATTTTAAACATAAAATGACCAATTTTAATCGAAAAATAAAGAATACTTAACTAAGTTTACATTAGAGAAATTTTTTACCATTTGTATAAATATTTTCAGTCAAATCGCAACGAGATGAATTTTAATACAATCTGCAATTATCGATCGATCATGTATTATTTAGTTGATAGACTCTAGGAAATTTTTAAAAAAGATTGTTTTTTCAACTCGACAACTGTTATAAATACAGCAGATTCAGTTAATTCAGTGAAAGAAGGAAATCGATAAAACAATTTTCATTGAATACAGTTTTTACTCTATTAATTATTCATGAATTGTGTTATAAATACACTCTAAATAGGATTGCGTGACAAAAGGGGTAAAAACAGCGTCGGGTTAAATTGTAGGCTCGGAGCCGAAGGTAACTTTTCGCAGATATAACAATGCCATTTCATGTTTTCTTCTAATATATTCCTGGTATTTTTAACTATAGTTAAAAGTACTAATATATAAAATATTTATACATAATTATATTTATATTTTGAATATAATTATAATGTAATACCTAATTATATACCTATATTAAAAAAAACCTGCATGCACAGAGAAGACTACAGGATTCAAAGAGACAGAAAAGCAGCCATTATCTTAAGACTAGGGAAAAAAATTCTATACTTTTGAAATATAAATTGGAATTTTCAGAGGCAAAGTTTTTACTTTTGATCCAAAAAGGTAAGTTCATACAATTTTCTTTGTAAAATCTTGTTCATAAATGCAAACTTTTCCATAAGTGTCAAAATTTGAATCTCTTTTCCCAACGTTTAACAGTCGAAAATATTTCTTTTTGCTCATTAGTAAAAAAAGTTCAAACTGTAGATAGGTAAATTATTTTTAAATCAATATAGATCATCGAGTTCATATTTGAATCTATTCATTGGACGTGGAAATAGATTATTATTTATAAATTTTCCAAAGTGTACAATTACCCTGGTGACGGGGCTCCGAGAGACTTCCGAGAGAGTTCTGAGCGATTTCCCTCGGAACTCTCTCGGAATTCTCTCGGACAATTGTCCGAGAGAGTTCCGAGAGACTTGCACATGCATTTCATAGTTTTTTAGGTCGCTGATCATGAATCCGAGGTCAAATTTAGAAAATTATTTTGTTTAAACAATTCGTTTTAACAATTATAAAAAAAACACTTACTAAGATGCATATGCTTTTCATAGTTTTTTACGTCGCTGATCATGAAAAGCATATGCATCATAGTGAATATTGTTTTTTTCATAATTTGTTAATACAAATTGTTTAAACAAAATAATTTACCAAATTTGACCTCAGACTCATGATCAGTGACATTAAAAACCATGAAATGCATATGCAAGTCTCTCGGAACTATCTCAGACAATTGTCCGAGAGAGTTCCGAGAGATTTCCGAGAGAGTTCCGAGAGTGGACTCTCGGACCCTCGTTACTAGGGTACGATCTAATTCACTTTATTTGCAGTGAATGAAAAGGAGTAAGGCGAGTTCAATTTTTCAATATAATAAACATGTTTTTTGAGTGTTTTAATAATCGTTGAATCATTAAACAATTAGAATGATTGAAAAATTCTATCGCAAGTAAAAAGTTACAGTTTATTGCAAAGAGTTATTTAATGATATTTTGTGAAGTTTTAAGAACTTTGATTGTTTTTAAAAAGATCAAAATGATATTTTGAAATTATTGGGCATGCATTGTGAATTTGAGAGGTGAATTATTTCTTCTGAAAACTTCTGGTAGCTTATGAAAATATCTAATAAAATTATTTTTACTAGAGTTTTCACGAGTTGTGAGAAAATTTTTATTTGATTTTTCTGCTACTGTCAATGTGTTTTTCAATAATGTATGAAATTCCATTGTCTAAAAAAAGGAATCCTGGATATTCATGAAAATTTTTTTGTTTCAACAGTTTGACCAGATTAAAATAGTTTTTACAGTCCTGACAGTTTTTTTATTTTTAGTATTGATGATTTTGACAGTTTTTACACAGTTTTCAAAATTTTGACATTTTCGACAATTCAGATAACTTTGGCATCAACAGTTTTCAATTATTTTTATTTTATTTCAACATTCTTGATAATTTGTTTATAACTTACAATTTTTATGATTTTGACGGTTTTCTAAAAGTTTCGAAAGTTTTTAGGGTAATTAAAAGCAAAATCATGCGAAAATTGTATATAATGTTCAACTGTCAAAATTCTTCGAAATTTTCCAAAACTGCTATTTGTATCGTTGAAACTGCTGGAAACATTAGAATTTTTAAACATTAATGCTGAAATAGTTTAAGGACTATGCAAACCAACAAAAATCAATACAAAGTACTAAAACTTTAAAAAACTGCAAAAGTTGGTAAAATCGTTTTAAAACGATATAAATCTCAAATGATTTTTCCAAGCTGTTACACTGTAAAAACTTTAAAAATTGTTGGAAACTATGCATCGAAACTGTTAATACTTTAAAAACAAAGAGCAGAGGTGTTGCTTTTTTCTCATTTATGCCAATCAGAAATAAGCGAAAATTACCTATTAATGTATTTTCGATTTAAACTGGAAATTTTCACTACCAGAAATTATCAAAATATCGAAATTCTATTACACACTCACTTATGCACTGGAGATCTCGCAATTCAACGACAGTATTACATATTTCAAAGTCGAGTCAAAGTCAAGACCAGAAGAAGGTCGTACGACGTCTCGCCATTTCCAGCACCATCGTTATCGCTGATTCTGCATGAAACAATTGTTATAAAAAAAAATATATACTGATGAAAATTATCAGAATTGACTCTGTTGAACAAAATTATCAGATTCAAGAATGTATTCCTATGATAATAGATGTGCCTGTACATTTTTTTATTTCGAGAGCATCTTTTGTCTGAGGACATCATCGAACAACATAAAAATTACTTTGGAATATGTGTCAATATAAAGTTAAGAATATTAGAATTTTTGAGAATGGGAGTCGAGAATTTCAAAATAATTAGATTTCAAAGACCGTGCTATAGATTTTAAGATCTATAGAGTATTTTCATCTATTTTCACGCGGTTTTATAAATTTTAATGCCTTAAATAAAAAGTACATTCTTTGTTAACATTTTTTCAAACATGTCAACACTTTCAAAACATTTTATAAAAAGTAATCAGTTCAAGTTCTCGAAAAAACATGAAAATCATTAGAGTCATCTAAAAATTTCCTATACTTTTCAGAAAAATGTATAACACCTCGACATTATTCTGAATAGTCACAAAAGTTTTCCGTTGTAATGATATTGAAAATCTAGACACTCCAAAACTCTTCAGAATTTTTAATAATTTTTCCCTTTTACACTGATTACAAAAATTACAGTATTGTTAAAATTTCTAATACATTTTCCCACAAAAATCAGAAATGAATTTTGCTGAAATCGGAAGAATTGTCTCTAAAAGTTCTTTTCTATATTTATTGACGTGATTTCCAACTTGTCGCACAAAATAATTATCAACGCGTCTTAACTAACATTCTTTGCAAAAATTACTTTATTATATCTAATTGAATTCGATTTCGAAATATTCCTCGAAAGGAAAATTTTCGATTCGCCACTGAAAACAATAAATCGATGATAATGTTTAGAAAACAAACAGTTCCTTAAGACCTAGAGATACTTTATCAAACTTCTTGTCTTTACACCTGTCTAATTAAAATTTCATGTTTCATCGTGTGTCGAAAAATCGATGTAAGAAACCGAAACCAGCGCTACGATGGGAAAATGGCAACAATGAAGCGCAGACGCGAGCTTTATGGATTTTCCCCTGAACGTATATCAGTTTAGGGAGGAGTGAAACGTTTACCCGAAAGTGTCCACGCATATTAGGAAACTCGAAAACGCATGCTTCTTCGACTACTCATTTTTTAATAACTTCCCCTTACGTCTCGCGAAATAAAAATACCCTACAATTGTAAATAATCGCACAAACTCTAAAATACAAAAATTTTCATTAACTATGGTATTTCGAAAATAAAAATCGTGACACGTCCACCAATGATTTGGTAAAAAGTATTTTTTTAGCGAGAAATCAATATTTTATGGAAAATGTGAGAAAATTAGCGTGAAACTAATAATTGTGAGAAAAAAGTGTTGGTTTTTTTGGGGGTGGAGACGTTGATCTAGCACCATGTGGAAAATGTTTTGATAGGCAACGAACGTGAAACAAGGATTATTATAATGCGTTATCGCAATCGCAGCTTCTGTTGTAGTTGAAAGCTCGAGCTGTGAGGTACGTTTTTTTTTTCTCAACCAGTAAATATTTTTCATTTGATTGATTCATGTTTATGATTTTTATTGTTTGAAAATTATATTCGTACATTTTCCTTGCAACCACCTTTTGACTTTATTTGAACTGTTTTGGAGTGTTTTGATACTAAAATTCCCAATGTGGCTTCGTAAATATCTGAAAAAACCATAAATGAATGAAATGAAAATGTATCGAAAATTCCACTAGAGCTGAGGTTTCAAAATATTATGCTATTTTCAATAAGTTGAGCATTTTCAACCAGGGTTTCTTATTAATCAGGAAATATTTGTAAACGAATGTTTTTCTACTTCCTAATTTTCAAAGATTATTTTTCTTTTGACCCTTGAAATTCGAATATTTTCTGTATGAGAGTTAATCTGACGATTTTCATTATTTTTTGACTATATTTATAATTTTTACATATACCCGAAAATTATTTTTTACACAAAGATTTTCCTGTTATGTAAGAATGAAAATGTGTTTCGTACTTTCTTTTCTTCAATCTGAAACACCGGGAAATTTTAACAATTATGATATCTTGACAAAACATTTTATTAAAAAAGCATGTAAAAACTCACTTTTTGTTTATAATGCCACAAGCACAATTCGTGCATATTTTACTCAAACTTTGTTTATGAATTTATTTGTACTTGTCGCCTTGAAAGATAATTTATGCAAAATTTTCATTTAAATGTGAAAAAATCCATCCATACATATTTTTGACGCACACTTGTTCTGTCTATCTTTAGTATGCAAATTCTGTTGTAAAAAATAAAAAAAAAACTATGTACCACTTCAATTATTATCGAAATCCAAGTGATAAGATATTTCTTTTTTTCTATTAATACACGAAATGGAAGAGTTTTGTCGTTGTAAAAATGTTCGTATTATCTCAGTACATATTCTATTCGGAAACCTAAGGTGAGAATATACGATTTGTGTATTTGCTTTTAGCTCGTTATGAAATAAAATTTATATTTGAAAATTATTGTACAATAATTCAAGAATGAATAACATCCGGAAAAATAATTCAACAAATTAAGATTCACCAGTTGCAAATATTAATAAGGTTAGAAGATATACTTTACCATTTGTTCGATTTTTTTCTTAAAATAAATAAAAACTACGAGAAACTCGAAAAAATTGTTGCAGTAATCGTCTTATACATTATGCAATATTTCAGGAAACGCATGCTTTGTTTGTCATATAATTACTTCAAATAATACAACTGACATTTTCAGAGTTTCGATTTTCATAGATGCAGTAATTAAAAAAATACATCGTCACTTTTTATTGTTTTAAAATCGTGAAAAACGAAGCAAAAGTTGCAACAAAATAAAATTTACAAGCCTTCAAAAACTAACTCATTTCGGGAGGAGGGAAGATATCGAATCCATTTCTATAAATGAGTTGATTTTTGAAGTTAAATTGCTTTCATAATGAGTGACTATCAGCAGATATGACTCGAATGAACAACAGTTCTATAAAATTCTGCTTTATAACAATATTGATAAAACTAATAGTTCTTGAAACGTTTTTCTCATTTCACACATAGTTTTTAATTTTTTCATAACGAATTTTAGAAATCTAGTCTCATTTGGGATTTCTAACTCGTTTGAAATCCCAGTAGTTCTTTATAACAGACATTCAGCACGAAAAATATAAATCGTGCAATACACCAGTATCCCAGTAGAATATAAAATCTTGTGGTGACTGCAAAAAACAAAAAACAACGCTTAAACTCGTACTTGCTGCTAAAAATGAGGGTAAATGTTGTTTTATAAAATGTAACGGTATTATCACTGGAATCGTTATCAACGTTTTAACGGCTATGGAATCATTGCATAATATACTCATTTACACCTTATGTGCTCAAACATATTGCTAGCCAGTTCCATTTCAATGCAGGTTTCAAATAGTGCGGCGTGTTTTGTCGTTGAAACTCCGTGTCATGTCTTAAAAAATTCGCGATATTCCAGGTTTGTCATTACGGAATGGGTTTACTCCGAATATCATTGAAAAGATGCTTCATCTACGTTTTCTTCTTGACCGGGACATCCCTCATCATCGTCAACATACGACAAAAGGACATTTGGCGTGGACTGCACTCAGAAATTCCAGATCGTGCTCAAACTCGACCGACAAGCGACACTACAAAAGTAAGAGTATTTTCCAAATAGAATGTCATGCAATTTGTCAGCATTTTGATTTCACTTCTTCAAAGTCGAAATTAAATTTTGATAAACATGCTCAAATTTAATCACCAACGATTTATCATTTTTTTATCATTAATCGGTGTATCCATTTTTGCAAGTCATAGTGTTGGATTTATTTTTTATACAGTGGAATTTGAAAATCAGAATCAAATCTTTTTATTCTTGATTTTTCTTGTCCTCGAAACTTTGGGAGCTTTACATAGAAAATAATGAAATTCTTGGAACTGTCAGTAATGTCAAAGTCGAAGACCTAGTTTCTTGAAGTTTGTGATATTTCAATGAGAAGTATAAGTTTTGCAAACCTATAAATCTATAGACTTTTGAATTCATTTATGATTTATAATTAAAGTTACTTGAAGTTTATGTTTTCGAAGTAACAGAAACGATATGGAATAAAAATTTGCAAAATAAAAATCAGTTGCAATGAATCCTCTTTTTAATTTGAACCTTATAATAACTCCTTGAAATTCGTAACCAAAAAAAGCTCGAAAAAGTGTTTTGACGAATATGAAAGATAAACAGTTCATTTTTAGTTTTCTTTTCAAAACCTACAAATTTCGCAAAAATTTTCGCCTGTGGTCTGCTAAACGAATTCATTTCATTGTGTAACGTTTATTAATCAACTTATATAATCAGAAATGATCACGTTCAATGTTTGATAAAAGTGCGTTTACATCTAATCTCATGCCAATCTAATCTCATGTTCTCTTTCATTATTACCTTTCGTTCAACTAAGAAATCGATCGAAGAATTGATCAATAATCCCACATGAAATATTCTCCAGAAAACAGAGAAAACTCAGTTTTATAGTCGAAAATTAATTGTAATCATTCTTGAAAAATAATGACAACTTATTTGTGCAAGGATTGAGAAAAAATATATTTTTCAATTTAATTATTTAAAACTTTTTTGCATTTTTTTGTAACTTTACTGTGGTTAATTTGCCTGGCAGGGTTAAGAAAAATATTTGAAAATCAAATTTCGAAAAGTTCCTAAAAGAAAATTTCAAAATTATTGGCGTGGTGAAAATCATTGACGATTGCAGGTTTGAAGCGGAGTAATATTGATGAGTTTGTTTTTTCGAAGGTTGCAAATTCAAGCGGAGAAATATTGAACACAATTTTAGAAAGCTCGTCAATTTTCGGCGATCCTTCGAAAAGGCCTTGGTACATGAAAGGTGGTACCAGGCGCCCAACACCAGCTGTAGTATCCCGGAAGACCGGCAGGAGAAAAGCCAGACTTTGGCCAGACGAGGACCCAAATGACGATCGTGTCACGAATCAAGTATTTTACGACCATTCCCAAATATTACTTTATTTCTATAGTTTAATATTATATTTAAAAAAGTATACGAAAAAAGATACTTGAAAGAATGTAGTTTGACCCTCTCAAATTTTGGGAGAGATTGATAATCTGTAAATAATGTACATGCAATCATTAAGTACATATGCACGTTTGACATGTGGAATGTAAACTGCATTATATATATTTGCAATTATCGAATCTTTGAGAATATTACATATATATCTTATATTTAGACATTTTTTTGGGTGTCACCAATATAGTTTTGGAATTTGCGAAAAATTAAATTTCTAATACTTTTGGTATTTTTACTATATCTTCAGTATTGATAGAATTTGAAAGATTTTGTTATAGATTTCTGTGTTGATTTCTAGAACCTGATGCTCAAAGATTCAAGTCTAGAAAAGATTTTGTAGAATTTTTATAGATTTCTAATACTCTTATGGATGGATCTATATCTATATATTTCTAGAATTTGACACTTTAGAAATAAGAGTTCTAAAGAGTTTTGGTGTCTTTATAGAATTTTGAGAAAATAATGTACAGATTTTGAGTATTACATAAAGTTTCCTCGAATTTTCGTATTTTTTTTTAACTTACGAAATTTTTTAGTATATTCTGGTATTTTTATAGATTTCAAGTATTTCTATGGATGACTATAGATTTCTAGGATTCAATGATGAAAAATTTAAAGTTGCAGAGATTTTAAGTATTCAAATGGATTAAAAATGGATAAAATAGTATCTTTGGTACAAATGATCGGTACTTTTCGAATTTTTTCAGTATTTACACAATTTTCATTTTTTTCTGATCGTTTCATGTACATTTTTGGAATTCGATGCTTTAGGATTCCAAGTTATTATGATTTTTGGTATTTTCGTTGATTTAAATTTTTTTTATTCTTCACTGGGTTCTAACAAATTTTTCGATTTTTATTTTCCTCGTTTTTTCACCCAAGTTATTCTCATTTGAATTCCGTTTATTTTTCCGAAGCCAGATTTGCTATTTTTGAGTTATAGAGAAATTAATAATTCTGAATTTTGTATACTTTGAGCACTCACATGAGACTATTTATTATGTCCACTAGATTTCAGTGAGTACATTTTTTATAGTTTTCATTTATTTATGTTTTCTAATTATCGTTTTTATCAACTATTGAATTTTTATTGTTTTAATGCATTTTTTTCAATATCAGTATGTTCATTATTTATAGATAGGAATATAGATATAGACTCTTAGAATTTTCGTATTTTTTGTTACTTACGAAATTTTGTAGTACATCCTCATATTTTTATACAGGGTGCGCCATTTCTTATGTCGGTATTGTAACATTGAATAACTTAAACATTTGACAACCGATTTACTTGACTTCACTTGTTTTGGAAACGTCAATTCAGTACAATTTCAACCATGTATCGCTTCACACCAAAAGAACGCGCTGAAATAGTTACTTTGTACATTGAAAATAGTCGTTCAGTTGTGTTAACTCAACGAGCATATCGTCGAAAATATCTTGGCAAACAGGCACCATCTGACAACACTATTCGTCGTTTGGTGTCGAATTTTTGTGACCACGGGACAGTGAAAGATCGCGAACAACCCGTTCATCATCGACCAAGACGTTCAAATGAACTGATTGAAGCTGTCAGAGAGAGCGTTGCCCAAAACCCAAAAGTTTCATATCGTCACCGCGCTCAGCATCTCGGCATCAGTGGAACCACTCTACGGCGCATTTTGAAAGATGATTTGCATTTGTTTCCGTACAAAATGCAATTAACACAAAGAATATTGCCTACAGATCATCCACGTCGCTTGGAATATGGACAAACAATCGCTCGAATAGTTGATACTGAACCTGATTTTTGGAAGCGAATTTTAATGACCGACGAGGCACATTTCAAACTTTCTGGAGGCGTTAATAAGCAAAATTGCCGCATTTGGGGAACGCAGAATCCACACGAGATCCATGAAACGCCATTGCATGACCAAAAAGTTACTGTTTGGGCCGGCGTTTGCGCCAAAACCATCATTGGTCCTTATTTTTTCAAAGAGAACCAAACGATCGATGGAAACCGATATCGGTGGATGTTGGCTCACTATGTCTGCCCACAAATGCGTGAAAAAGGTCTTGAAGATTACTGGTTTCAACAAGATGGTGCGACCTGCCACACTGCGAATCAAACAATCCAGTTTCTGCAACGAAAATTCCCTGGACGTCTGATGTCAAAAAGAGGCGACATTGAATGGCCACCCAGATCTCCAGATTTGACCCCTCCAGACTTCTTTTTGTGGGGTTATTTGAAAAGTAAAGTGTACGCCAGCAAGCCGCAGACCATTGAAGAGCTTAAGGAAAATATTCGTGCCGAAATCATTGCTATACCACCCGAGATGCTCGAAAAGGTAATGGAAAACGCCGCAAAAAGGGCATATTTTGCTGTGAACAATAAGGGCGGCCACTTGATTGATGTTGTGTTCAAAAACTAGTCTAAATAAATTGTAAAGGACCAAACTAAATAAAAATACCTCATTTACAGAAATCGGTTGTTTTTTTTTCAAGTTATTCAATGTTTACATGCCGACATAAGAAATGGCGCACCCTGTAGGTTTCATAAATTATTTCTATGAATTGCTCTGAAGATTTCCAGAATTAGATGCTGTAAAATTGAAAGTTTCAGTTAGTTTCAGAGACTTTAGGCATTCAAATAGATTTTTTAGAAAACAGTATATGTGATACAGATGAGAACCAGTATTTTTTGAATTTTGTCAGTATTTGTATAGTTTCAATTATTTTCTGGTAGTTTTACGAATTTCTAAGTAGGTTGCTAGAATTCGATTCTTCAGGATTCCAAGTTTGATAGATTTTCAGTATTTTTGTTGATTTAAATTTTTCTTTACTATTCACGGGATTAAAAGATTGAAACATTTTTTTAGGTATTCATTTTTCTCTCTTCTTTATCCAAACATTTATGATTAAAATTCTGTTGAAGAAAAAATGTTTTTAAATCCAGGATTGTTATTTTTGAGTTATGAGTAATAAAATTAAGGGTCTTGATTTTTGTACACTTTGAGCACTGGCATAGAACTATTTTTTATGAACTGAAGATTTCAGTGAGTACTTTTTTAGTAATTTTTACATATTTCTATGATTTCTTATTATTTATTCCGACAATTATAAAATATTCAGTATTTCATGCAAGTTTTCATTATAATTTTTTTTAACATCTATTACTTATTAATAGGTATCACTTCTTCCAAATTTTTCATAAAACATCATAAATTTTCCTAAAATTTGAGAGGGGTTCGGATAAAATATTTTTAATTGTTGTAAAGACATCTTCAACGTACCAATTAATGATTCTAGTTGATGTTCGTACCGCCTGGATACAATAAAACCAACGGAGAAGTTCGTTTGAAGAAAATCCTCGTTTCCCATGGAATGGGAGAGGTGGAAACAGGATCAGAAACATTTACTCAGCAAGGCTGTCCTGTGAATACTTGCACAATAATTCGGGACAATCCCAGCGAAGCCGATTTAATCCTTTTTAAGGATTACGTTGCACCTGTCGCAAGGAGGTCTTATAGTCAGGTACACGAATAAAAATACATTCCCCATTCTCAAGTTTTAACTTTATCAAATTCCATTTCATCCAAAATCAAAGTCCGCACATTAGAAAATGGGTTGTAAATTTTGACTTTTGAGTTCAGATCTCGAGTACTCATCATTGGTATTTATATTTAATAATAACTTATGGGATAATAACGTCAATTCGTTCATTTATTTTGATTATATTGTCAATCCTGAATCCCATTCTAGACAAATTATTTCAGAAAACCTTCTTGAAGCAGAAAGTATAGTTGTAATTTTATTTTCAGATATGGATGTTATACTTTTTAGAATGCCCCTACCATACACAATCTGTTAAAAATGCATTAGTGAATTGGACTTCGACGTATAGAAGGGATAGTGATATCGTAGCACCCTACGAAAGATGGCAGTATTACGATCCCAAAGTTACGCAGATCCCTCAGACGTTTGATTATGCTGCGAATAAAACTAAAAAAGTTAGTTTCTACCTCATTTTATTTTCTTTTTAAAACTCAGTAGAATCATTCAGTTCCATCATCAGAGTCAGGGTTGGATAATTATGATGAAATACCGAAACTAGTCATAGACAGAAATGTGTCTTAAGCTACTTAACATTTTTCCAATTGATTTTGTGCATTCATTTTAAAAAGAAAAATCTTAAAGTTTTATTCAAATTTGGAAGGAACATCACTGGATCAAAAACAATATGATTTCCAATTCATGAAATCTGCTCTCTTAATTACCAAGAAATTAAAAACCAAGAATATTTTCAGACATTTTTGGGAAGAGAAACTACCCTGATTTTTTTCTCTCATAAATTCACTCTTGAATAATTCCAATGGATTATTATATATATTTTTTAATGAAAAATAAACAATATTATGGATGCAATTTTTTTCAAGGTGGCCTGGTTCGTATCCAACTGCCATCCTCGAAACCAAAGAATGCAGTACGCCAAGGAATTGTCGAAACATATTGAAGTTGATATTTACGGTGCCTGCGGAACATTACGTTGCCCGCGATCACAATCCACAGCCTGTTTTGACATGCTGGATAACGACTACAAATTTTATTTAGCTTTCGAAAATTCGAACTGCAGGCATTACATTACGGAAAAATTTTACGTCAATGGCTTGGGGTATGTTAAAAATTTTTTTCTTTCAATATGTTTCTTGATATTTCTCTTGATTTTAAGTGGTACATTGGTAAAAAATTAATCACTGATTGAAGGGCTATTTTTTACGTTTTTAAAATTTGGATTCTTATGTGGTTCAATGTAAATTTATATGCAGGGACATTTGCCCCCTTTGGAATTCTAAAATGTGGGGCAGTTTATTCATTTTAAAAAGAGTTCATTTTGTAAGAGCTGAAAATAGAAAAAATACAACAAATCTATAAATATGTGCCAACGCAAAATGTATAAAGATAAAATTTTTTCGATAATCCATTCATTCACCTAAAATCTAGAGAATTTTAGATCCCAGAGAATCTTACTCTAAAAAATTTATGTACGAATCCATGAAAATGTCGAAAAATCATTCGGAATTGATAAATATCAATGAAAAAGATATTTAAAATACTGAAATAACGAGAATACTCCAAACGCCATGAATCTTCGAAAAAACTATGTGCTGAAAAATCGTTTGAAATGTTAAGAAGTTATGAAACTTTGAAATTTAAAGCGTATAATTCTTGAAATATACTCAGAAATCCGTTACAATATCATAAATCCAAAAGAATACCTTAAAATACTATGAAATTTCATTATTGCTAAATAAATATGAAAAAGAATAGACATACTAGTAATAGACGAAAATTCTATTAAGACATTATTTTCTTATAAAATTTAAATAATAAAAATCTAGAAAACTTTCATTCCTAAAGCATTTAAGTCTAAATATTTACATCCACAAAATTTGGATTCCTATCAATTCTGGTTTAATGTAAATTCATATGCAAGGACATTTGCCCCCTTATAATTCCAAAATGTTGGGCAGTTTATTCATTTTGCCCCCTGCTAGTGAGTATTGAATTCTAGAAATTTCTACAAAATTTCACAAAAGAACTACAAAATCGTACCAAATATTGTAAGAGCTGAAAAATAGGAAAAATACAACGAATCCATAAATATGTACCTACAGAAAATGTATGAAGATAAAATTTTCTTGATAATCCATTCATTCACCTAAAATCTTTAGAATTTTAAAGCCTAGAGAATCTCATTCTAAAAATTTATGTACGAATCCCTGAAAATATCGAAAAATCATATTCGAAATTTATAAAAGATATGAAAAATACTGAAACAACGAGAATTCTTCCAAACACTATAAAATATCTACGAAAAAACTGTGTTCGGAAAAATCGTTCGAAATATTAAGAAGATATGAAACTTTCGAATTTAAAGCATCTAATTATCAAATATTCTCAGCAATCCATAAAAATATAATAAATCTTGAAGAATACTTGAAAAAACTATGAAATTTCATTATTGCTGGAAAATATGAAGAAGAGAAGAAATAGAGTGATACACTTATATTCTATTAAGATATTTTCTTTTAAAATTAAAATAATAAAAGTACAAAAACTTTCAATCCTAAAGCATTCTTTAAAATTCTAAAAACCTACAGAGGAACCCATCAAAATACTGAGAAATTGAATTACATTCATGAACATTGAAAAAATATAAAATGTACTATAAGTTTCAAATATGTGTGAAATACTTGAATACTTTAAAGATACTGCTTTCTGCAAAATTCAGATAAGTATTAAAAATCTCCGAAGTTTTCGATTCTAGAGCATTAAATCCTAGAAGTTCCTATAAAAAATTTTCAAAATACTAGATATTTTTAAACCTTGAAAACCTTACTTAATATCATTATAAAAAAACTGGAAAATGTTGAAAATAGTAGAAATCAATAAAATACTGAAAACTCATGCAGATATCATATCCTCATATTCTTTATAACTTTGAATAATACAGCATCGAATTCTGTTAATCTATATGAAAATTCATAAAAAAGTCAGAAAATCGGCTAAACTGTAAAAATACTAGTGAAATACGAATTATACTTAAAACACTGGAAATGCATGATATACCAGATATCTCTGAAAATACTGTATCCTGGTAAAATACTGAAAATATAATAGAATTTCAATTTTAGACCATCCTATTCTCGAAACCTATGACAATCTACAAAAATGCTAGCAATACCTATATAAAAAAACTAAAATATTCAAAATTCCACACATACTATATCATAGCAAAAAACCTAGAAATGCTATATTTGACTATGAAATACTTTAAAAAGGGAAGACAGAATATAAACTGCCTTGAATATATTCAGACATTATCTTCTCAAAAATGTATGAAAATACTCCAAATCTTTGGAACTGTAGGAAATTCCTAAAAATACTAGATAATCTTTCATAAATGGTATACATACTGAAAAAAAAGTACTGAGAGACATTAGAAGTGAGATACTGTGCAATTTTATATGGAAAGTGATACATTCTAGAAAATAAAAGCTTGAGATTGCACATCTATTTCTATGATGTTATGATGCTAGAATAATTATCTCTCGATAAATCAATATAAATGTATTAAGGGGTTGTATGCCTTTTTGTGCGGAAAAATTGAGGATGGTTTGGGGTAACTTTCAAAGTATGTAGCAATAATGCTATGTGACAAAAGTTATATTTTTTTAATAGTGTATTGTTCACTTGGAAAAACAAGTGTTTGTTTTTAAAAAAATACCAATAATTGGCGGAGTTATGGCCTTTTCCCCAAAACAACTTTTTTTTTGAAGAGGCCTGCGGTGACCACGATGCAAGTCGAACAGGTCAAGTTAAATTAAAAAATCCAAAAAATTTCATTAGTCTAGGCATATATCTAATTCTTAAACTATCGCTTTTTTATAGAAAAGTTTTTACTTTGCAGATAAGAGTTTGTTGATATAATTTTCAGAGCTCAAAATTTTTCAAACGCTTTTGCATACAGAAAAAACGTAATATTCGTTTTCGCAATCGTTCAAGAACTAGGTACATTCCCAGATTAATGATATTTTTTGGATTTTGGTCACCGCAAGCCTCTTCAAAAAAAAGTTGTTTCGGGGAAAGGGCCATAACTACGCCAATTATTGATATTTTTTTATGAACAAATACTTGTTATCTCAAGTGGACGATAAACTATGAAAAAACAATAACTTCGGTGTAATAACATTATTGCTACATACTTTAGAAGATACTCCAGACCATCCTCAATTCGTCCTCACAAAAAGGTATATAACCCCTTAAATTGATTCTTTTGAAATTGAAATTTCGTTGTTCTCATGGTATACGTAAATTTTTGTGAATTTTTTCACAGACACAATGTGCTTCCAATCGTGATGGGGGCGCATCCAACGGATTACGCGAAAACCGCGCCGTATCGCTCTTACATTCACGTTGACGAATTCCAATCCGCCAAAGAACTCGCCGAATATTTGCACCGTCTCGACAATGACGACGAGCTTTACAATTCCTATTTTAAATGGAAGGGAACCGGTGAGTTTATAAACACGTTTTTTTGGTGCCGCGTTTGTGCGATGCTCCACGACGAAAGACCGCCGAAATATTACAAAGACGTGAACGAGTGGTGGCGAGGTGAAAATGTGTGTACCACAAATTCATGGCGAGAAAATGACGAATACAAAGTCATCATGAACACCTGAGAAAAGTATCAACCGAAATTTCTGAAGAAGGTCAAACAAACTCGGAGGGCTAAGTTGCCGAGGATTTTTCGGGTTTTTTGGAATTGAGTATGTGAGAGTAAAACGAAAATTTTGGAACGAGAAGTGAACGATGTTTTGGTTGCAAAGATTTTGGGATTAATTGGAATTTCTTAGTATGTGCATTTTTTTTTGAGTCAGGGATGAGAAAAGTTCGTGGCAATTTTCCAAAATTCATGGGTTTTTTAAATGAAAAAGATTGAAGTAGTTGTTGAGCATGGAATATTTTTGTTTTTTCTTTGGGAACTTTACAAATCCTCATTCTCAGTTTTAAAGCAATTTTGTAAAAAGATTTTGAGAACTTTACTCAGAGTAACTATTTGAATATGATTTTCCACACATTTTCTTAGCTTCCATAATCTAGATTGATTGGGAAAAACCTCCAGAAATCGTTTAGAATTACCCAGTTTACCCCACATAGAAAAAATAAGTCAATCCCAAGTCGAAATGATCCTAAAATCATTAAAAATCTTACTTTCGCTAAACCATTAAAATCATGAAGCTTGTTTTTCGACTTCAGGATTTTTCCACGAACAATCATCATCAATATCGCACTTAATTTTAAAACCTTTTGTACTGATATTTTCTATGCTGAAGTTACACGATAATTTACCAAAGTTGGAAAAATTATTTCCAAGGCAATAACAGAAAAGTTTTGTTTCATACATTGTAAAGAATTTAAACATCCAAACGTAAGATATTACTGAAAAATCCGTCGAGTCCACTGATGCCAATAAACTACGCAAAGTTCGTCATTTTTTTGTCATCAATTTTTCACGTGCGAATGTGAGTGAAATATCAATGTATTTGTATGTAACAGGAAAAATGCTCATGGTACGAAAAAAAATTGTAATAATATGCTTTGAGGCTTCCTGTACAAACTTTGTTATATTTTATCGATGAATAGGTTTTTTGCACTTTACCTAGCATGTTTTGTTTTATTTTTGTATCTTGCTCGAAAAGTGAGCAATTTAGAATAGGAGCATTTCAAAATGAAAAATAGTTGATGATTTTTTGAATATAGGGATGAAAAAAAAGGAAATAAAGAGGTCAATGAAGATGAATTAAACCACTTTTTATGTTTTTCGTCATCACTCAAAACGCTCAATTCCTTAGGGTGAATTTTGACTTTAAAATACTGTCACTCTAACAAGAGTGAAATTTCACTCTCAAAGAAATTGAATTTCACTCTTAACTTCTTTCTAGATTCTTCTACAGAAAATGGGTTGAGTTTCACTCTAAGAAAAGTTGAATTTCATTTATTTGAATGACTTTTTCACTATAAAAATTCAAAAATCACTCAAAAGGAATAAATAAAGTTGCTTTAGTTATGAAAAACATTCGAATGATATTTTTTTTCGAATTTCGTTATAATATTTTGATATAATAGCTGAAAATGATATGATTGTTTGGGGAAAAGTGCAAAAATCCTATAACGATCATAAAATAACTGAAAATCGCGCCCGGAAAGTCACGACATGTGACTGTAATTGAAAGTCCTGTCACATCAACAGTTTTCCGGGAGTGTGTGATCGAAAGCGCTTCCTTTATATTTAAGACAATGTTTTCCTCCCACGATTAATTGTTTTCCTGAAAACGTATATCACAAAATTTTCTAAATAACCAGAATTGTTATTAGTTTTAAAGATATTTTGCAGTTTGTAATCATGTATGTGGGAATAGAGGAAGGAAAATTCATTGATTTAGAATTGAAAATTAGAAAATTTGGATAGAAATTTCAGAATCTTTTATTCTTTTATAATAAAATTAAATTTTGCATTCAAAATATTAGATTTCAGAAGTTGGAAACTCTGAAATTTGTAGGCCTTGGAGTTACGATGTCATTTTTTTGTCACTTTTCAATAGTTGTAAAAGTATTTTGAGAGTTTTTTAAAATTTTAAAAGTTCAAGAATTAAAGATTCCAGATGGTTTCGAAAGTCTTGATTATTCAACAGGTATAACAATTTTGACATTTTTATAGCTGATATAACAATTTTATCAGATTTTATTTTAACTTACTGCCAAAATGGTCGAAATTGACGATAACTGAAAAAAACTGTTTTCTGATTATCGAAACTGTCGAGAATTTCATTTTTCATTATCATTAACTTTACTTAACATCATTATTATGAAAATTATAAAATATTCATACATCTGTTTATTTGACTTCACTCTTAGGTGCTCGATGTTAACAATTTTGATTGTAATCATTAACGATTGATAATTTTTACGTATAAAAGTATCTTAGAATTCAATTATTAATAAATGCTAGCAACAAACAAAAATTCCAAATATTTTTCAAGGGTTCATACGTAATATCTAGAATTCGTCAGATACGAATTTTAGTTGGCTTATAACCAAATTAAAAATTCAAACTTGTTTATGTACTTCTTCAGACTGTCTTAAAATTTATGCTAGCTCATTTATTTATACCCTGTTACAATAAATTTTCAAAATTTCCTAGTAAAATTCTATTGGACTTATTTCCACATCAACAACCATGAAAAAAACATCGAAATTGCCACAAACGATAACTAATTTTGTCGTTATACGTTTTTAGGAAATCGCAACTCATACATCGACTTACAATGAAATTACAAGCACAAACTATGAATTGTTGTTCCATAAACTTAATTTTGTTCCTATACTTCTACTTCTAATTTTTGGCGCTGTAGAAAATTCTTGACTTCCTGAATGTTTCACACGTTGCATCAAACGTATGGAATAGTGATAATTTATTTATTTATACTAAGTATCAAGTTAAGCTACACGAAAAGAAATTTTCATTTCTGCAGTAAGTGCTTGCATTTAATAAATCACTACGTTGTTGAACGATTTGAGAATATACGATTTTTTCTGCAGCAAAAATAAATATTTTACTCGTTTTTATAATAGTCAGTAAGATACGAAAATCAAAAATATTTGCACAGTTATTTTGTTGAGATCAAACGGCCTAAAAATGGTAAAAAATAAAAAAAATTTTAATTCTGATGGGCAGGTGCTTTTAATTTGAAGTGAATTCACATGTTTTATGCATTAGGAAAATTTTCTGAATTGAAAATGAATAGATTGAATCGTGAAAAAAAACCTGACGTTTGACCGCAAACCTATGTTATTATTTAATGTTAGATCTTAATGTGAAAAATTTCTTTTCGTGTAAAAAAATAAAACGAATCGTTACCTTATAAGTTTGTTGTTCTGTGGATGTATTTGAAGATTGTACTTTTTTACTGTACATAAATTGTGAGATGAATTCGTTGAATGCTAAGTAACTTATTTCCAAACGGAATGTGCATTTTATTTTTCTAATCATTACTTACTACTGTTGATTTTCGCGATTTCCACCTATTTTAAACAGATTAGATATTCTTCTTTCAAGTTAAATTAAAAAAAGTAGACTTTAAAAGTTACATACGAAATCCTTTTTGACACTTGTTTTATTTATTTTCCTACAGTATTCACCTAGTTTATAAATCGACTATGTTGTGATTTTAAGAAAATTTATTTGTCATATAATGATTTCCCGCATGAGTAATATTTTTTAGAAGATTATTCCACAGACTTACCTGGATGTTATATTACATCTGAATGGAATTAATATCAGACAATGTTTCATCGATCTCGTAACGCGCACAGTACGCAAAAGTATTATTAATGAATGTATTTACTAATCAATCACAAACACAAAAATGATTTTCGAATGGTGCAAGTTTATAGTTTAATCTGTATGTGTCAGGTGCAAGTGAAATATGCGAAAATTCAGCGTGATGTATGGGTGTATAGTTTGTTGAGTGAACTTTTTAAAGAATCAGTAAATGTGAAATACAAGATAAGTTACTGATTGAAAAAAAGTTACAGTAATCATTGTATAAATTTACTAGCAAAAACGATGAAAATTTGAAAAAAATGTCGAAAATTTTCAGATGGATTTTAATGGAATCTAGCAGGAGACGAAATATAGAGGTGTATTGAAAAATACAGTGTTTTTACTACCTACCAAAAAATAGTTAAATGAATTATTATAGTTTGGATACAGTTGGATTTTAAATGTTTTCGGATTGATTAGAAAATGTTGTCAGTTTTCAACAATTGCGAGATTTTGATGATATTTTGTCATTTTTGTTTTGACAACTTGGAAATCATACAGTTCTAAAATTTAATGATTTGGAAAATTTTTTTTCTTCATATTTTCTGATTTGTAAAAAACTTTCGTGAGGTTAAAATTATTTCTGAAATTGAGAACCACAGGAATGCAAAAAATAGGTAAACATTTCATGATTTTTCATGTTATGATACTGAAAAATGTTGAGCATCTAATAAAAAAATCAAAATAACATGGTAAAGCACAACTTTATTTCCGTCTTTTTTCAAGTACAATACTTTTTTCATACCACAAATTACATAGATATATGGAAAATATATGATTGCAATTATTATTAATTACGTACGGAAAAATACACTTCCGTCTTGAAACTTTGTTTGGCACAGGTTTTGTAAATCGTAGGATTGTATGATTAATTCTGGACATTTTCAGTAATGTAGAAATTTGTACCTTCGTGTTCATTATCCATGTACTGTAATTGACATTTTTCTATATGGTTCTCGAACAGAATAATGCCTGTACAATTTTTGAGCATAGGTTTTTTATGAGAAAATTTTCTCCTTCAGCATGAGTTGAAATAAAATGAGTTATGCAGTCCTAAGGTTTTGAAAACTTTTTAGATTAAGTGTTGCATTTTATAATCTAACTGGAGTTTTTTAGTTTTAAGTTGGGACTGTTATTTGTGTAAAATGTACTACAACATCAAATTTGAATTTTTATTCGTTGTAAACTATGCTGTTCAACAATTACGCGTTTCAATATAAAAAAAAAAACATTCATTGCATTTCGAATACCATGTTTGTTAGCAAATTTTTCTGATAAACAAAAAATGAAGACATGAACATTCATTGCTTCGTCAATCTTATTAAATTTTCAAATTATTGACTTTGCTCTCCAAAAGCATATTATTATCAGGGGGCAAAGCCAAACAAGCTCTCAGGAAATTTTCGATCGCAGATTTTTGCTTGAAAAGTGCATTTACAACTGGGCTGCCAGAAGGTACCAAAGGTGCTTTAAGCAAATAAGACAGCATTGAAAGAACGCTCTGGAAACCAACGAACTCTTCGTCATCTTCGATTTTGAAGGTGATCCTTGAAAAAAGTTCAGCCAAAATGACGAGGTCCAGAATAATTGGACTGGCCAGTAAGGAATCTTCGCAAGTGTTGTGGACCACAATTGTGTTTCGTCCACCGAGCATTATTTCTGACGTATATTCGTCCATTGCTCTTTTGCTGTCACCTATAATTATTATTTATAACAAATATAACTACTTTAGTAAATAGATTTGAATAAACATATTTTTCAATTACGTACCAACATATGGAACATATTTAATGACAATGCAATGATCTGGTTTTTCTTCTGGTCCATACAGAATACTGTTGGATTTGACGACGTCATCGACCACGTCACTTTTTGAAATCTGAAAAAGTATGAAAACAATAATGGCTACTAATAATATTTATTTGCAATAAATATAGGATTTATAGGTGGGGGAGAATAATTCCCCCTCTTGAAAAAAATTAATTAAACCTACTTCTTTCGATCGAAATTGCTGAGGGGCCGAAAGATTCAACCCGTCATTGTTGCCCAAATGATTGTAACTGACGATTGAAACTGGTTTGATGCCCGCGGATACAAGAAAATCCACAAGAACCGATTTCAGTTTAGTTTGGCCAGATTTAAAATCGTCGCCACCAATGAAAGTTTTTTGTTTCTCAGCCAAATCTATGGCTCCGGGGACGAAAGTGTTTTGTGGTGATCCGTTCAGGTATGTGCACTACACAAATTTTTATGTTCGTTCTAAAATACAACTCAAAAAAATGTAGAGAAATTTTTCATTCAAAAAAGTATAGCTTGGTAGAAAAACGTAATTTACTCTCTAGAGAGGAAAAATCAGTTTTTCAAGTCCCAGCAGGTAGAGAAATAAATATTTTCTGTTTAGTATTACGTCTGGAATATTTCTTGATAATATTGGATAATAAAGTTTTCTTCTTTAGAGATGTGAAACGTTTCTTATCAGATATAAAAATTTTATTCAAGACTTACATTTTATTATAAATATTGATTTAACGTTTTGAGGAATATTATGAAAATAGAAAAAGAACATGTTTTCTGTATCTTACGCCTTCGAGTGCAGCTGCAACAGCGAACATTGTGCTGGGGCTTATTTCAGGATGATTAGATTTTATAGCTTCAAGAAGGTTCTCAGCCGTATCGTTGACACCTGGAATAATCTCACAGAATCTTTCAGTATTTGCAGTCCAAAGTACGATGACTTGGTCCAGATTTTTACTTCCTTTGAATTCGGAAATGTCTTGTCTCAAAGAGTTCAGGTGCTCAATTTTCGAACCCTGAATGATGTTGTTCGCTCGTTTTTCCTGGGAATCAAAGATTCGAAAAATTGTAATGAATAAATAAAATAATATTCGAGAAATTATTCATTCATTAAATTGATAATTTCTTGATGCAATATATCGAAGATCTATTTGTTTAGAGTATCAGAAATTTATTAATTATTTTTGAACACATAGATTATTATTTTGACGTGATGTACCCATAAATTTTCAAATGTATTTAATAAATTAAGTGAATTGATATGCTACTTATATTCTTTGAATCTATCATATTTATTTATAATATTATGATAATAGCATGGATATTTTAAAAATAATTGATTTGATGCATAAATTTTCGAATAATAAGTGCGAGTCAAACCCCAAATTCTTTGAATGTAACACTACAATTTTTACTATTTTGTTGGATCTTGAGGGTTTTTATTTTGTGAATTTCTGCTTATTTTCTAGATATATCAATTCGAAAATTTTGAATTGATACTCCTAAATATAAACCTTACCTTATTTAAAATTTTTCAAACTGTCTTGAATCATTTCTCTTGTGATCAGAGGCGTAGGCATGTTTTGCCCGTCTTTTTCTTACATAGCCTTGAGCGCGAGCATTAGACAAAGAGGCAGGGAGGGGACAGTGTCCTCTCATTGCGTCTTTGTTCAATGCTCGCTCTCAGAGGCATCATGAAAAAAGGACGGACGAAACGTGCCTACGCCTCTGCTTGTGATCCTCATAAAAAATGGGATTCTTTTAAGAAATTTCGTTTCCTTACAAGGTGAACTTGAAAAATTCTTATAAATTTCTCAGTTCTTGTTGGAAACCTTATTAAAACCTTATAATCAACTGTCTTTTCTTAAGAGAATTCTTCGACAAGGTATTATTAGAAAGAAACATTAAAAACTTATAACGAAATGTATTATAAAAAATTTAGGTTTCTCATAAGGTTATTTTATAAAAGTAGGACACAGTTAAGACTTTTATAAGGTCAATTTGTAAATAATGTAATTCTGATAAGAAATATTGTTTTTTTTTAAGGTTTTTATGAAGTCCATTTAAGAGAAGGAAATTTCTTATGAATTGACCTTGTCAAGTCCTTATAAGATTTCCAGTTCCTGTATGTGATCTAATAAAAACCTTATAAGAAACTGGAATTTATTGTGAGACTTGTTCATAAAATTTTCAAAGAAAAAAACTTTATGAGTATTTATAACAAAATTTTAAAAAATTTCGTGGGTCTACCTTTTACCTTATACGAAAATGAAAATCCTTCGAAGAATTCCATTTCTTATTTGGTTTTTATAAGGATCAAAATCACTACTACTACTTATTTCGATTCTTACATAGACCTTTACAGAAATCTTGTAAGAAAACGAAATGTCTTACCGAAATTCCATTACTTATGAAATTACTTTATGAAATTCTTATAAGGTTTCCAGTTCTTAAAAAAGACCTCATAACCTTAGAAGAAACTGGAATTTCTCGTAAGAATTTTTTGATAAGGTCCTTAGAAAAAAAACTTGTAGGGCTTGTTGCAAAATTTCTTATAAATTTAGTTTTCTTTTAAGGTTCTCACAAGGTCACGTAATAATAATTGGAAAACTTATAAGAATGTTATAAATTCACCTAATAAGAAAAACGAAAATTCTTATAAGAATTCTATTTCTTATTAGGCTTTTATAAACTCATTATAAGGATCAAATTCCCTACCCTTGTGATTCTGATCCCTTATCCTTAAAAAAATCTTATAAGAGAGCAAAATTTTTTCCAAGAATTCCATTTCTTACAAAATGACCCTAAAAAGTTTTTATATTTTCAGTTCTTAAAGGTGACCTTAGAAAAACTTAATAAGTAACTGAAATTTCTTGAAAGAATTTTTAAGTGAGGTATTAATTATAAGAAAAAACCTTATGATAATTTATAATGAAATTTCTTAGAAAAAATTTCGGTTTCTTATATAGTTTTTACAAGGTCACTTTAGGAAAATTAGAAAACTTACAACTTACAAGTATTTCATAGGGTGAACTTACAAGAAAACGAAATTCTTTATGAGGATTCCATTTCTTATAAGGTTTAAAGGTTTTAATAAGGGTCAAAATCACTGAATAAATGATTTTGAGAATTCGTTTTATCAATTTTAGAATAATTCTATGAATTTTTTTAGGGATTATCTCATCGATATACATATTTCAATAATATTTCACCTGATTTGCAGCAATGAAATCCGGATAGTATACGCTTTGCCGAGGTTTCAAATCGACCATATAAGGCCGCAATTTTTCTTGGAGATTGAAATCCAAAACTTCTGATCTCCTCATAGCGTCTGCCAAATTGACATCGGAAATATCCCAACCGTCGACTTCAATGTCATCGGGATCAACCATTGGCAACATCGAAGATAATGGAACGTACACATCTTCCCCATTATGACTGCCCAATTTTATCGTTGATGCTTTAACAATAGACCCAAACCTTCATATTTCGTAGACGAAATAAGAAAAAATTATCATTAGTTCTCAACGTAAGTATCCACAAGTTTTGGCTAACCTAAGTCATGATAAAATATGGAAAAGTTGGAATGAAGTACAGATTAGTTATTGTTTAATTTTTACAAGTGTAGAACTTTCAGAAGTGTAAAATCAAAGTGAATGCAAATGAGATAAAAAAACTGGGAATAGATACAGTAGCTTCTCAATGATTTTTTAAAAATTTAATTTAGGAATTGTAACAATGTTATTTCAAAAATTTTGTATAAGAACCTTAAAAACGCCAATACAATATTGAAAAATTCTCTAACACTAATAAGAAAATCAGATTTAAACACATTTATGATGATTTCTGAAAATATATAAGCATTTGGAACGCTTCGATAGACTCTTAATTTTTTTGAAAATTACGAAAATTCTATAAAATTCTCTTGAAGTAATGAAAAGATGAACCTTTAAAAGAACAGTCGATAGTTCGAAATCCATCAACATTCCAGCAAAATTTGATAAAAAGTTAAAAAAATTAAAACTCTAACAAATTATTTTTGTGGCCATCTAGAAACCCATGATTTTGAGGAGGAGAATAGGAACTAACAACAAATACTGAACGAAAAATATTTTAGAAAAGCTTCATATTGTTTTACTTTGTTTTTCATGGAAGTGACATACATTATCAAATATTCTGTGAAATTTTTATTCTTACCAATTGGCCTGTTGAGTTCCCGTCTTTGTTTCCCAAGTGATCTTCAATTTATTAGCTAGCAAAGCTGCAGTAATTGTTGATCCATTGTTTCCACCCCACCCAACCAACATGACTCCAAGTTTCGGTGATTTTATTTTCGTTCTGATAATCATTTTGGCACTAACGGGAGTAACCTTAATAAAAAAAATTAATAAATAAATAATTTGAATTACAGATAAGAAAAATACAGAGCTACTAAATACCAGTAAACTAGTTATCTCATAATAAGTTTGGTTTTTCAGTCTTAAAAAAATGGCCTGCAGGAGTATAATTTTGACATAATCATGATTTGTGATGATATTTATAATCATTGCAGAATTTTATAATAAAATAAATACTTCAAGTTGAATCATCGATGAATAAACTTGAATAAATTTTGTAAATTTTTACAAAGATGATAAATACGATTGAAAAATCATGATCATCAACGAGCGATACACATTTTTGAAAGTTCCAACATCTTAACAAATTTTCACGATTTTTCACAGTTTTTATTATTTTGGCAGTTTTAAAATTTCGATAGTTTTTAAAAATTACGGACATATATTCGAAGTAAAATCTGCAGAAGACAACAAAAACCATTAAACTGTGAAAATACTTGAAACTTTTGAAGAGCGTTTATGTTTTCGCATAGAGGCATTTTTTAAAGTTTTTTAATAATTAATACAGTTACGAAAAAGTCTTCCCATGGTCAAATGAATGGAATAAAGACATGTACTACTCAACTCATGAACAGTATGCAATTTAGACCGAAATATTCATAATCCATTGTTGGAACATCTATTGAAACATGAAATCTTCACACTAATTGTAAAGAAATATTTTCTTTAGATATTTTTTCTATCAAATCTTGTATTTTACTTCAGAAGAAACAACTTGCAGAGAATCGAAAAGGCTCTATTAATTATTATCAACCCAAAATCGAATAACCTTAAAAGTCGAAGCTAGGGATTCGAGAAAAAATTTTTGCAATCTGACAATGCAGCATCTAAAAAATTAAAAAACTTAAGAGTCCAGAAACATATGAAAAATTTCAAACCATTATAATATAAAAAATTGAAGAAGCTAGTTATTAGGAAACAAAAAGTTTTTATTTACGAACAGTTTTAATAAAATTTTAAAACGTATAACTTGAAATTTTCTCATTCAATGATTTCAACTTTCGTCAATCTCGTGAATTCGAACTTGGGAATACAATCATTACGAAATCCAAAATGTATCAATAAAAATCTCAATGTCTAACTGAAGTTTTTTTTTGATGGAATTCAAGTATAGAAAGTCGTCACATTGTGAAAAAAAAACTGTTGATAAAAAACTTGATTGGAAAATGTGTAAAATTTCTAGGAATTACTTGCTAAATATGAAATCTATTCTCAACGTTCGAAAATTGTTAATGCAAAATTGTAGACTTGAATCTATAATGAAATTTAAATTAATTGAAACTAGAAAGAAATCTATAAATAAACGTGTCATCTGCATTAGTCCAGTTCAAAATACATTGAATACTTCGAGTATCGAAATCACACCATCCTAATAAATATAAAGTTTTAAATTAGAAAACGCGAGAATTCGCAAATTTTATATTGCAGAATTTTATTGTGATTAAACCTTGGTGATAAATCTAATATAAATAGTACCAAAATTCGAAAAGACAAAAAAATCAAAACCAGACATTGTAAGAACGCAAAAAAGTTCTATTTTCATAATAATTAACTGTCGAGTGTAGCTTTTCTAAAAATATATCGGTACACGTACATGTATTCCGAAATCATGAACACGTCAATTTGAAAACTTTATTTTTCAGAGAGCTAATTAGTTATACTTCAAAAAAGATCTCACAAACATTATCCTAAAGACTTCTCTCGTCAAATGAATAAGAGAAAAAATTTAATCTTTTTTGCTCAATTCAGTACCATTTTTCACAGATTAAAGTAATTTCATCTCGAGATTGTTGCTAAAAGTCAGTGAAACAATCCATGAAAATGTAAGATAAATTATTTTAGGAATCATCTCTTGTAATATAAATGTGATTGCACTGATTGTAGTTAATTTCTGTTGAAGAAATAAGAATAATGAATCAACTAGGAACCATTTTAGACAAACTCTTTCAATTTCCTCAAAATTCTCAACTTACATGAAATTTTCCATCACCATCTCCCATCGACACAACTTTCGTCGTTTGGTAATCATATTCAGACTCTATGTAATCTTCGCTGTATTTCACTTTCGGCGAATCCACGTGAATTTTCAAAGCCATTTTTCGTTCAGAAATGTATTCCCTCGGGAAAATTGGAGGAATTTTTTGATTATTTGGCAGAAAAACGTTCTACTTTAACCGTGAGAATAAAGAGTAAAGACTGGTGATCTGGAGACATGCGCTTTAAATGTACTATGAGTAAAGCCCCACCCACCTTGAATTTTAGCTGAAGGGGAAAATGATCAATTAAATCTGCTCCACGTGGGTATTGATCTGTCAGTCATCAGGGAAGATAAGATATAAGCCGGGCGGGTCCTAATGGGACAAGTTTTCAAAACGCAAGTTCATGTACTTCATTTTTTTCCTTAGGTGAAAGTTACATGGTTCGATGTTTTACAGTTACATGGGATGATGTGTTGAAGGAATTTTTTAGATACATAAATTATATAGAATCTTTTGTTTCAATGTTCTTCGAATTTTCGAGTAATTTCAATCATAGTAAAGAGTGTCAAAATTTATTGCAAGAAACATGTTGTAAGTTTCTGCAACAAAAATAAGATGGAATTTGAATATTTCTCGTTATTTTTTATGAAGTGGTATGAAATCACTCTTTTTATTCATTTTCAGACTAAAAGAGTAACTTGATTTGATCGAAAGAATCAAGGCTGAGGGAAAATTTCACTCGTTTGAATTTTCAGAATTTTTGAAGGAAATTTTCACTGTATGAAATTTAGAAAGCATTTGTTTTGATTACAACTTAGAGGTCTACGAAATTTAATGGGAATATCTTCAAAATTTGTTGATACCTACAATTGTGGGATTCATTTAAAAAATTTAAATAGTTTTTGAAGTTAGATAGTAGTAATAAATGACCTGAACAGAATAATATTTAGTAACTTTAGCTGCAATAATTCAAAGCATGCTCATTACAATAAAAAATCAAGAGATGTATAGGATTGATCCCAACTTTTTTTATTCAACTGTCCATCCATAATTCACCAATATTCAAGCAGATTATCCAAAATTTAAAAAAAAGATAATGATCTGTGATCATCTTCAGTAAAAGTTTTCAAAATAACACCATTTCAAAGTTTGCGAAACGATCAATAATTGTTACGCATGAAAAAACGATGTTTTTGAATAATCACAAAAAATTCTAGTAAAAAATTTTTTACATGTTAGCAACTATGAAATATATTATTTCTGATTAAATTTGCGAATCATAAATAACTTTCATTTACTTTAAGTAGTTTTTGATTTTTCACACACTGAGAAAAAAATATAGTAATTATTACAATATTGTATAGTAAATGGGAATCAGTCTGGCATATTGTACTTTTTGCTAAATAATTTATCAATTTTTGAAATGACATATTGTAAATATTGTCAAATGATATTGTAGTTATATATATATTTTGTTGTAAAAACTCCTATACATCTTCCGTTTTCTACTACACTTGTTTACTCTTTGCAATATCATATTGTAATTCCTATTAATCCAGATTATTGAAAATTCCATAAAACTTTTTCAGCACGCAGATCTGTATAGGTTCTTTTTGCAATATTTTTGTATACTTTCTAGGTTTCTAGTGTATCATATTGTAATATGTTACAGTTTTCGAAAAAGCTGGATAATAGTAATGTAGTTTATTTTTTTCGCCATGTATGGTAAAAATTACAGTTTGTATCGTGAAATTTGCATTTTAAGATTTTACATTTTCTGAAATTATATGGTAAAAACTGATATACATATTGTAATTTGTACATTAATAGCGGTTTTACTGTATAATATTGTAATAAGTAAAATAAATTTTGCAGATTTTACAATATTATTGTAAAAACTACAATGATATTGTAAAAATTGCAATATTATTTTAAAAAGTACAATAATATTGTATTTTGTACAGTATATACGGCAGAAAGTACAAGATTTTTTCCTCAGTGCATGCTTGGAGACAATTTTATTGCAATATCATTAAAGTCAGATGTAAAGGAAAAAAAACTATTAATTTTCAAAATCATGATCCAAAATAGCTTAATAAATGTACTCAGAAATTTACATAAAAAAATAATTGTTTTTACGTACTTCTGGCATAGAAAACTCGTTTCTCGTCCAGTTGAAAATCTCTAAACTCGTTTTCCAGCCCTCGGTACGTAAAATATCGTACGTAACTAGGACAGAAATTTTTTATTTACGAGTGTGATTGTAAACCTCGGCTTCGCCTCCGTCTACAAACTTAACACTCGTAAATAAAAAATTTATGTCCTAGGTACGTAATATACTATTTAATACCAGAGAAATTTACAAAACCATCAATAATTTAGGGAATATGACAAGAATGTAACAGTTTTTTTTAAAACTAGATTTGAAACAAAAAGGTTACAATTTTTGAAATCTAGATTTTGTTACTAATAAATACTTGAAACAGTGTTGAAAATAAAAAAAAACTAGCTAAAAGTGTATGGTTTTTTTTTGTCATTCAACTTCAGTTAAGATTATCCCACTTTCAGACATTTTAATCATTCACATTAATGTTTTCGATGAACTCATTTTCTATATTTCATGACTTTTCATCATTTTAAATAATAAGAACGTTATTTCTCCGAACAGTTTACATTAACATCCAATACTCGCCTCAACAGCTGATATAACGAATTTCTCATGAAATCGATAGTACCAAGCTAAAAATGCTCTTTTGTGAAAAATGAGGCATCATCACCCTTTCATAGTTAAATTATTAATAACTTATAACTCTTCTACCTTATTTCATTTTTATATAAGGATCAGGAAAAAATAGATTGCTTCTTTAAATGCCGAACACGAGATTAAAAGTTCTGATAAGAAGCTTTCTCGATGACATTCCGTTTCAGCTTCCCTTTGGAATAACTTCCTCAAAATGGCTTAATTATCCCGGACAGCAGAAAAATCGTAAAAGTTCTCGTATAGCCCCATGGGAGTTCCTAATGTCCCAAAATATGTGATTTCGGATAATAGGGACTCCCATGGAGCTCCTTAGGAACTTTCACGATTTTTCTGCTGAGTGAGTATTTTTGACGAGATTTTATTGATCGGAACTGGTAATCTCATACAATCGACTTAATGTTTACACAAGAAATTTATTATTTCCTGAAGAGAGTCCAAACACAACTAGGACTGAAACTAGAAGAATTCGAAATAATGAATATTTCACTAATGAAAGGAAATTGATGCATTTTCCCCATAACAATATTTCTGACTCCGAGGGTCCGAGGGATCGATTTCATAAAGGATTTCGAACTAAATAGAGTGATCGGATTTGTTACTTAAGTAAACATGATACAAACGTTGTAGATAAAGTTTGAGTAAATATTGTACAGTAAAACCTATCGTATTGTCTCATTGTTAAACCAGTTTTATAATACGGCAGGTCACAAGGGCGGAGAGAGCAACCATACGACAAGTTTAACTGTACGTTAATATAGTTTGCAGTCAAATCCTCACATTTTGGTAATTTTGAAATTCATGGTTTCTGTGCAATTCTTTTTGAATTCTCATTTATTAAAAATCGCATTTTCTCGAGAGTTTTGAAATTTTAACTACTAAACTGCTCTAATTTTGCAGCTGAAGTGATACACTTTAATTTAAGTATCTCAAATAATTATGTTTGGAATTGTGAATTTTTTTATGATCATTCTTCAGCATTCAGAATTTTACGGAATTTCCTTTCTCGAATTAACAACGAATTTGAGCTTTCGAATGTCCTTAGATTCCTAAGTAAAAATGTTTCTTTTTACAGTGGTTTGGTTTTATATTTTAATAAAAAAACGATTTGGTTTTTACTCAACTTTGGCAGGGATTTTTACTTAGACCTTGACCTCTCTTCCTGCGTTGGAAATAACCCAGTTTTTTTTAAATACAATTTGCTCGAGAGCATTTATTTAGAGCGATCAGTTTCCTCAAAAAATACAAAAATTTTAGTCCACAATAAATCCAGTTACAGTAAATTAAAACTAAGTTTTTAACGTTGTTCGTGTTTTACAATTTAGAAACATTTATAGAAAAAATACAGTTTTATAAGTTTTCATCATTCGCTCCTGATTTATATTGCATATCAGTCAGTGATTATTGAAATGGCGAATTTCAAGGTATATTCATCATCTTCGTAAATTATGCACATCTTGATTCGGTGTCCTTTTTTCCAATTGGAAATCTATAAAAGTTAGCCTTCGTGTTCCCTATGATTTCTTTATTGAAGACGTATGTACCAAGCTGATATAAATTTAGAACGATTTGAAGGTTCGATAAAAAGAAAGTTCAAGAAAACTGCTGGAGTTCGCAGCAAAAAGCTTACTCTTTATGAGAGAACAATCAACAAACGATGATTTTCAGTAATATTCCATTCATGGGGATTAGGGAGAAATAATATTTTTTGGGGGGAGGGGGGGTTGCAGCTTGCAATATTTGAAGTGTTTTTGAAATACGGAAGTTTTTTATTAAGAATATTTTATAGTTACTCGGGTACAAATAGTTTTTTCTTGAAATCTGCAATTGGAGTTTGGAATTTAGAACTTAAGGGATGTTTTTGAACTTAAAAACATAAAAAAAATGTTGAAAAAAATTTTCGAACGCTTATTATACCTAATATGACATACCTATATTTTATACCCTGAATTTCGCGGTTTTTTTTTAAAGCATGTTTATATAAATTTTCTGATATTTTTCAATTTCGAATATTCAATCCTACTTTTCCAATATGAATTTAAAACATGCAGTTTACAAAAAAATATTGTAAGATAGAAGTTGTAAAAAATTTTCCTAATAGTAATTTTGATCTTTATAGAAACCTCATAAGACAATGAAATTTCTTATAAGAATACTTGAATTTCTTATAAAGTACTCCTTATAGAAACTTTATAAGAATTAAATTTCTTATAAGTAGAAATTATAAAAACCTTACAAGACACTGAAGTTTCTTGTACAGAATTGATCGAAGAAATTGTATAAAGTTCTTCTCTTATCTTTCTTTAAAATCTTTCAATTTTCCAATACATTCTCGTAAGATATTTCAGTTTCTCAAAAGGTTTTCATAAGGTCACCTTTTATCAGAAATTGAATCGTGTACGGTTTTTATAAGGGGCACCTTATTAGAAATGGAATTTTCATAAGAAATTTCATTTTCTAACAAGTTTATATAAGGATCAAAATAACAAGTGCTGTTTTGAAGTTTCAATTTTTTTAATATACATATATACAGTATAAAATTTTCTTCTATATACAGTAATCAAGTTGAAATATGTATGTACTTCGTCTGTTTCTTTTCCCTTGAAATTTCGAAGTATACAATTTTTCCGAACCTACAACATTATCAATGACAAAGTTATATCGAAAAAGATCAAAATCAGACAACGAAATATTTGGGAATATTTATCGATTTTCAAAAAGTGCCTTAGTAACTTAGTATTAAATGAAAAAAAAAAAAAAAACAAACAAACAAACAAGAAGTCATTGAAGAGTTTTGAAGTGTATTTCTCGTTATTTTTTGTATATATACTAAAAAATACAGTTAATGAAAAAAATGAAATTGATAATGGATAAGGTGTATCAGTTAGAAAAAAAAAAATGTTAGAAACGTGAAAAACATCAATTTTAAGAAACAAAATGTATAATACTATTTGTCGACTTTCAAAAACTGTCTTACATTATGAAAAAACAAGGAAAACTTTGAAGGTTTCAAAATGATCTCGTTATTTTGTGAACAATTAAAAATATAGTTCGTGAAAAAAGGAAAATAACAATGAATAAGTGTATTAGTTAAAGAAAAAAAAAATTGTGTGAAATTTTTCTTTACCTTTAAAAAGTGTCTTGTATGATATTATATGAAAAAAAAAACAAGGATAAATTTGAAAGTCTCGAAATGAATTTCCGTTACTTCGTGAAGTATAAAAAACAATATTCATGAAAAAAAAGGCATTGACAATATGGATTAGGTGTATAACTTGAAGAGAAAAAAATTTTTCCGTAGTGTGAGAAAAACATCAATGTGATCCTATTTGTCGACTTTAAAAAAGTGTCTCTTACACATGAAAAAACAAAGAAAATTTGAAAGTTTCAAACGGAACTTAGTTATTTTGTGAATAATAAAAAATAAAGTTCATGAAAAAAAGAAATTTATAATGTTTTAGGAGTATTTATTGAAAAAAATAGTTTATTAAAAGTGTAAAAAACATCAATAAGAAAAAAAAATTTGTAGGAATATTTGTCGACTTAATTCAAAAAGTGTCTTAATATTTATATCTAAAAACAGCAAGAAATTTGAAAGATTCGAAACGATTTCTCGCTATTTTGTGAATGATAAAAAATATATTTGTGAAAAAAGCAAAATAACAATGGATTAGTTTGTCACAGGAAAAAATTAGTCAGAAGTGTGAAAAATATCAATATTAAATCGAATCGACTTTCAGAAAGACAATATTATATGAAAAATCAAGCAAAAAATTGAAAGTCTCGAGATGAATTTCTGTTATTTTGTGAGCAATAAAAAATAAAGTTGATGAAAAAAAAAATTTTTAACGATGGATTAGGCACGTTCGATCAATAAAAAATTGTCAGAAGTGGGATTCGAACCCACGCCCACAGAAGTGGACTGCGACCTGAACGCAGCGCCTTAGACCGCTCGGCCATCCTGACTTCATACAAGTTTAGATTTTTACCAGAAATTATCTTACAAAAGAACTTTCTATCAAATCATCGAAATTGATCAAAATCATCAAGATTTACTCTCGCCTTTATGTATTACAAAATCATGCAAAAAGAATCTCGACACAAAATATCTCGCCTTGGCCTAAAATTTTCGCAAATTCAGGTCCGCATATGCGCATCTCTCTCTCAAAAAAAGACGAAGACATGCGCACTGTATTGCTATCTTTTGTCCTTGGTAAAAAGTACGAACACCGATAAGCTCTATTCAATTCAGTGAATTCAGTTAATCAGTGGCATACTCTACTCGACTGGCTGTCACACAAAACAAATAAAAGGCCTAATGATTCCATAATACATGCGTTTGCACGTGCATCAAAACCAATCAAAAGTCATTTAAATCTACGCAGTTTTCCGAGGGTTGTTGTCACGCTCTTCCGAAAAGAGTGTGATTCGACCATGAAAACGTCCCGGAAAAGTTGCAAGTGGCCCGAAAAACGTGAATAAAATCCTGACCATGAAAATTGGGAAATCGACCATCTTTTTCCTCATGGTAGTTTTGCTGCTATCGGTTGTCATTTCCCACATTTTGAACGTCATCAATGTGGATTCCTACGCCTTTGGGGAGGTCCCGAAAAATGGGCCAGGGATGGATAAGATCGGGGCCCCGAAGAAGTATGAAATCGCGGACTCGTTTGGGAACCTTATGTGGTTTTTGCAGGTAATTATGCTGGAAAAACAAAGTTATTAAAAGAAAAATATTTGATGTTGAAATTTTAAATATAAATATATTATCATAATTATTAAATTTAACTTATGTTTAAAATCATTTGCTAGTTAAAGAAGTTAATTTAATTTTTATTTATTTATAAAATTTCAGATTTTCCTGTATTTTGCAATAGAAAAAGTAATTAAGGTTTCTAAGTATTGAAATATTTGATTCTTTCATCTATTCTGGAAATAATTTATTATTTTTTCATTCACCGTTAAGCATTATTATATTATTTATCACCTTATTTTTAATTATCTCCTTTTTATTTGATTTCTCAATTTAATTCTATATTTTGTACGAAATTATGTATGACGCAACTTTTTTTATATATTTATGTCTACTTTTTTAAATTTTATTTAATGTTTTATTATATTGATAAATATTCTATCATAAATTTTTCACACTACACGTTCTTATTATTATGATTTCTTTAATTTATCACAACCTATTATTAATGTTATTTATATTTATTTATTTATCATTATCATTCCATTTAAATTATCTCGTAACTTCAATATGAATGAGAAGTGCCGAATTAATAAATTAAAAAGGAATTTTAAAAATCTCATGTCTTTTTCTAATTTATTTCAAATACTCATAAGATATATTTCAAAATTTTTTTTCGATTTCATTACTTGAAAATTTATTTACTGAAAAGTTTACAATCAAAATGTTTGTGTCCTATATATATATTTTATAATATACATATTTAAAACTTTAATATGCTACATAACTATATTATATCATATAATACAATACTTTGATATTTATAATTTAATTTTTTGCCTGACTTTTTTTTATTATTTTGAATTTTTTTTAAATATTTTACTTTATTATATACTTTATATCGATATTCATTTTATAATGTGTTATTATTACTTATTACAGTTTGCTATTATTTGTTAATTATAATTTTCTTTTTTTTTCTTGTTTTTTTAATTATTCAGGAACTTCAATAAAGGAAAGGCGTAAAATGAAAATGTATGAATGTGAATTCTGAATGAATTTAGAAAATAATTTTTTTTGTTTTAATTTATTTTAGTCATCAGATACATTTTGAATTTTTTTGCGAATTCATTACTTGAACATTCGTCTACTGAAAAGTTTAAAATTAAACTGTTTGTATATCTGTGGCTTCCCGCCATAATCGAGAAAGTCACTTGTGCCATAAGGCTCAGTTCACATGATATTCTGATAAAATTTCGAACGTTATGGCATGTGTGACTTTCTTGGTTATGGCTGGAAGCCACAGATATATATACTGTATTTTATAATACACATACATATTTTTAACTATAATATGCTGCATTAATATATAACATTATATGTATTATCATACTATATTTTTATATTCATAATTTAATTTGTTGCTTTTCTATTTTTTATATACTTTCATTTTTTGAAAATATATTTTTTTTATATTTAATATTGATATATATTTCATAATTTGCTATTTTACTTGTATTATTATTTATTGCCATTAGTTATTATTTGTTATCAGTACATAATTTTTTTTTTTATTTATTCAGGTATTTCAAAATAAAAGAAAGACGAATTATAAAAATGTATCAATGTAAATTTTAAATTTCTAAATTAATTAAAAAAATAGTTTACTTCTTTTTAATTTATTTTGAAGCCATCAGATACATTTCAAATTTTTGGCAGTTTCATTATTCAAAATTTTATGCACTGAAAAGTTTAGAATTGCAATTTTCGTTTACTATATTTTATTCTTTATTATTTCATTTTTCGATTAATCTATTTTTCAATATTTTTCAAATATATAAGTTTATCATGTATTTTATATTGATATACGTTTTACTACATTTCATTATCCCTGTAATTATTATATGAAATTATTTTTATTAATTTCAACTCATCATCAGTCGTTTTTTATAATTAATTATTATTTCATTCAAATTATTTCCTTATTTCAAGATAAAGAAAAGGTGCAAAATAGAAATGTATCAATGCAAATTCAAATTGGATTTTTAAGAATAGTTGACCTTTTTTATATTTACTATACAATCATTAGATACATTTTTGTTTTTTTAATGCAATTTAACTACTTGAACATCTATTAAGTGACAAGTTTTAAATTTAAATTTTTGCAATTACGAATAATTTTCGGAATTTCGCAAAATAACCTGCATTTCGATGCTGAGATTTTCGTTTCATTTTGCAGATATCAGACATCCACATAAGCATTTTTCGGGATCATGGACGAATCACAGATTTTCAAGAGTTTTGCAATTCTACCGTTGATGCTTTCAAACCTCATGTTGTGCTTGCTTCTGGTAAGTAATTTTTTTCGAATTCGTATTGTATATTATATGACGGATAAAATTTTATTAATAATTTTATTGTTGATGAAATCATACTATCAATTTTAATATTAAACAGTTATATAAGCTCTGAATAAAATTTTTCAAATCTACTTCTACTAGATCAAAAGATAGGAGTTCAAATTACTTAATTAAACAAATTTTGTGGGTCAGATGATTTAAGAAAAAACTTCTCGAAATTATTGAGAATTATGGATTAAAAAATCTAGGATTAGAAATGTTTCAAATACTATACAGTAAAGCTGTATTTTATTATCTTACTACATAAACACATGAACATAATACATTTCAAGTTAAAAAAACGGAAAATCAATAACTCGAACGTGATTTTATCATAAACAATGAAATATTCATCTTCATTAATAAATTTATGTATTTACAATGTGAGGGACAAAACTATGAAACTCGAATAAAAAAATAAAAATTATAAATAATCCATGTGAATGTTGATATTCAAATCATGAGCGACTAATGATAATTTACAATAAAAAATACTTATGAAAAAACAAAGCTTTTATGTTTTAAAGAATTCAGAAATTTTTGTAAATTGAATTCTAATTTTAGAAAATTTGGAAAACTCATTGATGCTTTGATTTTTTTTTTAACCCACAAAATTATGTCAATGATAATCAAGAATTATGAAAATTTCTATAAAATAATTATTTTACACAAAATTCATTGACATCATCGACATTCTGTAATGTGATGTTATTGAAATGAATTATGTAATAAAAAATATAATATTCTTCATATTTTGGAAATTAATGAAGTATCGACATGTTCTATTGATTTTAATGAAATCATACGAAATTTTTTATTCTCCGGAATCTCAAGATTCCATTAAAAGATTACTTAACTATTCAAAGAATTATAATTTTTATTACAACCCTCCTCCCCCATTTTCAGATTGGTAGAAGTGCTAATTTTTAGTAAAACAACAATTTCACTTTCTACAAATCACAATCCATTCCGAAAAACTAACGTGATCCGAAAAATTTCCATTAGTTGAACGAATAAAATAAATTTTTTTTTTCTGGAAATGTCATTTAATTATTGATAGAACAATCCAGATATCATAAAACTCCGTGAATTCAGAAAAAAAAATCACAACAACAACGGTATTTTTATTCGTCTAAGATCCAGAAATTTAAAATAAAGGATGGACTTGAAATCACAGTATAATAAGAAATATATACGATGCTTACATTTTTTGAAACTCGTAAAAATTTTCAGAAAATCATCAAAAATCATGGAAAGTCATAGAAAATAATTATTTTGCATAACATTCATTGAAAAAAGATCACCTAATCAAAAATTGTCAATTTAATGTTATAGACATATATCATGTCATTAAAACTAAAATAATTTTTTTACTCTGGAAATCAAAATAATAATTCTTAACCAATTTCGATAGTATAACACTGAACAACATATTTTTCATAACTGTTAAGATGCCATAACAAAATTGCGAAAATTCTTGGAAAAGTTGAAATTTTTATCATATTTCCTTTCCCTTAGTTTAAAAAAATTTCACTTTTTACGAATCTTTGTAAATTCCATGCCTATGATACCTCGTAATCAGAAAAATTTCAATATTTGAAAAAATGAAACTTTCAATTATCGATCAAAAAATCTCAATTCATAAACACGAAAGACTTTTAACACTTCAAAAATTCTGAGTACAGGATTTGAATTTCAAAAAACTTAGAGAATTTATTGATGGTGGATTTTTTGAAACACGCAAAAATTTCTGAAAAATACTCCAAAATCATGAAAACTCCTCTTGAAGTGTTAAGAGGTTGAAATTTTTATCATCAATCAAAGTATGTAGTCCTTAAAGTGGGATATTCTATTCAATTTATGCATATTTTGTTCTATCTTTTCAGTATTATTATTAAGATTTCTCGTTATTTCGATACGTGTGTCTTGGCTTCAAAACACATAAATAAATTTAAAATGCTGTTTTGACTGGGTTCTCAATATATTGGTCTATCCCTAAATTTATTGAAAATTTTACACGTGTTTTGATTGAAGTGTATATGGGCACTTTAAAGTGCGATGCTCTGATTAACGATTTTTTATTTTGGTCTATCCTTTGATGTTTTTACTGTTTTGATTCGGCATTCAATGTTTTGGTAAATACTTTTGAATCGAGAAAAATCATCGAAAAAATATAAGCAAAGTTTAATCTGCGACATCTGCGTTCTGATCAGTAATAAAATGGAAAATTATTGTGCAGAAAATGCGATTCTATTGTTATGTAATAATATATGGCAATTTTGTTAATTACTGATGAAGACAACAATTAACGTCCGAAAGCAAGAAATTTAAAAAATGTTAAAAACTGACATTTTTCTTTACTTATTTGAGGATTTTGTTCTGTTTCTTTTCAAAGATCGTGTTCGTACATTATTTTGAATATTAAGTCTGGAAATTTTTAAACAATTTCTAATATTGTCGAAGAATGTCATAATTCACAGATTTTACAATACCATTTTGATCGTTACGTACAGATCATTTTAAAATTAGTAAAAAAAAATTACAGAATCAAATCTTTCCAAGCTTCACTTTGGAATGAATTTTTTCAGGCGATTTGACTGACGCGAAAGCGAACGATAAAATGGGTTCTGGTCAAATATTGAAAGAATGGATTTATTACAAATCAGTTTTAGACAAAGTCGATATTTCTAGCAAAACGATTTGGCTGGACGTGAGAGGAAACCATGGTATGAGAATTCAAGCATATTCTCGATAAATTTTTTGTTACTCATAAATCTATACTTAATTTCCAAAGTCCCAATGTATAAATGACGTTATAACTATATACATTTCATAGTTCATAAAAAGTAAAAACTGTAATGTAGATGTAAAAAGTTTTCTGCACTTATTTTTAACTCAACAAAACACTTTAAATATAAAATTTAGCTTGTAAGCTCTTCCCATCGGTTTATAAGCAATAACCCAATCAAGTTCCAACATTTGAAACAGATAATTTCAACGTCATGAACATCAAATCCAAAGAAAACTATTTCTCAAATTACTCGATCCAAGGAAAAGAAAATCCACGTTCGTACATGCGCCAAATAAAAGTTGGGACCGAGAAATACTCTTTCATTGCTGTAGACGCGTGTCTGGAACCTGGCCCTAGACGGCCTTTTAATTTCGTTGGTATTTTGGATGAAAAGGAAATTACAAGCATAAAAAATCTGGCAGAAAAATCTAGAAATGACGGCGGAGATTACATTATTTGGTTCGGTCATTACCCAACTTCTTGCATAATTGCGCAGTGTGAAGAAGGCGTAAGAAATACCTTAGGTAAATAATTGTACCTTCAATGTTTGCAATTCAATTTTAATCTAATAGCAGTTTAAAAATTGTGATGGATTTTTTAAGTACCATGGAATTTTTGAAAAACTCAGTTCCTCAAATTTCAAAAAAGGAAGAGGATTCTCTAAAAATGTAATGTTCAAAATTCGAATCATGCCTTCAAACTTTTCCGAAATTCTAGGAGTGGGTTTGTTGAAGTTTTTGGTGAAAAATACGCTTGTTAATTAATTTTTAGGGAGGTATAGGGAAGGTATGGTTTATCTTTGCGGGCATTATCACATGCTCGGTGGTGCTGTGCCTAATATGTACACTTTGCAACAGGCAGGTTTTCTTGAATTAGAATTGGCTGATTGGAAAGATAACAGAATGTAAGTGTTGCTCGCTTTTTGCTTGATTGTAACACATAATCATGTGCGAATGATGACATTCATGCTTGCTTCTGCGAATTAAAAAGCTTCGAATTTTTATTTACTTGAATATTTAGGTATGTGCGATTCACAGCTTTTTTGCATTCAATATCATTTCTTCGAACAATTTATACACGTACAAAATACAATTGATTCCACGCTAATTTTGGTTCCATGAGACGTTTAAATTAATCGAGCTTGAATTTATTATCAACTAAAACTCAGTAGTAAATAGTATATTGTTTTAACTATAGATAAATCAACCCTTCATGATCTATCAATGCAAAACATAGGCTTTAGTGTGAGTAAATGAATTAACTATTTTTTTAAATTTACCATTAGGTATAGAATTGCAGCTATAGATCATGGGCAATTTTCATTTATTGATATAAAACATGGCAGTTGGCCAGTTGTGTTGATTACGAATCCTAAGCACATGCAATTTATGATGCCTCAAAAAGAGAATTTAGAATCGATTGTTGATTCTACTCACATAAGGTAACTTTTTTTATTACTCGGTAGCTCTTTAATTTTGTATCTTATGATTAGAAAAAGTGAGATATTCAGGAAGTGGGTACTAATAAAAGTTTCTGAAAAATATATTTATTAAAAAGAAAATTAGATAATGAATTCAGAGTCAAAAAGAAATCTCACATCAACGCATTCTAGAACACGAATTTGAAAATTCTATAACTTTGAATTAAAAAGAATGTGCATATTTCTGATAAAAATTTTTAACTGATAGCAGTATTTTTTGATTCGGTAAATTTTTTTTTGTAGAGTCTTGGTATTTTCGACTTTTCCAGTAATTCTGGTTGAAGTGAAAATTGACAATGGTTCCTGGATAAAATGTAAAAATATTCAGGGACCTTTGTATGTTGCAAAATGGGCACCTAAATTTTATAGTGCAGGCATTCATTCCATTACGGTAAGTAATTTATTTATAACATATTTTTCTATGCTGAATAAGTTGCTACATTTTTCAGATTCTTGTTACATAACAAACTAAAAGGAATCTAAATGATCTTAAATGAAATTTTTTACATAAAAATTTAGTTGTTTCGAAACGAACACTTATTTACTATTTTTTGTATCTTTCATATAGGAATTGGATTGAAATTTTGGTTATTAGTTGTTTTTTATTATTCACACAAAAGGTGCGAGTTTTGGACGCAGACAATAGAGAAAAGACTGTGGACCAACCATTTTCTTTAGATGGAACAAGATCGCCTTTCCAAGTTTTACCCCGTATTGTTCTAATGGCCAATGCCACTGAAATTGTAAGTTTTACTCTGAGAATCACAGATTTAAGGACAATTTTTTCACGTTTTTTTAATTTTTAATTCGAAAACTGACCATTCTCACACTGAAAAAATTGAATTATTAAAATCTGACTCCATCAATTTTCAGTTTTAAGTCTTCGACTTTTGGAATATTCAAATTCGGAGAATATAAATTTAAGAATTTTTAAACCCAAGAAACACGACATAAAAAAGATTTCTAAGTGTAAATTTTTTTTTAATGTACTCCTAGTACAATAGTTTATCAACCTTTAAACATTGTCAAAATTTTGTTACAAAATTTTTTGATACTCGATTTAACTTTTGTTGTAACTTCCAGTTTCAGTTTTTTTTCGCTACAGTTTTGTTGATGATGGTCCTTCCATTAACTGTATTACGTTTTCTTCATGTACTTTACGAAGGTACGTCGAATATCAGTAAAAAAATTTGTCATTCAAAATTCACGATATGTTATAAATGTCTTTTAAATTTTCAAGGAAAACGACTGAGACACCCAAGAATGCGATTCTACATTTTTCATTGCTGGTTGAGAAAATTATGGGTCCTTGCAACTATCGATAGATTGTTTTTTCCTCTAGTTTTGTACGTGTTGTATTTGACAATCGGTGAGTGCTATGAATCCCATTAAAATTTTGCAAATCAAACGAAAACTTTTCGTACCAAATCAGTTTGTTGTTTGCATCGACACGATGAAAAAACGACATTTTTTAGGCCCATGGATTATTGGCGAAGTCATAGACAATCAACCTGGTGTGATTTTTGCATGGGGCACTTTTATTGGTCGCTCTTTTATTCCTGGATCCTTTACTTATGCCTATGGTTTCTTCCAACTTTTTACTTTTCATCTTCCACTCACTGTCATTCTGGCCCATCGAATAGATACAAGGTAAATTTTCCAAGTTTTGATAGTCATTGAAAGTCGAAGAAATATCCAGTTGAATCGTATATCTTGTTTTTTTTTTCTAAATCATTTTTGATACAATTTTTTGTCAGAGTAACATCCCTGCTGAAAATTTTTTACAAAAAATCTTACGTCTCAAATAAAGTTAGTTTTCCAAACAGAGATCTAATTAGATTTCTAAATCGAAAACTGATTGTATTAGTTAGTAACATAAGTTTTTTCCAATTTTTCCATTCAGTTTTCCAATTGGAAATTTTTATTGGTATTTTGAAAAATTAGTAACTGGAGTGTAATTTCTCGAATCGTAGATTGCAAACGTTGGATGAGGTCAAAAAACATAGGCCTTCGTTATTGCGAAAACTGTGGCAACAATCGCCATTCATTGTTTTATCAATCATGCAATTACGAATGATACATTATTTTTGGCTGGCATATGGAACACTCGCGACACTTTTGTGTCCTTTGAGAACCTGGAGTTTATTCCTTGCTCTGTTTCTTTGGTATCAGGTCCATGAAATGCCTGATAAATGTTTGAGGTATTTGCCCAATTCTCTGAACCATCAAATTTATTGTTTATTTTCATTTGAAAATTTGTTGTTCTTAAATTAAATTAACGTCAAAAAATTTTTTATACCATAGATCAGCAGCGAAACTTTGGTACACCAACAGTTCAATAGTCCAAGAAGCTTTGACAGAAAGTAAGAAAAACGAAAGTGAATGAGGTAAAAGCCATTTCATTGTCAACCATTTTTTAAGAAACAAAAGAGAGATAGCTAAATATTTTTTACTACTTTTCGATGTAAAATGCATTTATCGATTTTTATTGTTTTTGTTTTTCCTTATTTTAACTCAGCTAACAGCATTTATAATCGCGAATATTTATGCTTTTTGAAAAATAAATATTTAACACGGTTTTCGAGAATAGATCGTGCCTGGTTTTTAGATGAAAAATATGGCAATAAATATCAGCTACGTGGTTCTACGTGAATAAATAAACTGTGGAAAAATCGTGAAAATCAAAGATTTTTTTTTATTTGTATTCAACTTATGTTTCATGGACTGCGTGTAACTAATTGATTTCTTGTGAGAATAACGAGTGGCTGCTGTGAAAAATTAGAACGTAATTTGAGATGACTTAGAAAAATTATTGTTTTCTGCAATACGTCTGTACAGTTTTGTTGATCAAATAAAGTTCTGTCTTTAATTCGTTAATTAAAGGTCAACTTATTTTCCTCCTTTTGCATCCTTGACTTTGATTTTGAATCTAAAAGTTTTTTTCGTATTTACAATGAATCGGAATGTTTACTGGTGATTGATTGTTCTTCGAGATTGAGTTTTTTAAGCCGTTTATAAGATAAAGATTCTAATCAAGTGTGTATAGAAAATATACTCGTATCGACTTTGAAAAAGCGCAAGAATAAATAAAATCAATACTTGCTTTTGATAAAAAGAAAAACTCAAGATTTCATCACAAGTTTTTATTTAATTAAATGTAACAAGATTTACAAATATTAAATATCCTCTAAAATTGGTATTTTCAACGCTCTTTTCTCTAAAATATCAAAGTTTTTTTTAATACACGTGATATTTAAAAGTCAATTCCAAACAATATTGTGATGAATTAAAATGATATAAATTACAGTGACATTTTCTGTATTGATAAGATCAATTTTTATCAACATTGAATCCTTTATATCAAAACCTCGTATTTTCAGTTCACTCGAATATTTTCACTCTTTATAAATAAACTTCTTTTGCATACTACATTCATTTCTATATGTATATTATCAAATCTAGCATATTCTATAAACTTTTCCCTTCGTCAACTATTTAGAGTTTTTCTCAGCATAACGCTTTTTCAGGCGTTTTTCAGTATTTGGAGTTTCTTCTCGATTTCGTCACCTGAAAATATAAACAGCAGTTTAGTTTTCAAAGTTTTTTTATCGATTACCACAAAGCCTAAAAAATTTCAACTTGCGAATAGTACAAGTTTAAATGAAACTTTGTGAATGCTTTGCGATGTGAATAATCTATAAGATACGTGACATATTCTCATACTTGCATATCGATTGATGTAACAAATTAACCAATTATTTTTTTATTAAAAAATTGGATAGGTATACAACTCGCCTGCACATTTCATAGCAAACGTGTGTATTTCTGGAAATGGTAACAAATAACAACGAAAATTGCGGAACAAATATTTTTTGGGTTTATTTTGATAAGAAAACAGAGTGGATTATAAATAAAATAATGTGTATTATTGATACTTTTTTTCTTTAAATATACATTTTTTTATCTTGAGCTCAATCTTAAATATTTGAAAAACATGAGTACAAATAGTGCAATGCAAGTATTTTTTTAGTGTACTGTTTAGATATTGTAGTTCAAGTTTTGGGTTTTATGAATTTATTAAAATTAACGTAATACCTTGGTTTTCGTTGCCACGATATTTGTTAAGTTGTAGATAAACTTGTTTCATCCTTTCGATATTAATTCGTGAACTTTTTGTGTGATTTATCATCGGAAGGGAATAATCTTTTCCAATAATGCATTTAGCTGATCGCTGTATACTCATTGGAGCCACCCAAGGTTCGTGAATATACTTCGAAGGAAAGTTTTTCAGAACGGGTAAATATCGACTGTAAAACGAAAAAATGCAGATATTTTTAGAATATTTATTCACGAAGGCATGGGAAATCCCAAATCGTGATTTTTAATTAAATTTTAAAGATTGTAGAATTAGATTCTGCTTGAAGCTTTGAATTATTATTCAAATATTCATGTACTGTAAATATCAATGTCCCTGAATTTCTCAGCTTTTGAATTATTGATCTCTAAATAATAAAAACATGAAGTTTTCATCCTAGGTTTTTTAAATATTCGAAGTACATGAATTTTTAACTAAATATTTTAGGGTCTTATCTGCAGTAAAAGATAAAAAAAATTACCAACCGAATGTAATTTCCATTCGGATCCGCTTTCCTCCCAAAACGCACCGGGCAATAACAATGAAAAAATTGTTGAAAAAATGAACTGCAAGATAACCACATCCACATTCCGGCATTTATGGACCAATCGGCGTCCAGTAACAGCTCATCGAAAACCTTCCCAAAATGACAAAAATAGTTTTTTTAATTTTAAAAACTCATGATTTATGTCCTCAGATTGTTGCAAATTTTTTTTATTTGTAATGGAGTTTCAACTTCTTAGGGTTGAAATATTACCTTCATTCCTTCTTCCCAAGAAATCCAAAGATCACCTCTTGTAAGGAAGCATGCAACTGCGTGTCTAGCTAAATGATGAATCCATCCCTCTTCTCTTAGTTGAGTCATTATTGCATCAATCCAAGGAAACCCAGTTTGTCCCTGTTTTAATGAAAATCGAAGATTGTGAATGATATCTACATATTTTTAGAATTTTCTATACTATTAGGAATTCAAAAAGTTGGAAAATTTACAGGTTTCTTGAATTCAAAAAATAAATATTCACAAGGCTTTACTGAGAAACATGAAAAATGTTTATAGACTTGAGAAATCAAAAATTTTCATTTAAACCTGAAGTTTTTAATCCGTACTAAAAAAATGTAGAGGCAGGTTTCGGATTCTTACATTCGATAAATTTGAAATCTAAGCAACTTGATTTTACTTTTGACTAGGATATTAGAAAATCAGATAAATAATTGATGAATAATAATATAACCAACAATAGTATTGAAGAGTAATTAATTTCAACTTATTGATTTGCATTAAAACTATTCTGTATTTTTTTGGGAGAACGATGTAATTTTAGAAATCAGTGATTCAAATTTGGAACTTCACATTCAGAAATTCTATATAATTAATGTTCGGAATTCCTGAGAATAAATTTTATTATCTCTTCTTTAATTTTTTCATTTTATATACGGTTTTCAGCCGGTGCTCAAATATTTCAAAAATGAAAAAAAAACTTACATTCGCCCATTTGGCCAGAGCTTCATTATTTTTGTCCCAAGGAATTTGCACACAAATCGGATTTCCCTGCATTCGATCGAAATTAGGATTTTTTGTAGCCGCGCAATAAAAAAATTCCCGCCAAAGTAATTGACCATGAAGTGACAGTGGAGGTGGTGTCTTTTTAATCTAGAAAAAGTAATAACAAATATCAGTACCTTATTAATTAAAAAAAAAAAGATTTCATCTTGGTCTCATGAATTCGTTTATTTTCTACTTTATTCAACTAATCACTCTATGGAGTTTTATTCATGTATTATTATTTTATATAAAACTGGAAACGAAAAAAAAAAATTAACCACTGAATGATTCAACAGATCTAGTTTTTTACTTAATCTTTGTTGAAACAATTTTTGAAAGTTTCGACAGTTTCCTAATAATCTGAACAGTTTGCAATAGTTCAAACAGTTGTTAAAAGTTTTACATTTGTGACGGTTTTGAAATATTTTACTTTGAATGACATTCAACTTTTGCAAAAATTGTAATAAAAAAGTTTAAAAACTTTCGAAATTGTTAAAAGTCCTGAACTTGTCAAAAATATCGAAAACTGTTAGATCTAAGATTTTCGAATTATTGGAAAAACTCCATTTGTAAAAAGTGTTGTTATATATGAATTCATCCTTTAATATACGTTCATAATATAAATCGTGCGATCAGAAACAGTTGATTACTTTAATAAAATAAATTATAAACACCTTCTATCATCATTGAACTTTCACTTTAATATAGCCCTCATCATATAAAAAATTTTTCTTTCAGAATAGTTTATTTTTCCATAACTATTAGCCTTCCACCAATCGTTTGTTTTAACAGTTTTAACATTTTCGAGATCAATAAAATTATTTCGAACTGTTGAACTTCCAAAACTGTTTGAAAAACTGAAAAAAAAAAAACCATCAGAACTTCTTGAACTGTCAGAATCGTAAAAACTGTTTGAAATTATTTTGCGATTCTATAAGCTATTTTGAAAATAAAATTACTTTTTTGTACAAATCCGTAAGCTGGTAATAGAAAAGTCTCGTGCTGAGGCACCCAAATCGAAGGTACGGAGATAGCCCAGTTTGACTTGCGAGGAGAGATTGCGGGGTCATTTTTGGTCTCCCAAAACTTGCGACCCAAGCTTTTCTTTCAAGGTGACGTTCCAAACGTGTCAAAGCTTCACTCTCCCCTCCAATCCAAGCCGGAAGTAAAAGACCCTCGGTATCAAAACCTACAACACATGTTTTCATTCCAAAAAGTTACAGAAAAATGACCACAATTTATGAGTAGTAAGTTTTTTGACCGTCAGTCTAAACGAAAAAAGATGATTTTCAAAACATTTTGAATGAAAACTTAAAAAATTTTCAGTAAACAACTTTTTATGTTTGTTCAATACCAAGTTCCTCCAAAGTTGGCACTCCATGCACATCGTCATGGTCATCTTTCAAGGGAGTGTAAGCATTTCCTACACAAGCTAATGTGATCGTTGGCACTGGTTTTTCTGGAAGATCTAATTCAGCAATGATACCTTGAAATTGGTGATAAGTGACTGGTGGTTTTCCGTCATTTTTATCAATTATCCTACAGGTATACATGCACATGATATCAAATAATCAGATATCGAAGGTAGAAAAAATAATAGAGGTATTTAATATTTAATGCCAATGTTTCGACTTACGCATCCAATTTGTAAAGGGTATGAGAAACTTTCTGTACCACTGAAATTCCAAGTTCTTTGCATATAACGGTCATATTCTGGTCCCGGACGCGACCAAAAGGCTCTGAATCTTCCTCAAACGTGAGTTCAGTGGTTCCCCATTCTTTGAATAATTTGGGCAGTACGTCCGCTGGTTGCCCGCGTATCACGAAAAGCCGGGAGTTCAATTTTCGCAAAGAACAATCGAGATCTTCCAAACATTGCAGGAGAAACCTTAAAATCAATCGATTTCATAATTAAAATGTAATTATTATGGATATGGATGAATTAAAAGTTTCAATTCATTGCAGCTGCAATATGTTTAGACATTTTATTTTGAAAAAGGTCAAGATGAAAAATTGCTTGGGGCTATACATGATACAATGTTAATGTGTATTAATAAACTTAAAATAACAATGTAATGAAAGAAAAAAAAAGATGGTTCATTTTTATTACATTGAAGTGTTATTTTTTTTGCTGGATAATGCAAGTGTATTAAATGTATTGTAATAATTTTGGATTACATAAGTTACTGACTTATTTATTTTAAAACAAAGTTGAAAATTATTTAAATGTAATTCATCAGGTTCTGATTGGAACTCATGATGAGTTGAAACGTCTACAGACAGTAAAAGAATTGATTAATTTGTCTGGTAAATCGATTTTTTATTATTTCATTCTTACGTCCATGAGAATAAAAATAAATTTTTGTTCACCTCCATTTGTTGATACTGACGTTTGTGCTTCCGGCAAACCAAGGGTCTAACACGAAAACGCACCGAAAAGTCGTGGCCCCTTTAAGGCCCAAACGCAATGAGGGGTTGTCGTGCAAACGCAACCCTTTTCGGAACCAGTGAACTGTGTGCTTTTTCCTCTCTTCGAAAGCTTCATGATTGCTTTTTTTAGTGCTACCCGTCATTTAAATAAGAGAAAGCGTCTTTTTTTTTACAAACAGGAAATTTAATCTTTTTTATTGCCGTTTTCCGAAACGAGCCAATCGATTATCATGGATTTTACTTGGTTATTCTCGGAGATTGCAAAATTCATCGTTATCACATTAATTGTTTACTTGGAAAGATGAAACTTTTTTTTTCATTTGAGTTTAAGATCTGAAAAATGTTGTATGGGTCTTGATATTTTTCACCTTGAGAGTCAATTACCTGGAAAATCGAATTTATTTTTATTAGTTTTCATAGAGATTGTTGTAAGATTGCAATAATTTGATTGCTTGTTGTCGTGATTGGAATATAGAATGGAGGGATTTTTTCTTGGGGTAATGATTTTGAAAATTAGTATTTTACTGATTTAATTAACTTTAATTTGTGTCTGATGGTTTCTACTGAGAAGTTTTACCGAAGAAAATTATAAATTAAAATGTAGATTTCCTGATTTTTTTCAAACGATCATACTTCAAGTTGTAATCTATGTCTAATGTTTACCATCACTCAAAATGATTGAAATATTTTATTTTCGCATTTTTCATTGCGAAAAAGTGTTAAGTATAAACTACATTTATGAATGATTTCGTCATTCTGATTCCAACTTTTCTAATCAAAGTTTTTTATGTTGGTCAAAACTTTCTTTCCAAAAAGCGATATGATTGTTCAATTACGTGATTTTAGGAGTGAATTTGTATTATTCTTTGTATAAATATAAATTATTTCAGTTTTTCTGTAATATATGGGAAACAAAAAATCTAATTCTATCTCATATGCGAGATCCAAATTCTAAAATTTTTTAAGAATTTTCGTTTCTCGTTTTTTTATTGCGAGTCTCGAGATTCGCGAATTGTTTATAGAATTATTACTTTTTGATTTCAGCCTTTTTATTTCAATATTTTGAGAAATTTCATTTTCTTATTTCGATATTTTCTATACCTTTAATTCACATGCTTCGTAAATTATAAAATTTTTAGTTCCGTGTCGAAATTTCGATCGAATATTGGAATTTCGATCTTGAATAACTTGAGGTTGGTTTAATTTTCAAACTTAGAAAAATATATGTTTCCATTTAGATCATTCAAATTTTCCAGAACCAGAATTTTAAATCCATAAAATAAAAGATTGTCTCTATTTTTATTCAATAACTTCAAAACACTACACTTTTTTGATAAAATTTTTATTTTTCCATTTTTATGAATATTTCATAACAGATTTTTCAATAATAGGATTCAACTAATTATTTTCGAAAATTTCGAATTGCAATCAAACAAAAAAATTTCTTTGGAAATACGCTAATAGTCCGATTTTCAATACTTTAACTTTGATTTACGTATATTTATTTTCTACTTTCATTATTTCAATATTGTTGTAACTTAGGACTTTTACGTTAATGTTATAGGGTTTTATAATTTTTCGGTATCTACGTTCGTGAATTTCGAAAATAAACAATTTTTATTATCGTACTCAAACGGTTCAATTTAAACTTGTTAGTTTAAACAATCAAACTTCCATGTCTTTTTTAAAGAATGTGCGAACTTTCGGTTCATATTTTTCAAGTTTTTACCATTTTAAATCATTTTAGTTTTTTCCATTGTGAATTAACATCTTTTTATGGTTGTAATTTTGAACGAAGCTTTCGAATTTTCTTATTATCAAATAATTAACCGTCTACTGCTTTTCAAAAAATGTTCCATGCTAATTGAAGAATATATTTTTTCAAAAATTGCGAATTCTTCAAGTTGTTGAAAAAATAAAGTTCTCAATTTTTTCACAAGAAAAATACACTATTTCTGCGATTGTTTGACATACTTATACATTATTTAAAGAAAAACGCTAATTAGATCGAAAATTTTCGAGAATCCAAAAAATTCATCATGAAACCATTTTTTAAGTACAAAATTTGTATTCAAAAACAAACAACAAAGAAAAAAAACTACTTTCAGTACAAATCGTGTTTTTTCCACACAACTTATAAATTTCAGCGCACGCGTGAAATCACTATTCAAGAATTCTAAATCTCAATCACGAAACCCAAGCAAACCAAACTACCAAAAAGTTCAAAAAAATTTACCAAAAGTTGGCCGTTTCACCAAAATTTTGCACTTTATTTCTTCTCACGTTCACGATGTATACCCGAATGAAAAAAATTCACTAGAAAATGATGAGCACTAATTTCTCAGCGAGGGAAAATTTCGCACTGTATTTTCACGACGATTTTCCGGCCAAGTTAGGAAAACTTGTGGAAAAATTGGTGGAAAATGGGAAGAAGGGGGAATATTTTGTTAAGTGGGGGTGTATTTTGGTCTTGGTTAACTGCTTTTGGAAAATCCGGGAAAGTGAGCACGTACCACTTGTAGATTTACGGACAGAGTGTAGAAAAGTGGGATGGGAGCACGCAAAAGGAGTACGGACCATGCCAAGTGCAACGTGACCGCGGATTCAGGGGATTGGTCGGAATTCAGTCACGTTGCAGCCGTCGTGGTTGCTCGCCTTGCTCGTTAGACTCTAATATGCACGCACGATCCCTTTCATTCGCGAACTTTTCGCGCAAACATAATAATGTGTACATTGGAAAGACGATTTTCCGAGCGTGATAATGTTTCTATGACATTTTTCAACATTATATTCTGCACTGATCAGTATTATTCAAAATTGTCAAATAAAGCACTAAAATTGGAAATAATATTTAAGTTACTTGAAAAACAAAAAAGTTTGATTAGTGTATGAAATAAGCTTATCAAAGAAATCATAAATTGCTTACTCGAAATTTTCCTTTTTTTCTCAGAAATTCTGAAACTTTGAGATACGTAAGATTGTAACTATTGCAGTAAAGTTTAGGAAAAATTCGTCCAAATTCAGGACTTTCATCCTTTTGTAAAATTTTGGTAATCCTTGAAATTCGATCCATTTCGAAATCCAATACAATCAAATATTTTCAAATATGTATTTGAAATTTATTTATATTTACGAATTTTTCCTCTGAAAGTCAAGTACCTTGACGGAGTTACTCATTTGAAAAAAATTCTAAAAAATTATAGATATATAACAATTACTATATTTAAATTAGAAGTTTCTCATTCGAAAATTAATCTGCATGATATTTTATATGGTATATTAAGAATTCTAAGTTTTCACAGCGATATTAGATTCTGCGTTTCTTACTTTTTAAATTTCGTGCTTGGCGGATTTAAATTTTAAATAGAATTTTCGAAATTCAATATATTGTCTTGGTGTCTGGAATTTCATATATAACGTAATGTACATCTTAAAAGTAGTGCTTTTTAATAGCATAATATTTGAACATCGTAAAAGTATTGAAAATATTGAGTTTTTACAGAATTGGAGCTAATTGTTATCTCAACATTACAGACCTAAGATATATTTCAATTTCGATGTTAACCTAATAAAGTAATATTCATGAATATTTCGCGCAAACATAATAATGTGTACATTGGAAAGACGATTTTCCGAACGTAATATGTTTTTATGAAATTTTTGCACTTTTCTATTTTGCACTGGTCAGTGTTATTCTGAATGTTTGGATAAAACACTAAAATTCGAAATAATATCTAAGTTACTTTAAAAAATAAACAGTTTTTCTCGTGTATAAAAAAAAGGGTATCAAAGAACTCATAAATTTAGAAACTTGACTTGCAAATTGTAGCATTATTTACTCGAAATTTTCCTTTTTCCTCAGAAATTCCAAAACTTTGAGATACGTAAGATTGTGAGTATTGCAGAGTTGTAGTGAAAATTCTTCCAAATTAATAACTTATACCTTGTAATTTTGTAAAATTATTGTTATCCTTGAAATTCTGTAAATTTCAAAATCTAATGCTATCAGATCATCAAATATGCCAAGATTTATTTATATCTACGAATTCTTTCACAGAAAGTCAAGTGCCTTGACCGTGTTACGGTAGCAAAATTTTTTTTTATTTGCGAAGAACTCTAAAAAATTATACATGTAGAACAATTACTATGCATAAATTAGAAGTTTCTCATTCAAAAATTGATCTGCATGATTTTTCATCTCGTGAATTAAGAATTGTAAGTTTTTACAGATATTAGATTTTACGTTTCTTACTTTTGGGTTTTAGTGGTTGGCACATTTCGATTTTGAATAGAATTGTCTATAAATTCAAAATATTCCCTTAGTGTTTGTGGTTTCATAATTTTCATATAAAAGTTGTTTTTTCAATTGCATGATATTCGAACTGCCTAAAGTTATTGAAAATATTGAGTTTTTACAGAATTGGAGCTAATTGTTATCTCAACATCACAGACCTAAGATATATTATTCTAATTTCGATGTTACTCAAAAAGGTAACATTCGCGAAATGTTTGCGCAAATATAATAATGTGTACATTGGAAAGACGATTTTCTGAATGTAATGTTTTTATGAAATTTTTCAACGTAATAATATTCTGAATTAACTGATCCGTGTTCTTCAGACTTGTCGAATGAATTACTTGAATTTGAAATAACATCAGAATAAGTCGAAAAACTCTAAAGTTCGATTGATATATCAAAAAAGCTGATTAAAGTTCTGAATTTAGAACTTAAGTGCAAATTAGTGAATTATTTACTCGAAGTTATCTTTTTTTCTCCGAAATTCTGAATTTAGATTGTAAGTATGACAGAGTTTTAGGGAAAATCCTTACAAATTCAGGACTTTTATTTTCTACTTCTGTAAAGTTTTTGTAATCCTTAAAATTCTTTTAACTTCGAAATCTAATGCAATCAGATATGATAAAATATACCAAGTTTTATTTATATCTACAAATTTTTCTACAGGTAGTCGAGTACCTTGACCAAGTTACGGTAGCAAAAATTTTTACATTTGCGAAAAATTCGAAAAAATTCCGTAGAGCTATTACTATCATAAATTTAAAATTGCTCATTCATAGTTCAATATACTTTCATTTCGTGGATTTAGAATTCAAAGTTATACAGATATTCGATTCTGCGTTTTTTAGTTTACGAATTTCGTGGTTGTTAAATTTCGATCTTGAATAAAATTTTCGAAATTCAAAGTCTCTGGAATTGCATATTTTGCATACTAAAGGTAGTACTTTTCAATAGCTTGACATCCAAACTTCGCTGAAATATTCAAAATATTGCATTTTTACAGAGTTGAAAATAAATGTTGTCACATCATTACAGACTTGAGATACATAATATTTAAATTTCGACGTAATTTAGGAAAGTAATGTTCGCGAACTTTTCGTACAAATATTATAATTTATTTGTTGGAAAGACGATTTCCCAAACATAATGTTTGTATAAAATTTTACGGTAAATTCTGCGTTGATGAGTGTTATTTAGAATTTTTGAAAAATCAGTAAAATTTTAAATAATATCAGAGTTAGTCGAAAAACTGAAAAGTTTGACTAGATGTATCAAAAAAGCTCATTTAAATTCTCATGAATTTAGAAACTTGAGTGCAAATTAGTGTATTGGTAACTAAAAATTTTTCTTTTTACTGAAAAGATCTAAAACTTTGATATATGCAAGATAGTGACTATTACAGAGTTTCAAAAATTTTTGACACTGCTTTTACTTTTATTCAAAAACCTAATCATCATAGTTTCTGAATCTATAATAGAGAAGGAAATCCGGTTCAATTCGATGAAGAAGTTCATAATTCTAGTTATTATATTTAGACCATCTATGAGTATAATTAGACTTACTCTCATTTTATAATCGGATTCGTACATAATATAATCCATTGATTCAAATATTCTTCGATCTTTTCACATTTGCTTCAATCAAGCAATTTACATGAATGCATTTATTCAACTGCACACATCGATTCGGTAGCATTTCGCAATAAACTTGCGAAATAAACTTTCACTCATAGTTTGCGAAATCCTCAGTCCACGTGAATTGGCCGCCCGCAGTTCGATCATATTCCTGGCATCAATACGAACTTTGTTCTAATCTTACAGTTTACATTGAATAATTTTAATTTTATTTTTATTAAATAATTGAAGATTTCTTTTTCTCCAATTTATATTTGAAAATATAAAGAAAAACCATGAAAATCAGTTTCGAAAAATATTGAGAAAAATATTTTCGCGCCACAAAATTGATTTCTATGTGAATAAAATATTGGATTAATTTCAGTGACCGAAAAACAAGAATACTGACTTGAAAAATTTGAGCAGACTTTTTTTTTTAAATAAGAAGAAATTTTTGAATTATTTTAAGCCTTTCGAAAAATTCTGATGTATGCATAGTTTATGACGCGCTGCAAAATAATTAAAAAATAATTCGAGCTGTTCCTTTTTATTATGTAGCTTTTGAAAATTTGAATCTAAAAATTCAAAATAATCAAAATAAATTATATAAATTTGAAAATCCATTTTTATAATATGAATTGTATTTAATACAATTATTTATCATTATATATGTATTATCAGAGTTGATAATTTAAATGTATTCAATGGATATTTCTTTAAATATATTATTAATTTAATCAAATTAATTTATTAATAATTTACTAATAAATTCTTATTATATAATGTCAATATTATTTAATAATAATAATTATTATTATAATAAAATTTAATAAATTAATTAATTAAATTATAAATACAATAAAATATTATTTCTATAATTATTAAAGTCATATGTAACTGCTACATAATAATATAATTTATATAAATAATAATATAATTATAAACTAAAACATGATTTGAAAATTTTATTTTATTGTATAATTATAAAAATTTTACATTAATTAAATTAAATGCAATGAAATAATAATTGTTGTATTATACAAATTATGTAATTATTACATATTAATATGAGTTGTATAATTATTAATATAATTATAAACTATAATCAAATAATTTATTATTATACGATTATAAAAATGCCCCTAGAGATACAGATAATGCACGTATAATTCGAATTAATTTCACAATAAATTCACCAATTTCAAGATTTGTATCAGGAGAAATAGGAGTGTGTAAGAGTCAAGGAGGTGTTCGTTTTCAATCGCGGTCAATGTGAACTTTTCATATTTCTCCTGTTAGAAAATGAACACCTCCTGAATATTTATGTGCCCCTAATACGACAAACCAAAAAATGTCTTCATCTTGACTCGAATAGCGTTATATTCGAGAGTGTAGCTTGATTTTACACGGAAATGTATCAGGAGAGTAGAACACCATAGGAGGTATTCGTTTCTGATTGGTGGATTTTAAATTTCAATTCAAACTTTACTTCTTCAAAAAAGATTACTTCCTAGCAATGTATGTTCTCCTAGTCCAAATAATCAGAATTCAACTCATTTTCCATTGAATATATTCAATAAATTTTGAAAGGAGCGCTTGAATTTACACCGTTATGTACCAGGTTATAAGGAGCACTAGGAGAGTAGAACGATGAAGGAGGTATTCGTTTCCTAATTGGTGGATTTAAAATTTTAAATTCGAGTAGTTTGAGAAGATATCTACCTTACCTTTTGGAAATACGATTACCTCCTAACACCGCGTGTTCTCCTGATACGAAGAATCAGAATTCCACTTATTTTCCATTGAATATATTTAACAAGTCTCCAAGTGGACGCTTGATTTTACACCGTTATGTATCCGGCTATCAGGAGCATTAGGATAGTAGAACGATGAAGGAGGTATTCGTTTCCTGATTGGTGGATTTCAAATTTTTAATTCAAATTTCAAATTCGAGGAATGCAAGGAGATCTACCTTACCTCTTGGAATACGATTACCTCCTAATACCATCGTATGTTCTCCTGATACAAAAAATCAGAATAAAACTCATTTTCAATTGAATATTAACGAAACATTCAACAAACGTTCGAGAGGAAGTTTGATTTTACACGGGTATGTATCAGGAGAGTAGAACCAGTAGAACTATGAAGGAGGTATTCGTTTCCTGATTGGTAGATTGTAAATTTTGAATTCAAATTTGAAATTTCTAAAAGTCCATGATTCTTTTCTTTCTACTTCTGAGAAACACAGTTCACTTTAATACTTATGCTTAAAAATTTGAGGTTTTTACAGTTTTTTAACAGTACGTTCAGCTCAAAAATCCACATACATACATTCATTAGCAATAAAGATTTTTTTAATCTTGTAATCGCAAAATTCTCCACCGAGAGAATTTTTGGTATTATTTACGAAATAAATAAATATTTTAGTATTGCAATAAACTTCTTCAAATTTGGATACGAAATTAATGGAGTTTTCGGATTTTCTTATGCGAATAAAATTTAAATATTCAAATATTATGCCCGCTTTTGCAGATGTCATTAGCGTCGTCTGCAACAAACCTAGCCTTTTTGACAACTTTGCTCTTATCACTCATTATCACTTTTATCACCCCTTATCAGAACATCAACAATGAAACACAATGAAACTAAATATCAGTAAAAAATAGTCCATAACAGTGTATGGCAGTACGAATAGTGAATGTTGGTGAATGCAAATGAACAACTTAGTGCAGTAAATTGCAGTTTAGTGTTTTTATTTCGCATCAACAGTGGCTTATTTATCTTATTTGCAAATTGAGACAATGCGACTTGAAATACTGAAAAATACACAAGCACTGCGTGGAACAGTTTGTTTCTCATATTATAATTAGAGTCATATGGCTCCTATTGTGAAAGGTGAGTCACCGTTTTTACATAATTTTGTATATACAGAAACATTGTGATTTGCTTAAAGAAAAATGTATTCGATAAGTGGATGAAATTTTGTAGATACAGGAAAAGTTTGGAGCAGACTTTTCGATCACAGGCCGATTGTCAAAGGCGAGATTTCGTTTTTCGTCAGAGAATTTGAGGTGAGAATCACGAGGTTTCGTTGAACAGATAACAAAAAATGTCGATCATGGATAGAAAGTTATTCTACTTATTTATTCATTATTTTCTGAGAATTTGAGAATAAAAATGTAGAATTATGCATTTCTACGTCAGAACATATAAGAAATAAGAACTTATTTTATTTCCATCTAACTTACACCTATAAATGATACTTGCAAATTTTACACAAATTTCGAATTGATGGAAAAGTTTCTATCTCTGACAGAAAAAGAAAACAATAATTTAGAAATAAAATCGATATTCAAAATGGAAGAATAAAAAATAAACATGAGAAAATATTTATGGAATACATTATAAATTTATTTATATGTATGAAAATATTTTACTTTGGGCATTTGAAATTGTTTTCAGTCAACAATAAGTTTTATTTTTTATTTGACCATGATTTGTGAATTCTTTTCGTATGTAATTATATTCATATTTATTACTTGTCATTCATAAATCATCACATAATATTTATATTCTAGTCATATATTATTATTATCATATACAATTAGGTACTCATAATACTCAATCATTACAGGATGGAAGAAGTGACTAGGGAATCTACAGTTTTTTTAAATAAATATTTTACAATAAAAGAAACAAAAAGCAAGATTTTGTTAATAAGATGACGAAAAATGTCTATGCTGTATAAAAGTTTTATTCATTCAATGGTTTTTTTTTAAATTTCAGAAAGGAAAATAGTTGCATGTGTCATTTTTAAATTTAGAGAAGTAATAATCATTCAAAAATTTGAATGTGAAATTATGAATTCTCACAGATAGAAAAACTATGAGAAATAAAATTGTATCTTATTATAATCATTTTAATCAACAGTTGTTTTACATTTTGACAGTATCCGGTGAATAAACAAACAAATTTATGAATTTAGATTTATTGAAGAAGTTTCAAACTGATATGCAGTGAATTTGTAATGAAGTATACATATTTGAAATTAAATGATACTAAATATTAATAATAAAATATACAAATGAGTTTATATACTTACATGGAAGTATTTTGTTTTTTTGAATAAAAAGAAATTTTTTCGCTGGGTTCTAATAATATTTTATAACGATTTCAAATAATATTACAGGATGAAAGAAGTGACTTGTAAATTAAGAAGCTATTGAAATTAATATTCCAGGATAGAAGAAACGATCGAGAAGTCGACAATTTATTCAAAATTTTGGAATACTCGACAGAACTCAGTCAAACTCACCTGGATCGTGCCGAACAATTAGGTGATCTTCATCTTCCATCCTTGAAAGCAAATCTGGATGTAGCTGTTAGCATGTGTGAATGTGTTCTCAACAAAGAAGGACATTTTACTCAAGTAAGAAAAATGACATTTCTCTCCATTTCCTACATCTATTTAATTACTGATTCAAATTTTATTACAGACTGAAGAATTGGAAAAAAGAAGGCACATGCGCACTGAAGAATGGAAAAAATTCATAAATAGCATGACCGAAAAGTGTGAACAAGTAGATAACGAATTCAAGGAAAAAGAAACTGAACTCAAAGAGTATTACTTGAATTTAGAAAAAAAATTGCACATCACACCGTAATCAGTATTTTTTACAATTTCGAGTCGCATTTTTGTACTTTTTTTTTCTATTATGACTGAAGTTTCAATCGAAGATCCCACAATAAAAATCAAACCTTCGGCGCAACTTGTCGAGGTGATTTTGCAAAAAGTCAATGTAGATGAAAATACTGCTGATGGTATAGTGGCTTTAAAGAATGCCAAAAAATTGGAACGAGAAAATTGTGTCTTATCCTTGGAGGATATAAAATGGCTCAGGAAATATTTGAAAGAATGTTGCGAAAAAGATAAAAAAGTTCACATTCACGAATTGCTTGCTGGAGTGGAAATCATTTTACCAAAGCCAAAAGTTATCCCAAGGAACCCAGAACTAGAGGCCCGAGTGAAGAAATTGCGAGCTCAGCAGGAAAAAAGGGCTTACCAGCATATGACCAAAGACGTTTCCTCTCAAGTGATTCACCAAGAAGATACAATTGGATTCCAAAGTAAGAATTTGATTTCAGCTATGATGGAAAATTTGAGTATTCCAGAAATCGTTTGATGAGAATGTATTTCGAATCCCTACTTTTTCCAGGTGTCAAAAAAGTTTTGTTTGTTTCAGTTAAGGAGATGGATAAACAATTGATAGCAGTAGCACAATTTCTACTTTCTGTAGTTTGTGCTTTTTTCTTTGGTTTTCTGGGTATGGAGCTCATTTACGGCAATCTGGATTTTGGATTCAGGTTGCTATTGGGAATAATTTTTGGATTGATCGTGGCACTGGCTGAAATTTACTTTTTAGCCAAAAAGTTAAATGAAGATTATTTATATGAAACACAAACTAAAGCTGAATCGAAAAAAGTACATCAAGATTAATGGAATTTTGAATTATTGCTGTATGAAATGAAACAAAATAAATAAATTCATTCTCTTCAAGAACAATTGTTTTTTGAAATAAAAAAAAATATATATCAGAAAAGCTTATTTATTTTATCCAGGGTTAAAATTTTTTTAGATTCTTAGTATTTTCCCAAATTTTTCTTTTTCTTTTGTAAACTTTTTTTTTACATTATTATAGCTGAACATTGACGTTTGTTGACAATTTTTACTTATATTCACCCTGATGATTTATAATTATAACTTTTATATTTTAATATGAAATAAGAATTACTTTTATCTTGACTTTGAGAGGAGGTTAAACTTCTCTGCCTACCCTGAATAAAAACAATTGTTTTGAGTTGTAATATCAATAAAAAATCCCTATCATAACATTAAAAAAGACTATTAATAGAAAAAAGTTTATTCAAATGCCATAACAAATCTAACAAATATGTATAAATTTGGCAGCATATTCATTTAGACGAAACGTCTTAAATTTGATCTAAACTCTCTAGTTGATTTGACAAATTCTTCAAGCGTTCATTACTCGAATTGGCAATCTCAGTTTTCATCTGCTCAATGATCAGTTTTTTCATATTTTGTTTTACTCTTTCCTTATTTTTCTTACATTTTTTCGACACTTTTTTTTGCCTTGCGGAATTCAAATAATCGTTCGCATATACTGTGCAGTTTTTCTGTTTAACAGGTAATCCTTCAAACTCTTTCAACTTCTTTTTGTTCAAAGACAATATTGCAAATTTATTTTCAGGAGCATCATCATCATTAGGTTCGCTGTCTGTAACCATGTTGTTTAACGCATTTGCTATTATTTTTACGTCCCTTCCCCCTTGCCTCTTGCCATTTCTTTTCGTTTTTACTTCTTTGGGTATTTTGAACTTGGTCGCCACGCAAAGTTTTTGCATTATTTCTTGACTTTCTCCAGTCAACATTTCCATTGCTTTTCCAATGGCTTTTTTCTCTTTGATTTTTTTCTCTTTTTTCAAGTGCTTCTCCTTCTTCACTTTGTTTATTTCTTCTTTTTCCTTTTGATTATCTTTTTTATCAATACAAAATTTGTTCATAAAGTCAGCCAACTGCGAAACTTTTTTCTTGAATCTTTTACTACTAGGTGGCTTGACGGGAGATGAAGCACTTGGGATTATTATTGGCTCGTCGCTCGATGGAACTAGGTTGTCGTCCGAATGAGGAATCACTTTTTTCGTGTGTTTCTCTTTTTCCTTCTGGATTATTTTTTTGTAAAAATTTGCTCTGTCTATTTTTTCAAACGATATTGCGGTTTTTTCTTGTTCCTCGATTCGAGCGAGTTTACCACCCATCGCGAGTCCGTGTCTTGCACCTTTGTGAGCTGTTCTCTCGCCGCAAGCTTTGAATAGTTCTTCGTCCGTCAGTGGAACCAGGGGCACGGTTTCTGGTTTGGCATCTTGGAAGGCTGTTTTTGGGTCTTCTGTCAACGTACCGTTTTGCAGAGTGGCAGATTTCATGAAGGACTTTGATGTCACTGGCGAAGGTTCAGATATTTTGGAGAAGGTTATGGTGGCGTCGGGTTTCTCAGTAACCTTGATGTTCTGAAGGCTCTTGTTCATCGAACTTTCCCACCAATTTTCGTTTGGTTTGGTAAAGCCTATACCTTCGGTGTTATTCTTCAGTTTGGGCTTTATAGGTTGCACAATGCCGTTTTCTTGTTTTCCAAGTCCCTTTCCTGGAAAAAGTCATGACGTTGTAAATTAGAATTATTTTCATAATAATGGAATGATATCATATTGTAATAATAGAATTCTAATAATTTTGTTATGAATAAAAATTATTTTTCAAACAGTAATGAGTAAATGCAGTTTTTGACCAATACAAGGGTAACGACATGAGCCAAAGGGAAGTATTAACTTTGATTTTTAAATTCTGAAAGTTTAAGAGGCCTATTTTTTGAATTTTTTGTTACTGTGAAAGTGTAACTTGCATAATTGACAATTTATAATTTTGAAAACAAACTACTACTAACAATTCACTAGTTATCCTTGGAGTTAAATTAAACAATTACAGATTCTGTACAATCAACAGATAAATAACAGAACAAAGTATGATTTAATTCTTTTATATGTATTATTTGAAAATGTAAGCCCACCAAGTTGAAATTTCTCAAATTAAATCATTGATACTTAAAATCTCAAGTATCATGCTTAAAATTCAATTGAAATTGTTCTTGCATTTTTGCAATATATAACTTTTTTCAAAGTATATAATATGGCCCAGACCACTATTTTTCAATAAATAATTCTTCCAATTATTAATAACTGAATAACCTCAAGTATAAACTAAACGATTTTGAAATTCAAAAAGAAAAAAAAAAAATCTCAAATGACAAAAATATCTACAATTATTACACAGTGGAACAAAAATCCAGTTTTGGAAAAACCCAAAGAAAGTTTCACAGGGAACATGTACTTAATGACCTCCTGAACTTATAATCCTGAATGTTTTTTCTCCATCACGTCACATTAGCGAGTAATAATTTTTTAAAAGATTTAATAAATTAAAATTTCTACCTTCTTCAGTTTTCACGCTTTTGGATTGTGCAAAAAACTATGTTGTTCAGTTTTTTCTGAAGATCTCAAACATGCAATTGAATTTACGATTTTATTGCTCCTTCAGCAATTTAATTTTTATATGAAAAAACTGTTTCTCGGGATCATCAATTACTAATTGATCCGTGACAGCTAGCATCCGAAAAATCGTTTCTTGGGCGAAGGGATCTTTTGTGGTCCTGGAAAAAAAGTCGCGAGAATGAATAAACCTTATTGATATTTCGAATGCTACCCGTCACGGGTCAATCATTGATCCATGATTCCGAGAAACAGTTTTTTCGTATAAAAATTAAATTGCTGAAGGAGCAATAAAATCGTAAATTCAATTGCATATTTGAGATCTATGAAAAAAACTGAACAACATAGTTTTTTGCACAATCCAAAAGAGTAAAAACTGAAGAAGGTTGAAATTTTAATCTATTAAATCTTTAAAAAATTATAACTCGCTAATGTGATGTGATGGAGAAAAACATTCAGGATAATAGGTTCAGGAGGTCATAAAGTGCATGTTGCATGTAAAACTTTCTTTGGGTTTTTTTTTCGTTCCACTGTGTTATTTTTATGTTGTAAAACAACTTTTGAAATAAAGCATGTAACAATTGAAAAATAAGAGAAAAAATTGGAAATTATTATTTTGAATATACATATACTATGGATAATGTAAATTTATGGAAATGTATAATACAATTATCAACAATATTCGATAACTATCTAAACTCTGAAAGATTCCAGACATAGCTCAGAAAATGTGAAAATATTGTTCAAGAGTTGATTAATTTAAGAAATTGTGCGACAGAATAAAATAGAAAGAAAAATTGTTTTTTATTTTTCGAAAGTCATGGGTTCAAAACTGCAGTTTCCTTGCTGAAAATTTTAAACAAGTTTTCCAATTAGAAAATTATTTGGATTTATAATTGAACTTGCAATTTGATTTCTTATTGGATTAGTAATTAGTTTCCTCTTGGGTTTGTCCTTTTTGAAATTCGTTTACGACAATCTTCACGAATACAATTATTTGTACAATAAAAAATTGGTTAGATCTTTAAATGGAAAAATCATTGTATTTGTGACATACGTTTTTTTTCCATTTTTCAATAGAAAGAACCAATTGGATTTCTAAATGGACAAATCAACTGGAAATTTTCAGCAGGGTATGCTTAATCAATGCAACAATCTTTAGTATTTTACATTTTCATGATTTTCAAGTTGATATGTTAATATTCCCGAAACAATGAAAACACATTGTTATAACGATTTCCTGAAAAATTAATAAATTATAAAATATTCACATACATAATTTAGTTTTCGAAAAAATTGAAGTTCTTCTGGGACAAAAGATTGAATTTATAATATTTAAATTGAAATTACAAAATTTATTATTTAAAATTATAATTTGAATTTATCATTATAATTATAAACATGTAGAATAAGAATGAGTGAATATTACCTCTAATTTCAATGATTATAATTAAAATTTAGAAAAAAAATATAGTAAAATTACTTGTAGAAAATTCTACACGTATCAGTTATTAATATAAGAAATTTATACCTTCAGACCACCCATATTTCAGTAGTTGGGCTTTGGCGAATTCAGAAACGTTGGAATTCATAATTCATAAAATTATAATTCAGCCTGAAATAATAAAAATTACCTAGTATGTAAAATATGGAAACCAAAAGAATTATAGATACACAATTTAAACCATTAAATAGGGCAAATTTTGTTATTTTTGATGAGCAATATTATAACTGTATTTAAATAAAAATACTTTATTACAGAGTGTTTAAAAACAATGATCAAGCTGTAAAAACTAATTTTAACTTTCGTAATGTAAATATTTACTGAAATTAGGTTAGGATTAGGAATGAATCTTTACTGACATTTTTTGTAAAACTATAAAGTTGTGCATTTTTAGAAAGTTTGTTCACGAGTTTGATCATGTCATTTGATAGCTCACCTTTTTTCTGTACATAAAATGTATATTCGATGGATTGACAGAATTAACGAATGCCGTTGAACACCGATGATAACAGATGATAACAATTTGCGATTTCAATAGGCCTGACGCACATGAGCAGGCACAAATATATATGGTATATATGTATGTGCTCATACGTGCACATATATATATATATACCTAGGAATAAAAAAAATACCAAAAATAATCTTTTCGAAAAAAATGAATTTAATTCTACATTATTCATAGCATAAGCTATTCATCAACTATTTAATCGATATATTGAAAAAATTCAATAGTAAGAGAAAACATATTTTTTTTTCTTTCTTTTTTCAACTACATATGTTGATTTCCAGCCACATATGATTTCATGAATATGCGCCTTCGTCCAACATATGATCTCATGAAAATGCGCCTAATGGCAAGCGTTTACAAACTTGAAAAGTAAACAAAGTCGGAATTGACAATTGACAATTCATGATGATTTTAACAAGGCTTCGCGTAAACTTATTAAAACGAACATCTCGGGCGTTGTGTACTCATGCTTTATGCAAAAGCGACGTAATTTTATTAAAAAGTAACTCGCTGTTGTTGAGAGTTTTTCCAAAATCGCCGGCAGAAGTTTGCAGAAATGTTTCGGAATCGTTGAGTTCGCGAAAGCTTCCCCCAATTCATGAGGGATCAAACGAAGAGGTTTTTCCGAAGTTTCTTAAGTCCTTTAACACTTTTTGGATCATGAATTTTCAAATCAAGGCACAAATTGATAAAAGTTTCGATGAGTCAGATTTCTTAGCCGGAGCCAGACAGGTGAATGTTTTCTCTGGTAGAATTTGTACGTAAACATTTTGCTAACAAGATGTTAACAGTGTTACATATTTTACGTTACGTGAAAATGTATAACAGATTAGGGGAATGTTCCTCAGAGTTTTTTTGTATCCAAGAATTTGTGCGTATTCTGTTTGACTCAATTTTTTTGTAAATTTATTATTTTTAAGATGTTTTTTAATAATCAGGCATTATTTATTGAAAAATTATATGATTTCAGTAGAATTTTAAAAACTGTTTCCTTCCCGAGAAATTTATTTTCTCAGGAGTTCCAGTTTATACATGATTTTTATGAATTAACAAATTCTTATAAACTTCACAGGTTTTGACAGTTTTCATAAAGATATTTCTATTGTACTGCCAATAGCTTAGAATTTACATAAAACTAATACGAATTTGTAAGAAATCACAGAAATTAAAAATATTTAAAGTTTCTACAATTCATAGCAATTGTTGCAACCTATAGATGTACTACATTTTCAGAATTTTGGGAAAAAAGATTTGGATAATTTCAATTTTTAATCATTTATCCAAAAAGTATGAAAATTACTTGAGGCTTATATTATCTGTTCAAAAATCTCTATTACAGTTGCCATGAGTATAAATAACATTTTCTAACAATTTTCAGGCCTCTTGTAAAATAAACAACTTGATACAAAAATTTTTCTTAACTGTTCTCTACCTTTTAAAGTTTAGATACGTACTATAATTTTTAGTGTTAATAATTATTTATAACTAATTCATGAGAAGTTTCTAGAATTCATATTATTTTTTGATATTCTTAGCGATGTAATATATTTTTATGTTATTTGCTCATTGATATTTATCACAGTTGAAAAGAGTTTAGTTACATTCTCTCACAATTTTCAGATCTCTTAAAAAATAAAAAATGGCATGAAAATTCATTTTAACTGTACATCATAATTTTCATCATTTAATTTTTTGTAAAAAAATATCAGAATGATAGTTAATAAATATTTCAACTTACGTATGAGAAGTTTCCAGAATTTATAGTAATTTTTGAGATTCTTATAGATGTATTATAATTTTTAGGAACAACGATATCGGTTGTATGAATTTTGAATAATTTATCCAAAATATACGAAACAAGTTGAAGCTTATATTATTTGTTTAACAGTCTATATTACAGTTGGCACGAGTTTAAGTATGTAATATTTTTTTACAATGTACATGCCTCTTAAAAAATAAAAAATTGGTTTAAAAATGTATTCAAACTGTTTTATATTTCTTTTCCTTATTTCCACTTATTCATGAAAATTCATACAAATTTTTTAGATTTTTTTTTTAGATGTACTATAATTTTAAAAATATCTTCTAGCAATTTGAGTTATACATTTGTACTAATTTGTCAAAAATTATAAAAAAATTTTGAGGCTTATATTATTTGTTTAACAATTTTTACTATAGTTGACATAAGTTTGAGTAGCATTTTTCTATAATTTTTAGGCCTTTTGAAAAATGAATAAAATGGTAGAAAAATGTATTTAAACTGTTTTGTGTTTTTGATGTTTATATGTATATTATAATTAACAGCTTTCAATTTTTTGCAAAAGATTATTAGTATGTTGATAAATAAATATCTTAGCTTATTAATGAGAAGTTTCCAGAAATCACAGAAATTTTTGAGATTTCTTAAGATATACTATGATTTTCAGAATTTTTCCTAACAATAATTTAGGTTTGTAAATTTTTAAAAATGTATTAAAATAAGTTAAGGTTTGTATTATCTGTTTAACAATCTTTGTTTCAGTTGACATGAGTTTAAGTAACATTTTCTTACAATTTTTAGGTCTCTGGAAAAAAAATGTTTGAAAATGTATTCAAATTGTTTTCCATTTCTAGAAGTTCAGATTAATATTATAATTTTTAGCGAAAATTTATCACAACTCTAGTAAATAAATATTTCAACTTATTTATAAGAAGTTTTCAAAATTCATAGTAATTTTGGAGATTCTTATACGCGTACTGTATTTTTATAACTCTTGGGAACAACAATGGGGGTTACGTAAATTTAAATTTATTAAAAATGTGTAAAAATAATTTGATGCCTGTATTATTTGTTTAAAAATCTTTGTTACAGTTGACGTGAGTTTAAGTATCATTTTCTTACAACTTTTAGGTCTATTGAAAAACAAAAAAATTATTGTGAAAATGTATTCAAACTGTTCTACATTTCCAATAGTTTAGATAAATACTTTGATTTTTAGCATTTCATTTTTCGTAAAAAGTTATGAGAATGTTAGTAAAATAGTACAATTCACGACTTTTTAAACAACCTGCCTAAAATTTTTCCAAATGCACTTAAATCCGTTTTTTTTTTATGTATAGATTTCTTTTAGCTTTGAACAACTCTAACAAAATTCATTTTTGTATGATAAGATAATCTTTTTTTATATTAGTATTAAGATTACTAGCTGCTTTTTACAAATTTTTAGCAATTTCTTCTTCTTTTAAAATGATTTTTTTATTAAGTGGAATGTTGATTCTCCATTTTTTGTGTAAGATTACATTGTAATTCATTTTTCAGGCTAAAATTACAGTTTCAAATGCGATAGCGAACCAAGAATACGAAAATTTATCTGGTCTGGTGACAGAAGATGAAATTCAAGCTGTTAGAACCAGAGTCATGACTTATACCGACGCGCAAAGAGAGTTGATTGCAATAAATAAAAATAATATCGCCTTGTCATGTATTGCGGATAGTAAAATAATAAACAATGATTCTGGTTAGAAAATTTAAATAATGAAAATATTGCGTTTTTACTGTGGCGCAGCTTTGGTGGTAAACATTGTTTTCAAATTTCGATAACTAAAGGTTCTATGAATTTGGGAAAAATTTAAAAAGTAATAAATATTATTTAAATAAATATCAAAAATGCATGAGGCAAGCAAAATTTACAGAAATACTGAAAAGTTGTTAACCTATTTATTAAATATTGATAATAAATTGAAACTTTTCCATTTTTGGGGGGGATCGTAGAAATAAAGTTGAATAAAAATATTATGGTTTTCCCATCAGAGCAACGCATCAGTATCATGAAGCAACTTTTTGTAAAATTTCTGTTACAAAAACAAAACAAAAAAAACATCTTTTTCATTACAGATGAATCAAAAACTGTCCAAATCCGAATACTTACACACTACTTGAAAAACATGGAAGAATTCAATAATAAAGAACTTATGGGACAGGTAGAATACTACAAGGAAAACGTTTTGATTAGTAATTACATTTTTTACCGAGTGTACACCAAAGACTCCCCATCAGACTGGATAATAAGTTACATAAATCATTTCAGCTTATAAGTAAGTGCAACCTATAAAAAACGAAAAAAATTTACATGGCATTTACGAATAAAACTTTTTTCCAGTTGCAAAAATCAGAAAAATGAACGAATTCTGTGAATCATAAAATTCTTATCGACTTTTGGTACACCAGACATTGTGAAATAGTTGAAAAAAAAAACGGTTGAAATTAAAAGTTTTGGAAAAAAACCTTCAAGTCTGTCTAGCATAGTACAATATTTCGAGTGCAACTGCATGTTCCATGCATTTTCTAAAATCTCCATCCACCTTCGATATGAAAAATGGTAGGAAAAACTGTTTTTCATGAGTATGAAAATAATGTTGGAGTTTTTAGAATCTGGTCTAGAAATCTACAGGTGTAAAGTAAGTTTCATGAGAGTGCAAGTGGAAGAAATTGATATAAGAAAAAACGAGTGTAAACAAGTGTTGTTATATAAATAATCGATCTTTTATTACTGTGTTTTTACTTGTAAAAGTAATTCCTTCAAGTTTCCAACACCTCTAAGCGATGTGTAAAAATCGTCTTGATAATTGCCATTTCCTTTTGGGTACCAAAAATAAAGAAGTTGCAGGGAGATGAATCTTACGATCTTCTGGAATTGAAATAAAATTCTGAACTTAAAAAAAACCAGACTGACAAAAATAAAAAAAATCGTTCGCTCCGAAAATTATGGTCGGTTATTTTCAGAAAGATAGAAATCAAAAAAATTGAAGCCAAATTCATTATTCATAAACTTAAAAATGGAAAAAAAATTTTCAGGTCAACAGATATCAGAGAAAACAAGTGAAAACTGATTTTCTTAAATGTGTTTTCAAAATCAATAATTTTACTGTAAATATTATAAAAATTAGAGATCAGAAAAAAATTCAACTCATAGAATCTTAAATTTCAAACTCTTGGTCCAATGTTCCAGGATTTCAGATTTCCAATCCTGAATATTCAAAAATTTTGAAAACCTGCGAATCCCAACTTTCTAAAAAAAACCAATCATTCTCAGATTAGTTAAAAAAAAAAATCAAAATAACAATCATCATGCAAAGAATATGCAGATCACGAATAATTTTTTGTTATAAATTTATTGAACATCAAGTCTCTTATTCGATAAAAGGATATTTACAATTTGGCTTGAACGTTAATCGGCGTTTCAGACAGCATCAGGGGTACAATATCCATGTAAGATCCTTCTGAAAAATGATCTGCTACTTTGTTAAGATCGCCGATGATCCGTGATAAATACGTCTTATTTGGACTGTAAATCCCATCGCATAATCTGATAGCCTCTAATGTGGCAAGAGAAGATAACGACGAGGAGTAAATGTCTAGGGTCAAGGTGTACGGATGTTTGAACATTTTAGTCCTTTGGTAAAGCAGTTCCTCGACTTGTCTTTGGCATTCTTTTATGATATTTTTGTCACTGGCGTCTCCTAATATCGAGTTGTCCCACTGAAAAACATTTTTTAATTTCAATTTCTTTACGTTCTCATTTCAAAAAAGATCCCAGAAAATTACCTGCAAAACAACTCTGCACGTAATATACACAGCCGCGACAAAAGGCAACAAGAGATTGCGCAACAACGAACACAATTTTTTGTTTTCTCCTAAAGAAATCACTGAATCTGACTCTATAATGCAATATCCTTTGGACAGTGTTGAAAGCACATTTTCCCATTCTTCGTTCAATGCCTCGTTTTCCACCTCCGTTGGAAATGCCATTTCAATGCTAAGCAACTGTCGAAGCAAGGAATATCGTTCTTTGGCTTGATCTGCAAAAAGAAGCATAAATCATAATTTATGATCATTCTTCCACGGCGTAACTCGTTTTGAGCTCATCATTTTTTCACCTTTCGACAATTCGTTTTCTTCTACACTTAAAATAGCAATTGCGGGCTTGGCCAGCAAGGCCAAAACAGGATTTGTGTAAATGGTTAAATTGACAGCTGAAATAGCGATGCTCATGGTTTCTCCGGTGAATGCGTGACCTTTGATTTTTTCCTGATCGATGGATCCGAGCAATCTGTGTCTCTCTTTTAGTCGTATAATACCCAAAGCATCGACTACGAGCAAGTCTTTGTGAGTTTTCAAGGATTCCAAAATGTCGGTTCTATCTGATTCAAGGTTTTTTTTCGAACTGGAATGAAAACTGGAGATTATGATATTTGAAACATGAGTATAGGCAGAAAAAATAGCAAGAGGGGTTTTTTGGAAAATGGTTTCATTAGAGATTTTTATAATTTTTAATCTTTGGGGATCTGGTTACAAAAGTATAATTTTTCGGATTTCGAGATTTTGAAGTTATATAACTTTTGGAGTCCTGAGTCCCAGATTTATTTATTTATTTAATATCAAGGAATACGTTTTTTGTGATTTTGAAGTTTTAGTACCTTTAGTATTTTTTCACTATTTACACAACTTAAAGGATTTTATTGTATTTTTTAGCGTTTTTATACAATACTTTTGTAGAATTCGATGCTCCATGAGTCAAAGTTTAAAAATTCTCATATTGTCATAGATTTGTCAGAAAATAATATCTACATAATTTTAAAGTACTTCATGGATTTATAGAATTTACGTATTTTATAATCTAATGTATAGTTATAATGATATATTGTAATATTGTAATTATATGTATATACTTACAATCACACATGCAATAAAGAATTGCTGTTAATTTGTTATGTATATATAAAGAAATTTCAACGATTAGAAGTATTTAAATTCATTTTTCAGAAAGCAGTGTCTTCTATACGAATTTTCAGTACTTTTTTTTCAAATTTCTTCAGTATTTATACGTTTCAAAGAATTTTCTGGCATTTTTATGTATTTCTATATAGATTTCTAGAAATATATTTCCTGTAGTTCAAAGCTTTTAACATTTTTGAGAAAATTATGCCTACATAGTTTTCAAGTATTAATATGTTTCTAGTATTTATTGAAATTTTGAAGATTTTCTAGTTTTTCTATAGATTTATAGTATTTTTGTAGATTGCTATACATATTTCTCGAATTGGATGCTCTAGAATTTGAATGTCAATAGATCTTGAGTATTTTTTAAAATTGTTCAGAAAACAGCACCTTCATAGATTTCTACTATTTTCAGTATTTCTTCGGTTTTTGCATGATTCAAGAGATTTCCTAGTTTTTTTCATGGATTTCTATGTAGATTTCCAGAATTCGATGCTCCAGGATTCAAAGTTTTTTTTTGGACTTTCAGCGTTTTCATAGATTCTAATTTTTCTTCATCATTCACTGAGTTGAAATAATTTTAAAATTTATATTTTGTACTCTATCCTTACTAAACGTTTAGAATCAGAATTCTTTGAAACAGTAAATTCTTTTGAAGCCAGGATTATTACTATTTTTGAGTAAGTAAAATAAAGTATTGTAAATTCTGTTTGATTTGAAGAATTTACATGAAACCATTAGTTTTGTCCTCTAGATTTCAGTAAGTACATTTTTAATAATTTTTTTATTGATCATTTCATTTATATTACCATTATTATTATTTGTATGTATTCTTTTTCGATTATTAATATTTTCATGATCTATTATTCATTTTTTTCTATTTTTTCTATTATATATGAAAAAATAATAAATTTTTTCCATATTTCAGAAGGTTTTTGAACCCTCAAAACCCTCCTTTACACTAAAAAATAATTGTTCATTGAAATTACCTGTCTCCTGGATTAATAACGGCATCAAAGTTCTCGCTAAGAGATTCTCGCAACCATCGGTACTCCTCCAGCAAATCCTCCAAAGTATAAACCTCGTCAATGCGAGAGTGAATTTTTTCATTAAGTAATACTGCTATTAAATTGAACGGGGTAAGTATCGTGTTTCTCTTGTGACTGTCAATAATGGAGTGCGCCAAACGCTTGACCACGGTTGACGGCAGTTTTTCATTTGGCGATAAGGCACTTCTCTTTCTGGTGGCCAAGTCCATGTACTCTCGAGCCGAAATCGCCGGCGCCAGTTTAAAATAAATGCTACCATGGGCACCGGGTTCTCGAAGTATCGACAGCGACTTCAACAACCCGGTCGTCGATTCCTCAGGCTTGGGGATGCCCAAAAGTTCGTAAGCAAATAAAAGTTCCTCCAAGGGCCTGTCGTAGTTGACGCTGATCGGTATAAAATGAATGTCAGGCACATCACTTTGGAAAAGTACTTCTAAAATTATCGCCAATAAACCTGCAAACAGCAAAAGTTATGTAATGGAACCGTAAGTGGAACCCATTCGAACACTGGTTCAATTCAAAATTCACCATATTTGGGCGAAATGCTCTTTTGGCTGCGACTTCGTGTTCCTTCAATGAAAAATTCAATTGCTCGGTCACTGTGGACAACCAAGGAAGACACGTAAGCCTTGAATATCTCCTTGTACAATTGGTCGTTGGCGAAACTGCGCCTCATGTAAAAGGCCCCTGTTTTTCTCAACAACTCGCCGACAACTCGCATTCTATAAAAATCCATTCCACTCGCTATATTCGGAAGCGCCATGTCGTAAGAAAATAATATGTATGACATCAATACAAAATCCAAGTAGCTCCTGTGCGACGGGGCGTACACGTATTGCACTTGGGCGATTTGCATTTGATTCTTCATCGAGTGCAAAGTCCTTTCGTTCAAGTAAATGCTTATTAAAATACGTTTAAGTACTTTTGTGATAAGTAGACCTGGAAAACACAAATTTACACATACGTTTAATAAATAAATAGTTGTATATGTTAATTCATCAACAGAATTATTCTAAAATTTTACAGATTCAATCTATTAGATTTTTTGTTTGCTTGTTTTTTTATCAATTAATGTTTCATTGCCTGAACAAATAATTGTTGTACCTAAGTAAAGAAGTTGGAGCACCCTTATAGAAAAAAAAGGGCGAAGGAATGAGAGATCGATCATTTCTGAATCGATAGTAAATAAATAAGTATATTTTATTACGAAATTTTATTAACAACTAAAAAATGACTTACACAGTACTTTAGATTTTGTAATTTCTCAGTGAGGATTTTCAAAAATGGTATTAACTATAATCAAAACAAGTGATATATTTTTATTAAAAACATTTACTGCATTTGTGAAAAAACTACCATTGCAATCAAGAGAATTTCAAATTTTACAATTAAAGAATTAAAAACCTGATAACAAAATATGTAAACAGTTCAAAAATTTCACAAAAAAAAAAAAAAAAAAAAACGAACGTCACTGCTATTGACTTATTTAAAATCAACAATTTCAAACTATAGATTTCATTAATTTTTCAAATAGAATTTCCTACAAAATAAAAGACAAAAATAAAGGCAAGTAATGAAAAAATTACCAATACTTATGGTTAAAGATTTAATTTATTAAAAATCGAAACTTCAAGATTAGAAAAATTATAAATAATTTGCATAACATGATTGACTGTATTCTTATAAATTTTTGTTGATGAAGAAATTTAATTTTTCCTTATAATTATTATTCAGTGTTTAAAATCCATAAATTTTCAATGAATTTTGATTGAATTTACTGCAAAGTAAAAGAGCTGGAAAAAAATTGGAAAAATGAATAAATGGAAAATATTTATATATGTCTGAATTGTTCTATAAATGAAGAATACAAATTTTTTATTTAAAAATATTCGGTATCTCGACAAATTAGATAAACAATTTTTAAAGTTGTAATTTTTTTATTATGATAAATGGTAAATTTGTAAATAAAATAAAAATTAGTTATGGTTGTATATGAATAATGAAAAATATAAAATGAAAAATTCTGAAAATTTTAAATAATTTGTATTAAAAAAAACCAATTTGACTGCATTTTGATAAATTTGCGTTGATCAATGTAGAAAATTTTTTGTAATAATATTATAGTTTCAAAATTATAAGATTTCGTTGAAGATTTTTTTTATCAAATTTTGAAAGAGTTAAATATAAATTGAAAAATTGACGAATGAAAAATAGAGATCTAGATTTAATAAATAAAATATGAAAATTCTGGGTTTCAAAAGATTTGTTATTTCAATAATTTAGATGACGAATTTCGAACATAGTGAATTTAATTTCTATAACATTAAATGACTAATTCGTAATAATAAATGGAATTTATTGTATTTATTGGCAGTTATAATTGAAAAAAAAATATATAATATTTAAGTTCTGTATGGTAGCTTTACTACGAAATATTCGAAAGCAGCAAATTTTTGCTGAATGATAAAAAAATGAAAGGAATAACAGCGTGTAATAATGAAAAATGCGTGATTCAGACTTTTAATAAAAAAAATTATTTATTGATATTATTCAGGATAACGATAAATAAAGTAAATTCATGTTAAAGCATTGAAAATTTTGATGGATCATTAACTGTCATAATGTCCATTCGAACGAAATTCATTCAAAATATCGCAAAATGTTCCGTTTTTGAAGTTTATATTTTTCATTAATTGAATCCAAAGCTATGGTAATTTTTTAATTCCTTTTTATGTATGGTTTGATAAAAAAGAATGGCACTTTAAACTTCGAGTTCTCTTAAGCTTTATGGTAATTCTTCCAAGTTCTTGCTTCTTGCCTTAAGAGGAAACCAAAAAAATTCATGAACATAAGCTAGAAAAGAAGCAATTTTTTATTTCCCTGCAAAAAATGTAGCGTTGGGCTTAAAGAAAACGAACTTGAGATTCATGCAACCGTCGTACGTTACGTGACACTAATTTGAGTGTCCATAAATATTTTCTCAAGAAAAAAAATAATACAGTATATCATGACAAATTGCTACGGATCATTTCTCGTTATCCAAACTCGCGCTGCGATGAACTACATTCATTTATTCGTTTGCAAATGAGATGTGGACATTTTAATTGCGTTGGAAATGTAGATGTTTATGAGGCATTGAAATGATTGAATGTGTTTTTTTGCGCTCGCAAAGAAATTTATCTGGGATAATTGAAAATAATCTCTCATGATAATTTGATTTATGATAGTGACAAAATATTCTGAATTGATTGTAGGCAAGTTTGAAGAAGATAATGAAATGATAAGATTAGAAAATATTTTTTAAGCGAGAAAAACTTTACACAGAATCAGAGAAATCGAATTCATTGGTTGTATTAATTTTCATCCTTAAATACATTGTTAATTTTACAAAGCTGTAAGACTTTTTTTCTTCTAATTTCCAACATTTTGAACTAAGAAAAAAGTACTCAGACTGTTTCAAACAAACTAAAAATCAGACTTTCCAAGAAATTTATCTACATCTTCATAACTATATGTGAAAAGCATGAAAATTTGAATTTTTTCAATTCAGTAGTAATTAATTAAAAATCATGAACTTTAACAAGCAGGAGTTTTTTCAAAGAAATATGTATGTTGGTAGCCTCAGTTTTTGATGAATGTAAAAACGTTTAAACGTTTCAATAGTAAAAAGTCACATGCATTTACAATGATAATTGCTGGAAAGCGAAAAAAGTTCGAACTATTTAGAGATAATTTATGATTATTCTGACAATGAAAAAACTTTTATTTTTAGCGTTGTTCAGTGAAATCCTTCATTATGCGCAAGTAAAAAAATGTTTTTTCATCATTCAAGTTTCAAAAAAAGTAGTCCTTTTTTTTTGTAATATTGTAATAGAAATTTTTGAATGAAATTTAATTTAAGTGCTCGTCGAAAAAATTAAATTGATGTCGATATCAAATATTCCTTCTAGACGTAAAATTAAAACCTCACAAAAAAGAAACCAATGTAATTCAAATAAATATAACGATGTATAGAAAATATTTAAATGCAATATTTTTACTTGACATTTTAAGTATAAACAAATTAAGTAATATTCAAGTAATCATTCTAGAAAATTAGCTTGAATTTCAATAATAAAAATATTGAAAATATTCAACAATCAATATTTTATTATTCATGTGCAGTTTTTTAATCAATTTTTATTGAAACAATTTTTTAATTATGAATTAATTAAAATAATTTTTGCAGTCAAATCGAGTGAATTTTGAAGATCTTGAAGAATACAGGTTTAAAGTGAAATCTGTGTTTCGCAACGTTAAAGTTTGCGTTTCCAAGTTTGCTTTATGATGATGTAATGTGTACAGATTTTTTGATAAATTATTCAGACATTCATAGAAAGAAATTCGCTAGTTGAATGGATAAAAATTCTTAATCTTCCCACACAAACTGGTATTAATAGTTTTTAATGATAATAAATTGTGCGAACTATAGTGAAAAAACAAACTAACAAACAAATTTTTTGTAACCAAAATATTTGATGGCAGAAATTGTATTATGCACAGTTATTTGTTTTTTCATTTTTGATTTCCGAATGAAGATTATTTTGTTTCAGAAATCAATAAGATAGATAAAAAATTTGTATATGCTCAAAATTTTCAGAATGTCTTATTCTTAATTTTTAAGTGTTTAGATTTAAATTAGGTAAACCCAATTTCCATAATAATGAATGAGCATTTGGCAAAGTTTTACCATTAAAATTTTAAAATTAAATTGTGAAGTTCCAATCTACCAACATTGAAATTAACTTTTTGAATTTAGGTATAAAATATAAAAACAATTCATGTATAGTTTCTTGAGTTCAAATTTCAAATAAACGATAGCTTAGGTAAATTATTACATAATCCAAAATTACAAGTAACACATATATATCTATAATTCTGTTGAAAATTTTTGAAGATTTAATTCTTTTATGTTATATTTTTTCTTCTGCCTAAAAAACAATGAAATTTGATTATAAAAATATTAAATGAAAATTTGGCAAAAGTTTGTTGCTTAAAACTGAGAAATTGAACCCTGACTTTTCAATTTGATAACTTTTTTAATTTAGTAAATCTGGAATCCATTTATTAATAGTTTATTACGAGTAAATTTGCAAGTTATTCTTCCACTTAACATAAATATAATAATAGTTTATTAACTTTATATTTATATTTTCTGCACAAAATTTATATAGAATTGTAAGGGTTTGTTCATAGATTTTATGTTTTTATATCACTTTAACTCTAGGTATTGCCTAGATAATTTTTAATTAGAAAACATCAAAATTCAAGCATGCATTTGTTTTCAATGCCTAAAATCTAGTGCATCTATTGGCAATGCATTGCGCATTGAATCAAGAGATTCATTATTCAAAGTAGCTCTAGATCGAACATTTTTTTATATTACCTTTCTAAATACTACTTTTAATAATATCCTTTTTTCAAATTTTGAATTACTTTTTCTATAGTGTGAATTATCATTTACCCTTTTTCTCATGCGAAAATTTGACCTTTTAAAAATCATAAAAAATTATGAAAATTGACTGTTTCTTTTCCAGAATCTTTATGAAAATTCTAGACAATAGATAATTTTTTTTATTATCAGGTAGGATATCGAACAATTTCCCATGACTTTTACAAACGCTTTTTTATATTTTGTTTTTTAAAAAAAATAACTTTTCATACTATCTTTTTTCTTTATTTAAAATTACCTTTTTTTGAACGCTAAAATATTTCACCTCGTAAAAAATGATGAAAAATTATGGAAATTGACTGTTTCTTCCAAGATCTTCGTGAAAATTATAGACAATAATAGATAATTTTTTCTATTATTAAGAAGGATAATAAAAGTTTTTCATGAATTTCGCGAATATTTTTTTTAATTACCTTTTTGAATATTATTTTTATTATTATCTTTTTTCTTCATTTTAAATAACAATTTTGAAAGGGAAATTACCATTTACTTTTTTTTCACATTAAAATTTGACCAAAAAAAAAAAAAAAATTATGGAAATTGACCGTTCTTCCCAGAACTTTTGAGAAAACTTTAGGAGATAATTGATAATTTTTTATATTATTTTAAGGATACTGAAACATCTATTACTTTCACAAACACTTTTCACACAAAAATTAATGAAAATTTTAAACAATAATAGATAACTTTTTGCATCATGAAGTACATTGAAAAAATTTCCATGACATTCACGAATACTTTTTATATGCATTACTTTCATGAATGTTACTTATAGTATCATGTTTTTCTTTTATTTTGAAAATCTTTTTTTTAGATGAAAAATAATGGAAATTGATTGTTTTTCCCAGAACCTTTAGAAAATTTTAGACAATAATTTTTATTCTTACCAAGAAGAATGTTGGAAAATTTTCCACAGTTTTCTTGAACACTTTTGTAGATTACCTTTTTAAATATTACTTTTAATAGTATCTTTTCTTCCAGTTTTAAATAACTTTTTTTAATGATTTTAGTATTTACCTTTTTTCTCACGCGAAAACTTCACCTCGTAAAAAATGATGAAAAATCATGGAAATTGACAGTCTTTTCTCAGAACTTTCGAGAAAATTCTAGACGAAAATTGATAATTTTTTTATTGTCAAGTACATTCAAAAATTTTCCATGACGTTCGCGAACATTTTTTATATTACCTTTCGGAATGTTACTTTTAATAAAATCTTTTTTTTTTATTTTAAAAATCTTTTCTTTAAAGGGGAATTACTATTTATTCTTTTTTCTCATGAAAAAATTCCACCTCAAATAAATGATGAAAAATCATGGAAAATGACTGTTTTTATCAGAACCTTTATGAAAATTCCAGACCATAATTTTTTTTATCATCAAGAAAATTGAAAAATTTTCCACAACTTTCACAAACACTTTTTTAAATTACCTTTAAAATATTACTTTTAATATTATCTTTTTTTTTTTCCAATTTTAGATAACCTTTTATCAATAGATAAATTACTGTTGACCTTTTTTCCCACGCAAAAATTCGACCTTAGAAAAAATGATACAAAATCAACTGTTTACCCTAGAACCTTCATGAAAATTCCAGACAACAATAGATAATTCCTTGCATTATCAGGGGCACTGAAAATTTTCCCACGACATTGAAAAAACTCTGAAAAAAAAAAATGTTAAAAAAAAGAATATACCTAGCCAACGAACTGTGGGCAAATGATCTTTGCTTGCCATTTCCTTCATAATATTCAAAGCTTCGGCAACGACAACGGATTTTTCGGTGTGCCTGGCTTCGGCCAAGGATTCCACAACGCTGACGACCTTGGGATTTGCCAAAACCGCGTCGATGATTTGCCTCCTGGAGTATTTCGAACTCGGCGGCAGTTTGTGCGGGAACAGCGGTTCCATTTGACGCGAAACCCACCAAATATCACAGTCTTTACGTCTCTCCGACAGTAAATCGAAAAAGTCGCCGTCGTTTTGCATTTTCGCCGGTGGGAAAACGCGCGGTCGAAAAGAAAATCACTCCTCAACTTTTACAATTCGCTCGTCATGATTCGCGGCCCGCACTCTCGTGTTATTGTCGCGAAAATAGCGTGTTACCGTGATTTCAAACTTTGACTCGATTAACAATTCAAATGATTCGCAAACACTCAACGCGAAAAGCGTTGCTGAATTCAATTCATGGTCGAGACGAGTTTTTTTTTTACGAAGATGCGCGAATTCACCGATATCACGACGCGAAAAAGCGGACGAGTCAGACGACACTTTGTTTGCATATGATATATATATTTATGTATTATTGTGATGTGTCAATGCTGTGATTATTTTGTGATTACGATTGTGAGTCTTTCTTCAATAGTCTAAATATTTAAATGTTAAATTGTGTTAAATCGAGTGTAATATAACTCTTTTTTTTTTTAATGTAAATATCAATGTTATTTTATTTATCTTAACATTAACAGAATTTTTCATTAAATGCTAGTAAAACGAGTATTTGAAAAATAAAATGGAAATAAAAAAATAAAGTTACAAAAATAAATTAAATAAATGAAACAAAATAAGATAGAGAAAAATTGATTAAAATTAATAATAATAAAAACTGTGATTTGCTGGATCCGAAAATCTTTTAAGGAATTTTAAATGAATTACTCTTCTTCCGTTTTCCAGCTTTTTGTCATTTATTTGACTCTTTTAAGGAATATTTACAACCCTATAGTAACCCTGAACCTTATAAAAACCTTAATTGTAAGAAATAAAATTTAAATGAAATTTCGAATTTTATAGTTCTGTATAAAGAATCAAAACTCCCTATTAAGGTTTTTTTTGTCAGTTCCTTGTAAAGAATTGAAATTTCTGTATACGATTTCAAATTTTTTAGTTCCTTGTATTTTTTTTTTTTTATTCATAATTTCCTTATGAATCCCAATTAATTTAAGTTTGTATAAAGTGTCTACAATATACAAAAATACCCAAATTTTTATCATATTCCACTTTTTTTTGTATGCATGTAATGCATGAAATATTTCTGAAACTTGTATAAAAATTTTACTTTATAAAGAATTATTCTTTTAAAACGGCTAAATCTCTATACAAAGCTCTTTAAATTTTTAAGAAGAACTATAAAAAATTTGACTAATTCGTAAAAAGGACCTTTAGAAGGATTAGAAAATGTTCATAAGGCATATCTGGGTTTATAAAACTCTTTATAAGTGTACAATGTTTAAAACGTGTTTATCATTTTTAGCTTCGTTGAATTTTGATGAAAATAAATTTAACTTGCACTCTTACAATTTTTATTACTAACAATATTTTCCTTATGTTAATCCCCTTTCGAAAATTTGATGATTTTTTGATATTTCCTCATTAAAGGAATATATAAAATTGATAAAATTTTCATCAATCACGTTATTCAGAAATTTCAGGTTAAATCGTGAACATTATAATTTTTCCAGAGTCAATTAAGTGACCGAAAGCTAGAAAATGAAAGAAGAGTCCTTCATTAAAAATTCCTCAAAATAGATTTTTGGCTCCAGCGAATTCCAGTTTTTATTAATAACATTAAAAATGAATTCGTTTTCATAATCATTATAAAATAAATAAGATCGCCCAAAAATGTTTTAATGTTAATGTTACTGGTATAAACAAAAAATATTAAGATTTGTTATTTCGGTATCACTAGTATTTTTGTTATAATTCTTAAAATTTTTGGTATGTGTTGTTAGTTTCTTGAACAGAAAAAATCAGCAGATCGTTAAATCGAAGATCGAATGAAGTAAACTTTTATTCTAATGTAACATGCGGAAAATAAATCCGTATAAAATCCTTTCATAAATTAAAGTTGCAGTAAAATATTCATACTATTTGTTTGAAACCATTAATCGCAATTTCACTATGTCCCAAATGTCTTTTTTAGTTGTATTTTTTTGAAAATTCGCCCATTTGAAGATAGTTGCCACTGCTTTCAATGCATCACTCGTTGAAGGATCTGTTGGAATTTGTTTCATTTCTTCCCTTAAATTCGTTTCTTCAGTTTCTAGTTGTTCTTTTCCAGCTAAAAATTAATGAAATTAATGAAATCTACTCAAGTACAATTAATGAAATCTACTCTATTGAGTAGAAGAAAAAAAATATGTAAATCTCATTTTTTTTAGATTTTCAAATTCTTTAAAATCAATGATGAATTCTTGAAAAATTATTAAGAATCATTCAAATTTTTCAAACTATCTCGTTTTCATTTAAAAAAGAAACATGTGAAACAAGAACTTTTTGATGAAACGTTGAGTTGTCTATGAATGTTTGTTTAAAGTTAGTTGTAAATTTGGAAAAGTTACAACCTGCTTGGCGAGTCAGTTTGTTTAATAAAAATTTGTACCTCGGTTTCATGAAACAAATTCAAAAGAGAATATGGAAAACTTAATTATATGTAATCAATGACTTTAAATGAAAATAAATAGTAGTTATTACTTGTTGAAAAGATAAATATTACAGAGGAAAGACGCAAATTAAAAAAATATGCATAACATCAAAATATCAGCAGTTTCAAAACATAAACTTATTATTAGTATACAACATTTATACTTACGTTCTTGATCGGCATCATGCAGAACACTTCTAGACGGTACAACATTTTTGAATTCAAAACCTCCCTCAAAAGATTCTCTAAAGTCTATGTTACTTTGGGTCGAGCCTGCGAGACTTGGCACATCTGATGACGAACACGAAGATTCGCCTACTTCCATCTGCTCTTCTGGAAGCACAAAAAAGTTATTAAGCACTACATTTCAAAAAAACAAGCTTAATAAACACCAACCAATTTTTCAATATGTTATCTTTTGGTTACCTCATCTTTTGAAATAATTTTTTGTTGTAGATATGAACTGAAATGATGTAAAGTTGCTTAAAAAAATTTCAAAAAATATGGTGCAAAGGTTGACATCAGAAAAAGTAAAATGTTCTGTATAACTTCAAGCGAATAAACAATGAATATTTATTAAAAAATTAAACTTACCCAGCTCTTCAGTGACCCCACAGGAATGGAAAGCAACCTGGTTATCCCTGTCATCCAGTTCAGCAGTCTTCAGCAACTTTCTCCAGGCCATTTGGAAGTCTTCGCTCGTGAACGAGTCCCACGCATTTGCAACTGCATAGCAAGTATCTTTTATGGTCCACTTTTTATTTATCGCGTATTTTTTTCCATCCTTTTCTTCAATCATTTCGTCCATGAAAGCTTTCAAGTACATATTTCTGAATCTCTTAAAAATTCCTTGATACAATGGCTCAACGAAGGGTATAGCGTCTGGTGGGATACATACGAAATTCACACCTAAATCCTCCACTTGGTGCACCATTGACGAGGTAGGAGGGGTGTCCATGACAAGTAGTATTTTTTCTTGACTTTCACTTTCTTTGCGACGCTCTTCGATTTCTGGAATAAAAACTTCTGAAAACCATTGTGCAATCAGAAGATCTTTAGGATAGCCGTTTCCATGGAAAACGTATTTTACAGGAACGTCTTCTTCGTTTAACCCCTTGAAAGAACGGGGATTTTGGACCCTACCAGAGACCAGGACTTTAACTTTATGCGAACCATCCGCATTCATGCCCAAAACCAAGGGCACACGGTCCTTCAAAATTCTCAGAGCTCTAATATTGTCGATAACATGGATTTCAGAAGTTTTCTGATATTGGAGGCCATTCCTAACAACGTTGTAAATGTTTTCAGGCTTGTACCCGTTTTCTTCGATGAGTTTTTCCAGCTCGTCACGGAAATTTTGGGCGCTTTTCGTGTCTATTGGATTGAGACCTGAGCCAGAGAGGATGTGCTGTTTGATACCGTGACGTAATTTGAACCGATGCAACCAGCCAGTGCTTGCTTTGAAATTAGAAGGACCTCCAAGGTTACGATTTACTCGAATCGCTTCTTCCCTGAGCTCTGGACCTGTCACTACAACACCAGCATTTCTTTTGTCCATGAACCATTTGTACATGTGGCGTTCCATGCTGGATTCCTTAAAGTTTCTCATGTGTTTAAAGTGCAAGTTTTCCGATTCGCTCAGTTTTGTGGTGAAACTAATGATTTTTTGACGTTTTGATACAATGCCATATAACGATCGACGTGTGATGTTGTAAACCCTCAAGATATTTTCCTGCGTTTCGCCTTTATCGAGTCGTCGCAAAATTTCCAGTTTGTCATGCAGGTTGAGGTGTATTTTTTTTCTTTTTTTTGGATCCATGTTGATAGTTGAGTCCTGTTGTTCAAGTTCAAGGGTACTGAAATTTGGTGGGAATCTAAGATTTAATAATTGGGCTCTGAATTACGATTTCAAGTTAATTATACTACATTTTTTTTCAAGAAGATTCTTGCTTTCTACAGCTTGCAATTACTTGGCTGTTTTGAAACATTGAGTAGAAAGAAGTACTGGGGTACATAAATGAAAATTTGAAATTTTTGTAATCAGAAGATTTAAATTTTAGTATCGTATTATTGTAACTAAATGTGATCTAATTTCGTTATAGTTCCCTTTAAAGAATATTTACTTGATTTGATCAGATCACATTTGAACTCTTTAAGACACTCGCTTAGACTGGTTTAAGAGTATATATTCAAAGATATGACTTAAATTTTCTCAACCTTTTACTTAATTCATCTTGAGAATTACAAGAAAAAGTCTTGTGGATTCAAACTTCAGGAAAAAGTAAAATTTTAAACATTTTACGAGGGAGAAACTGTGAAGTTAAAAAGAAAATTTGTTCTGAAGTCCGAGACAATAGTATTGAAATACAAATGGTTTTTCAGATCACTTAGTTTCATTTCTTTGCAAGTTTCCAAAATCATCCAGGAAGTGATCAGATTTCTGAGAAAACTATAATAATTTTTTTTAATGTCATAAAAATTTTATGACATCAAAAATCAAACGACAGCTAGTCAAATTATCTGTGACATACTAAAAAATTTTTTTACAAATATTACCAAAATTTTACAAGGATTTTTCTCAGTTATGATACATGTTTCAGAATTTTGTAAAATATGTACTTACTGAAAATTTGTACGAATCCTTGAAATGATTTTTTGTTTCTAAAAAAATTTCAAAGTGTTATAAAATTTTTAATCATTTCATGAAAACAGAAAAAATATGCAATGAATTTTCTGTGAAAAATTACTAACATCGTATCAAAAAATGAAGATTTCTGTAAGTTTTTTCTTCAATTTTATAAAAAATGAAAGATTTCTTGAGTTTTTTTCTTTCAATTTATGAACAAATGAACAGTACTTGGTAGAAAAAAAATGTTAAAACAAGGAAATTCATATGAATTATTTTTCGGAAAATTTTCAAAGTCTGGAGTCAAATGAAACACAGTAAAATATGTGTGATACTTGTTTTAAATTTTTTTATCAATACTATGAAAAGTTTACTTAGGCTTTTCTTAGTTAGTAAAGATGTTTCAGAGTTTTGTAAAATATTGAACACTTTTCAGAATCTTTGAAATGTTTTATCAGTTTTGAAATATTTTACAAATGCCATAACATTTTGGATCATTTCTTGGAAACAAAAATTATGAGATGAATTTTCTGTGAAAATTGTCAAACATTGTATCAAAAAATCAAAATATTGCTTAGTTTTTTTGAAAGGTTTATAAACAAAAATATTAGTTCTTGGAAGAAAAACAAAATAACAAGAAAATATAGATTTACGATTTTTTGGGAAGTTAAAAAAATCTGAAGGATTATGGTTTTAGTAAAATATATGTGATAAATTATAAACAATTTTTTTATAATATTAATAAAATTTTATCAAGGTTTTTCTCAGGTATGAGAGATGTTTCATGATTTTGTAATATTTTGGAAATTTGTATAAATCCTAGCAATGTTTTATCGGTTTTTATACATTTTAAAGAATATAACATTTTGAATCCATTTTTGATTAACAAAACAATTATGCAATTAATTTTCTGTAAAAATTCCCAATTATTTTATTAAAAAATAAAGATCTCGTTAAATTTTTTTTTTTCCAATAGTTCGAAAACAAAAAAAGTACCTGATAGAAAAAATAAATAAAAAAAGAAAATATAGATAAATCACTGTTTGGAAAGTTTTCGAAGCTTGAAGTAAATTAACAAATGACACTAGGTAAAATTATGTGTTGCATTTTTGACAAACTTTAAAAATAATCAGAATAGTAATGTTTAATGCATTGGTTTAAAAATTTTCAGCAACTTTTATTTTAGACCCTAATGATTTTTTATTTCTAATATGAAACACACTCCATAAATTATTTTAAATACTAATAGAATAACAAATAAACATGAATGAATGAAAAATTCTATTAATGATAAAAAAAATGATCGATACTAATTTATATTACATATTAGTCCTAAATCGTACTGATTTTTCAAATTTGTTACAAAATTTTTTAAAAATAAACTTTCATATAATACATTACATTAAGATATTAATATGTAAAACTGACTACGAACTTATTATTATACAAATTATAGGAGCATTTGACAAGTAATGAATTAGCGATTTTCACTCAAAAAAATATTCTGTGTTACGAAAACTGTAATAATTTTTTGTTTTTCAACTTCAAAGATCAGAAATTACAAAGAATACGACTGAAGTTATGATTTTTATCAATAAAAAAAATTCTCCATTTTGACAGCAGTGAAAGTGGTGATATTTGGTCTATTTTTAAATAACTATAAATTCTCTATGTCAAGAAAAAATCAAATTGTTTTGTATTTTATTGTCATCAAAATACAAACACAGAAAATATTATTACTTTGTATGAATGTCGCTGAAGAGTCACATTTGTTGCTCAGCGTAGTCCAATGTTGTTTAACATTTGAGACATTTTGAAATATCGTTGAATGTTATAAACAATCACGAAGTACAGTTTAATTAAGTAAAATAGTTTTTTATTTTTGTTTATTGGGTTTATTGTTTACTTAGGCTATTTGTGTTTCGGCAATTGTCGGCAAGTTTCGAGCTCTAGATAAGATATTTTCAAAAAACAATATGGCGGCTACTCATGATATGTATATGTCGGTACAGTGTACAGTCAGCTGCAAAACGTCAAAAACTTTTGTCAAAATATGTCAACAACTGGGCACAATAACAATAACATTCGAACGAAAACAGAAACTTTTTTCATGAAGACAACATTCAAACTGCCGAAAAAACTCTTAAATAATAGAACTTCGGTATGCGCGTGGTTCGTATAAACTCGAGAAATGTGATTTTCATAATTCTTACTATCATTTTGACGAATGCGAAAGAGGCGTACATGGTGTATGGCAAGTATTGTCAAAATTTTTAAAAACACGAGATTTATTCTCACGTAGAGATTGTTGTATGAAATTAATTCACAATTTTGCTTTGACAGAACGAGCTGGCTCTATTCTAAAAGAGACAAGTTTTAACTCTACACCTGCATTTAGTAGAAAGGTTTGGAAAATTTTTCAAAGTAATGTCATAACTATTTTACATAGATTGTATTGTAAAAAATTGTAACTAAATTATGAGAATTATATAGGAAAATAAATTATATCGCTGCACAGAAATACATGGGATTTTTTAAACGATTTGTAGATTTTCGATTGAAAGTTTAGATTATTTTAAAAATTATTTCAGAATTTACAAAATCAAAATCCTCGAAACTTTGAATTTTAATAATTGCAATTGTTTATTATAATTCTCTTGAGGTTTAAAGTATTTCTAAAGTTATTTAAAAAGTTATTAAATGATGATTTAAACCTACTTCAAGAATGTTGGCAAATTTTGAAAATTATGTTCAAAAAGTCTTCAGTAATTTTTTTGAATTGAAAAATTTTATTCATAATTTCTAAAAAAATGATGTAGAAATTATAGATATTCAAATTATATTCATTCTAAATAAATTATTGATAATTAGAGTTCTTATCAAAAATTCAATAGATTGTAATTTTATAGACATCAAATTATATATTTGTTTTACAGAAAACTATTTTGCATGGTTTCTGAATTATTTCTAAACTTCTACAGCCCAAAAGCTTCTAAAATCAATAATAAGTATATAAATTTTCCATAAAGTAATTTACTGGAGAATATTCTTTTAACGTATTTTCTTAGATATTTGTTATTCGAATAACAGTAGAAAATGAACACACCAGAATGCATAATTTTAACAAGTTTATTTCAATTGAGTATAATCTTTTTTTTTTATTGAATTAATTTATGAAGTTAATTGAATTAATATGAAATTTAATATCAGTTTTTATTTCTAAGCTTTATATAAATTAATGATTTCAATAGCAATAAATATGAATTGCAGGAAGATGTCTCAGGCTTATGCCCAATTGGATCACAATGTTCTGAACTTGGAAATGATTGTATAAACTGCACCTTGAATTACAATTGCATTTATGGAAACACTTATACTGCCGTTTGTCAAGCATTGGAACATGTCGATTGTGTAGTATGTATTATGTAATGCATTATGAAGGACTTCCAAAAGTAATGAACTTAAATTTACATCAAATGATCAATTATCTAAATAATTAATAATATCGATTTAATAATTAATAATAACAAATAATGATTCACATTAGATTAGATTACAAGTTTTTAACTTTATATTGCTACATTTTTTATTCAGATGAGTGGATAATGAATATTTCATATAATTATTAATCAATGATATATTCAGATAATATACGTAACAATATTTAAACTGATTGGGGTATAGTTTTTCTAAAATATGTTTTCTAATGGATTTTCTTCTCAAATTTTTTTTTAGAAAAACTGACCCCGAACCATCTAAACTATAATTCGACTTTTTCTGCTTTATTACATGTTAAAATATGGATGATTTTTGTTCCAAATTACTTTACTTGCAGTAACAATAGATTGTAAACATATGATTTTAAATTGAGTAATATACATTATTGTAAATTATACATTTTTTATTCAGGTGTAATAATATTTACAAGGTAATTACAATATTAGACCCCGCAAGATACATAATATCTGTCGCAGGCCTGATATATATTATTGTAAAGATAATGTAAAATTAATTCAAGAATATTTATTCATTCAATATAACATTTCCTCATTTTGATTAATGACTGAGAAATAATAAGAACTTAAATTTAGAATCACACATCTTAAATCTCCGAAACTCACAAAAATGTTGATTTTTATTCATTACAGGGAGACACCAAGTTCGAAAAAACGTACATGTGTCGTTACTGTTACCAAACTGATCATTGGGAACATGACTGTCTTCAAAAAAGTTCATGCAGTTCCATTGCCTCACCCCAGCAACATTACAGGTATTTTAATTTAAAAAATGTTATCATAAATACCGATTTCATTTCCATAAATTTTCAAACTACAAAGAAATTTAAAATTGGCCTGTAGAGCTAAAAAGTTTGTTTTAGAATCAATTGAGATGTTTTGAATAAAATTTTGTATTTATAGAGTAATTTTCAAACAATTTCGAATTGAAAAATCTCAACTATTTAAAAATTTTTTTACTCAATTTTGAAAATAGTTTTAGATGATAACTGCTTTGAAATTTCTAGTGTAGACTTTATGTAAGATGCTGCATCATGACATTTTTTTTCAAGTTTCCTGTAAAAATAGTTTTCAAAATGAATTTTTTTTTTTCAATCTTGTGACTTACTTTTTTTTTGTAATTGAGCCGTAGAAAAAAAATTCAAAATCATAGCTCAAGATAATTTTTTTTTTACAACGACAAACCTAATTATTTAGAAGAACAATTTTTTTCAAGTAACTTTTTTTGAGAAACTAAAACAATGAAAAAATTTTTTGCTAGAATATAAAGGATAACTTTTGGAAAACGTAAAAATTTGTGTGAATTCATCTTCAAGTAGTATATCTATAGTTTGTTTAAGTATTCAACAATTTTGTGAACATTAGCAATGATTTTAACTAGTTTTCCGGATTAAAAAAAATTTTTCAAAGTATTCATTGCAGAGAAAGAACAAGTGACAATGAAAATTTTCCTTCTTTGTCATTATTCAATGGCTATTAGAGCTCGAAAATTTAGGGTAAATTAGTTTTCATTTGTCGAATTTTCATAATTCTTAGATTTCAGAGCAGTTTTCATTCCACAGTATTTTTTAAGAATAAGTCTAAAAAAGCTGTATTCAATCACGATAAAATTTCGTTAATGATTCCTAAAAATTTTGATTTTTAACGCTTCTTTTTGCTTTGTTCCAGAACTAATTGCACGGTGAAAAACGATATTTTGTGCCTGGGCCATAGAAGGTTTTTGAAAAATCTACCATGCAGTTGGACTGGAGGTTCCAAATGGTCCACTGCACTCATTTTGAGTATAACTTTGGGTGGATTTGGAGCTGATAGGTACGGAAACTTTAGTAAACTGAATGAACAAAATTTTCCTGAAAAGTTTTACATGAACAAAGTTTATTTTCAAGTATGTGCTATGAGTGTCTTGTTTCCGTGTATACTTTTATTTTTTTCTAAATTTTATATTACACTAAAACAGAGTTTAAAAAACTATGCAAGAAAATATCCTAATATGAAAAACTGGAAAATTAATTTATTAAATAACTGATTGAAGAATATCGATGGCCACAAAATTGGGCAGTATGTTTGAAATCTATTTTATCAAAAGTCAAAAACAGTGTTCAAAACTGTCAAAAGGATTTTAAATTTCAGATTTTACTTAGGGCACTGGCAAGAAGGTATAGGCAAATTGTTCAGTTTTGGCGGACTTGGTGTTTGGACACTAATCGATGTCACATTGATATCAATGAGATATTTGGGGCCAGCTGACGGTTCTTTGTATATGTAAGTTTATCTGCATGTACCCGAGAACAAACAGTAAACATTTACTTACATTTAAAAGAAATACAGTGATCTTATGTATATAATTGTTGTCCACTTTTACATGTTGAAATAAATATTTAACGGTATTATTAAATATGTGGATTTAGTCATTCCTTTTTAAAATTCAAACTTACAACTAGTTAGGTGAAATTGGAAATGCTTTATGTTAGACAAAAAATTTATTTGTTTTTCAGAACGGTTTTAGAATGAGATTTTGATTTCTTACCTGGTTGCCTTGGGTTCTTGTTAAAACGTTTTCTTTTTGTTGAATGAAGACGAAAAAGAATACTTCAATCCCTCTAAGTCTTTTCACATTCTACTCTTAGTGGGGAAAAAAAACATAATCGTAAAAATTTTTATAACCACTCTGAATATTTATTAAAACTTTCATCACTACCAGATATTTTCCCTGAAGGTTTTAATGTTTACTCTCGCACTTTCGCGTGTTTTTATTGTCTCGGTGTATAAGCTACATTCGTTTTACGATGGATTCAAACTTTTTGCAGCAAGTCGAAAAAAGTCGTATTTATGGCGTGAAACAATGAAAAATATCGCGACGAATATTTCTAGAACTATTTTTATAACTTTTTCAAACTTTGAAGGAAACTGAAAAGAGAAAAAATTTATATTTTCGTGTACGACTTCAAAAACTCTTACGAGATTGATAGAGTTGGGAAATTAACAAATTTATTATTAGAGTAATATGTAGTTGGAACTGAAGCACTTACTGTTTTAATAGCAAAAACGGCGCGTGGATTATTGTATATCATTGAAGTAGGTTCCGCAGTAGGATATGAATAACGAAGTGAGAAACCATTTTGTGCTCACAAAAGCCCTTGGCTGGTATAGAATGCATATGCTGACCTAAGCAGTTTCAGCAGTAACTTCCTAAACTCGATTAAATCATCCGAGATGACCCTTAGCTCGATCCTCGTAGTATGCGCTTTAATGCATGGGCACAATTAGATAGATGAAACTGTTTCCTACATTATAAAAGTACTAAAAACAAATCCTCCCTCATGAAAGTTATCTAAGTTAACTAATATTCTAGATGAATATATATTCCTTCGTTATTTTGTTTAACATGTTGTTATCCTAGAAACAATAAATAATTTTCTAATGTTTACCAATATGAGTATTTATTAATATTTACTGTTTTTTTTTGGTAACTATATTTTAAAGAGAAAACTGTAAGGAACTTGAAATAATCCAAGTTCTTTTTCACTAGTATAGTTTCAAATGATGATTTAGATGTTGGAGAAGGGAAAATCTTCTCAAAATTTGAGGATTCATTTTTAGAATACGTAATATTGAGCATTTCGGACGTTGGGGAATCCGAATATTGAAATCATATGAGTTTTGTGATTTCAAAGTTTGGGAATCGAAAAAAAGACACTGTAAACCTTTTGTAAATGGAAAAGTAAAAAATTTGCAAACTTTACTTCCATAGGCATTCAAAAATAATGAATTCGAAAGTTCCATATTGGAAAACTCAGAAAAATGATTTTGTTAAGTTTGAAGTGTCGAATAAAAAATTCATGAATTTGCAATGAAGAACAAAAAATTATAGTAAATTTGCATTCAAAATGAGTTCTTCGCTAAAAGTCTCATATATTACCATAAACTTCCATCAATGGTTCCCTTCGATTTCCCACACTCAAAAACCGGTTTGGCCGATATATGACCAAACAAAAATTTGGTCGACTCAAATAAATGTTTGGTATAGGCAAACAAATTTTATTAAATTCTAGCAAATTTTTTTTCAGTCAAACAAATAATAATGACTGCTAAATATAATGTGTATGTTGGTAGTAGCAAAAACATATTATAGCCCAATAAAACTTGGTTCCTGGAACCAAAAATTTATTTGAACTAACCAAATACTTGTTTGATCATATATCGACTAAACGTTTGTTTGAGTCAACCAAACTGATTTTTAAGTGTATGAGTGTTTGGGGTTAAACATAATCTTTCATGATTTCTAATCAAAAATATGTTAGAAAATTTTTCAGACTCTGTAAAACATCTAGAATATAAAGTGCAGTCTCGAAGATAATATTTTCCATAAATTTCCCTGCAGGAAAATTGTTGATCACATTTTTTTTACAATTTTTCAAACATGTTTGTCATTAAATTCGAATATTTTCGACTTCAAATTATATGTCTTGAAAATGTAATGACTTTCCTAAATTATTTTTCAAAAATAAGCCTTAATTATCAGATTTTTTTTGCAAATTTCGCTGTCTTAGAAAAAGATTTTGATAAAAAAAAAAGGAAACAAGTACTTCCTCGCATTTCAAAAACTTTTCACCATTTAGAGATTCAGAAAATCAAAGTATTTGAAATTTGGATTCGAAATTTTTGACATTTCGCAGATTTCGAATTTCAAGATAATACTAGGTAAAACAAAAAACAATCAATTTTCTGATTCTTTTTTTTTTTTTTGCAGATAACCCAAAAAAGTACTTTCATAAAGTAGTTTTCACTTTTCAGTATCGTTATTATTTTATTGTAAGTTCATCATGTTTCGATTTAACCACGCTGATTTTACTTTCATAACTAGCCCCTTAGGGAAGGCATTTTTACTGGGAATCTATTGGTTCCTCTTCAAATTTGCATCATTACGCGCAACAGCTCTTGTGGTGCTTATCATTTATCACCATGCGTTGATTTTAATTATTTGTGCTAGTTGAACAACGAATAATAGGTAATTATGACAAAAAAAAACGATATTTAGTAATTTGATCATTCTATTCATATTCAAGCAATATCAGAATAAAGCTCTAAAACAATTATTTTTTTCATTTCTTGAATTTCCATCTTACTTTAAGATTCAACTTCCTCAAAAATTAGCGAAAAAATTTAATATTACTTCAAAGAAAAACCGTTTTCTTTTTGTTTCAGTTGGAAAATGTTGAGTTCGTCGTTTGTTATAAAACGAGCAAGTAGAAAATTTACATTTTCATTTCAATAATCCTCTCGTCTCGGAACATTACGACTTTCATGTGCAGATATTAAGAATTATGTATTATAACATTTTACATCGCGTGCTTCATTCCTTCGACCTCATTTTGAATATTCATGGCATCATTACCAGAGTACTCGTTGAGTTCGTATTCGTTCTTTAATAGATCCATTAGATTCATTCAGTAATTCAATGTGTGTTTCAGTTTAACAGACCATTTTTCAAATAAAAAATACATTTTGAATTAGGTGACAGTAGATGAAAATTCGTAGAAAAATGCGTTGGTTTGAATTTTAATCAATTTTTTAATCTTATTGGCTTGTTTGATGTAACGTTTTGTTTCCAAACTTCAAAGCGATTGCTTTTTAGCGAAGACGTCAAATGCAGCCTATGAACTTTCGACAACGAGAGTCCCAGCTTTCCCCACTTGAATTCACTTTTAGTTAATCGCAATTTTGTTAAACTTCTCCGGGATGTTACTTCGCCGAGCTCGTACAATTTAGATTGCTTGCCAGAGCATTCGCTCGTCTTTGAATACTTTACAACTCACGAGGGACATTTTCGAGTTTAACCTATCCATTAATCGACGTCTATCACTCGAGAAACAATGCCTGATTTATACCGTGGAGTGTTTCAGACATATTTCAGGAGTTAAATTCACTAGAGTTGTTCGAGTTTGCAAGAAAAATTGTGTTTTCGCGAGTGCGTTAAAAGTTTGAATTCGGTTTTTTACGTATAAGCTTCTGTACAGTGCTAAAAGAGTTGCAGGGAAGAATGGATTGTCATTCACTGCAGGAGATGGAGAGAATAATCGAAGTTTGATGAATAAATTGTTAAAAAAGTTATTTTTTCAATCAACTCATGAAATTATTTATGTGAGATATAGGAATACTATTGATAACTAGTTTTTAATAAGAATGATTTCGCGAGATGAAAAGTTACATGAGAAATGATTTTTGGATCTATCGTGAAATGCAGGGAAAATTTGTAGGGGAATTAAAAAGGTCATTGAAATCGGGAAAAAACTTGTAATTTTTCTGAAATATCTGAAAATTCATGCATATAAAATTCACCAATTGAAGATCTCTCATTTTCGAGGGAATTCGAGAAATTTTGCAATTTTTATTTGAGATATTTAAAATATAAGGGTCGTCAAAAATTAGGGGGGGGGGGGGAAGGATAAGGCTTTTCTTGTGAACAAGTAATATTGACGAAGTTTGTTATAAATCGTCAAATGTATCGTTGTTACAGACTCTAATTACTAGATATCCTGTTGTTTTAAATAGATTGAAATATTTTTTCAAAATTACTTTGCAATGTTCGTGTTGAAATACGAAAGTTCGTAAATTTAAAGAAATTTTACAATTGAAAAGTTGCAGGTTGTAAGTTTAAGTTCTTGAATTGCTAGAAAGTACATTGAGAAAAAAGTCTCATACTTTTCGAAATATTTATAGTAAAAAATACTAGAATATTGTAGTTTTTGAAATATAGTTGCAGATTTTGTCATTTTTATCTTACTTAATTCCAATATTGAATAGAAAAATCGTTATTGTACCAATTACGATTTGTATACTAGTTTTTCATAAAAACTAGAAACATACTATAAGAAAAGTTAAAATGTTCGGAATACAAATAATGTACCATATAAATCATATATTCTACTATACTGTTTTGTAAAATTTAATGTCCGTGTGTAGCGAAATAATATCAATTTAATGATATTACTTTTCATTATTTATGTATCAAACAATATGACTTTCCATATACTTAGAGAAAATACTATACACATCAGTATTAAGCAGAAAGTCATACTGCAAAATATGTATTATACTTTTACAATATCAATAATGAAAAATTACAATGTAATATACTGTGAAGTATACAAAAATTTTGCAAAAAAAATGTATACAGAAATGCATACTGGAAAAACTGCATGGCTTTTTTTGAAATGTGTATTTGTGGGAATCACAGTACGATCTTGGAAAAAATACAATAGAAGTATCGTATAAAATGCAACACATTTTGGAGTTTTTATAGCAACATATATCTACTACTTCAATATCATTTGACTACACAGTAAAAAAGGTTGTTGAAAATTACCAGATTCTAGCAATTTTCCATTTTTTTTCCTAGTCATATAAGGGAAATTCCATAAACGATACTTGTAAAATTACTAGCGCCTGGAATTTCACAAGACCCTTCTAGGAATTTTATCTCGTGCTAGTAAATTTCGTCGTCTTCCTGGGAAAATCACTACACTCAATCTGAATAATTTTGGGACCTACATTTAATGTGGTAATTTTCCCTGTGCAGACAATTTCGCATTTGACTTGTAAAAATGCCAGGTTTACTGTACAATTTTACTGTATTCTACCAGTAATTTCACTACATTCAATGTAGGTCCCAAAATTACTCACATTGAATGTAGTAATTTCCCTAGTAAAATATTTGATTGTAATAATTACTACCCTCCTCATTCAAATTATTCAAAACAGTGGAATTCCACTCATTTACTGTCAGCTCTCTTTCCGTTGATACATCAGTGGAATCCTGGGTCTCATTAGTTATTATTTGGATTAGGTGATTTTTTTTCTTTTATCCCTCATTCCACTAATTTACAGTGTCACCTTTTTTACTGTTCATCCGTGGAATTCCACTGAATAGGTTTTTTCGTAGTGTATTCTTTGAAAAAGCTACTCTCTTAATCTAAAACAGTGAAACACCACTGATTCACCACCAGCTCTCTTTCCACTGATACATAAGTGGAAGCCTGAGTTTCTGATTATGTATTAGTTATTTTTTAGACTTTGTTATTTTTTTTTTTTTATCCCTCATTACAATCATTCTCATTGTCAGTGTATCCCTTGCGAGAGCTACTCTCTGAATCTAAAACTGGGAATTCCAGTCATTTACTTGTGGCTTTCTTTCCACTGATACATCAGCAGAATATTAAATTTCTCATAAGTTTTTTTTGGACCACGTGATTTTTTTCTTTCGTCTCTCACTCCACTGATTCTGAGTGTCTCATTTTTTACTGTTCGTAATTGGAATCCCACTGTTTTTGATTTAGATAGTAGATTTTTTTTCAAAGTGTTATTTTTGCAAAAGCTACTCCTGACTGAAATAGTGAAATTCCACTAATGTATCAGTGACTCTCTTTTCACCGATACACCAGTGAAATCCTGAGTTCTGATTAGTTTTTTTTCTAATACGTTATTTTTTTCTCTTTCATATCTCATTCCAATTATTCATAATAGTACAGTTTTCACTGTTTGTTAGTGGAATTCCACTGTTTTGGGTTAAGAAAGTACATTTTTTCTCAGTGTATTACCAGCAAAAGCTAGTCTCTAAATCTAAGCCAGTGGGATTTCATTGATTGATCAGTGCCTCCCTTTCCATTGATACATCAGTGGAATATTGAGCTCATTATTTTTTTTTGGATCACATAATTTTTTTTCTTTCGTTTCTCATTCCACTGATTCTCAGTAGCAACCTTTTCACTGTTAGTCATTGGAATTTCACTGTTTTGAATTTCGAGAGTAGATTTTTTTCTCAGAGTATCCCTTGCAAAAGTTGTCCTCTAAATCTCAAACAGCGGAATTATACTGATTGACCAATGGCTTTACTGAAATCCTGAGTTGGTGATTAGTTGTTTTTTTGACAATTTAATTTTTTTTTGTCCCTCATTCCAATGATTTTCAGTGTCACCCTTTCTACTGCTCATCAGGGGAATATTCCACTGTTTCATATTTATATAGTAAATTTTTTTTGGATGTGTCCCTTGAAAAAACTACGCTTAAATCTAAAGCAGTCGAATTCCACTGAATTGCAAGTGACTCTTTTTCTAGTGGTACATTAGTGAAATCCTGAGTTTCTGATTACTTATTTTTTGAACTACCTTTTTTTTTCTTTTGTCTTATATTCCACTGATTCTTAGTGGCGCCCTTTTCACTGTTTGTCAGTCGGGTTCCACTGTTTTGTATTCAGAAAGTAGATTTTGTTTTGAGTGTATCCTTGCAAAAGTTACTCTCTAAATCCAAAACAGTGGAATTCCACTGATTCACCCTTGGCTCCTTTTCCACTGATATATACATCAGCGGGATCCTGAGTTGCTGATTAGTTATTTTTTGAACCACCTGATTTTTTTCTTTTCCCCTTCATTCCACTGATTCTCAGTGGCGCCTTCTGCACTGTTCTTCAGTGAAATTCCACTGTTTCGGATTTATAGAACACATATTTTTTTTTCTTAGTGCGTCCTTTGCAAAAGCTGCGTATTATTTTGTCTCCAGCGGAAGTGGTGTTATGAATTATGCGATCATGATAAATGTGAGGTATATAATTGAGAGACGTAGTGGGTATTATTGAAGTTCGCGAGGGTTGCGCCGAGGTGCTGAGTGGATTGTCGGGATGCTGGGGGTTATAGTGCGGAGTGCTGACGCCGACTTGCTGCGACGAGCGTAGACGAGCGTGGTCAGTCGTTTGACGCGGAGAGCCGGTCGTCTGAGGGAGGTCGAGGGGACGATGCAAGAGGTTTGACACAACGGGCAGTGGTCGGGGGGTGCGAGCGAAGCGAGGGTAGTTTCATGCATATGCTAATCATACGCGAAGGTGTTGGCTCTGGGGGAAGAACGAGCCCGAGCCAATTTCGGCGTCTCCTTAGTCATCGCGACTACCGACTACGTGCCAATATTTTTGGCACGCTACTCGAGATCGCTTCCGTTTCACTTCGTTTCGGGAACGTTTTATGAATCCCGAATTTCGCGTGAAAAGCAGTTATAGAACTCTGCATAGAGCTGGTCCCGAGAAAAATAGTATATTAAGGGGTTATATACCTTTTTGTGCGGACGAATTGAGAATGGTTAGGAGAATCTTTTAAAGTATGTAGCAATATTATTATGACACCAAAGTTATTGTTTTTTAATAGTATTGTCCACTTGAAAAAACAAGTATCTGTTTATAAAAAAATATCAACAATTAGCGTAGTTATAGCCCTTTCCCCGAAACAACTTTTTTTTGAAGAGGCTTGCGGTGATCAAAATCCAAAAAATATCATTAATCTGGGAATATACCTAGTTCTTGAACGATTGCAAAAACAAATATTACGTTTTTTCTGTATGCAAAAACGTTTTCCTCGAGATTTAGATTTTTGGAGCTCTGAAGATTTTATTAAAAAAATCTTATCTGCAAAATAAAAATTTTCTATAAAAAAGCGATCGTTTAAAAATTAGATGTATTCCTAGACTAATGAAATTTTTTGACTTGACTTGTTCGACTTGCATCGTGGTCACCGCAAGCCTTTTAAAAAAAAAGTTGTTTCGGGGAAAGGGCCATAACTCTGCCAATTGTTGATATTTTTTTATGAACAAATACTTGCTTTTTCAAGTGAACAATACACTATTAAAAAACTATAACTTTTGTGACATAGAATTATTGCTACATACCTTAAAAGTTACTCCAAACCATCCTCAATTTTTCCGCGCGAAAAAAGGTATCGTCTCCATCATCGAGGGATTTCTGAATCGCGTTTTTTTAATCGTTGGTTTTTATATCTTCTCGTTGATTTTTACTGTTTTTCGGTAATTTTTCATGTTTAAAAAACTTAAGCTTCAGTCTTCTAAATGAAGAATCGTAGGTTATTACGAAGTATTCGGAATTTTCTAGTATTGTTAATATTAAGCGCATAGGCAGAAAAAATTTTCGAGAGGGTTTTTTTTGAGAATATACAATTTTCCTTTCAAAAACAATAACGTTCCATATTTTTCTCAAATTTCAACAATCAATTTTTCGATCAGTTGGAGCTAGTTTCCTTTTCTTCTGGGTTCAATTAATGTCTTGCAAAAAAAACCCTTATATTTTTCATGCTTTCGGCCACAATTTGGCCCTCATCAGGAACTACATATAGATAATAAAATTGACCACAAATTATCTCTTGTTGAAGTTCTTCACAATAAAAATCTTCCTACTCACAAAAATCCCTTATCTCGTTGCAACAAACCTCAGAATTTTCGTCAGGATTATATAATTTCTGATTTATGACGATCTGGTTACAGGAGTATCATTTTTTGATTTGTACTTAATTCTTGTGATTTTCAAGTCACTGAGGTTAAGATTTTTCTTTTCAACTTCTGATTTTTTAGAATTCTCCAGTATTTATATGACCTGTAGGATTTTTGGTATACATTGGAATAATGAATCTGTATACAGCTTCAGAGAAATCGACGCTCTAGGAATCGAAATTATTGAAAGTTTTAGTATTTTTATAGATTTTTGATAAAATAATTTCTGCAAAGATTTAAAGTATTTTATTTATTTCTAGAATGTTTGTATTATATGTTATTCATGACATTATTATTTTTGGGTATTTTTTGAATAGATTTATATATTAATTAATGGTTTTTTCGCTCCGTATTCAGTATAAATTTGTCAAACATTAGTGTCGATCATCGAATTTTCCTATTTGTTTGTATTTCAACTTAGATCCTTGATGAGGGCCGTGAAAAAGGTCGAAAGCTTGGAAAATTAACAAATATATAAAAAGTTTTCAAGAAAATAAAAATGAGTTTCATTTATATTTAATTAGAATTTTGAATAAACATTGGCTCCGATGATCGACACTAATGTAAGACTGATTTATATATTCTTATGGATTGCTCTATATAATTTCATGCTAAAGTGTCGAAAGTTTGATGTTCTAAATATTTTATTTGATTTTTCAGAAAACAGTATCTTTTATACATAATCATAATATTTTTTTTTTTTTTTCGGTATTATTGTAGTATTAATACTTCACACGATTTGAAGAATTTTTTTGGTATGTTTTTAGATTTAAGTATAGATTTCTGTAATTATATGTTCTAGGATTAAAAGTTTATAAAATTTTCATGAAATATTACAATATCTGTATGGATAAAAAAAAGTAAAACATTTTCAGTATGTATCACTTTTTTTATACTTATCAAACTTTGAACGATTTTGAAGTATGTTTATAAATTTCAAGTATTTTTTTAGATTTTTATATAGATTTCCAGAATTCAGTGCAATAGAATGAAAATTTGGATTGATTTTGAATGACTGTATAGATTTCTAGAAAAATAATATTTGTATAGATTTCGTATGTTTAATAGATTTTTTCAATTTGAATTTTTTTTGTATTTAAAAGTTTTTATCGCGCTTTTCAGTATTTTTATAGATTTCTAGTATTATCATAGATTATTATACATACTTTATAGAATTCGATAATCTGAAGTTCAATCTTTTTTAGATGGAAGGTATTTTGTTTATATTTTTCAGAAAATAGTTTCATCGTAAAATTCTATTACTTTTAGTATTTCTTCAGAGTTCGTAATATGATTCGAAAATTTTCTGGTACTCTTATGAATTTGAATGCTGGTTTATACAAATCGATGATCTAATGTTCGAAATTTTTGAGATTTTCAGTATTTTCGCAGATTCATATTTTTTTTTTACAATTCACTGAGTTGAAACAATTTTTCGACCCTTCATTTTCTCCGCTATCCTAGCCAAACATTTTTGATCTTACTTATTTTTACGAAATAATTCTTCTAAAGCCATGAATTTTGTTATTTTTGAATTTTTTAAAAATAATTGTGAATATTCTTGAACTTTGAAAACTTACATAAAACCATTTCTTATGTCTTCTAGATTTCAGTAACCACATTTTTGAGAATTCTTCCTTTTCATAAAATTTTTTTTGTACATAAAAAAAAATTTGTATGTATGTTATTAATTATTATTATTTTTTATTTTTACATGAAGCAATAACAAATTCTACTCGAATTTCAGGAGTTTGAATTCACAAAACCTTCCTCTGCCTAGCTCCTAATTAATTCCAATCTCGAAATTTCTATCTGGCAAATCCTCCCTCTTTTCCCATGGAATTTTCGTTCGAAAGTTACATTGCAGTAAGATTCAAGAATAATCAATGCAGAGCTCGGACGATGACTCCGGATTCGATAAGGTGACTCTGTATCCGCAGATTCGTCTGAGGTTTTCGTGTTTTTTTCGTGATTGTGCCTGCCATTCCTCGTTAATTATACGAACGAGATCGTGAAAAATGAGGGAAAAAAGGGAATGCAAATAGGTATAGGTACTAAACGAGATGCGAGGAAGATCCCACGGGGTATCCTCCTCGTAAATCGAAATACTTGGGGGAACTTTTTGAAAATGTTAGTGGGCAAACGCGGCGTACGAGGATCACATAAGGAGGCACCGCGATTCGCCGCGATATCGCCGCGGCTTTAAATCAGGTCCCTTCTTCTCAAGTCTTGACTGACTTTGAGCTCGCGACCGTACGTAAAACAAAAGACAACGTCCGCCTTAAAGCATGAGACGCCGCATTCAAATGACACTGAGGAGCCACGCGAAAAAAAGAAAAAATAAACGACCCCACGTTCCTCGCGAAACGACCATCTCTCATGGAAATTTAAATACCACCCTGGTATTTCCGAAAATGGCACATCGAGATGACAGCATGGTAGTCAGAATGATTATACGACGGAAATTCAAAATCAAACTTTCAAGCATAAAGTTCCAATACAGTTAGTTACAAAGTTCCAAAGTTTAGAAATTCCAGATCTTGAAATTTCGTTTACAAATTACAAATAACTGATGACTTCGATCACGATTTCAAAGTTGGCGAAGCACAAAATGATAACTGCAATTTCATAAATTCCTTATTCAAACAATTTCAATGTACACGTTGTTCATTTTTACTTTAAACGTTTGAACTCCAAGTTTTGAAACTTGAAATTTTGTACAGATCCTGAGAAAAATATCATCACAATTATAAAATAAGATAAAAAATTCTACATTCATTCTATCTCTAAATAAAAAACGATATTACCTCTCTCGCAATCATATTTTCATTATCAATTGCACTCACGATCGCAGCTTTGTTCGCAGCTTTACAAACTTTCCAATGCTTATTAATCCGACTCAAAGCTTTTTGGTCTTTCATCGCTAGCGAATTTTGCAAAAAAAAGCCCCAAATCCCCAATACTGAATATTCATATACAAAAGTAACGAAAAGCTTGCAAAATATTAGTGCGGATTTCATGTTTAATTTTCAAACTTTACGACTCTGTGGACGTTACTGAAAATATACTGAAAGTTACAGAATGCTTAAATTACATCAAAAGCTTGGCAGGAATTAATTATTCAACTTTCATCTATTTATTCTGTTTGATACAAATTTATGTATTGCGATGGTGAATGCGAATTTCGTGATTCTCAAAGAAAAAATCCTGAATTGATGAATATGATCTTAAAAATCAAGAACATGCATGTGTAAAATGTGTAGAAATTTCTTAAAAATTGTGAATTTTGAGATAGTAAAGTGTATTTTAAAAGCGTAGTTGGTTTAATAAAAAATTTTACTATACTCTATAATCTGCGTTGTATTATAAAGCAGACTTGCATTTTTTGGGCTGACTATTGCAAGTTAGTATCACTAGTTCGAGATTTTTATTTCTGCAACTATTTTAAGTTTTTGGAATCTTTAATTATTTTGGAGATTGCCAATTACTATAACTAGTTGTATTGAATATTTATATTTAGTTAGTTGAAAAATAAAGTAAGAATATTTTAAAACGAACATTCATAGATGTAATTCAATTTGTAGAAGTTATTATTACGATTCTGGTCATGTTAGCTTAGTAAATTCATTGTTGTCATAATTTCAGTTGCTGGTATAACCAATGACTTTGCATATTCTTAAGTTCTTCAACTTTGAAGATCAGGTATTCGTTGTAAAAAATTAACTATTTCATCTAACAATAGAAAGAGCAGAACGTGTAGCCAGTAACACATTTTTTATCTGTACTATGCGTGACTACTTGAATTGTAAGATTGATAAATTGTGTTTAAAGTTCCAAGAAAAACATTTTATTGTTTAAATAAAGATAATAAACAATTTTCACAAAAAAAAAAAAAAGAAAATAGTATAACTTGTTTTAAGGTAATTTTTTTCATCTAAATCCTTATATTACAATTCGAACTATGGAGGTACCTTAAAAAGTTGTTAACAGTTTTGGTAGTTTTGACGATTTAACAACTTGAAAAATCTTTGAAAAATTTTAAAACTTAGAAAATTTGTAGTTAGCCTTGACAGTATGTACTATTGTTTGAATAAATGGAACTCACTAAAACTAAAAAAACAAATTGAGTGAATATATCACTGAGAAAAAAATCTTGTACTTTCTGCCGTATATATTATAAAATCCACAATATTTATTTTACTTATCACAATATAATACAGTAAAACCGCTATTATGTACAGATTACAATATGTATGTCAGTTTTTACTATATAATTTCGGAATATGTAAAATATTAAAATGCAAATTTCACTATCCAAACTGTAATTTTTACCATACATGGCGAAAAAAATGAACTACATTACTTTTATCCAGCTTTTTCGAAAACTGTATCATATTACAATATGATGCACTAGAAACCTAGAAAGTATACAAAAATGTTGCAAAAAGAACCTATACAGATCTGTGTACTGTAAAAGTTGTATGGAATTTTCAATAATCTGGATTACAATATGATATTGCAAAAAGTACAAGAAGTATAGTAGAAAACGGAAGATGTATAGGAGTTCTTACAACAAAATATATCTATAACTACAACATCATTTGACAATATTTACAATATGTTATTTAAAAAATTAATATATTATATAGCAAAAAGTACAATATGTCAGAGTGATTATCATTCACTATACAATATTGTAATAATTACTATATTTTTTTCTCAGTGTGTGCTTATAGTTCCCCACATATTAGTTCTATTTCAAAATATCCATCGTTTTCTGCGGATTTCTGATATTTATAAAAAATCGGGAACCCTAAAAACAAATGAAAAAAACTTGTATTGCTGGAAACATCTCGTCTTTCAAGTCATGAAATACGAAATTGCTCGCTGTCCCGGGAGAGGATCGACGTCAGCAGTGCCAATTCCGCAGTTAGTACGACTATTTATAAGATTTCACAGGGGTCGAAGAACACGTCCCTACGGGGGCAATCGAAAGATTCTCTCTGTTCCTGGTATGTTTCGACAAGACAAATAAACAATGCCAAGTTTGCGGGGTGAATTCTCTTTGTCACCAGGGATATCTTTGGCTTTATTCAACGACTTAAAAGACGGTGGCGTTTTCGCGGTTCGTTTATTATTCCGTCGACGTTGGGTTTGATATTATTTGCGACACGTCGACTCGGAAAAGAGAAAATCGTCCCTGGGTCTGCAAATAAAGACGTTACCTCGGAGGGTCTGATTAATCGTCCCTTTTTTGCACAAGTTTTTTTGGCCTCCCTTCAAAAGTTGCTCGGAGAATAAAATTTTGTTCTCGTATTTTATTTTCACAAACGCGATGTGTTGTCATATCGCGGTTTATCAAATTACGCAAAACTTGGATTTTTTTTCCGCATTCGACTCGCTGTGCGGTGTCAAACTCGTGATATAGTTGCCCGTGTAGAATCTGATAGAGCGAATACTCAATTCAGCTGACACGATTGTGTAGCTCTCGATAATAAACATATTCCAAAGGCTGGCAAAAGCCGCGATCCTTTTCTTATTTACATTTACCTTGGCGTACGATGTCGATAAAGTATAATAACGTGGCCCCGATTTACTGCCTTTTTGCAATCTTTCAGGTGAAGGAGTTTTTTTTTCTGGAATTCACGAAAAGTAAAATAGATATGTGGAATAACGAGCGTATCGAGGAAATGATCGGGGCGCTGATATTTTGGTCTGATAAGAATGCGCCGAGACACAGTTCGCGTTGGATAACGATCGCACTCGATTTAATAGTGGATTATTGAATGTATAATGAAACAGCCTTTGAAGACGCAGTGTTGAATCGATCAAGTTGGGAATTGTTTTGAAATTGTTTATATTTTGAGAAAAAAAAACTCAGTTGGGTTCAATGTAATCATGCAGGTTTCAGTTGAAACTAAAGTTAATTTTGAATGATTCTTGTGTGTATTTGATGTGTCTTGATTCACGAATTTTCTTTGTTTTTGAGATTGCTCTTGGCGTCAAAGGTTTTGGAATTAGATATGTATGAAACTATGGGAAAGATTTTTGACTCATAAGTGAGTATTTTTTTGGGTAGGTGTGATTCCATTCTAGGTATAATAACATTAAATAGTTGTATTCTTGATTTATTTTTGTTACACTGATGAAACTGAAAACTTGGTATATTTATTTACAAAATAGTTATAAAGTCATAATCGTAACAATAATTTATATTTATCTTTTAAAGAAGATTAGAGAAAAACACTGAAAAATATTGAGAATATAAGATTGAATAACCACATGTAAAATCATATTTTAAGTTCGTAGACTGTGTCGTTTCTAAAATATTGCTTGTTTTTTAGTGTTTATGGTCAAATTGAAAGCAAGTTTTTTTTTTAAATACAGGTCATTGATCCTTGATAATCGAAAAAGTTTAGGAATTTTGTATTTTTACGATTGGAAAGTAAATAATGTGTACGAGGAACATTGTAATGATATGAAAAATTTTCCATTTTTCAGATTCCAAGTACCTAATTTTGAAAATTTACAGCTGTGGATTCAATGAATTTGAGATTCAAAAAGTTTGTATGTAAACTTTGATTTTTGGAAAAATTTTGCAAGTTCGTTCTTAGAAAACTAGAAAGCCAAGAATCTATAAATTAAAAATTCTGAGATAAACAATTAATGGGAATTCGTTTAACTAAAAAAGTGTTGATCCTATTTTCGTTTCGGTTAAAAGAATTCGAGTTTGAATAACATCATGTAAAACCTTATTTTCATTTCGTAGACTGTGTCATTTCTAAAATACTTCGTTTTCAAGTGTTTATGTTTAGATTGGGAGTAGATTTTTTTTTGCAGGTCATTAATCTTTACTAATTAAAAAAGTTTCGAAATTTCGTATATTGAAGATTGGGAACTAAATAATGTGTGCGAGGAACATAGTAATTATAAGAAAAAAATTCAATTTTTCAGATTTCAAGCACTTAATTTTGAAAATTGATAGTTTTGAATTCAATGAATTTGAAATTCAAAAAGTTTGTATGTGAACTTTGATATTGTAGAGTTTTCGCAAGTTCGTTGTTAGAAAATTAGACAACCAAGTATCTATAAATTCAAAATTCTGAAATTAATCCGATTTTCGTCTTTTACAGTATTTTTGAAATTTTATAAAAATAGATAATTTAAAAATTTCACAACTTGTACTCTCAACTTTAATCAATTACCCAAAATATTTACTCTGTTTTTGAATAAAGTTTGATGTAAACTAATCCACAAGGAAAAAGTTTATATCAGGGTTATATTATTTAAGTTCTTGGTGCCACCAACACTAATTTGGCTTTTTTTTGCATAATCCTAGGAGCACGTAGGAGAGATAACTTTGCAAAGACGACGAAGTCTTGGTGTAGGGTGGAGCAAGGAAAAGGGTTGATGTTAGCCAATAGTTCATATGCCGGGTGTCGAGTCAAAGTACGTGCTTTAGCTGAGAATGGGGTTTTACCGACTCGAAAATCTGTAGCCTGAACAAGACTGCTCTTTTCCCTTCCATCTTGTCTTTATAGATTCTTTTATTCTGTTGCCATGCAACTTTTTTTCTTATATTTGAAGGAAAATTTTATGTGGAGCGTACACCGTAAGAAATCTGCAGTGATTTTTCCAGAAAATATGGGTGAATTACTTCCACTATAGTTGCATGGAAAAAAAGTTTTTGGTATTTGAGCAATATTTTCAGAAAAAAACCCAATGAAATATATTCGTGAAAATATAGGAACTTATTTGAGTGAATGTTAAGAAAGTGATTTACCTGTATATCGTGAAAAAAATCATTTTTTTATTATAGTGTAGTTTTAGAATTGTTCAAAATTCATCATGATTCTGATAGAAAAAAGTTTCTAAAAAGTGAAACCGCATTTTTGAGAAAGAAAATTTCCTTCGAAAAAAACTAGTACTTTTTTTTCGTTTTTTGTGCCTCAGCATTTAAGCTTACTTCAGGAAACCTAGAGTCTGAGAATGTGGTCATTTATGGTCATTCATAATCTGCATGATTGTATATCAAGTTTTTTCAAAAACTTAAAAATAAATATATGGAACTATACATTCAAAATTAACTAGTTTTCCAGGGTATGATTTTAAATTTCAGTGAAAAGTTGATATGTCGTTTTTTGGTTGATTTGATTAAACATGTATTTTTTCCTTTAGCCAGAAAAATTTTTTTTCTCGATTTTTTCGTTTTTTTTGACATTTTTTATCCTTATCGATTTGTCTTGTTTATTTCATAATGTATATTTTTCAACAGTAATAAATTCACTAAAAATAAAAAAATTGCAGAATTATTTTTCAAATGTGTTTTATAGCAAAGGGTTTCGAAGTAAATTATGGTAAATCGTCGATATATATTAATTTATTCATTAATAAACAAAAACCGCAAAGTTTTTCCGAGGATAAATTTCTCAAAATGCGTAGTTTTTTGTTTAAAATATTGTTTATTCAAATTAATTTTAGTTATAAATCCAAGTGCCGGGAAGTAACAATTTTTTTTTACTTAAGTCTATGATTTTTGTCATAAAAATGTTCATTCTCTCAAAATGTAAGCATAATGTTTTTAATGAATTGAGTGGGAATCGTGAGTTTTTCGTTGAATTATCTCATAAAGTATCCATTATATAACTTCAGTTTCGTCATATTGAAAGGGAAAGTAAAACTCATCGAATTATACATGAGAAATCTAATTTTGGGAAGTATCATACTATATTTTGAAAAAATAAAAATCTTGTTGACAAACATTATAATGAAAAAAAAAACGAAATTTTTGTTACTTAACAAAAAAAAAGGTCTTAACTGTCTATTATATTAAGAAAAAATTCAAGATTACAAAAATGTATTTTGGACCATCTTCTTTAAGATGAACCTCAGTTTTTGTTTATTACTAGATAAATGAATTGATACGATTTATATCCAATTGTTTTAAATATTCTTCAAAAGCATCGACTGTAACAACTCTCTAAATCTGAATCAGTAAAAAATTGTTCACTAGTAAAAATCAGCGACTTTCCCACTGATTAAACAGTGAACGTATTTACACTGAGAATCACTGAAATCTGACTGATTTAGCTCAAGAGAGCAGCATTCTAAGAACATTGTTGCTATTCGTTTATTTCCATGCAAGTTACAAGTATATAAATAAAAAAAAACGTCTGTGGATGAAAAATACGAAATTACAAAAAAATTGCATAATAGTATATTTCGTATCAAGGAGCAGAAACGAGCGTAGCGAGTGAGCAAATCGCACGAGTAAAACGCGAGTTTTGATGCTCCTTGACACGAGAGATATTTTTCACGTTTGCAGCACATGAATCATTTAGTCTTTTGTTTACTGTTGTGTCGTGAAAAAACGAGTTCTATGCCACTCGACCTTGGAGCGGCATAGAAATAGCAGCGAAAGGCGGTGGCAGAGAATTCGTTTTTCACGGGACAGTAGTAAACACAAGAATAAAGGATTTCTATGCTGCGAGCGTGAAAAAACTTTTTCACGCTCGCAGCACGGAAATCACTTATTCTTGTGTTTACTATTGTCCCGTGAAAAACTCGTTCTCGCCGCGCGCCTTCTCGCCGTTTTCTATGCCGCTCGAAGGTCGAGCGGCAGAGAAACTCGTCTTTTCACGACACAACAGTAAACAAAAGACTAAGTAATTTCCTTGCTGCGAGCGTAAAAAATATCTCTCGTGTCAAGGAGCATCAAAACTCGCGTTTTACTCGTGCGATTTGCTCACTCGCTACGCTCGCTCGCAAAACTTCGCTCTCGTAAAAACGCTCGTTTCTGCTCCTTGATACGAAATATACTATTTTTGAACCAAAAAAAAATTGTTTGTCAGCAAATTGACCAAAGAATAAATTATCAAAGTTTTACTGAAAAATAAAAATCACACCCTGAAAGGACCCGTTGATTTGAAAAAGGAATAAGGGTTATTTATAATTTCTAAGGTTTTACTAGTGATTTTTAGAGATTTAACTGTTACTTGACGATTTTACTAATTTACAGTAAAGTTGATTACTGTCTCATGAAACCCAGGGGTTTTGAAAATTATACTCCATAGTGGGGGAATCAGATTAAAACTTAATTCGAGAATGTTATTCGCCGCGGAAATTAGGTACGCGGTGCTTCCGGGCATGCGTACGTTGTAATTTCATAATCGAGAAACGTTGGTGGGATCGATTCTCTCGGTGTTGGACGAAAAGGCTCGGATACAGTAAATATTATTTTAATGAAAAAGTGATTTAAACCGACGACATACCAAAATTATGGACTGTATAATAAAACAAAGATTCCATTGATATCTTGACCACGTCAAATCTCGTTTTTGTGATTCAGTACTTCTTACACAGAGGAAGGTCAGAAAATGTAAGATTTTTCCCCAGAAGATTTAATAATCTTTTGATAAAAATAATTTTAAAAAATTGCGATACTGACAGTCATTTCGTTATGTACAATTTTTCTCATTATTATTTCAATTAGGTAAATTTAGTTGCAGAACCTTTCATTTTGGGTGAATCGCACTTTTCGTTCGCAATTCAATTAGGATGACTATACGAAGTATGCACTACTGTAGGCTAATCCATGTTACGGAGCGTATAAAACCTCGTTTTCCCCTCGCTTTCTTCAAGCTCGAAGCTTCGAGCTGATCTTCTTGAATCTGCTCGCCTTACTACATTCTAATAAAGTATGCATTCTGAATAGTAATGAGCGTTCGTGTCACTTGAGCTCATGAAACCAACCCTTTAATAACCGTGGATCGTTCTGATGGATCTTGAGATCTTCTACGTTTGTTTCCTTGAGACAGAATTTTCTATTTCACCATTGTCAGTTACTTGATAGACATGTATTTCAAGTTATGCGACGTTTTTTGATATTATCGTGTGATGGGTTTGGTGTCATTTGGGCTAAAGGTTTTTGTAAGTTGAGGATTTTGAGAATTGTTATTCATCTCTCAACTTTGAGAGATAATTCTCAATTTTGAGGGTTTGCCCTGAAAGTTGAGGGTAAAAGTTTTTTTTGAGGTTTGAAGTTTGAAATAACAGGAATTGAGGGATGAACCAGAAAAATTGAGGAAAATAACGGTGAGGAATGAATAAACAAAAATTAGTTGTGTAATTTTTGATTCAATGATCATTTGTATAGAGATTTTTGAAAAATTATTATTTAGAAAAATTTTAACCAAGATTACGTTGTACAGAATAAAGTATGCATTTTTGTAGAATTTTATTTCAAAATAAATAAGACTTTTTGAGAAGAGAAAAGATTCTCTATTTTGGATGTTTTATTGCGAAGCAAAATCCAAAGTAAGCCTTATTGCTTGTATGATTATATAAATTAGTAGAATCTATAAAAAAAATTTTTTCTTCTTTGAATTCTGAAAAGTTTTCAGAAGAGCTTATAACTTAATATTGATTGTAAATTAACTTTTTGTGGGAGTGAAATTTTTTGATGATTTACATGTTATTTTGATTACATATTTTTAGTGATGTTGACAGAAAAAGTTTTTGTGAAGGGTGCGATTACAAAAGTATGGTTTATTCAAAATTTCAAATTCTTTTATATTTGACAATATGGTTTCAGGCACACAATTATTCAATATTTCAGAATCTTCAAATTTGTCAGATGTCTAAATTGCACATTTTTCATTTTTGTAATTTTTGATTCATGTGTTCCAGTCATAAAATTTACATCGTGTGATTTTTAGGCTAATGATTAATAGAGTGTTGTTATTTTTGAGTTATTGAAATTGAGAAATCCGAATTCCGTTTGATTTTCAGAAGTCATATGGAACTTATTTTATTGCTATGTTCGAAATATCTGATCCAGTAAATTAGGAAGTATGGAAAATCACATTTTCATAATTTGTTAATTTTTCAAGATCTTGAATTTGATTCTGTTTTTTACAAAAAAATATAAAACCGCAGTATTTTCTACTATAAAAGTGCTGTAACTAGTTACTGAAATTAACCACATTTTAATAGTTAACTTTTTCAAATTCACAATGAAAATTTCTAGGTACGAATTGCTCATTTTTATAATTTTGTCATTTTACACAATTTAGATTTGGAATTCGTAGAATTTAAAATTTCAAGTACCTCATTTAGTTATTTAGAGATTCTAAAGAATCAACATAAAAAGCAGTAAAATTTGAGAAATAGGATTGCCTAGTATTTTATTTTTTAATTTTGAATACAATTTTTTGTGTTCTCCAAAGTCAAATTTATAGTGTTCTGTACAAAATCTTCATTTCTCGACAATTACATCTCTAAAGATGTGCATATTGAAAAGTTAATTTGAATTATTTGTAAGTTCGAATCAGCATTTCGCTGTATAAATTTTTAATTATTTTGTCTCATTTTCTTCAAATAATTATTTATTGTTTCCAAATTCCTCTATCTACGCCACTACATATATTTTTCACATCTTTCCAACATTCAACTTTCTAAAGATATTATGAATCTTGCAGCTTGAAAACAATTTTTTCATTCCTTGACATGTGGTAACTAAACTTTTAAATCAGCAGAAAAATAACCTTTTCAAAAAGTAGTTATTTCGCATGCATTGCATTTTTGTTCCCACAATGAACCGTTGCTGAATATAAAATCCACTAATGTCTGTGATGCACGGTCCAAATGAGAGTCTTCCATAACGAAGAAAAACAATCGTGCCCCGCTTTCTACACCTAGAGTCGTAAATTCTCAAAAGAAATGCAGTCCCAGTGGCGCCTCGTGATTCATTCTTCTCATAAAAAGATTCTGCGATGCATGAAATCTCCGGAGATAGTTATTAAAAATTAAGTCATGACATTTGTGAATGCCATGCGATTTCTCTCTTGGGGTTTAAAATGTTTTTTCAGAAGAGTGTTATATCGATGGCAAAAGAGAACGTATACAAACAATATAAACAATCAAAACACACGAAAAAAAAAGAAATAAATTATAGAAACCTTTGAATTGGGTTTCATTCGTTACAGCAGAATTGTTTTAAGTAATCAAATCGAGAAATGGAAAGTTACAAACGAAAAAATGCATTTTTTTAAAAATCACTTTGTACGAGACTTTATAATAAAATTGAATCTTTACAGAAAAAGTATGCCATGTTGGTTTTTTTAACGAACAAAGAAATAAATGAATCAAAATATCATAAACTTTTTTAGATCAATTTTTACGCCTACAAGTGAAAAAATCAACAACAAAGATTCAATCATGTCGAGCGTCGAGGAAGAAGCTGATGTAGCTAGAAGAATCAAAATTGCTTTAGAGAAAGAAACAGATTCAAATCTTTTTAAGTTTAGTTTTCTCTTTTTTCTTTTTAGTTTTTAAGAATCCAGCGATTTATCGTCTGTAGCATCAACAGATTAAAAATATAAAAAATACGAGATGCTTTGATTATAAAAGTTTCTATTCACAAAAAAGATTATTCGAGTTTTTTTTTTATTATATAAGTTTCTACCAAACATACGATAATAATATATTGTATGAAAGAAAGCAATCTTGACCATTAATTTGAAAATCTAAGCATAAATATCGACGAAACGAGCCACTTTATCCGATTGAATAATACATCTCGCAAAGGGAGATGAATGAAACTTTCGGTCCGATCAATACCGCAAAAAATCGCTCTCGTAATGGAGAACTTATCACCTTATTTGCGATGGATCCGGAATAACTCATTTCCGATGCGTCTCTAATGGGCGCCTCAAACTTCTTGCCTCGGAGACGCGATATTGCTTTCGCCACGCCGGATATCGGGGCATTTCCATACGAAGAAGTCGCGTGTAAAATCGAGGGAGGGGACCAAAAGTTAAGATAGAAATCATGTCCCGTGCTTTTGCTTAATCGATCCTTGAAAATTCCAAGTTTCTTTTTCCTCGCATCCATCACGTGTGTATGCAGATTTTTTTTTGTTTATTTAGAGAGAAGTTTTTTCTTCACTCTTTTGATTATTTCGAATAGCAAATACCAGGGTTTGGAAAGTTACTTGAAAAAATGTAATGCCTTATGTTACCGTTACAAAGGTGAAAAAAGTAATTTGTTACGTTACCGTTACTTGGACAGAATCAGTAACTCGTTACCGTTACTTTTTGGAATAAATTGAATTTAAATAATAAGATATTGAAAAACTAAGGCTGAAGAAAACAATATCTACGTACTCGTGGTTTTGTTTCGATAGAAATTGTTTATTTCAGATTTACTGGAAAATGCTAATCCGTACTTTTTCTCTTTGAAAAAAAATCAATAAGTTTGTTCAATTTTTATTTTTTTTCAAGTTCACGAAATTTCTGAATATGATATACCCAGATTTTCAGGATTTTTGAATTTTTTTGTATTCTTCAGTGTGTATGAAATGTTGTAGGATTTTATAATATTTTTATAAATTTGCATCATTTTTCGGTACATTGAACCATAGATTTCAAGAATTTCATGATCTTGAATTCAAAGTTCATTGAATTATTTGTATTTGAGAGAATTTTTCGGCGAATAGTGTCTATGAAGATTTTCATTTTCTTTGATTTTTTTTGATGCTTTTTCAATTGTTCTATGATTTGAAGGATTCTTCAGTATTTCTGAAACTATTCATATTTTTCAGGACGATAGTACAATGTTGCAGAATTTCCGAGACTTTTTACATAATTTTAGTATTATTATAATATAAATTGATATATACATTTCAAGAATTTCGAACTCTAGAATTTGATCATGATGAAATTTTCCGTGTTTTACAGGATTTTCCAGAAAACAGGGTCTCGATAGATTTTTACTTATTCCAGTACTTTTCGTATTTCTTTAGTTTTTCTATGATTTCAAGGATCATTCATTATTTCTGTTCTGGAATTCGAAAGATTTTCAATGTTTTATATATTTACTCGTATTTTTCATCACGTAATTTCTTTCTGTATTTTTAAGCATATACAGAATGTTGTGGAATTTTAGAGTTTTTTTAAATACATCTCTTTGACTTTTCAGGATAAGATGAAATTGAAAGTTTGAAATTTCTAAAGTATTTCGATCGATTTTGCAGAAAACAGTTACTTTATGTATTGAGAGTGCCCTCAATAATTTTTGTATTTTTCACAGAGTTTTACGATTTTATAGATTTCTATAAACATATATTTTCAGAATTGAAAGCTCGAGAAATTGAATATTATTGATTCCTAGAATAACATAAATTTTTGAAGTATCGAATAACATGAAACCAATTAAAATATAGTATTTTGAGTATTTTTTTGCAAATCCACTAATTGCCAATATTCCACTCTAAACGCGTTACAAGTAACGTGTTACTTTCAAACTGAGGCAAATACAGTTATTAAAAATTATAGTTCATAGATATAGCTGTTACAGAATTTTTGAAATATCTACAGTGATACGAAATTTCAATCAGAATTTATTTGTGTATTGCCGCTGCTGGTGACTCTACGTAAATCAGGCGTTCTGGCGTTCTGATCTTGGTTACACAAAAAAAGCTCGACTGCAAGGCGCTCGGCAGAACTAATCTGTTTCCTCTATTTGCCCACCATCAATTATTTCGCACCCGGGAAAAGCACCGTTTTTCGAACAGGGCTCAAGCAAATTCGGAACTACGGTGGCGTGAGTTTCGAATTAACCTAATGCACTCGGCGGCGGAACGTCAGTTTAGAAACAAAAAAGTTTGATCTTCAAATAGTTATAAATTGAGCAAAACAGCGTGAATTCACAGATTCAAAATAAATTGTAATTTATTTGAAGAGCTTTTCCTCAAGTTATGGATACATAATGAAAGAATAATTATACTGTTACGTGAATTTTCGTACCTTGATTGCATAATTATTACAAGTTTCCCTTTATTCTCATTCAACCATGCATAACATGATTTCCATCGCGAAACAACCGATTGTTTCTGTTTTTTCGAAACCAGCATGAAACTCGAGTGAAACAAGAGAACGATAGAACGTACAAACGGTTATCGAACGCTCCGTGACAAAGTGTAAAGGCTGCTCCGATCGCGAACTGTGAATGTGAGAAATCGTAATGAGACGACTGTATTGCTCTTATTTTTCATCGCAAACGATATTGCCTTTACGATCTCCAAAGCGAGAGCGTCTCCATTTCTTACAAGGGTGTACATAATGGAATTCCTGGCACACGGAAGTTGGGCCATGAACAAGCCCCGATTTGAGTTTACCTCTTTTTTCTTTGGATTCCCGATGTTATCCCTGCACCAGAAACACATTTCTTCTCAAATTCATCGATTTTCTAGCCAATTCCACAGGTTCTTCGAGAAAAAAAAGGCCCCAAGCTCGGATTCGAACCTGGGATCTCTCGATTCCATGCAGGGGCGACAGAATGCTATTTTTCCGAGTGGGTAGTATTCTTAAAATTTTCAAATTAAAAATTGAGAAACTTCAAAAACATTGAAAAATTACGAATACACCTATTGGGTTGGACAATTTTTTATGATCATTGAAAATTTTTAATTAGTTCAAGTTTGAAATTCCGAAAAGTTTCAGAAAATTGAAAAATTTTTATAATACCCAAAAATGTGCGGAATTCGTGGAATTTCAGAAAATGTAAATCAATTTTCTGAGAATCATGTTCATTCTAAATGTGCACGATAATGTATTTTCTAATTTTTATCAAAAATTTGAAATACTTGAAAAGTACTTGAAAATCGAAAAAAATCTTCGTTAGCTGAACAAAAATTTAGAAAATTTTGAAAAACAAGAACATATTAGAAATCGTACAAAATATCAACCAATCGAATTTTGAATACTTGAAAAATATTCAAAAATCACCCAAAAATTTTACGAGTTTGACAAATTCTGTGAAATTATGTAAAATCATAACACATCAAAAATTCCAAAAACTCTCAATTATTTTTAAAAAATTATAATTTTTATCGAATATGAGGAAACATCCATCATTTGAAAAATTGTGTTCATTATTATGTATATTTCGACCAAATATTATGCATAAATATATTTTTCTTAATTTTTTCGTGAAAATTTGCAATACTTGAAAAGCATCCAATAAGTAAAAAAAACTTTATAAGTTAGACAATATTTATAAAATTTCGAATATATTTAAATAGTCTTCATAACCTTAAAAATTTTTTAAATTTTCAAAAATTAGAAGACATTTGAAATTCTTAAGATCGCCAATTAAAAAAAATCGTGAAATCGGTAGAGTTTAATGAAATTTCAATGAATTTTGTACAGTGTGTTCATTCTCATACATACTTATTATTTCTTTGAAATGTGCATAATAGCTTTCTTAAAAGTTTGTTGCATAAATTTTGGTATTATTTCAGAAAATCATAACACATTGGTAATTCTACAAACTGTCAATAATAATAGCAAAATTTTTGTAAAATTGGAAAATATGTTCATTTATTTTGTGAACTGTGTTTCTTATATTTGTTTGAAGAATACACTATGAAGTTTTCTTTTTATCAAAATTTGGCAGACATAAAAAGCATTCATAAATTTTGGAAAATCTTGCATGAGTTGAGCAAATTTTCATAAATTGCCAAAAATTGAGTAATACGTAAAGTTGGCCCCCATTTCATTTGGTTTTAAAATTATTTTAAAAACAGAAAAAATACTTGACATCTGAAAGATTGTCGATGGCTCTGAAAAATATTAAACATTTGCGGAATTTCAGAAAATGCTCGTAAATTTTGTAGACTATAGAAGTTTTCGAAAATGCTGTCAAACTACAGAAACTGCGTTTAATCTTTGAAACTTTGAACATCAAGAAGTTTCCACTAAAAATCAAAATTTTGATAAATTATGTAAATTTTGAAAAGTTTAACAAGTGGACAAAACTAAAATTTATAATTTAATGCAATTTTGCATGAGTATTTTTAAATATTTTACCCATGCAGAATTTTCCAGGTGGGTAGTGCTACCTGGTTTCATGGATCCTTATTTTACCAACTTCGTCTTCGAGCAGTTTGGTTCGTAGAGCGCTCAACATGTAATCGAGAGGTCTCGGGTTCACGTCCTGGCTTTGGACGTTTTTTTCAAGCCCATAACTTGGACTTAGTTGAGAAATTGACGAAGTGGCGATATAAAATGCATTTTCTTTGTCACCGTCAGTGCGAGTATGACCGCAAATACTCGAATTTGTTGCGGCGCTGGTCCCTCGTAAACCGAAACGTAAATTTTTTGATGCTCGAAAGGGTCGTACGATCAATTATCGTGCCGTGAGCTCGAAGCGACGCTGTTTAAAAAGCCGTATATCTTTTTTCGCTTAATGCGACGAGTATAATATATTAGCCACAATTTCGTTAAAAAGCACTGAACAGCTCGGGGGACGTGAAATATATGACACGCCGCGGATGCGCAAGATTTCTCGTGGACATTGAAAGGCCGCTCATTCAATGTTCCGGGCGACGTTTCGGAAGTTATGCTGGAGGTAAAAAAATTACACGATCATGCAGATGGTTCCCAGAAATTGAGGCTGGAGGGAAAGGATAAATATACGACATGGATTTGTCAAGTGCGATGCATGGTTTTAGAAATAATTGGTGGAGAAAGGGTTGAAGAAAATGTATGAAAATGACATGAGGTGGGGAAATGAGAGCTTGAATTACTATATGTGAAAATAGAGAGAAAACGTTTTTGAGTATAGAGTCGATAAATATGCAGAGCTGGAATTTAAGTTGAAAGCAGGATAAAATATAAGTTCCTAAACAATGGAAATTTAGTATGAGTATCACATTGTTTTAATGATTATAAATGATTTTTCTAAATATTTGAATATGTCTGAGGAATGTCTCTGAAACGTTTAAAAATTTTGCAGATATTCTCAGGTATTTTAGAAATTTTTCTAACTTTAATACCTGACAATCCTCAGTTTCTCAAATCCTGAAAATGTGCATAAATTATGAAAGCCAGCACAAAAATTTTTAACAAAGTTTTAATGAATAACGGACATAGCAGAACATTTTTCAAGATGAATGTGAAATCTCGGAATTCGTCAGAACCTAAACTAAAAATCTTTCTTGAAACTTTTTGCATTTTCTCGCAATTTTGTGTGGTCATCGTTATATTCTGGCTATTTTTCGGATATTTTTTATAATTGTCTGAATGTGCATTGCTTTTTCAAATTTTCTGTTTCTTTCGCAGTTAGCTCTATCACAACGACGTTTTTTGCAATTTTTCAAAGTTGTGTAGTAATTATATACAATTATTATCACAAAATAGAAGCAACATACATCCTGCACAGTTGCATGAACAAGTTTCATAGTTTTATGATAATTCAACTATTTTTTCAGAAAACACTGTGAAAATATTGCAGACAGCATGAAAATATGAAAATTTACCCACGGAACTACATAAAAAGTTAAAAATTGTGATAGTTATTTCTTAAGTGTAGTTTTCTGTATTATTTTGAATGCACTGAGAAAAAATCTCTTACCTTCTTTCGTATATATTGTAAAAAGTACAATACTATTGTACTTTATACAAAAATATTGCAAATTTACAATATTATTGTAGTTTTTACAATACTATTGTAAAATCTGCAATATTTATTTCATTTATTGCAATATAATACAGTAAAACCGCTATTAATGTAAAAATTACAATATGTATGTCAGTTTTTACTATATAATTTCGGAAAATGTAAAATGTTAAAATGCAAATTTCACTCTGCAAACTGTAATTTTTACCATACATGGCGAAAAAATAAACTACATTACTTTTACCCAGCTTTTTCAAAAACTGTAACATATTATAATATGATACACTAGAAACCTAGAAAGTATACAAAAATATTGCAAAAAGAACCTACACAGATCTGCATACTGAAAAAACTATGGAATTTTCAAAAATCTGGATTAATAGGAATTACAATATGATATTGCAAAAAATACGACAAGTGTAGTAGAAAACGGAATATGTATAGGAGTTTTTACAAAAAAATATATCTTTAACTACAATATCATTTGAAAATATTTACAATATGTTATTTCAAAAATTGATATATTATTTAGCAAAAAGTACAATATGTCAGAGTGATTGCCATTTACTATACAATATTGTAATAATTACTATATTTTTTTACTCAGTGTGAGTTCTCAGAATGAATGTTTAATTTCTTAGAAACCAGAACATTTCCTGAAAAATCAAGACATTTTGTTCTGGCTTATCAGTAAAACACGTAATTTATTCTAATTTTTTTTGCATTTATTGTTGTAGGTATTTGAAACAAGGTTTTCTGTATTCTGTCAATATTATAGCGTTTTTCTCACAAAATATGAGAAGATTTCTTTTTTTACGGTTGTGAAAGAAAATTTACATATTTTTCTGGTACATTTACTATATTTCTAGACAAATCACGTAAAAAATGTCAACAATTTATAATGAAAATACGGAATTTATATCGCCTGCGATTGTATAGAAAGTAACCTAAAGTAACCTACTCATATTTAGTGGAATAATTACTATAGTTTTTTCTCTAGTTATTTCTCCATAACATTTTGTAGCTCCTAGAATTTCGAATTCCTTAAAACCCTGACCGTTGAGGAGAATCGTAATTTGCTCAAATTTTTCTTATTGTGATTCACAATAATTCTCACTGGTATTTAAAGCAAGGTCTTTCTATACCTGCAAAATAATAAAAGTTATTTTTTCACAAAATATGAGTAAATTGAGGGTATGCAATAAATAGGCATAACTGAAAAAAAAATATAATACTTTTCGACGTATGTATGGTATAATGTACACGAAATATTTCAACTTTTATATTATAATTTCGGGTTTTAGAGTATTCATTTTATAGTTATAGAGTAGCAACGAAAAAGGATACTGCTACAAAAAATATGTGCTGCGATAGTACAAAAAAATTTGTTAGTACACAGACAGTAATATTTTTATTCTACTCTTGCGAATTTTTTGTGGTTGCAGTATCGTTCGATGTTGCTAATTTAAGATATCTATTTCTTCGTGTTGTAGTGTACCTGTTTTTCACGTGCACCCAAATATGTATCTGTGAATAATTGCAACTACTTTGAATAAGCCAGGAGTACACGCAGACAATACAATGGATAATACGTCCATGAAAATAGATAATTTTGTACAATCCTTAAAAAAGGATGTTTCATCTATTAGAAAAAGCTACCACACAGTTGAATTTGACGGTAGAAACATACATATTGTTCTGGTGATAAGCTGTAATTGCACTTCATCCTTAAAATGGACATGACAGCCTTTTTTTAAGGATTGTCAAAAATTTTCCATTTGCATTAACGTGACATCCATTCTTTTTTCTGCATGTAATGATAATTTTTTTCCTACTCGCAAAAGTATAATAACGATAGATATACCTATGATTGGTACTTCTGTAATGTGCCTAAACATTCTTTTCTCCAAACTACAATAAAATTGAACAAAAACCAGCAACCAAAACAAACACTCGAATATGACTGTAACCCATAACTTATACACCAAAATCGCCACGAGACAATGGCAATCGCGACGGATATTTTCGGTGCTCTCGATTCGAGACTTCCACTCGAATAAAGTGTTACGTCATTCAAGCAAAACATTCGGTACTTCACCAAACAGGTGTACCAGATCACACGGAACCTAATTACACGATTCTCCATAATTTCCGGTGTTTTACACCGAAAATTTCGGCCTTTCCCGGCGCGTAATTCTATCGGCCCTGATTTCGGAGCCGGCACGTCCCGAGGCGCGCGAATAAAGACATAAAACGCGATCGGCCAAGAAACTCCACTTGCGAGAAAGGCGCGATGTGTGTGGTCCCGGATTCGCTAATAACACCCCGCCGCCCTTTACTTCTCACTCTTCCATTCCCACTCCATTTATTGGCTCATCTTTGCTCCCCTTTTCTTTCGTAAGATTTGCCCCATACCCCGAACCCTGCCCCAACCCTTCAAGCCGCGGGTGAAAAAAAGGCGGATAAAAAGGTACCCGGGGATTTGAACTGCCATTCGCAAATCGCCGGGCCTTTGACTCTTTCTCTTCCCTTTGCCACTTTCTTCTCTCCCAAACGTCGCATTCTTATTTCTTTCGAATAGCGAACGCATCGGGTCGTCGCGCTATCGCTTCATTCGAGTGCTTCGTTTGTACGGACTTGCCGACTGGTATTCCGAACCCGTACACAAAAAAATAATAAGGGCTCGCCGATAGCACTGGTTTACATGAAAAATGTACTACATGAAAATGTGTTTATGGGATTATTTAAGGTTGCTGAGTAAGAATATTATTGTCATTTATTTTTCTGAAGAAACGTTTTCAAAATATCAGCAAAAAACGTGTTTTCTGGCCCTTTGTAGGTTATCTCAAGAACCATCAAGAACGACATCGATGACGAACAACGAACGAATGATATGCAATATTTTTGAACACTGCTCCGCTTAACAAAGTCATCAAATATCAAATTGATTCCTCGGAGCCAAGAATTGTTTTTTTATAAATGAAGAAACCAATTTTTCACTCTGACAATTCTATATTTCGGCCAGCCCTCATCAGGAAACTGTATGAATATACAAATGAAATTCATTCAAAAACAATGACCACATAACAATATTCTTTCAAACAGGAATGTCGAGAATACTTACAAACTTCTTGATGAAAGCTGCAGCGTCACAACTTGAAGAATACTTTGTTGTACACTTTAAAATACTGACAGAAAATGACAAACTGTATAATGTTTATCTTGCTTTTTCTTATGAGCGGAGGAAACGATTTTTCTATGTTCTTGGGAAATCATTCATAAAAAGAAAGAAAGATTGTAAAATAGTGATATATTCGATTTCATTAAGAAGTTTGTAAGTAGTCTCAACATTCCTATTTGAAAGAATATTGTTATGTGGTCATTGTTTTTGAATGAATTTCATTTGTATATTTATACAGTTTTCTCATGAGGGCTCGATTGCAGGCTGAAATATAAAATTGTCAGAGTGAAAAATTGGTTTCTTCATTTATAAAAAACAATTCTTAGTTCCGAGGGATCAATTTGATACTTGATGAATGATATACAATTCATGTTAATAGAATCGATCATTCTTGATATTTCAACAAATAACTGAAAAAAATCAGAAAAACATACTTTGGCTTATATTTTGAAAACGCTTCTTCAGGAAAAATTATTGATAATTAATTACCATTCTCATACTCAGTGACCCCAGATTGATCTATAAAACTCTTTTTTCCTAAAAAAGTCGCAATTATCGAAAAATTTGTAAACTAGTCTAAGTCAGGGCTGGATTTTTCAAGATTATTTTAGTTTCCCAGAAATTGGAAATTTGAGGTGGTACGAAATATTGAGGGGAAATATACTGGAGGAAAAACTAAGGCGGTTTTTATCACATTTGAGCAAACTAGTTCTGAAAATCTCTGTGTTTTTATGAAGTTTTTACCATACTTTATACAATTTTTTTATATGGAAAAACTCGCAGAAAAGTATAGAAATTTTTCAATAAAATTGTATAAAAAGTAATTGAGGGTGCGCATGCAATAAGGGCATAGGCACTCAGGTAGTTTCTTCCAGCCAGGGATGTGAGTTTACCAGTCAGACAAAAATAAGTCAGGTCATGGTAATTTATAACGGTCATTTACTGTCATTTACCGCCAGATTAAAAAACTCTCAAATTATGATTCACAGTCAGAGCTCGTTTCTGGTCAGTTATTACTGGTCATGGCCGAATTTAGATGAAAAAATGTGATTTAACGTAACTGACCAAACGATTTGCTGCAATTCCAGGTGAAAATCATCAATCTTGTTATTTTACATTTCTTAAATGGCTTTTATATTTTTCTAGAAAAAACTTATGGGTGAGTCAGTGTACTAGTGTGTTTGCCAAACAATATATGTTACCATCAACTGCAAATCTAAAACAGAAATTTTATACTGACGTTTAAAAATTAAGGTCATCGGTGATAATGATAGAAGTTTTAGAATTCTGGTATTTCTGATTAAGTTACTTTTTAAATTAAACATTAACATACTTTGAAGAAAGTTATTGTACTTTTTACTATAAAACTTTGCGATTGTGGTTCAGTCTAAAATATTGCGCTTTTTGATAAAATTTGTTTCATATTCTACTATATTTATAACAAAACTTGAACAAATTTGCCAATATTTGCCAAAAATATAGTAAAATGAATAAGGAATTACAATAAAAAAGTGCGATAGTCGAAACTGTTCCACAATTACAATAACCAACAGTGAAAAGTACAATACTCTTGTCTTAAAATAAGTGTAAAAAACTGACGTGCAATACAAAAAACAGAAATTTGTCCGAAAATCAAGATACCGAAAGAAAATACCTAATTAACAACACACTTTTATGAAGTAATTTGTTTTTTTCTCTATAAATGATTCTTTTCAAATGGAAAGGTTGTAATTGTACAATTATTTATTATCATAATTATTTTAAGAAACAAATTTATTCCCATTTTTTTATAAAATTTCGACGAAAAAAAGAAAGATGTGATAAAAAACGATGAACATTACGAGTAAATAAAATTTACTGATAAATTTACCGGTTTTTTTTGTGTATAATGAAATTTGAAGTGAAAATTGAAAATTTAACACTATAATGTTAAATTTTCAATTGATCATTTTATTTGACGTTTGTAAAAAGTCCCCTTTGTAATGAAACGATGGTCTTGTGTGCAGAATTATATCCAGAGTAGCCGTTTGAAACACAAAATAAAACTATTCGTCAGTTTTTCATAAAGTTGTCATGGTACACACTGACCGAGAATTTGCTAAAAATTTTGAGAATGGTAGAATTTTTACCAAAAATCGTCTTTCTTACTCATTTTTAAAAATATCATTGTTTGCCAAAAACTACCAAAATAAAAAAATGAAAAACTGCTCCATCGTTGTCATCGAAAATCAATATATAATAGTTAATTCCCAATTGGAATTCGTGTTTATCCTTTAAGGATAATATTTTTGGGGTGTTGAGTAGGTTAAAAATTTTGAAATAATGATGAATTTTTGAAAATTTCACACGGGTGGACCTCCTTAATTTTCCATCTATGAGTCTTGAGTGTATGTTATCTTGATAATTAGTGCCTTAGTAAATGTATTTCTTTGTTGGATAAAAATGTTTTACCTTTGTGATGTAAGAATTTCTGAATCAATTACAATAATTTTGACGTGACACATTCCATCACTTATTATAGGGATCGATTCCTTTTTCATTTTTGATTTTCTGTCTTTCAACGTCATAACTATGTTCGTCGTCACTTGTTGCTGTGCTTTCAAATAATTTAGGTATGAATGTTTGATTTAGTTTCAGTTTATTCAGTTTCATTGTCAATATTTTAAAGAACTACTCAATAAGGATCACGAATAACTGATCAAAACGTTGTATAAAGAAATCAAATTTAATTTATCGAATTCAAGCCAATCTATTGAACTTAAGCCAACGGAAGATGTTTCAAAATCAAAAATAGTTAAGACACCAACTTTCATCCTTGGATCGACTATTTCTTTTCCTTCCGAACCCGCTTGATCCTTCTTCCATAAAAATTAAATTTTAGAGCAGCCCCTTCATCACCAAACATAGTCAATTTCTTCGGCATCAGTCCCCGAAGGAACCCAATTCCCATCCAGGAATCAAAAGAGGAAGAACACCACAACTCGATCTCTTTCGCATCTGCTAATTTACGCAAGCCAACGCACTCTTCGCGAAGCAAAAAGTATCTGACTTAAATCAAATTTGTTCCGCAAAAAATTTCCGGCTTTCGTGCGCCGGGGCGATTCGCCGGCGTACGAAATCCATCATGGCGGCGCGAAAGTACCGTTGGCGCCCGGCTAATGTGCCTTTTTAAATAACGAAATTGAAAATTATCGCCGGCATTCCCAGGCAATTTCCTCCCCGATTTTCGCAATCGCCCCGGGGCCGTTCCGTTCGCCCGGCAAGGTCACACGCCGCGATGTATATTTCATAATTAGCCCCGGCGATGTTGTGCCCACACATCCTCGATTAAATGCCGCATTAACTCCGGGCCTCGTCATATTTTAGGGCCCTTCCTCCCCCCTCTCCTCTCCACCCTCACGTAAAAAAGGCTACGGAATAAAAATCGCGCGTATGCGTGCCGCAAAAAAAAGGACGACGGCGAAAAAAGCCGATGAGAAAAAGATGCGCGAGAAAGGGAGACGACTGTGAGAAGCACGGGGGCCCGAGCCAGGGACTTGTTTTTCACTCGGGGCACTCTTTCTTTCCTTCCTCGCGTTTTACCCCTGAGCCGAAGACCGCGTGGGCGGTCTTCGTCCAAATTTGACACGCGTATCATAACGCGCTCTTTTGTATATGCGCGCCCGTGGACGACAGTTTTTGCGTTTCTCATTATTATGCGCAGCTGCGGTTGTTGCGTTTTAATGTTTCGGCGGGGTTTGATCCGCGAACGGTGGAGTACTTGTTTCGCCAAGGGTTTTTGGGGAAGCTCTTACAATAGAGAAGAGAAAAAAATGAACTCTCTTCGACATGTTTGTGGTAAACAGTACGAGAATATAGTATTGAAAATTTCGGGATTTTTATCTTAAAAATTGCAATTTTGCTCAATGGAAATCGCTATTGTATTCAAATTACTATATTCGTGCTAGTTTTTAAAAGATTACCCAGTTTTACAAAAAAAATCTGGAAAGGTAATCAAATAGATGGATGATGTTTTTTTAGGATTTACGTGGTTGTTGAATTCGAATCTGAGGTCCATTTTACCCCATCATGTCAGGATTATTATGAAACTAAAAAAACTTATCATCCGTTGATCTTTAACGCAAAAAAACTGATAATCATTTCCGGGGTTCGGAAAGTTACTTAACAAAATGTAACGCGTTACGTTACCATTACTTGAAAAAAATAGTAACTTGTTGCCGTTACCACTTAAAAATGGAACGTCCTGTTACTTTCACGTTACTTTTTGGAATAAATTGAATGTAAGTAACAAAATATCGAAAAACTAAGGATGAAAAAAAAATATCAACGTACTCGTGGCTCTGTTCATTAGAAATTGATTATTTCAGATATAGTAAAAAATGTAAATTCGTATTTTTTCACCCTGAAAGAAAAACCAATAAGCTTGTTCAAATTTTCATATTTTTTTCAAGTTTTCCAAGTTCCTGAATCTGGCATTTGATTAATGGTTAGCTACAAGGAAATATTCGTAGATTTAATGGATTTTTGAGAGAATCCTAACACCTACCCAGATTTTCGGAATTTTCGAATTTTTTTTGTATTTTTCATTATTCATAAAATGTTGCAGGATTTTCTAGAGTTTTTATAAATTCGTACAACTTTCCTGTACTTTAATATATAGATTTGAAGAATTTCATGCTCGAGAGTTCAAAGTTCATCAAATTATTTGTAATTGAGAGGATTTTTCAGCAAATAGTGTCTATGAAGATTTTCATTTCCTTTTTTTTTTGATACTCTTTCAATTTTTCTACGATTTGAAGGATTCTTCAGTAATTCTGAAACTATTCAAATTTTTCAGGATGATAGAATGTTGCAGAATTTCCGAGACTTTTTACATAATTTTAGTATTATTATAATATAAATTGATATATACATTTCAAGAATTTCGAACTCTAGAATTTGAACATAATGAAATCTTACGTGTTTGAAAAGATTTTTCAGGAAACAGTGTCTTGATAGATTTTTACTCATAGCAGTACTTTTCGTATTTCTGCAGTTTTTCTATGATTTCAAGTATCGTTCATTATTTTTATATATTGCTGCATGAATTTCTGGAGTTCGAAAGATTTACACGTATTTGTCATTACGTATTTTCTTTCTGTATTTCTAAGTATTAATGGAATGTTGTGAAATTTTTGAGTTTTTTTAATGATATCTTTTTGAATTTTCAGAATGAGCTGAAATTGAAAGTTCGAAATTTCCGAAGTATTTCGATCGATGTTGCAGAAAACAGTTTCTTTACACATTGAGAGTACCCTCAATAGTTTTTGTATTTTTCACAGAGTTATATGATTTGAAAAATTCTATTTTCTTTTCTTAGACTTCCATAAACATAAATTTTTAGAATTCAAAGCTCGAGAAAATGATGTTTTCAGTTTTCTGGAAAAACACAAATTTTTTGAAAATGAAATAACGTTAAACTTTGAAAATCTAGTATTTTAAGTATTCTCAGAATTTTTTTTTTTGATTCATTATATTCCATAAAATTTTCTAGCAGGATCTCTAGATCTCACAGATCCTGCTATAGATACCTATTAATTATTTTTATACATTTGCCTGCGCATTTCTAATATTCAACGCTTTGAATTATAAGAGTTTTTAATAAAAAGTAAAAAAGCCATTTCTTCGTCAATAATTTTACACAAATCACTAATACTTCGCATTGTTCGATTAAAAATTTTTAGTATACCTAGAATGTTTTGGTCATAAATGAGGAAGTTAGAAATGACTTATACATATGTCAGTTTTAGAACATTCCTCAAAAAGTTACAAATTGTGCTAAAAATCTAAGGGAAGTAACGCGTTACAAATCTTGATCATATCATCGTTACAATTAGACTTTGAAACCCTCGAACCTCATTCATTACCACATTGCCCTTGTCACCCTATAACGCTGTAAGAACAAAAGTTTCTCGCCTCCGATCGCACGGATTCGAATAAAATCAGTTCCGGAATAAAATGAAACCTGCATATTTTGACTGAATTCCATTTATTTACTTCAGTCACAACAAACCCAGTAAACGCTTTTACTGATCAAATGTCGAAAAGCTATTCAAAGGCTATAAAAAAAACTCAGTTTTTGAAAAATTTTGAAATATAAAAAGGCCCAGATGGTGAAAATAACATAACAGTCATAAACATAATCTTAATCAGACTCGGAATGAGAATCAGAATCGAAATCATAATTAAAATCAAAATCAGATTCGGAATCAGAATCAGAATCGGAATCAGAATCAGAATCGGAATCAGAATAAGAATCAGATTCGGAATCAGAATTTGAATCAGAATCTGAATCAGAATCAAAATCAAAATCGAAATCAGATTCGGAATCAGAATCAGAATCAAAATCAGAATTATAATCAAAATCAGATTCGGAATCAGAATCATAATCTGAATCTGAATCTGAATCAGAATCAAAATCAAAATCGAAATCAGAATCAGAATCAGAAACAGAATCCGAATCTGAATCAGAATCAGAATCCGAATCTGAATCAGAATCAAAATAAAAATCAGAATCCGAATCAGAACTATCACCAGCATTTGTAGAAACGAACTCGTACGCACTTTCAACTTCTGTACAAACTCTTTCTTTTTCATAATCAGAAAAGTTGTTTTGGTCAAACGTGTGGAGTGTTTGTTCCAGCAATCCATAACGTGTTACTTTTTGGCGCAGGACTTTGCGAGTTACATCAGATAATTCTTCCATGCCAAGGTAATCTGCTGCCCACATCAACTTTAAAAATTTCCTCTGACCGACCTAGGTACAGAATTTCACTGATTAGAAGGTACATTTTAAATAAGCTTAATAGAATTTAATGGGAATTCTTATTCTGTAGGTTGACGAGAGTGTGATTTCATTTGAGTGAAGGTCTACTGTACAGTAAAGTTGCATAGTAATAAATTTTCAATTACTTCGAAGAGTGTAGCGTCGTGCGAGCTGACCGATTCAGAAAAAATATCTCAATGTTAGAATTTAATCTATTTATCAAATATATTCGCATGATAATGATTTTCGTCATTCAATTTGTTCATTCTTTTAATATTTTTGAAATATGATTCCATATTGTAATTGGTCATGGTCAATTGGAAAAAACCATGGATTTACTTGACCAATTCGTTACATGGAGTATGGATATTTGAGTTTCCAACAGTAGTTTTTGATTGGAAATTTCATTTTGTAACTCCTTTCGTAAAACTTATATCAAAGAGTTTTTTTTTTCTTTGGAATCCCAATTAGAGTTTAATAACAGCTATCAAACAGACTTCAAAAATGGAATCAGCAATCTACGTTTTCAATTGGAAACTAAAAACTCTAAAATTTATTATAAATCCACTAGAATTTCCAATTAGTTTTTTGAAGTCAAGTCTAGTAATAATATTCTGAATTTTTCTTCTGCACGAGTGCGAACGAAATCGTTAATAGATGTTTCAAGTTATTGAATTAATCATGTAAATAAAAAAAATTGTTCATTAAATTGGATAATCTAGTTAACAGTTTTACTCATCTATGAGTTGTTTCCAAAGTTATTAGATCTTTTATACTTTTTTATATGATAAATAGTTATGTACGTAGCGAATTCTTCTGAAAAAGTTTTTTTTGTCGAACGTCTTCTCTGAAATATTTGTTAGATTCTTTTTAACTGCTTTATTTCATGTTCTTGTAAAATTGAGTAATTTTTAGATGTTGAAAATAACAAATTTTCAGAAAGAATCACGGTAATTTATGAAAATAGTAAATGAAAAATTATTGATTAAGAAAGTGTTGTGAAGTTTATAGTGAGCCTAAAAGTTTCTGAAAATAACCTTTTAAACGAATGTGAAATATAGTAAATAATGAAGAAAAAAGAAATATTGAAATAAGTGAACTCGCAAAGTCATAAAGATAAAAATGAATGTAGATACAGGGAATCGTTTCATAAGTAGCGTCATACGTTGAAATAGATAAATGCAATGATTCAGAAATGGAAAGAACTTCACATATTATTGCTATTTCATCGGTTTTCAAGCTTTTATTCTACGTTTCAAAATATATGCTTTCTGGAAAAAATATTCCAGGATATTATGTTCGTTGGCAACAGAGTTCATTAACAAATGTGTTTAAAAATCATTAAATCGACCGTGAATGACGATGTTCGAAAAATAATTAATTAATTAATTTCTTTTTACAGAAAAGTTGAAACGTATTGAACTTTATTTTTAACTGGAAAAATTTTGCGAAACTATGTAAAATTCACAATGACGATGACGATGATTTCTAACCTCTTCAAAAATGCTTACATTATATCACCACAGACACAAACAATAGGCAGTATAATTAAATGATTGTAAAGCACAATTATATTCTCGTTTGAAAATCATGTTATTATAGATATAATGATCTTCACATGTATTGAATGTAATAAACGTATACATATAGCAGGTAAAAAATATTTTTATAAGCAATTTGCACACCTACGATTTCGAATTGGTGATCTGATTTGTAATTATCTTCAGCCTGGAAAACAAAGTTCAGCAATGAAATTATCAGCTGTTGGCGTGTCAAGACGAAGAACTTGAGTGATCGATAAATTTTAACTATTTATAATTTAGATAATTTTCGATAATGAGGTTATTGCAGCAGGAAAAGGTTTCGACTTTGTAGTATACAAATTTCAATCTTCTCAGTTAATGCAATGATCAAGAAATCATTCGATTGACACAAGTGAAAACAAAAAATCAAAGTTGTTGCAAATGTTATTCGTTTGAGTTAAAAGTGAAATGTTTATTTAGGTTTTAAATTGTTATAATATTACTTGAATACTCACGAAAGAAGTTGCTGACAGGTGACGGATAGCTGCCTTAAGAAACTGTGTTCTCACGACTGAACAGTGGCGCTGCTGGATAGAACACCTGAGTAAAATTTAACTACTGTCTGAAAGAAAGCATTAGGAGAGAAGGAAAGCAATAAAAAGTGTCATTAATATGTTCTATTCGCAGCAAGTGTTTTCGGAGTCAGTAACGCCACCTCAAATATGAATGTTGCGCGGCTCATAACCAACTACTGAATACGTAAGCACTACTGACAATGAGAGACATGTTACTATTTCCGAAAAGCACCACTGAATAACGCACTTCGTAGGTAGAAAAAACAGAGAAATTATACACATTAGGCGAAGAAAATAGGGACGATACAATTTTTTAAAACCAAATAGATAAGACTACAACAGACAAAAGAATATTCAGAATCTTATCCCTATTTCTTCAACATCGACTTTACTTTTACATTTTTATCCCAATTCCACGTCCAGTTCCTTCATAAAATTATGCATGATAGCATATCGAACTAAAGTCACTGAATACAAAAACAAAACCAAATAGTTTCTTATAGCATAATTTTTGAAAGTCCAGTTCTGGCAAAATGTTAATCAAAGTTTCTGTATGACGTTCACCCCCGTTCCATTGCGCAATGCTTGTAATTTGACGGACATATACGTAACGACCTTTTCGCCACTGAATTCAAAAAATGAAGATTGGCAAGAAAGTGGAGGAAGCGGAATTCGATCGAGGGGAGTTTTTCGACCAGCAAAAGAATTTCACCTGCTTTGAGGGGGCATTTCTATAAGCCCGGTTAATGACCCAAAGGATACTTCAAGTTAAAACAAAACGTTTGAGACTTTCGTTCAAAGCAAATCTACAAAATCTGATTTGTCAATTCATTCTCGACAATTTGCACAATATCATTCGTGAATATTTTGGACGATTGTTCTCCAAATATTCTAATCTGTTTTTTTCCAGGTTTTGGAAGTAACGCGTCACTCTAAAACGTTACATTTTTTATTGCAACGATAACGTCACGCGTTACTTAAATTAACAAGTAACGATAACGGGAATGAGACACTTTTTTTCGGTAACGAGTAACGAGAATCCCGTTATTTCGTGTTACCTTCATCTGTCTTAGTAAGTTTTTAGCAAAATTGGTAACTTTTTAAGGTATGTTCTGAAACTGAGATAAAGGTAATTTGCAACTTCCTCATTTTGGAACGAAAAATTCAATATTAATATTTTCATCGAAAAAATTGTTTGGTTTAATTTCCACTTATTACTATGTTAGCAACCTGTAAATTTGCAAAATAATACTAATGGTACTCAAAATACTAGATTTTGATTGGTTTGATGGTATTTGATTCTTCCAAAATTTATGTGCTTCTAGGAATCAAGAAACTTCAATTTCTCGAGCTTTCACTTCTGAAAATATATGTTTATAGAAATCTATAAAATTGTAAAACTCTGTGAAAAATACAAAAATTATTGAGGACACTCTCCATATATAAAGTAACTGTTTTCTGCAAAATCGATCGAAATACTTCGGAAATTTCGAACTTTCAATTTCATCTCATTCTGAAAATTCAAAGAGATATCATTAAAAAAACTCAAAAATTTCACAACATTCCATAAATACTTAGAAATATAGAAAGAAAATACGTAATGACAAATAAGTGTAAATATATGATAGATTGAAAATCTTTCGAATCCCAGAAATTCATGCAGTAATATATAAAAATAATGAACGATACTTGAAATCATAAAAAAACTGCAGAAATACGAAAAGTACTGGTATGAGTAAAAATCTATCAAGACACCTTTTTTTGAAAAATCTTTTCAAACACGGAAGATTTCATTATGTTCAAATTCTAGAGTTCAAAATTCTTGAAATGTATATAACAATTTATAATATAAAAATACTGATATTATGTAAAATACTAGAATGTTCTGCAACATTCTATCATCCTGAAAAATTTGAATAGTTTCAGAAATACTGAACAATCCTTCAAATCGTAGAAAAATTGAAAGAGTATCAAAAAAATCAAAGGAAATGAAAATCCTAATAGACACTATTTGCTGAAAAATTCTCTTAAATACAAATAATTTAATTAGCTTTGAACTCCAGAGAATGAAATTCTTGAAATCTATGGTTCAATGTACAGAAAAATAGTACAAATTTATAAAAATAATAATAAATCCTGCAACATTTCATACATATAGAAGAATACAAAAAAATTCAAAAATTTTGAAAACCTGGATAGCTATTAGGATTCTCTCAAAAATCTATTCAATTTACGGATATTCCCTTGTAGCTAACCATTGATCAAATGTCAGATTCAGAAATTTTGTGAACTTGAAAAAATATAAAGATTTGAACAAGGTGTTTGATTTTTTTTCAGGGTCAAAAAGTACTGATTAACAATGTTCCAGTTAATCTAAAATAAACAATTTCTATAGGAACAGAACCATGAGTACGTAGATATTGTTTTCTTCAGCCTTAGTTTTTTGATGTCTTGTCATTCACATTCCACTTATTCCAAAAAGTAACGTGAAAGTAACGGGACGTTACTTTTTTTAAGTGGTAACGGCAACGAGCTATTATTTCTTTTCAACTAACGAAAACGTAACGAATTACTTTTTTCACTTTTGTGACGGTAACGTAACGCGTTAATTTTTTGAAAGTAATTTTCCAAATCCTGATTTTTTCCACTGGACTTTTTTCCCAGTCTCTTTTTTAGCAATTATTTTTACCACCGGACCTGTTTGCTACAAATTTTTTTTTCCACTTATCATTATGACCACTTAACATTTTTGAACGTGAAAACGCTAATTTTTAAGGGGATTATCAAATAAACTTCAGTTTCTTTATTCTAGTTATCCAGTAAACATTTTCTATAGCGTTTGTTTGTTCTATTTTTGGCTGTCACAAAATTATTCTGTATACTATCGTTGCAAAATTTTTGTGGTTCCAAAATTGTTTCGCGATGAATGTAGAACTTGTTCAGGGATCAAAAAATTCTTTTGTGAGCATAAACAGTTATATGTATTATAAAACAAAAGAAATAAATGGTAGAGTAATTCTGAAATGTAAATACCATCCCGAGTGCAAAGTTGTAAAGGAAAAAATATCTAGTAGGAAAAAAAGGCAGCTGGAATAAATGTCCTTTAGAAAAGAATGTCAGTTGAAAAAATGTTCAGTGGAAGGAACGTAGTGAAAAAAAAGGAGTGGAAATTCTGGAGTGGACAAAAGGTCTTACAAAAAAACAAATCATTGATAATTTTTAAAAAATGGTAATCTCCGTTTAACTTATTTCCCACGATCTTCTGCTGTTTCCAATTTTTTAGAAATTTTTAACCAAAATACTGTTCACAAGATCCCTAATTTTCAATTTAATTAATATTGAAAAATATGTAAATACAATCCTAATCTAGTTTCTAAGGATCATCGTTAGAAATGGGAACACCAACGTCGTTCATTGAGGTGGTCCTGCTCCAAAGCCCTGCTTTTTGCGTTTGTCAACTATGGCGGTTAGCGCGAGCCCGATACAAGGGCTAGGAATTTGCGAAATCCAAATCCAACTGGCAAATTGCCCCACGGGAATTCAACGGCGAAATACCGCCGAGCGAAATGCCATCGTTGTGTTCTTACCTGGCCCGAAGAATGGCCAAAGAAGTGATTTCGGCCCTTTCCTTCTTCAGCCCCCCCTCTTCCCTCTCTGCACTTCCTTACTCTCTTTCGACGTGACACTCATTTTCTCATCGATCCCACTTGAGCAAGTGACAACGTCCCTCAGTTATTTAAACAATTTACCCGGGTCCTGGTTTCGCGGGGAGATGTACTGTGGTCCGGTCCTTCATTTTCTCTCTCTCAGGGTATGAAGGATTTGTCAGAAATGTGGGGCAAAAAAGGACCCGCGGAGGCTATTCACTGCGAATGCAGCGTACTCGAGAAATCGTTGGAGTTTTCGGTCTGATTTGGAATTTGTCGAATTTCGCGAGGTCCCAGAGCTTTTTGTACAGATTTTCAACAAGTTTTGTTGCTGTAATGCATGACCCACGGGTAAATAGTTTGTTTAATTAACGTATTAGCAGTTGAGAAGGAATAGTTGATTTGACGGAATATGTTGGTGAATTCTAGTAATTTATACTTCCAGCTTTTATTCATACATGAATATACATACAATGATTGTGAACAGTTGTTCATATTTACCAGCTTACCAAAATGTAGATTCTGATTCACTTACTTTTCTTGTTCATTCCGTTTTGAAAACTTAGTAATTTAATGACAAATTTCATGAAAAATGAATTGCGACGCCAAATTTTTCACTCATACAATCACAGAGTCATTCGTAAACTTTGCCAGGACATAATTCACTAATTTACTCTCTGAAATTATCAGGCGCCTGTGTAATTATAATATTAACAGACAATTTTTTGTTATTTTTACGAATAAAATTTTCTATTACCGTTAGCTCCAAGATCATTAAATATCAATCTCCAATATATCGTACTATAAAACTTCCGAATTTCTCTACGCAATTAATATGCGATCATCATTTTATTGTTTTCAATAGAAACATGAATGATTTTGATGGGTCGTGATGAAATGTACGTGTAAGTCATATTTTAAAGAGAATGTTTATTGGTTCTTTTCATTACTTATTACGAATCGAATTCATTTCACTTATTTAATAAGCTGTTGCCAATTTCTCTCTCCTACACCTTTATAATAAGGAAAGGCAACTTCTAATCTTGACATTAAAACGAATAGATATCTTGATGCCACAAAATGAAGATATTTGTGCCGGTTGAAAACTTGAAACTTTTGGCAAGTTACTAGAGTACCGGTGCGACCATATCGTCTGCAAATATTTATCTTAAAAAATACTGTTGTTTTTCTAATTTGTTGTGATTTCGCCGGTTTTTATCCTTCTCTTGAGCACGGACTTCCCTAGACGTTTTCGTTTTTTAAATTTATTTTCTTCTCTGGTAACTCTGCAAACCTCAAGACAGTGCAATAAACATGAGGGGAGACGAGAAAATATTAAAATATGTAATACTAATCTAAAGAGTTGTATGTAGAGTATGAAAAATTCGTTCATTCCCTATTTATTATCAACTGTACCTACATCAGATTGTATGAGAAAATATGAAACGAATCGAAAATTTTTGTGTAAAATGTTTTCTTTGCAAAATTCAAAACATAAAAACTCATGTATTTGAAGGATCATTATAAGTAAACTGAGAACTGTAAACCCCCAAAAAATTATGTAAGTTCATAAAATGTTTGGTAGCCTTTTAAGCCAATTTTTTTTTGGTTCATGTACCTTACAAATACTTAAGAAACTTTCTCAGAAAGTACGCACATTGAGAAAGCGCATTTTTACTTCAAGATGTAATGCACATCACGCCTGATCTATTTCATGAATGTCATAGGAATCATTATCAAGATTATTTGCCTTTTAAAATTGGCTGACTATTTTGCTGGTGCTTTTCATTTGTAATCAAAATATGCATTCAAAAGATTGAGTTTAAAATTAATATATTACAAAAAAGTAAGGAATTTATAAATACATCATTAGTCTCTGGCGATATTTTTAATTTTGATACCAAATCTGTAAAAGTTCAGTAGAAAAAAACCTACAGAATAAATAAAAATTTTAAATGTAGCTCTAGACAGTTTTAAAAACAAGATAATGTCAAAAATCAAGAAATCATCAACCAAACGTTTTTGTTTGAAAACTTTATTTTCAAATTTTGTTGCATATTTGTACATGCATGATGAATGAATTTCCTGATAAGGACTCTAATTACTGGCCGAGAGCTAGAAAAAAAAAAAAAAAATAGATGAAATTCAAATTAGTTGAAGAGAATTTTCAGAACTATATGGCTCCTGGAATCTTCATTGATAATTGAAATTTTCAAGAATGAGGAGCTGTCGAATTCTTTATTTATAAATTTCAATTGGTAATCCTGCAAGAAAAGATTTCATAAATTTCTTTATTACCGCGAAAATTCTACAATATTTTTTGCTATGCCGACCCCATTAATTTTTCAAAATTATCTTCGCTGTACTTTTTTCTCCAAATATTTATACCATCTGCCAAGTATAAAGTGCCTTAGCATTTACTAATAATTAATTAGTCCTGTAATTTTTCATTTCTGGATCACACGATACCTGAATATTTTGTTTCCGACCAATTTCCGATGGGCCGCTAAAAAAATCAGCGTCATGGTACATCGCAGTTCGACTTTTAGCCCAAAACAAAAAAACACATAACGCGTCAAATGAAATATTTCTCCCGTGATTGGAATCGTCCCGCGGTTTCGATCACGTCGCGCACATTTCATCGCTCCGACAATACGTGATATCGGGATCGATTTTCGAGCGATATCAATCTCGGATCGTAACTCACGCTTGAGTTAACATCCTCTCCGCGGTGTGCTGCGCCTTGTAAATAACCGAACGCTTTTTAAACGGAAACATCCCTTTGAATCACGCGCTCCCCCGAGCCGTGAACGATGGATTTATTGATTACAAATTGCGCGTCAATCGCTCACTAATAACACCACGAGCGTGACACGATCATATTTACGAACGCGTGAAATACAACCTTCATTACATCAACCAGAGACAGATTTATTGTGGATGATCATGTATAAATTGGTGACCATATATGACCATGTTGGATGCGTATGATCGTGTATGTGCAAGTACGAGATTTTGTAAATTTTGGGAGTAATGAAGTTTATTTCAAATCTTAATTCATGTCAAATATGCTTGTTTATTTTTAGTCGATTAAAATGAATTCAACTTATATATAACAGAATGAATATTATTATTATTTGTTACATTGCAAAATATAGCCAAATCTTCTTATTTTTATGTTGGACCTCCGAAAATTATTTTTATGAAGAATTCGGCTGAACCTTATTGAAGTGGAGTTTTGCCTACATTGATGATAATATTATAAGATATAAACTTTCTAAATAAATAACTTTTTGCAATAAAATTAATTCAAAATGCTAGAGGTATACGAGGGGGGACCCAAAAGTAACGGGAATTGTGTTACAACTTTTTTTTTGACAAATTTTTTCACACACAATTTTTATCACCTTCAAAGTAACCCCCATTGACTGTAATACACTTGTTCAATCTTTTTTTCCAGTGTTCAAAACAGTTCTGAAATTCATTTTTTTCAATGTTTTTTAAACCTTCCAGCGATTTTTGTTTCTCCTCTTCTACAGTCCCAAAACGTTTTCCTTTCATGTCCCTTTTGAGTCTAGGGAACAAAAAAAAGTCACAGGGAGCAAGGTCCGGTGAATAGGGGGGGGGGGGGGGGGCGTGAACAATCGGTGTCATGCCGTTTTTGGTCAAAAATTTCTTCACGGACAGCACTGTGTGGGCAGGTGCATTGTCGTGGTGGAAAAACCAATCTCCTGTGCGCCAAAGATCCGCTCTTTTCTTCCGGATGTTCTCCCTCAACCTTTTCAAAACCTCCAAGTAGAAGTGTTGGTTGACCGTTTGGCCTGGAGGAACAAATTCTGCGTGCACAATACCTCTGCAATCGAAGAAACAAATGAGCAATGTCTTGATGTTGGACTTCACTTGGCGTGCCTTTTTTGGACGAGGCGAGAGAGGTGTCTTCCATTGGCTTGATTGCTGCTTTGTTTCGGGGTCGTAGCCATAGCACCATGATTCATCGCCAGTTATAACCTTGAGAAAAAAATCTGGGTCTTCATCCAACTGATTTTGCAGCTCAAGACAGGCCTGAAGTCGACGCTCCTTTTGATCGTCGGAGAGAAGGCGAGGAACAAATTTGGCTGCAATCCTCCTCATGCTCAAATCTTCAGTTAAAATCCTCTGAATTGAACTCCATGACAATCCAGACATCTCACAAAGTTGATCGATGGTTCGGCGACGGTCTTCATGAACAAGAGTGTTGATTTTTTCAATGTTTTCGTCCGTTCTTGAAGTCGAGGGGCGCCCAGAACGAGGTTGGTCTTCTATTGACATCTCTCCATTCTTGAAACGCGAAAACCAGTCTTACACACGCGTTTTACTCAAAGCATTATCCCCATAAGCTGTTTTCAGCATCACAAGGGTTTCCGCGGGTGTTTTTCCTAACAAAAAACAAAATTTTACAGCCGCGCGTTGCTCTCCGCACTCAGCCATTTCACGTTTTCGCCGAAACGGAAAAAGTCGTTTCACTAGAAAAATTCTTACGGACGAACGAATGCACTCACAGCAAATGAACTTTGCACACTGACTTGGGAGAGTAGCAGCTTGGAAGAGAACCAGTGGAGAACCCGATCCCCCCCTCCGCGGTCCCCCCACCACCTAATTCCCGTTACTTTTGGGTCCCCCCTCGTATGTAATATAGATATGTAAATATGAATACATCGGGATAAAATATATGACAATTTTAGATGTCTATGATTGTATATGTTCAGAGGTGATATTTCCTGATTCTTATAAGTGATTAAGACTTCGAATGATTATTTATTTCAGATGAACTATAATATTTCAAGTTTATTCAAAAGGTTTTCACATAATTTTTTAATAGCTTATTGAAATTAGCGTTTGTCAGACTATAGTGCAATAATTTTTTATAGTTTTCATACTAGACCTTATAACATAATTTTCCGCAAGGATGTGAGCATACTTATCCAAAGGAATGTTATGTTTATATTGATGGTAATGCTCTATAATTATAAAATTATTAATGCAGACGTTTTCTCTGCAAAAATGTGCAGTTAACTTTTTTATGCGAAAAGTGTAATAATATTCCTTCTGTTTTATTATTAATTTTTGAAAGTTAAAGTCACGGTAAGATTCAATTTAGATTAAAAAAAAATTGAAGGACTGAATAATCATTTTATAATGAATATCTGGAACTTTAAATATGTGCGAATTTTCGCACTTTACAATTTTCATATTTTCAGAATTAATCAATATTGAATTCGAGTAAATGTTCCTCATTCTAAATTAAAGGCTTTATTTATTTTGAAGATTTTGACATTTTGTAATTAACTGACAGTGTTTTGTGAGTTTTGAACTTGATATAAATTATATAAATTGTTAAAACTTCTTTCTTGCAGCGGGAAAAAAATTTTGCGGTTCTTATGAAAAGACATATTTTTCCCTATGAATTTTGAGCTGCTGATTCCAAATTTGAGGTCAAAACAGAACTTTTCTTGATCAGTTTTTGAGAGAACTTCCAAAATTTCATATTTAAGTATTTGATAGATTGACATTATATATGTTATGCATTTCGAACTGTTGAATTCAAGAACTGAGTCACATTTGCAAAAATTATGAAAATAAACAACATAACCTTCAAAGAAAAAACCAAACTCTTGTTTGTAACTTTTGAGAATTTTGAGACATGGAACCTAGTATGCTCAGACAAATAAAACTTAAGTACTTTAAATTAGACTTGTGTTTTTATTCGTATTTCGAGTTGCTGAATCTGAATCTTTTAAAAAGTATATGATTTTTCAGGATTAACTTTTGACATACCCTCAAAAAACTCCATTAATGAGTGTGATGTATGAGGTTTTTCATGAGGATTCACAGCTACGCTTTAACAAGAAAAAAAAGATGCCTTATCAAAGAGCTGTAAGAGATTAATACTGATTTGACTTATGTATTGGATGTATTATGGTTTTAGAAAGAGTTCATATTTTTGATTTGTTTTGAAATCATGTAGCGAATTTCGTGCTTTTAATATATATATTAAAAGCACGAATAGAACTATGCTCAGTCCAGAGGCTTTAAATACATTATAAAATCATAATGTTCCATTATGCACTTGAACATCAAATTTTTCGAGATACGTAGAAATACGTAGAAATGACGTAGAAAAACATATGGCTAATCAAAAGAACTCAAGTTTTTTTTCTCCGGGCATTCCAGGTTCCACGACTCAAAATTTTTTAAAGTTATTTTTTCAAACAGTTACAAACAAGAGTTAAGTCTATATTGTTTATTTTCCATTTTTGTGTGAATGTGACTTCATTTTTAAATTCAGCAGTCCAAAATCCATTTGGAATCCATGTTAATCCATCAAATACTCGAAAATAGGTTATTTGAGGTTACCTCAAAAACGGGTCAAAAAAGGTTCTGTTTTGACTTCAAATTCGGAATCAGCAGCTTGTAATTCTCAAGTGAGTCATGTGTCTCGTGAAAATACCTCAACTTTTTTTTTGTGGGCTATGTAATCTTGTCATGGAATTTCTTTGCTTCCTTCTACAGGTATCTCTTTTTGTCATACCTTTTGCATCTTTTGAAAATTGAATCTACATATTTCATAAAATAGATTCTTCTGAATATTCATAATCTGTTGTTCTTGAAATGGTTTTGCCAGTGAAATTCCAAGTAATTTAAAAAAAAAAAAAATGGTACAAATTTTCATAAATATCTCCCACAATGTGGATTTCAACTACTCGCACTCATTTCATCGAGCCACAAGTTTTCGATGTGTTTTAATCTCCATAATGATCACATTTCTCAATGTCTTTGTCGTTAAAAATGATTTCGAGTCTGCAAAGACAAAAGCTCGAGTGTCGGAAACTGCGAGAACCATCAAGAAATTCGTCAAAGCCGGGAGTTCAACGGGATTTCAGCCCCTTTTTCGTGGCTTTTTTCTAAAGCAATTGAAAGAACAATGAGCCTTTGAACGTGGCCTGCCGACTATTCTTCGGAGTGCGCCCGTAACGCGCAGGTAGAGATGAATTTTTCAGGCCAAGGTAGAAAAAGTTCTCGAGCTCGCAAATGTCGCGGAACAATTGATAAACGCGGAATCGCGAGATTTTGCCAAGTTTCGGGAAAGATTTGCGACGGCGTGCAGTTATGTAAAATCGAACTGTTAAATCGCGACGAAGAGATTTTCGAGCTGCGAAGTTTCCAAGTCCGAAACGCGGAGAGGATGAAAAATACGATTGTTCGCGCGGAAAAAAAGTTCGAGCTACGTCGTCGGAATTAAGAGATACATTTATCGCTCATCTCAAGCCCGTGCGGACGGGGGGTGGAGCTTTGGGGGTTAGAAACCCCCCCTAACGAGATCTTTCGAACGATTCCGATGAAATGCTTATATTATTGGTTTTTACGGTTTGATATAAATTAAGATATTTTTCAGAAAACAACGTCTGAATAGATTTTCATTCCTTTTTGGTATTTTTCGTATATATCTTCTATGATTTGAAGAATTTGTCAGTATTTCTGGAACTATTTGTATTTTTCAAAATCTTTAAAATGTTACAGGATTTTCTAGAATTTTATATATTTCTAGCATTTTCATTTCAATTGCTATAGATTCTGAGAATTTTGAACTGTAAAATTTAGAGTTTATTAAATTTTACGTGTTCAAAGGATTATTCAGAAAACAGTGTCTCAATTAATATTTATTTTTTCTAGTATTTTTCGTATTTCTGCAGTTTTTCTACTATTTTAAGGATTGTTCAGTATTTTTGAACCTATTTGTATTTTTTAAGATGCATAAAATGTAGCAGTATTTTCCAGTATTTTTATAAACTTCAAGCATTTTGACATATATTTTTATACATGGGTTTCGAGAATTTCGAGCTCTAAAATCTGAAGTTCAATAAATTTTTCATGTTCCAAAAGAATTTTTCAGAAAACAGGTGTTTCAATAGATTCATATTTCTTTCAGTATTCTTCGTATTTCATCAGTTTTTTTACGATTTGAAGGATTGTTCAGTTTTCTTGTATACTTCTGTATAAATTCTGGCATTCAATGCTCTAGTTTTGAAAGTTGTATAGATTTTAAATATTCCATAGATATACTTGTATTTTTCTATGCATGTATTTTCTTTTTGTATTTCCTAGTATTTATACATAGAATGTTGGAAAATTTTAATGTTTTTTTAAAGATATCTCTTTGAATTTCAAGAATTAGATTTTCTAGGATTTGAAGTTTGAAATATTTGCAGTATTTTGATCAATTCTGCAGAAAACAGTTTCTTTACAGGTTTAGAGTATCCTCAATATTTTTGAATTTTAAACAGATTTTTAAAATTTGAACATTTTTCAAGTATTTTTATGGTTTTCTATACACATATATTATAAGAATTCAATGCTCGAGAAATCGGAGTTTCTTGATTTTGGGAATCACAGAAATTTTCAAATAATCTAAACGCTTTCTAAAAAAATTAAATAATTTCTAGTATTTTTCGTATTTAATTTTTTTTGTTTCTGTATTCGTGAAATTACGTAAGGTTTTCTAGCATAATCTATAGATTTTAGGGATCCTGCTGTAGATTTTAAGAACTCAGGTTTCCAGTATTTTCATGTATTTATATGCAGATTTATAAAATTTATTGCTAGAATTGTGAAAACTTCTAATAAAAAGTGAAAAAGCATTATACTCTTTGTCGATATATGTACATAAATTACTAATGTATCACTCTGTTTCATCTAAAGTTATAAAATCATACAATTTTTATCTGAAAATAAGGAAGTTGAAAAATTACTTAAATCTAAGTTCCAAAAAATTTCTTAAAAAGTTACAAATCGTTCTAAAAACTTGATGAGACAGATGTGAAATGAATAACACGATTTTCGTTACTCGTTACCGAAAAAAAGGAACTCGTTCCTGTTATCGTTACTTGTTAAATGATGTAACGCGTTACGTGATCGTTACACTAAAAAATGTCATGTTTTTGGATATTATAATTTCAGTTGACTTATTGTATTCGCATTGCAGTCACTGCAAGCCTCTTAAATAAAAAGTTAGGAAAGGTACCATAACTCTACCATTTGTTGATGTTTTTTTCATCAAATAATGTTTGTATATTAAAGTTCACAATATTCTATAACAATAATACAACTTCCATGTAATAAAATTATGTGCTATATACATTAAAAAAATATCTAAACCGTCCTCAAAAAAGGTGTATAACCCTTTAAATCATAAAGTATGTGTATAGTGTAGTAATAAAAGGTGTTTCTTTTTTTATTTCTTTTGCATTCGTTATACATCTAAATGTGAAAAACAAATAATAAACGTGTTTTTCGCAATTGTGTGTCTGTAATTATTGAGTTGCTTGTGTTAAATTTGTTATAAACATCACAAAGATTCAATTATATAAATTAGAAGTTGTTGAAAACAAATGATGCTATAATTCTGCTTTATAAAGTTGAACCCCCCCCCCCCAAACACAGGTTTTCATGCACGGGCCTGGCTCATCTTGAAGTTAAAAAATGTTATACAATTTGAATAAAATAAGAATAATAATAGCTTTCATGATGCTGCAAAAATGTTAAATAAAAATATTAATTTCAACATTTGTTTGGGTGTTGAAAAGAAAAAGTTGAACTTTATAACAACGTATTCAAGTTTTATGACAAAATTAAATCATGACTGTTCCTAAACGATTGTATTGGAATGAAAAAATCTCCTTGATTCATGCATTTTTACAGTAACAGAAACGCATTGAGCAAGTACAGAGAAGTATAATTTATTATTTATCCAAGACAGGCTTTTTACCTCGCAATGAAATGTGGCTCATTGAAATTTCCCGAATTTTGAAGAGGCAGTTATTCTATGGCCTTTAAATAACAGAAGCACAATGAGCTCTGGAGGCTGTAAAACGAATGAACCTTGGGGGAATGACGAGCGTAGGTCGGCATTGTGCCGATGTCTAGGACTGTCTTGAAAAATGAGATGTTTGTTTCTCCGGCCAGTTACGTCGAGGTTTAAATCCTACATAAATTTGTGCATTGTCCACTTCTTGGCATAACGATTTTCATAACATGCAGTGGTAGGCACCTGCTGTACTTATTTTTAAATATTTGCAGGGTCAATCGATCAATGCAATTTTTTTCAACCCTCGTATTTTTATTTGTCACGTGGAACTACACAAGTTTCCTGAAATTCGGGACGTTTACAATTACTTATTCTTTAATTTAAGAAGTTTTTTCGGAAACTTCGGACAAATAATGATAGCACATACATTTTTTTCCCGCAGGATTGTGACGTTTTCAAGAACTAATTCGCGAGCTTTTTTGCCCCAAGGTCAATACGTGCTTGGAGAGAGCTTTTCTACTCAGACATTTGTATCCCGGAAAAATTCTTCGAGTACTCTTCGCTTAATACCCTATTCAGAAAAGTAGATTTGTCATCAAAGCTCATCCAAGTTCCAAGGGTCCGAGGATAGGCCGAAAAGCTCTCGAACCGTCTTTTTGTCAAGATTAGTTTTTCCTCAACCTTTGAAGTAACAATCTTTTTTTAATTACCACAATCCTAACGAGTGAATCTCAGTACAAATTTTGGAAATAAATTATCGTTCATAATAAATTTTAGGTGCTATGGCATTACAAAAAAATTGTTCAAGCTCTATAACATTGATTTATTCATAATTTTCAGGAAAATGTAATTTTTTAATAACGTCAAATAGAAATTGCAGCTTGGAAATTGAGGTTTTTGAAACAGTTACTTTTTAGTTTGAAAAAAAGTTGAGTTTAACGTTGTGCACATGGTTATTTTGCTTTGTATGACGACGCCGAAGCGACTCGTGCGCGCCCGATTGTATCTGCGTACCTTGATACAAAAATTGCTGAGGCTCTTCGAAGAAACTCACGATATTGTTGTTGCAAACAAGAGGTTCAAAACCGACATGCCAGCGGAATTTCTCGACAAATAGACGAATATGCGCATAAATATTACCCTTTGATCGTGTTAGGACGTCCGGCACTCGACGCTGGGGCTGGTGCTCAATAAATTGAAAATCTGCGGTCGATTTCTACCATCGTTTTTGTCGTCGACTTTAATGATTTAGACTGACATTGGGTGTCATCACTCATGTGGGGACCACAGGAATTCGAGTGGTTATTGTGTGGAAGATTGAATTTTGAAGGTTATTGGCGATAACCGCAAAATCGTTTATCATTGGAAGGTTTTTTGAAACGAATATTGAATGTGAGATTTGTAAAAAAAAATTAGGTACTGAAAAAGTTCATAATCATTCGAGTTCATTTTCTGCAACCAGAATAAAAATATTAGGTGAATTTCCAAATTGAATGTTATCGAAATTTATTTGTATTATTTTTAGGGATCAATTATTTTCAAGAAAATGATACCTAAATCTGCAAATATTAACGACAAATAAGTTTTGTTAGTTAATAATAAAATTTACTAAATTTTGATATTTCATGAAGTTTCTATGATTTGTGAAAGAGCTAATCGTAAAATGTAAATTTCATGAAGAAATCGCACTGACCTGACAATTTGTGGGTTTGAAATTCGAATAATAAAAATATAGATTTACCAGATTTTTGATGTTTTAAGTGTGAAAATTGTGGATAAAATATCTGATAAATCGTATTCAATGGTAAACAATTTGAGTTTGATAATATTTAAGAAATTTACTCATACATTTGCCAAATTTTCAAAAAACGTTGTCAAATTTAAAAACATGAAAAATTGCAGGTTATCTTCAGCAAAGTTTATGTCAGCATTTTCAAGAAAAATTCATATGTATATTGAAATTTTTGAAGTCTTGACTTCAAAACGCGCTTTTAGAATTCAAAATGTATTTCAGAAGTATTCAGTTTTTCGAAATGTTGAAAAGATTTTAAAATATATTTCTATATTTCTTGAAAATGAACTGCAGTTTCTTGAAAATGGAAAAATGGCACATGATTCCTAGTAATTTCAAAAACTTTGGAAACCTTCAACAAAATTTAGCTAGATATTAACAAACTCTAATTTGTTTTTAAAATATGTAGAGTTTGGTATTTTTTAAAGTGAAAAATTTCGTAAAATTTTGGCATATTCAAAATACTCTCAGATTATTCAAAATTTTCAAAGTTTCTATAAATGTCCGTGGAGGGAAAAATTTTTCCGCAATGGAACAGTAGGTAATCCCTCTAGAATTCCAAAAATTTTATGAGAATTCTTTTTAAAAACATCGGATTTCTTGAGGCTATAAAAACTTGAAAATAAGTTACGAAAAATAACCTGACCTCAGTTTTATTATTGAATTCAAGAATCTCATGATTTTCCTAAGCGAAATGGCAGGTTACTTTCATGTTAGAATCAAAAATGTTATTGCCACTGAATTCTCGAGCTAGTCTACGCTTTTTTGGAAAATTTTGATACTGAGACACAAGTGAAAAATGTTTCCGAAAAATGTTAAAATATATTGGAAAAAACAAAATATATAAAACTGTCCAAAATTCGAAAACCAATAGCTAATATAAAAAAAAACTTGCAAACAAAAAACTAGAATAATTCAAATTGATTAAACTTGAAAACAAAATCATTAATAGTTATAAAACTTCAAACACTAAATAACCTCAAAGACTTGAAAAACTCTAAAACTTCAAAACACACAAAACATCGATTTAAAAAAACTCAACTTGAAATAGCTTGAATTTTAAATACTTCAACCTACAGCTTAAAAACCTTAAAAAACTGAAAAACATTATTTATAATCATTTAAACTTGAATCATTCTTGAACATTTTGAAAACTCTAAGTACTTGAATTGTGAAACCTGAAAAATTTCACAGCTTAAGAGCTTTAAGGGGGGAGTAAGGGATAACTTCAAAAAAAACACACTTTTTTTGCTGACTTGTCACGGATATATAGTTGAAGCAAGTTAATTTAAACTTTTTTAAAATTATAATGCATCATCTGGAGAACATTCAGTTACAATTTTTTGATTAAATATTGGAAAATCAGCCAGTGACAGAGTATTTCCTAAAACGTATTTTGAAAAAACCGTTTTGTGCGGTGAACACGATAGCTCAGTGTAGAATCATGTGAAATGTAAAATATTGTAAAATTTACTTGAAATGTGAGTTTGTTCTCCCCCCTCCATCGTTTTTTCCTTTCTATTTACGAATCAAGGTGGTTTTTCACCTACAAAATGCCGAAAAATTCAGAGGAAAATTGCATTTTTTGCTTTGAACGGCCACGAACAGTTAAAAAATGTAAATAAAATCTTAAAAACAACGGAGGGGGCATAATAAACTCATATTCTAAGTAAATTGGTCAAAATTTTGAACTTCAGATGATTTTACGCTTAATTATCTTGTTCACCACACAACGTGTTTTTTAAAAGACGTTTTGGGAAATGCTCTGTCAACGGCTCATTTTCCAATATTTTAGCACGAAATTTCAACTAAATGTTCTTCAGATGATGCTTTAAAATTTAAAAAGAGTTTACATTTATTATTTCCAGCTATATCTCCATGAAAAAGCAGCAAAAATAGTGTTTTTTTTTTTTTCTAAGTTATCCCTTAATCCCCCCTTAAAATACCCACCAAAATTTAAACCATTCAACGAACGAAACGCCATGAAGATTTTTTCCCCTAAAAAACCACGACCCCTGTGAAAGAAAGCTCTGCTTTTCCCCGCTCGAATCTCCACGGATGATAAGTGTATTTTTCGCGCTACAGCTACTGGACCGTGTAACACGATGCAAGGTACGTCCCGCTGCGAAGCTCACAATTCATGATCAAGGCTCCGACCTTTGGGCTCTCACTATTGCAATTCAAAGAACTCTCTATCACTTCCCACTGGAATCGCTCGTACAATTTTTTTTCAAATTTTTTGTTAATTACAGTTCAGCGTAGCGACTTTGAATAACAGAGTATCGGCTGCGAGACAACAATTCATCACGAAAACCGTTCGTAAATGAAATAGAAAACAAAGCTCTGTACAAAGCAAGTTCCAGACTACCAGATAAGGTTAATTGGATCCTGATACACGTTGTGAGTGCCGTTACAATTATTTTGATGCAGGAAATCAGAGTCAGCTTTCGAAATTGCTCGTCATCCTGTGTAATCAAGATGAAAGATTGAAGATTTTTTAATCCGTTAATTTGCTTTTCTAATGCCTGATAGTGCATGAGTACAAAAGTTCATGTTCATAAACGGGTCATTGCATTCGAAAAATTTATTAGAATCTCTATGATACAAAATAAGGTAAACAAAGGAACTATTTAATTATCAATTAATGAGTTTAAGTATAATTTTTTTAAACCTGGAATCAGCAAAAAGTTAACTTTCTTCGATTTACACACCTTTTTTCCTCTTTAATTGAATACGTCGTGCAAAAAACTGTCTGATAATGGTTAATAATTTTTTTTCATTTTGAAAGTAATATTTCATACTTACATGAAGAAGTCACCTATTTCATACTTACATCAAAAAATTACCTACTGCATTTCTTAAAAATGTTTCTTATGGCCTCAGTTTTTATAAGAAAATGAAATTTTCAAGCTTTCCACTTTAATAGTCGCATTTTTTCCATCCCTACATTTTTTCTCAAGTAAGGTAAATTAACACCATTCAGAGTTGGATAAACAATATTCGGTACATATTTCTATAAGCCAGGATTCGTTTTTATTTTTTCTGATCTGAATAATGTGCTTTCGCTGAAATAAATCTTCAGCAAGTCGTTTTTTTTCTAGCAGAATTGAGGAAAAACCAAAATTGCCTAAGACTTCAGGCAGCTCGGGTTTCGCCTAGGCATTTACTGAAAACACTCAATTCGGGTTTCGCCAGTAACGTAAATGTACCTCATGAAAATACAGATAGAATTTTTGAATATATTCTAAACTTTCAAAAATATAAAGTCAATTAAATTCGGTATGTTCGAAAAATTATAATGTTGAACGGAGTACTTACTATCAACAATAAAGTACAATAAAGATTGAAAAAGATAACAATCAATAGAAATTTTTTTTAGTAAAAAAATATCTTCATATTTTAGAAAATACTTATTCAAAAAAACACATGATATCTCCCCCCTCCGCCCCTCCCTATACGACATTGCGAAGATAACTTATTTTCAAAATATGCTGATTCATATTATGTTTAACGTAGTGCATAATAGTGTTCTTTGTCAACCTTACACAACAAATTCCGAATAAGATGATAGATATTATCTATCAGTTAGCTTTTGAAATTGCTCGTCATCCCGAGTAATAATGATGAAAGATTCAAGATTTTTAATCATTTATTTTGTTTTGCTATTGCCTGATAGTTCATGAGTACAGAAGTTCATGTTCATAAGCGAGTCAAAGCTTGAAAAATCTGTTAACATGGGAAAAGAAGAATTAGAACTGTGTTTCACAGCTGCCAACACTGTTCGACATATCATTGGAGAGCGGGAAAACACTTCCGAGCAATATGAATACTGTAAATAATCACGTTCGTTAAGACAGTTTATGTTCAAATTACTATCGATGTTTTAGATAATAACTTGTTGAGAGCTTACAGTACTCATTACCGTGGCTTCGAGGATAAATCTATTGTTTCCTTGGAGTAAATTGTGTGGGTTCCACTTATCCAATTGGATACAATATTTATATGTTTTTAGTTGTAGAGCGTAGAAACTGTGCTGTATGTTTCATCTCGTGGTGCTGTAATAAAGCGGTATAAATAACGGAGCATTGTCTCGTATTTATTACCCGGTGAAACTACCCTCGATATGCCGCCAGCTTCGGGTACAACGAAATCGATTTATTTGAGCGATTGATGTCTCTCATTTTATTTGAATTTTCATTTTCTGTTTGGTTCAGGCAAGGATGAGGAAATACGTTTAAAAGTAATTAGTTTGAGTTTATTAATATTTATGTATAGTATATTGGAAATGCTGGATAAGCGAGTGAGTAAATTAATTCTCTTGATGAACTTTGTTGCAGTGTTTCTCTTTTAGAGATGTGGAGAAATAATTAATACTGTTGGTAATTTTTAAGGTTTTTTTTTTAAAACTTACAGATCTGTATTAATGATTGAATTTTTTCAGATTTCATACAATTTTCTGGACTATACACAAATTTCTCACATTAGAATTTTTATTCAGTTTTTTGAAATTTTGTCTGCATTTTTGTTAATTGGATTCAACTTTCTCAAGTTAAAACTTCAATTCCAAAAATTTAAATAGTTTAATTGAAGTTTTTAGGGTTTCGATATAATTTTTATTGATCCTACGAAAATTGAAGGTTTCTTCTCATCTCTACAGATTTCATATCGTATTTAAACTTTTTATTATTTTACTTCAACCTTCTTAGATTTGACTAGATATTTTTAATTCTGTTTAAATTTTTTTAGTTGTCAACTTTAACTTTGACAGATTTTATTACTCACATTCTTTTGAACTTCATGGTTGTTATTTTAAGTTTATGTTTATTAAAATTTTTTTCAATTCAACATTGAATTAAAAGGATTTTTCTGAGAATTATTCGTTCTTCACTTGAATTTAATCGAGTTCCAGTTGTAGCTTCAAAGTTTTTCAACTCTATCCTGATTCTTCAGATTTGCTTGATTTTCAAAGGTTTGATCCACAATTTGTTTTTATTTTTCAGTGACAATTTTCTGAAACTATCATTCTTGACTTCAATGATTCATATTTTTTTTTTTCAATTGTCAAATATAAAATTAAATAAATCCAGATTTTTTGTGATTTTAATAGATCGACAGTTACTGCATACAATTCTATAAAATTTACTTAAAAATTTCAAGAGTCAAATTTATTTCGTTTCGATTTTTATTTCTTTCTGAACTTCCTAGATTTAACATAAAATTTTTGTATGTTTATTAAAGCTTCAGTAATTTCAGTTTCCATTTTATTCTATTATCGACTGAACTTTCTTTTCCAGTTTTTACTCACAATTTTCGACTTTTTCCTCAAATTTTTGAGACTGAAGCCTGTAATATTGATTTTCTGAATTCCACTCAGGCTTATTTATATTTTACAATTTTTTTATATCTAACTTCAAACTAAATAACTTTAACTTTTTTAAACTCATTTTTCATCACAATATGAGTTCGTATAAATAAATCCTCATTAGATATTATTTTTATATGTATATAGTAAAATTTCCTATTATTGTACTTATGCTTATAGCACATTTTTACAATGAAAATATCAATAAGACGCATATTTCTATAAAAAAAGAATCTAAATCTAGTTACTAATCTTGAAAATTATTATGTGTATGCTACAATTTGAAAAAAAATGTTGAGAAAACAAGATTTTTCTCATATTTTTCATTTTAGACTATAATTGTTTTTGCTAAAAAACTTTGAAAAGGTTATTTGTGAAAATATAAGAAAAAAAGGCTCATCTCAATCATGAAATTCACCATTAGTATCATACAAAGCAAAGTAGTTGATGGAGTTTCAATAAATCTTACCGTACATAATTACGAAACAAGATGAATGAAATCAAAACAGATTGATGAAACTCAAAGGGAAGTTTGAGACGAGTAATATGATGATCGCGCTCAGAGTAATAGGAAATGTGATAGGTCCAATCACATATTTATACAGTGAAACCCAAATTACTGAATCCCTTGCAGCTTCTTCCCCAGTCTTTACTTGCTCTGTATATTAGGGCTTCTTTAACATGACGTGCTCCGAGTAATCAAACACCGAGATTTCAATGTTGAACTTCAATGCTGAGGTCTCCCCTCAACTCCCACGTCACGAACCAGCTCTTTACTTCAATCACTTGTTGGCATTATTGGTAAACTATGAAACAATGCCAAAAATAATCAGAGGGGTTTCTCTCGAATTCATTGTTCAATAGATGTCCAAGAAAATGGTTTAATTAGTATTATACAGCAAATACTGATATTGAATAAACGACGTTAATTGATAAGAAAATTTTTTATTTTTGTTAGTAAAAATTTATTAAAGTGGCTCAAGATATTTTTTGATATAAGTTTTTATGTCCTAGGAATCTCATAATCACAAAATAATTTGCTTTTTTATACTACTCATCCAACAAAAAAGTTAAGTTAGAGTCATAATACATTGATTAGAGAATTTTTCAAAGTGACCGCTAAAACTTATTATTTAATTCACTTTACATATGAATATAAATATAAATACTGAAAAAAGGAATTATTCTCTTTCAACATATAACAATTATGAACCATTTATAATCTAATGGTATTTGTTCCATTATTTATTATTTTATGTTAAGATTATTTTATGAATCATAATGTCAATGATAATTTTGAACAAGCGCGAATTTCATACAATGAAGCTGCCGGAAACATAATGTTCCGGCAACTGTTAATAGGATCGATTCAACTCGCGGATCTGATCACATCAGTCGAGTTCTGTGAGAATTCGCTGTCGTAATTATCTGGAATCCGATTAGCTGACTCAGTCAAGCTCGTTTCAATTAAACATCTGCTATTATAAACGACTGAAAGTGTTTATAAAACAAGTTTGTCAGTTCTGATGACGAATTTTTTCTTTGAAGTAAGAAGTATGTTTTCATCTAGAGCTAGAGAGAGGAAATTCCAGCCTGGTATTAGTTTAAGAAAAGAATATTAAACTACAAAAAAAAACAATTTTTTTTGAACTGCTGTAAACTATAAAAACAAAAAATCACTGATATTATGGTACCGCAGGTAAATGAAAGCTTTGAAAATCAATGAAATGTAATTGGAAAATAAAATAAATTTTTCTCAGAAAAGGAAGTTTAAAAGGAAATTGAACCAAAAATTTTGTTAGCATTTTATCTTCTAAAATAAGGATTGTATGGTAGGAAACTGTATAAGCTTCTAGGAATAGTGAACATATAAATTTGATTTGTCTTCTTATGTGAAACATAAAATACAGATTTGAAATTGTTTAATGATAGTTCATGTAATTCCCTATTACATATGCTACTGTTGATTTGTAAACAAATGTAAATGAATGAGATTTCATTATTTCAATGACAGCACGAATATATTTGTTGAAAAAAAATGTATATTTTCGAAATCAAGATGAACTTGAGATCTACGAGATGTCCAATGAAAGTATACAAGGGCAGAACAAGTAAAAAGAATTAAACCTAAAAAATGCGACGTAATTTGTATGTTGTATTAACATTAATTACTTTTTGCAAAACATGCAAAAAAGTTGTACTTCGAGGACCTGTATGGCCGCATTGAGTACAACCATTTCTGACCGGAAAAAAAAACGTCAAAGTAGCTGAAATTTCGAATAATCACTATCATAGTAGCTGGAACTACCAATTACTATTATCATAGTAGCCGAAACTACTAATAACCACTGTAATCGTAGCCAAAACTACAAATAAGTACGTAGTAGCTTAAACTTTGAATAACTGCTGTCAGAGTAGCCTGAGCATGAATTTGAAAACGTCATTTGAAGGAGCAGACAAATAGCTACTGAAAAACGCCATAGTAGCTGAAATTTCGAATAATCACTATTATAGAAGCTAGAACTATCAATAACTGCCAATAACTATTGTCATAGTAGCCGAAACTACTAATAATTTTATTATCATATTAGCGAAAAATACCAATAACTACGTAGTAGCTTAAACTTTAAATAACTGCTGTCATAGTAGCCTGAGAATGAATTTAAAAATGTTATTTAAAAGAGCAGACAAATAGCTTCAAACTGGTATGTATAAGAATTTTTTCAAAAATGAACTTTTGAATTATAATTTTTTGAAAAAATGAAAAAAGTTATCGTAGCTTGAAATATCAATAACCGCTATCATAGTAGCTTGATCTATAGTTGACACCTATAATAGTAGTTTTACCCATAGTTGATCAATATAATAGTAGTTTGAACTACCAAAACCACTATCATAGTAGCTTCAACTTTAAAAAACCACTATTGTAATAGCTGGATCATGAATTTTATAAAAAGATTCAAAGTATTCATATTTTTCAAAACTCTTATATGATTTTGTGCACTCACTTGCTTCCGACTGAAATGTATGTTAACTAAACCTAAATTAAAGTTAATTTTCATCTCATCGAAGCGGTCCTCCGAGCGCTTGTTAACTTATCAATCCTGAAACATAGTAATGTTTGTATTTGATAGTGACTCGAAACAACGCTTTTTTAGATATCACTATTTTTATATACATACATACATATATATATATATATATTTTTTTTATTTCACTATTTTTGATTATGTGGAAGATCAACCATTTTGCGACGGCCGTCTTTACATTTTTAATGTCATGTAGGGGCGGGGGGGGGGGGGGGGCGGCTACAAATTGATAAAATTATTAGAAAATCCTGCGATATTTTATACATGCTGAAAAATACAAAAAAAATTTAAAAATTTTGAAAATATAGGTATCATGTTTTAAGATTCTCTTAAAAATCAATTCCATTCGCGAATGTTTCATTGTGGCTAACATTGAATTAAATGTCATATTCAGAAATTTTGTGAACTTGAAAAAAATATAAAAATGCTGATTGATTTTTTTTCAGGGTGAAAAGTATGGATTAACGTTTTTTATTATATCTGAAATAAACAATTTCTATAGAACAAAACCACGAGTACGTTGACATTGTTTTTTTCGGCCTTAGTTTTTCGATGTCTTGTTATTGACATTCAATTTATTTTAAAAAGTAACGTGAAAGTAACGGGACGTTACATTTTTAAGTGGTAATAGCTACAAATCACTATTTCTTCACAAGTAACGGTAACATAACTAATTACTTTTTTCATCTTTGTAACGGTAACGTAACGCGTTACATTTTTTCAAGTAACTTTCCAAACCCTGCATTCCTTGCATCATATGATTTCATGAGAATAATGTTTACCCCTGAGAGTAAATAGTCAAATAGAATTCTGAAAATATTTTCGCCAAATCCTTCATTTTTTTCGATAATCTATCTTAAAAAAACCGAAATTCTCAGTTCTGTACAACTTGTTGGTGACAGCGAATCCACAACATTAGTATTATAAAATAAATTTAACGAGGTTTGTCATTCATCACGTCGTGTTTAAAAAAGGAATCACGATCGTGGAAGCCGTATCTCAGCTAGTAAAATCATTGTATTGGCTTGTAATCGTGTTCTAGTTGACGTGCTGTATCAAATGTGCAAATATATATGTTCACCCATAAAAATGCTGCTTTTCGTATTGTTGCAAAAAAAGTCACGTTTTGTTACGTGCGATCCCGTGGCACGACAGGTCATTAATCTTGCCAGTTTACGTCGCTTAACATGCTTCATTAAAGAGCATTTACTGGGATATCGCGATGACATTAAAAAGTTATTGTTTTATACTCTTGTTAGCCTCATATCGCATTTCAGTCGAATAATTTTTCATTAATCACGTATTTATTGCACGTTAAACGATAGTAACGAGCTCTCGGAAAATGTCGGAAAGTTTACATGGTTTTTTATAAAAATTTTACAGGACTTGATGAAAATCAGAGTTGAAAGGGTCCGATAATTGCCTTGCTCGTGGAATTTCAGCGACAAGTGAACCTTTTCCCTCGCACGTTCTCAAACGAGCGCATTTCATTAGCCTGGCATCCCGTGTGGAGAACTTTTCAAAGAACGATGGAGAGAAAATTATCAAACAGCGGGAAATCAATGTGTCCTTTCATCGTTTCCCGACATTCGGGCTCTACGAGAGACTCTTCGTTATTACTAATTTTCAGCGATCAGTGACGTTCGCTTGATCAGAGCGGGTTCTGTCGTTGACTACAAAGGAAATCGTACCCAACTTCCTACAAAAGGCGATAGGATACTGTAAATTGCGCGTTGCTCTCAACAGCGCCAACAATTGAATCGCGTTTTCATTATCAACTGTTCTGCATCCGTTCGTTATCACGCGCTTGATGCCGGCGCTCTGTTCGCTTCATCTTCAAATTTTTTTATAAGAGATGGAAAAAACGTGGTTGAAACACGATGAACAATGAGAGATTGAAATTTTTTACGGATTCGTAGTTTGCCAGGAATTTTCCGAGAGTATTTTCGGTAATATTTTAAAGAGAAAGGTACGTTTCAAAATTTTGTTTTATTATGATGGATACAGAACGATTTGATAATTGTTAGTAAAATTTAAAGTATGTTTATTTGACTTGCTTAGATTTCACTTAATGATATTATTTTAATGATTGACAAACGACTCTAATTTGAAAACGTTTTATCTTCTTATTTAATTTTCCTTAAAAATTATGGGAAAAGTACAATTAACAAGGAAGTGATAATTCAAAAATTTTAAATATAGAGGTAGGTCTAGATGGTAATTCATCAGCATATATATAAGGATGAAGGATTTTCCAACATATTCGAATGATATTATACACATTGATATGATATGAAATTAAAAAAAAAACCTATACTTTGTTGATTTTAGTAATAGTAGTAGATTTGTATTTTTATACTCTTCTTTAGAAAAAATATCATTTTTTTCGTTGAATGTCATTATTAGCTGAGAAACACAATGAAGTAGAAGCATCTCTTGCCATTTATCTTTAAATATTTCATCATCGTATTGATTTAACTGAAGACGAAATTTTAGAAAGTTTTTTAAAAAGCCACAAAAATTGTATAATGATCAAAACTACCTAGATATAATGCATCAATTTCCGATTCCTCAAAAAGATATTCATGGAGACTCTTAAATTTTGTAATACATTCATTCTTGTTATTCCAACTATCATATAATTTCATGATCTTAAAATTTTTTACTACATCGCCTGATTTTTTATGAAATAATTAGTTTAGATAATAATATTTTTGAAGTTTTTCATAGAGCAGTTCGTGATTTATACAGATTTTGTGAAAATTTTATTAAGATCTAAAAAGCGATTTCATGTAGCACTACTTTCAGACTGCATTATAAAATATTTTAAAATTGATTTGATAAAATGTTTTAAAGTCTGGAATTATACGAGTTTTTATTAAGTTGTTTGTATTGCATTTGCCCTTTCAAAATCAATTAATATTCTTAAAAAATATCTTATGAATAATAAAGTTTTTTTATGCAGCACATTTGGATTACTAGAATTTTATAAAACGTCTACATTATACATTTTAGAGTTTGGAATCATTTAAGTTTTTACTACAGTTGTTTTTATTACATTTGAAATCCCACGTGTAATTTAAATTAATAAAATAATGCAATAGATTGAGAATTATTATGTTAATTGTTTTTCAATTTTATCAATGTAAATTTGAAGCACAAAATTTGGGAACACGATCTATAAGGGGGAAGGGGGAAGGAGGCTCTGGACAAAAACCCTCCTCTCTCTCGTAGATCTGCTACTGAACAAAAATAAACTGAAATTATGTTCTTCACTTACAATTTTTCAAAAACTTTTTAGGAATATTATTGAAAATTTTCTAAGTATTAGAATATTTTTGTGAATTCAGTTAAAATTTCAAGGGTATATAAGAATGTAGCTTCTGTTAGTAGTGATTATTTCATTTTACTCAATTCACGATGATTTATCTAGATGATAACATTTTCATGAATGAAACATGCCTATGACAAACGATATTCGCTTCGAAAATTTATTCTCAGAAGCTTTTTTTACTAATTTTTCTTATTTCGAGAAGGAAAATAAAATTATGTTATTCCTTTTACGACAAATAGGTAAGTACAATCATGATTTCATTTTTTATTTATTTTTCAACATGCAGTTCTTTAGTCAGAATAAGAAGATACGTGTTTTTGCTTTTGGTTAGAAAAATTTTTGTAGTGGTGTATAAGTTGTTTTGTTTCCAAAGTGAAAATCGATGTTTTCAGTCAGTCGCAGGTATTTTTTTTTCAAGTGCTTTTATCTTTGTCAAATATTAACAAATTGGTAACAATATTTTATTGAAATGATTGTTATTGTTTTCGCTTTGACACAAAATAACAAGTTGTTGGCTATCTACCTACTGTTAACAAAAAACAAAGAGTTCAAAAAATATGAAAAATAAAAATAGCTCTTTGTGTTCTTTGTCTTCTGTTTTATAAGTGAAAAATCAATAAGAATAAGAAATAGACTTTCCGCAAATGTCAAAATAAAATATAAAGGTGCAGGTAAAAGCTTCGTTCATCAATTTTTAGGTTTCTCGCAAACGAGTTTCGCTTTTTAGCTTGGTAATCTAATAAATCTGTTCTCGTTCTCAAATTTGATTAAGCTCCATGATGTTAAAAAAAAAAAAAAAAAAAAAAAAAAAAAAAAAACAGTCGTATAAATTCAACTCGTATAAATCGTTCATTTCTATTGACCGTAAAGCTTCATTTGGTTGGATAATGGTGTACCTATGTTTCTAGCTTCTCATGCAATTTTTAATAACTTTTGATCCAGAATAAAGTCGCATATAATGGGCCGTGAACGCCGTAAAGAAGGGAAATTCAGAACCAACCTTGTTTGAAAAATTTTTCACATTTAGGTTTGACTGACGTGATAATTCATAATCATACAGTTAGCCGAAGTTTTAATTAAATTATAAGTAGATTGATTGTAAACTTGAACGAATGTAACGCATCCTCATTGAAATCATAAATCTATTTGGTGATCCCTAAAATTGCTACCATCAAAAAAAGCTGACTTTGAAAGTTAGAATCAGTAGGGGAAGTTGTTCAGAACAATGTTCGAAACTGACGTTCATTATTCCATCACCGAGAACGCTCCAACATTTATTTTCTCACATTTTTGAAGCGTTGTTTCAATGCATCGTAAATTCAGTCTAGGTGTTTTATTTCAAGGTTGCGATCATAATTCAAACTTCTTTTTTCCTTTCCAAAGCAGTCGCGTTTACGGCTTTTCTCCTCTTACCACAAGGGAAACACTGTTCGGCGCATTGTCCAGAACTGTCGACTTCATGCGATATAAAAGTCGAAATATGACCGGGGAATTTCATACGTATACTACCGAAAACGATTTCCGGATTCTCGAAGCATGTATGGACAAATTTCGCATGAAAAATATAATTTTGATTTCGTGTTTCTGTAGTACTCGTAATTTCTAAGTTATTTTACAATTAATGATTTGGAACTTTTTAAGATATTTCCAAAAAAAATGTACGTTAGTAATTGGGTCTAGGGTGGTTTAAAAAAAAAATGTTTGTAATATGGATAAGTTGAAGATTAAACATTATTCTTCAAATCGTCAAAGTTATGTCAGAAGCTTGAAAACTTAACAATAAATTTTGACAGAAGTGCATATTATATCAGTTTATGAAATCTTACACCACTACCTTATGATAAGCATACCCGAATATTTTCCATGGTTGTTGAATAATTGTTAAAGGCATTATATTATGCAGATATGATTCCAATGATTTTGGCAGTTTTTTGGAAATTTTTATTAGCTATGACAGGTCGTTAACTGTTTCAATAATTCATACCTTAATTTGACTAATTACAACAGTTTTTTTGGGAATCTTACTTATTACAATATTTTGACGGTTTTAATTAAGAAAAATTATTTCTGGCAACAGATTTTAAAAGTTTTGAAAGTTTTGACAGTATTCAGTTTATACGTATTTTGAAAGTTTTGGAAGTATTGACAGTGCCTTAGCTCACAACCATTTATTTAGTTTAACAAGATTTTACTATAACTGTCAAAATTTTCCAAATATTTTTCAAGGAAACTGTAAATCCTATAAAAAACTTACCACTATTGTCAAATCTGTGATAAATTGTCTCGAGAATAACATTTTATCAAAATCTGTTGATATATTTAAAACTTTAATGGGCTGCTTAAACACTTACCAGCTGTCAAAATAAGGGTCAAAACTATTGATGACTGCCAATACTGTACAAATCTATAACACATTGTTGAAAAACCAAAATTGATGGATAAAAGCTTATAAATTTTGCATTTTTGACTTTAAAATGATAGTATTTTCAGTATGATTGTAAAAAAGAAAAATTTTTTTAAATAATCGCTATAAGTTTTATGTTTGTGCTGTAATATTAAACTCTTTTCTACAATATTAAGTAATGTTGCTCTTGATTTCGGAAAAATTATCAGGAAATAAAAGAAAATCAAGTTTTTCAATCGCGTAGAAACACGATAAAAATTTAGCGTTTTTGAAACACATTTAACAGACGTGTAATTTTGAATCTTTATAATACGAAAAAAGATACATGTATTACGTGCAACGAAATCTGGCAAGTGAGTATTTTTACTTTTAAACAGAAACGTTTCTTTCATTAGTTCTTGTAAATTGTCTATAGCTACATTTTAAATTTGTAGTTATTCTGGAGGTTTTTTTCATACTGAACCTTTAGTGATTTGGTAACAAAATAAAAAAAATATGGCCAAAGACTCTTAAAGTAATAATAAATTCGTAACTTTTTTGTAACATGTTGATTTTAAATTCAAACAGGTACTTATTTTGATGAAAAAAAAAAAAAAAAAAAAAAAATAGCAACAACAAGCTGTTTAGCGGAATTCACAAGGCAGAAAATTTTGATGTTTTCAACAACATTTATGAAATACATCCGGCGTGATGTGTATTGCATATTGAATTTTAAATGTGTTTTCTTTGCGTACTTCCTGAGATAGATTGACATACGCATTCAATATTTATCAGAATCTATATGATAGAAAATGAGGTAAAAAAGGTACAATGTAATTATCAATTAATGAGTATAAGAATTTTAACCTCAAACTAGAGGGTGAGCAACCATCCGTTTTTTAAGAGACATATTTAAAATTTCGTCGAATTTGCGGAGCTTTTATCGAAATTCAAATCTCTGGCGATTCTGTGGTGATTTTATCAGATCTATCGGTCCGTTGAAAAAAAACCCTGATATCAAATGTCTTCAGATAAGAAAATTAAAATCTGCTTCTATCAGAGTCAAAATTGTGATTTCCTCCAACTGCATTTTTTAAAACATGAATAATTCCTCAATTCGACCAACTACTTATTATTCTAATGCATGACTATGAAATTAAAAATAAAGACATTTTGATACTCAGATATATCTGATGAGTTGTAGTTCAATTTTGGACTATCTTTTCGATGAAGATCTTTTTTGAAAGAAAAATGACTTCTTTTCAAAGTTTTGTTATTCATTTTATTTCGAATATAGTACATAATAGTGACCTTTGTCAACCTTACACAACAAGTTTTGAATAAGATGATAGATATTATTTTAAGACAATAAACTGATCATTTTTAAAAAATATTTTAACATGACGGCATGTTTGCTCCATCGTTATGAATGTTTCAATCAAAGTGTTCATTCATTTGAATGAAATATTCCTCTTTTCGTTATCATAAAAGTCTCAGATGTAATATTGGCATTTGCGATTCATGAAGGCTTCAAAATAGAAATAAAAAAATAGACTCATATAACTGCCGTAACTGTTTTCGTGTAAAAAAAGGCTTTTGAAATATACAGTACCAATGACAATTTATTCATTCAGGTCTTATGAAAAAAAATTGTTTAAGAAATGACCCAAATGATACAGAAAACCAAGCCAATAATTTATTACTGTGATTTTCTGAACAGTTCATTTTATCTCTACTGAGTGTCACTAAACTAAAAGTTTTCCGTGCATTCATCATTTTGAAAATTTCAATTCGGCACAGCATGTCTTCATGCATCGCATGAATAAACAAAAATTATCTGTGCAACCATTTTCAACGCAACGATAATCCGCTTGATCTTTAGTTTCACAGAAAACATCGTGTAAGAAATTTCGAATTTAGATAACATTCTGCAGGAAAGCAAATACGCGACTTCTGATAATCAATGGTTTGTGCTGAGGTGTACAAATAAAATGACACTTAGCCCTTATCTTGAGTAGTACAAGATACAGGTGCAGACAGTTCCCATTTGTGACTCTGAAGAAGAAAGAGGTATTATGGGAGAAGGCAAGGTCAGAAGTCTGGAAAAAATATGATCGCTTCTACGTCCGGTCCCTAACCGAATTTCAGCCACTAATATCGCAAAAGAAATAAATATGTCAAGGGCCGGTACGTAAGGGACAATGTTACCACTCTAGCCAAAGTTCTAGCCCTATTCTCGGGGCTCGCGTGAAGTGCCCTTTTCCTCGGTTTGCTACCGCTCCCCTTCTTCTCGAGTGTTCTCTACTTTGCGCTCTGAAACACTAGCCCTTCCTACACTCTCCAGTCCATTCACATGGCCGCCTCTTTCTTCGATTTCCCATCCCTCCAGAACAAGTTCCGACTCTTCCTTCTCTCACAGGGTTTCTTTTCCCCCCGTCGAATTTCGTCCACATCGCTCTTCATTAATTGCACCAATTACAATGTTCGTTCCGAACAATTAGTAACAAACAATTCGACGAGCACCGAGAATGCATGGTGGTCTTTGTGCTCTGAAACACGTCGGGGCTCTCAATCAGGATCCAATGACAAGCCGCTCGTAATTCGATTTGCAAAAATAAAATTCCTCGTCAGGATTTCGTTTGACGTATTAGCAATTTCTGCTGGTCCGATTTTTTTTGCGATTTTGGCTAATTTTGGAAAGACAGTTCATGTTCGAGTTTATGGTGCAAACTGTGAATGTTTTTGAAAAAATAACTGTGGGAAGGAATATTTTGAAATATGATGAGAAAAATTCTTTACTATTTTTCTGATGGTTTTGGTGTTTTAAGTAGTTTATTTTTTTATTTTTGATGTGGGTTCTTGCATCAAGAAATTTTTTTATCTAGAGGATTTCAGGTTATTATGTTTTGCAGTTGTGAAATGATGAAACTTTTATTTTTGTTCGTCGCATATTTTGTTCTTTTATGTTGGAGATACTTTTTTGTTTTTGAGTGATTTTGGGAAGACGACTCTTGTTGGAGTTTATGGTGCAAACTGTTAACGTTTGGATGAGAAAAATTCTTTATTGTTTTTCGTGGTTTTTTGTGTTCTGGGTAGTTTTTGTAGTTTTTCAGTGTTTTGCAGCTTGTAAATTATTTAACTTTTGTTTTCAGTGTGTTGTATTATTTTAATTTTTTTTGTAGTAGATCATATATAGATATCTTTTTTATAGTTATTCGAAGTTTCACAGATTTACGTCTCTTGTAGAAGTTATGTTTTTGTGTCACATTTCGGCAAGTTTTATGAAATTCGGTATTTTTGAAATACTTTTGAAATTTTTAGATTTCTGTAGAATTTTTTGTTTTTAAGTAAATCCTAATAAATATATCACATTTAATGTCGTGTTTTTCAGTACTTCATATATGTGTGTTATTTTTTAAGCTATATTGTTTATTTATGTGGTTGTCAGTACTTTTTGAAAGAAAACAGCTATGGATCTTGTCGTTATTAAATTGTACCTTTGTGTAACATTGTTGCCAAATTTTACATCTTTTGCATTTTGTATTGCCTTCTTGCACTTTGTTCTAGTTTTGAAGGTTGTTCGTGGTATAAAATGGTTATTAATATTTCGTGATTACTTTAAGGATGTATATTTTTACAATATTATTCTTGGTCATTTAAACTTCAGCTTCATTTTCTGAGATTATGATATTTTTTGTTGTTTTTTGTAGCCTTTTCAAATGTTCCAGCAGTTTTGTCTATTTCGCTGTTACTCAATTGTATCACAATTTTTCAAAATAATTTTGTTGTAATTTTCTTCTCAGTGTAACATGAACATAAATTTTTTATCATGCTTAGACTATGTTTCTTTGTTTTTTTGTAAGAATATTCTCTGAATCACATAATTTTTTCTTGATGTAGTATTGCAGTTGATTTTTTAGTTTGGTAATTTTTTGCTCAAGGTATGAAATATTGGAGCCACTTTTTGTTGATAATTTTTTCACTCTGTTTATCAGTTTTTGTATTTTTCAGGAATCTCTCCATAAGTCTTCTTTACTTAGGTTAAGAGCAATTAATGTCATATTTGTGCGAACATGAAGGAATAATTTATAAAAAACAAGAAAAAAGGAACAACAAAAAATCAATGGAAAATTAATTTGAGTTCATCAGTTTCTTCTTTCTAGTAGGTAATTTTTTCAAGAAAAAATTTTTTTCAACCTCCAAATTTTTTATCAATAATGTCATATAGTTTCACTGATGCTACTTTCAAAAATCCCGATCCTCGAAATATATTGCACAGGAAGTCTAATTGTTACTTTAGTTGAATTTCGTAACAGTAAATATGGCCATTCATAAATCTGCCACGCGAGTTATGCACGGGAATAAAATGAAGTTCACGATCCCGGGCGTGATTAATACAGTATTCGCACGTGTCAAATTTATATCGCGAAAAAAATATATCGTACTCGGTTCTCGTATTTTTTTTTTTTTGGCAACTATTATACAGGCTCGCTAATGTCATTTGATCAAGGCTGTGCGGCGCAGCGATTATAGGGGGAAGGAAAAGAAATGTGCTGAGATGATTTCTTTTTTTTTTCGTATGAAAAAGGGGGAGGAGAAGAGTTTTGGCGAGCGTAAATGATCGCGATCCAATGATACATTGCATAAAGAAAGGTCGAGAAGGGCCGAGGCGTGAGAGGTCGGTGTAATTACGTATGCTGCGGTGCTTTGTATGCAGGGCTGTATTTGAAATCGGCGTTTCTTATGACCCGAATCGTTTCACGCACAATATTGTAAGATCAGCTCACATTTTTATGGTCCATTGTGTATAAATTTTGAGATAAGATTATCATTCGAAAAAATCAATAGCCAAAAAACAATATCTTCAGACAATCGTCTCATTACATAGTTGTGAGTCATTTTTCATTGAACATAGTCAAATTGAATTAGTATGAATTAGTTTTTTATGTTTGGACCACAATGACTTATAGCAGATGAATTTTGTTATTGATTAATTTCTCAAATAACAACGATCGGGTAATTTTTTTGACTATCGAAACAGCCAAATATTGACTAGTGCAAGCTGCCACTATCAACACAGTGAAAGCATTTTTTTGTTAGGCGAATCAGTAGAACTCAACTATCAACACTTTGAGAAAGCGATATATTAAGATTCCTGAAGGTTCTGAGAAATTTCTAAAATACTACGGGAAATCTAAAAAAAACACTTTTTTTTGCAAAATCTATTAAATACACGGAGTTATGAAAATATATAAAAAATTCAAATTCTGAGACATTGAACTGTCGAAATTTATGTAGTGATCCATAGAAATACAAGATATATATAAAAACACTGGGAAATTCTACAGAACTCTGAAGATATTTAAAAGAAAAAAAAAAATTTTTAAATATGGGCGGTGTATAAAATACTCTAATTTTATGCGAGTATGATTATCTCGAAAATCTAAAAAAGTTATCAAAGTTCTGAATGTTAGTTGGAGAGTGAAAAAAAAACTATAATAAAATTAATAAAATACAATAAAGTCATTGCTACTGTAACAATGCTAAAAAATATAAGAAATAGTAAAAAAACCAGAAATCTATTAAATACTTGGTATCTAAGGAGAAATCGTTTTCTGAAAAATTTTTTGAGACACATAAAATCCATTGAACTTTCAATTTCATACCATCAAATTCTATGAAATCATTCAGTTTTTAATGAAAAGACTAAGTGTTTAATAATAATACAATAAAGTTACTGTTACTGTAATAATACTAAAAAATATAAGAAATAGTAAAAAAACCAGAAATCTATTAAATACTTGGTATCTAAGGAGAAATCGTTTTCTGAAAAATTTTTTGAGACACATAAAATCCATTGAACTTTCAATTTCATACCATCAAATTCTATGAAATCATTCAGTTTTTAATGAAAAGACTAAGTGTTTATTAATAATACAATAAAGTCATTGTTACTGTAATAATACTAAAAAATATAAGAAATAGTAAAAAAACCAGAAATCTATTAAATACTTGGTATTTAAGGAGAAATCGTTTTCTGAAAAATTTTTTGAGACACATAAAATCCATTGAACTTTCAATTTCATACCATCAAATTCTATGAAATCATTCAGTTTTTAATGAAAAGACTAAGTGTTTATTAATAATACAATAAAGTCATTGTTACTGTAATAATACTAAAAAATATAAGAAATAGTAAAAAAACTAGAAATCTATTAAATACTTGGTATCTAAGGAGAAATCGTTTTCTGAAAAATTTTTTGAGACACATAAAATCCATTGAACTTTAAATAACATACCATAAAATTCTATGAAATCATTCAGTTTTCAATTAAAAGACTAGGTGTTTAATAATAATACAATAAAATAAATTATAAAACAAAAATAAAAATAAAAATATAAAAAAAGATAAAAATACAACAATACAAAAGTCCTCTAAATTTCATAAAAAGTTCAAAAAACGCCTCAATGTACTAACGGTCTGTAAAATACCATATATAGATGTATTTATAGTTTTATTAAAAATCTATAAAAATGCCGATAATCCATAGAACTATGAATTTCAGAAAATCAAATTTGAGACATTTTAGATATCCGTTATGTTGGTATTATTTTTGACAATTTTTATAGACATAGTCAGTTTTTCCGACCCAAAAAGTATAGCGCCAATATAACTGAAGCAGAATCTTGTTTTGCCTATTTTATTACATGTATTTTATAGAGTAGTTTAGTCAAAGAATGAATAATTCAACTGAAATATTATTTAGGACAAACTGAAACCAAGCAATGGTTAAATGGTGTGTAAAAAAGACCCTCGAAAGAAAATATAAAAATTAGTATTTTGGGATTAGTTTAAATCTTTTTTTTTACACGCAGTCAGTTTTTCCGACCCAGAAGAGTATGGCACCAATATAACTCAAGCAGCATCTTGTTCTGTCTATTTCACTAGATGTATTCCATCAAATACTTTAGTCGAAAAGTAAAAAATTCTACGGGATTATTGTCTAGGACAAACTAAATCTAAGCAATGACGTGTAAAAAAGATTCTCGAAATAAAATATCAAAAATTAGCACTCGAAGAAAACTATAAAATCCTTTGCAATGTGTAGATAATAAAGAAATTCAAAAATACTGTTCTTTCAAATGTTAAACAAAAACCTAACAAACTATTGGAAATCAATCGCACTTTGAATTCTGGAATATCTAATTTCGAAATCTGCAGAGCAATCCATGAATATTCGATTAATCTAATGAATTGCTGAAAGTTTTACAGACATGGTCAATTAATTTGAAAAAAAAAAAATAAATAAATAAATTGTTCCAAATAACTATTTTGAATCGTTAACTCATGTTCATTCATTAGTTGAAAGAACTGTTTCAAGAAACTAAGTGTTGAGTTATTGGAAAAGATGGAACAATATTTGATGATTATAGTTTTTTGATGCACTTATTTTCGATTATTTACCAGAAACTGTATTTAACCATTGCAAATCGGTCGAATTTAATTATATAAGAATGCATGATCAAAACTGACCATGCGATTCGAAGACTAAATATTGACTATAAATTAGTAAAAATTACTGTTTGAAAACGCATATCTTCAAAATTTGATTTACTGAAAATGATTATTAAAAATTATGATGTTTTAATTTTTAAATTTGGTAGATTTCATCATTGTGAACAGAAAAGGTTTTTTTATTAGATTAAATAGGTATTTTTGCTGATTACAGATAATCGTTTTTACACCAGACGATCTCGTGAAATTCGATTGATAAATAGTATGAAATAGTTATTTAAGATCAAGAAAGTGAAGGTAATTTGATCCACATCAAAATAATTATTTAAAATAACTATTCAAAACAATTAATAAAAATTGCTCAATTATGATTGAACAATTTTGGAAAAGACATGAATTTGATATGATTGTAACATTTATGATAAGTTTTTGGTACTATTTTAGGTCGAATTAATGAAAAATCACTCATCTTTAAATATGAATGTTCAACTGACTATAAATCAATTCGCACTTGTTACTACTGATTTTCACTATTTTTTCTTCATTACTTAACCTCACTTATTAGAAAAAAACAATTATCACAGTAAAAAAAAATACTTCTTATTAGTAGAAAATCACTGATTTATTAGTTCGATTTCAATAATTATTGCACATCTAATACCCTTCATGTATAAAACAAAGTGTCCGACAAATTTGAGACTTTTCTCTAATTATTATTTGTAATTTTCTACTTATTCAATGTAAGTGATTGATGATCTTCATTTCTCGTATAGAATTTAGTGAAAGTTTTGATATGACACTCATTCGATATGATTGTTCTTGAATTGGAATAATCGCGAAAATTTTGATACATTGAAAAATTTCGTGATTTCAGGTATTTTATTTCGACAATCACGCACGCACGTGAGCAAGCCCGAAGGAGGCAGAACGAAGCAGCGGTGAAGCGAAGCTGCAAAATTACGGAGGGCGAAGAGGGCGAATGGGAAAAAGAAGTGTAAGGAAATGGAGGGCCGATCTGGAAGGGAAGGGGTACTAAAAGCGAGCCCGTGTAAAAAGGGGGAAGAGGCAGAGGTAGAAAAGGTGGGGCATAAAGGTAAAAGGGAGTCACGGCGTTTCGCTTTACCTTGTAATTTATCCACCGCGGCCCTCGGGCTATCTATCTCGTGGCATAACTCTCCTCCAGATCCCGAAAATGTCATTTTTGATCATACGAAGGGGCCAAAGAAAACAGAAAAAGAAAAGCAAGACCAAGTCATATCACGTGTCCACCAATGAAATGCTTCATTGAAAAAGTCGTGTTATTAATTGCACGTGAATGTAATTTTCGAAAAATTCGCTTCGCTTCGGTCTGATTTTACGTGTCCGGAAATAACGCTCGCGTTTTATTTTATGATGCCCATAAACAAACGAGTACAAGTTTTTCTGGGTTTTATGGGTGACACCGAAGCGAAAAATATGCTTTTATTTGCAGTATATAGGTAGGCTTGTTGGAGAATATTACTGAAATTATTGTGCGATACAGAAGGATTTTGATATCGTCTACAAGATGTTTTTTGTATTCCATTACTTTGTTTTATTTTTATGTGTGTAGCAGTTTTTGGTGATAGTAAATTCATGACGTCAAAGTATTCTGATACGATACGAAAATTTTTTTATAAGTTATATACGTTTGTGCTTTGGCGCTTCTGCAGATTTGGGAGATTCGGGACTTTTGGAGCCTATACCTTTAATAAAAATTTTTTTGCACATGTGTGAACAGTAAAGTGAAGCAAAAGAATTCTCTTTTTGGTGTATATATTCGTTAACTCTTTTTATAGTATATGATATAAACGATTTAATGATGATTCAATTATATAAAAAGTCACGTATAAATTAAGTGATTACCGTCTGCTATCAAGTTTCAAAATAACTTATACATCAACTGCTCATTATCTTCATATTCTTCAAAACGATTCAAGATATTTTTACTATGAATTTTCGAAATTCCCAAATAATTTGTTTGAAATACCTCAGATTATCCTTTCTTTGGATGCATCCACACTCAACAGTTTTTAATCTGATCTACCGATCAATTTCTCCACGTTCACATTTGTAGGATCCAACCTTCAACCTCGAAGAGAAAACGTATCCAAAAATTACATTTAACACGATACGCGTTAATTCAGTTGGCCCAAAATGGAAAAAAAGGAAGAGGAAAAGTCGCAACGAGCTTTTACCTCCCGGCATGTTACGTACGTACGTTAATGCGATTAAAAAGCGAGCTAATGCGAGAGCAGTCGTACGCGCCAAGCCAATTCCGGAGATAATCGAATAACGCGTAATTGTAACTAGCTTTACGGGAAAGTTGAAAATATACTTTCGACGACTTGATTTTCATTTTGGCCGAAGCGACGGAGCGAAAGGCGCTCGTTGCCAATCTCATTGTCGAAATCCGTGAAGCCCAGTAGAAAATGAATTACGTTTGCGGACGGTGTTTCGGCCACTATGTAGAACCAACTTTGACCGCGACTCTTCGCCCGGTTCAGGCTGTAATTGAAAGTGTATTTTATACGGTGGGCTTTGCTTCGGAAGTCCGTACTTAGCGCCAAACTTAATCGCCCGAAGTGGCTTAATGTTTTGGTTTATCATTTTCATTGTTCAGTAGTGTGATAATGGACGAAAAAAAGAAGAGTTTTATATCTGAGTTTGAAAACCTTGGTTATAAGATGGTTAATAAAAGTGAAAAACAGCGGAGGAAGGTTTGGTACATTTTTCAAATGTTATTCGATAATGAGCAGAATTCAAGATTTTAGGACCAAATTTAAAAAAATGATCCAATTCACAACTTATAGAATGGATATTTCAACTATTTTAGTAGTTACAGTTATTAGGTTTTTGTTATCAGATGCATTATAGTTGATCCTGTATGAAAAAAATCAGAGAGTGCAGGCACTCGTCCTAGGATGTGTACACTGTAAAGAAATACGGAAATTTTCTATAGGTACCATGGTACTGCAAATTTACTATTTTTTCATGTTTCATATTCTTAAATAGGAAAATTTCAAAAAAATATGGAATATCAGTAACAGTGACTGGAAAATTCCAACTGCCTATGGTAAAATGAAAATTATAGCAAAATTTCACCACAAGGTAATGGGTAATGACTTTCGGTATCGGTACAGTAAAATTACCACAGGTTTTTTTCGAGTGTAAACATCGTACACCGATTTCTCAAGTCGTTATAATACTTTGCTTTTTGGTTAAATTTTGAATGAATAGAGGTCATTTAGCAAATTCATCTCAAAAAAAAGTCTTGGTTAAAAAAAAAATACGTGTGACTTTCATAGCCTTGTATCAATAAATATTTTTGATCTTTTGTCAAAAACTATAGCAAGATGGTGAACATACTCACTGCCATTACAATAAATTACGTCTGTATAAAATTTCGTTACACAAACTTTTTTTTTACAGAATATTAAAGATTACATTTTATCATACAGAAGATTAAATATTGAATATTGAATTTCTTTCGATGCACAATTGAATATTGAATTTTGTTATCTACAATATTGAATATTCGATTTTATTATATGGACTATTGAAAATTGCATTTTGTTATACAGAATTCTTGTATTCAATTTTTGATAAGTTTATTGCAGTGTTCAAATATAAAAATATGAATTAAATGCAAGGCTGTGCATTTCATTCATATTTGTGTAATTTTTAGTATAAAAACAAAACTCTTCTAATCTTTTATAGTTCCTGATGGGGGCTGAATAAATAGCCGAAAGCTCGGAAATTTAATTCAAATGGTGATTGATTAAAACTCAAAAACTATATAAAAAAACATTGACTCTATAAAATCGATCATATTGGGGAACAAGATTTTTTTTTTGACAGTACAGATTCTTTTTCAGTACACTTCAAAACTTTCCCCTTCGACACTGCAGATTTTCGTTTCGATCACCCATTGTATTAAAGTAAAAGAAAAAAAAACACACAGAGAGTGCACACTGTGTTTTTTTGACTATTCTTAATTCAAGTACATTATGGTACTCTATTTTTTGTATTGTTTGTTTTGATATATTTATGGCTATCGTACTTTATTTATTAAATAATATATATATATATATATATATATATATATATATATATATATATATATATATATATATATATATGTATAATTGTTATTTTTATTGTATGAATTTATGAATATAATTATTTATATATGTATACATGTATTTGTGCTTGTTAATACTTATATATATAAGGGAACTGGGCCCTCTTGTGTGCTATGAGCATCTACCACCATTTGGTTTTTTTATCTTAATAATTTTGTATATATTCTGATGAATTTTTCTTTTACTTTTTTTTTCTAGTAAATATATTGTTTTGTATATATAATGTAGATATTATACATAAATTATTGTACAGTAAATATTATATTATATGAACATATTACATTTATATTATTATGTCTATTAAAATTATAGTGTACCTATGTATAATTATCAGATTTATTTAGATTATGTATGTACTTATGTATAGTATATAATGGAATTTTTAAAATTCCATGACGAAAAATTATGTATATTCATTTGCATGGTTCTTGATTATTCAATCAAAGGTTTTTGTTAAATATTTTCGCAGTTGTACCCTTGGAATTGATGAAAAATTAAGCATCCAAAGACCTAAATACAACTGTATGCAATTTAGCTTACATCAATCAACGCATATTTTAATGACAAACCGTCTTTTTTCCTTCAACTACTTTGCAGATAGTTCAAATACCAATTTTTCCTGTCTGCATAATTCAAAAAAAAAAGCTGAACACAGCTTCAAAACAGGATACGATTACCCTCGGTATCCTCAATGACTCGAGTACTTTTCTGGTATCTAGAAATCGCCTCAACATACTCGCATTTGCCACTAATCCCTTTAGCATCGACGCGAATATTATATATCGCAAACGCCCGTATCATTTATCCGCCCGGCTCGTTTTACGGAGTCGTGAGGGCCGTTCATAATTGCCGGGGCTGATATTAATTTAGTAGCTCGTTCATATCGAAAGTAATATCAAATTCCCTGGTCAGGAAAAGTCTAATGGAAGTCGATTCGCAGTGAGTTACTGCCTTTAATTTCACGATAATAGGAACTTCCGCAACTCGGCGAGCTTTTCAGCTTTTCGAGCTTCGCGAGGAGCTTGCGAGAGTCGTTTTCGATCCCGATACCGGATCATTGTTCATCATGGAAAGTCATGGAGAAGAATAAATAAAATTGTTAAATTAGAAAGTGTGACATCCATTATTCAGATTGATTCCAAAGTACAGCGATTTCGACGGAAATATAGTTACAAGAGAGAAAATTTAAAATATTTTTTATTTCGGATTTTAAATGTTATACAACTTTTGGAATCCAGAGTTGCACACTATTCATGTTGGTAAATAATGGTATTCGATTTTTGTGATTTTCAATTGGTGACTGGGGTTTCAATTTTGTTTACTAATACTTTTTGTATTTACACCACTCTCAGGATTAACTGATATTGAGTAATATGGGTCTCTATACAGCTTTCTGAAATTCGATGCTCTATGAATCAAACTTCTAAAAAAATTGATATATTTATATTCCATATATTCCATATATATTTTTATTCCATATATTCATATGGTATATTATTTGTCAAATTTTGTACTATTTTCAGGTATTTTTATATTATTTTAATATTTCTATGAATAACTCAATAGATTTTTAGGAATTGATGATACAGTATTAAAACTTTCAAAGATTTTCAAAATTTGAATTAATTTTTCAGACGAAAGTTTCTTTTATGCAGATTTTAAATACTTTTATTTCATATTTTTTTATTTATTTTACAATCAAAAGTATGTTTAATCGTACGAATTCTATAAATTGAATTTGTTATATTTTAATTGTCTTTTATATGAATTTATTTAATAATTTCCAAAATTATATCTGTGGCTTACCGCCATAACAGAGAAAGTCACTTATGCCATAAGGCTCATTTTAAATAATATTCTGATGACATTTTGAACGTTATGAGATGTGTGACTTTCTCTGTTATGGCGGGAAGCCACAGATATATAATTATTGTATTCAATTGATAAACATGCTCCAAGACAGAAAGTTTGATAAATTTCTGAGAAAATTGTATGTCCATAATTTTTATGCATTGAAAGATTTCTATTTAACTTGTAGTCAAGTAAACTGGTAAGCTAATAAACTTGTAAGCTAGTGAACAAGTAAGCTAGTAAACTAGTGAATTACTGAAATCGTAAAAAAGTGAAATAGTGAATAAGTGAAAAAGAAAAATAGTGAATTAGCAAACTCGTTAAGAAGGAAATTAGTTAATTAGTCAACAAGTAAACTTATCAAATTTGTAAAAGTAAACTTATAAACTAGTAAGCTCGTAAACTAGTAAGCTAGTTAAATAAAAAACAAATAAGTTACTAAACTACTGAGGTACTTAAATAAAAAACTAGTGAGCTAGTAAACTAGTTAGCTAGTAAACTAGTAAACGAGTAAATTATTAAGCTAGTCAACTAGTAAGCTAGTAAACTTCTTTTTTACATTTATCTAGTATAATACACGAAATCCTGGATAATTCCTAAGTATTTTTATAGATTACTTATATTTTTGTAGATTGCTAGAGAGACTCAAAAAACTCGACGCTTTAAAATGCGAATTTCGGTCTATTCTCAGTTATTTCAAGAATAAATGATAAAACCACATTCATATACATTTTTCATGTTTTGTATTCTTATTCCGTTTCTGTATTTTTGAAATATTTAAAAGATCATGTCACATTTTCTAGAATTTTTATAGATTAGTAGTATATTTATTATTTGATGCTCCAAAATCCCAAAATTTATAGATCGTAGAGACATTTGTCGAGATTTTTTAGAAAACAATTTTTTTCATAGAATTTAATTGATTTCATTATTATTTTGGGGTTTGTATGAATCGAAAGATTTTCAATACTTTCAAATGGATTTTTTATAGATTACTAGCATTTGATGATCTAAGATTCAATGTTTTGTAAATTTTTAGCATTTTTGTAGATTTTAATTTTCTTGATTATTTATTCACTTAGCTGGAACAACGTTTCTGATTTACATTTTCCACGTTATCCTACGTTTTGAAAATTTTTACTTTTTTATTAATTATATACTGCTAAAGTTTTCACGCATTTTTTTGTAACTTAAATTTTCATTGTTTATCGATCTAACCTTTTCATTTTTATATGAAATATTGATCGATTTTATCAGAATTTCGGGAGAGGTTTGAACCCCCAAAACCCCCATCTGCCTACGCGCCTGTTTCCATCCCTTCATATACTGGAAGGTATTTTTCAGTTTTTTTTTTTTTGTAAATTTTTGCATGTTTCAAGGTTCGACACCGGGATGCAACATTTAGTTTGTACCGGACGAAATCGCGCTGGGAGCTGTTCACTTCGCGGTAGATGTATTTGGATCGTAAAACTTGCCAGGGCATGGAATTTAAGAATCCACCCAAGTAAAGTGGGTCATTTCTCATAGCGCTCGGCCGAGGAAGTCTGGAAATGTTCTTGTATCTATCTTGGACTTTCTTCCACTTTCCGCTTTTAAGATCTTTTCGTTAAACTCGCGCGCTCTCTTCACTTCCACGATTCTTATATTCGCTTCACGAAAGTTGCCCGGGTTAACTGACGAAATATGTTTGCCGGGCTGACGTTTGAACGTAAATTACGCGCCGTGGGGCGAAAGTCGCGAGATAAATGTTTCGCGAATTACAGAACTAATATGATAAGTCTCGGACACTCGTAGGTGCCACCTTAATTTTTGGCCCGACTTTTCGTTTACTTGTTTAGCAAGGGAAACTTTTCGAATGCACTTTGTTTTCAGTAATTTGTTAATTAGGAAGTAGGTAGATCAGGGGCGTAGGCAGACAAAATTTTCGGGAGAGGTTTTTCTGAAAAATATTTGTCCTTCGGGATTTCATAATTTTGAATCTTTGACAAGTGTGACAAGAGAGAGGTTTTGAAATATCTTACATTTCAGACTTTGACAGTTATACAACTCTCGGGATCCAGAGTTGTACATTTTTCATGTTCGTAAATAATGGAATTCAATGTTTGTAATTTTCAATTCTGTGGCTTCCCGCCATAACAGACAAAGTCACACATGCCATAACGTTTAAAATTTCATCAGAATATCATGTAAAATGAGCCTCGTGGCAGAAGTAACTTTGTCTGTTATGGCGGGAAGCCACAGAATTAGTAACTGAGGTTTCAGTTTGTTTTACTAATACTTTTTGTATCTATGCCACTTCAAGGGTTATCTGATATTAAGTAATATGGGTTTCTATAGGGTTTTCTTGAATTCGATGCTCGAGGAGTCAAACTTAAAAAAAATTCATATATTTGAATTGATATTGAAGCAAATTTCAACCACACAGATGAAAGGTACATCATAAATTTATAATTTTTTCGTATAGTGTAGTATTCAACAATTTTTGCAGTATTTTCTGTTATGATTTGGGAAATTTAAATTGATTTTTCAGACGACAGTTCCTTTTATGAATATGTTCAATACTTTTATTTTATATTTTTTTTTATTTCTACAATTAAAAGAATGTTTAATTGTATAAATTGTAAATATTAAATTGGATGTACTTTTATTCTTTTATGTATAAATTTCTGGAATAATTTCTGAAATTATAGGTATATAATTTTTGTATTCTAAAAATAAACATGCTCCAGGACAGAAAGTTTTATGAATTTCTAAGAAAATCATATCTACATAATTTTTATGTATAGACAGATTTCTAGAAAACTAGTAAACTATTAAACTAGGGAGCTAGTAATCTACTTAACTAGTGTACAAGCAACCTAAAAAAATAGTAAAGTACGGAAATTATAAAATATTAATATACCAAACAAGTGAAAAAGTCGAATAGTAAACTAGCAAACTTGTTAACAAATAAATTAGTTGATTAGTAAACTAGTAAACTTGTCAAATTTGTAGTAGTAAACTGGTAAACTAGTAAGCTAGTAAACTAGTAAGCTAGTTAAATAAATACTAGTTAGATAATAAAATGGTAATGTAGTAAGCTAGTGAACTAGTAATTCGTTAAAAAGTATATTAGTAAACTAGTAAACTGGTATATGCAAGTAAAATAGTAAACTTGCAAATTGGTAAGCTAGTAAATTAATAAGCTAGTTAATTATTAGACAAGAAAACTGGTAAACAAGTAGGCTTATAAACTAATAAACAAGTTAACTAATAAACAAGTGAGCTAGTAAGCTATAGTAAACTTATTTTTCACATTTTTTTTAGTATTATACTTATATACCAAACCCTGGAGGATTTCTAAGTATTTTCATAGATTACTTATATTTTCGTAGATAGGTAGAGGGATTTGAAAAATTCGATGTTTCAAAATGAAAATTTCGAATTTTATCAGTGGTTTTAAGAATTATTGATATAATCACTTACATATAGATTTTTCATGTTTTATATCAATTTTTTTTTTTTCGTATTGTTGAAATATTCAAAAGATTTTGTTACGTTTTCAAGAATTTTAGTGCATTTAGGATTTAATGCTCTAGAATCCCAAAATTTATAGATGGTAGGGGCATTTGTCGACATTTTTCAGAAAACAGTTTTTCTATTGAATTAAATTATTTTCATTTGTCCTTTTAGAGTTTGCATGAATCGAAAGATTTTTAATACTTTTATTTTGATTTTATGTAGATCTCTAGGATTCGATAACCTAGGATTTAAAGTTTTGTAAATTTTTGGCTTTTCGTAAATTTTCATTTTTCTTGATTATTCACTGGGTTGCAACACATTTTCTGGTATATATTTTCCACGTTATCCTACGTTTAGATAATTTTCCCTTTTGTATTAAATATATACCGCTAACGTTTTCATACATTTATTTGTAACCCATATTTTTATTGTTTATCGATGTAACTTTTTTCAATTTTACATGAAATATTGATTTATACTATCTGAATTTCGGAAAAGGGTTTGAATCACCGAAACCCCCCTCTACCTACGCGCCTGAGGTAGATGAAGTTGAATGAGAAGAGAAAGAATTAGAGTCAATTGATTTTTTCGAGAAAAATTACTTCTAAATGTCAGTTTAGATTTAAGAGTAATTAAAAAAATCTTCTTGAACTTAGGAGGATACATTTTTCTCGAAGCAAATCTGATTGGCAATTTCATTTTGAAATTGTTCCATTGCAAACCTTGGTTTAAATTTCTTGTTTCAAAAATCAAGTGAAAAAATTATTTGCAGATGACCAATAAAATTGCATTTCATTCCGTAATAGTTAAATCGTCCATCAGCACGACACTTGAGCATAAAAACATAACTACGCTTCATCCAACTCCCCCTGCGGCAGATCAATGATTCGAGTGAGACGCAGTTTTCGACGAGTGCGTGACCAATCTTGGATTAAAAAAACGCGTCCATATTGGAACCCAGCGACATGTATTAAGATGTCCCTGGGCCCGGTGACGAGGAATATGCTCGATTGGCGCCGGGGGATGTGAGAATGATTAGGGCGAAATGTTCGCGAAACGACATATGTTATTTCCCTAGCTATCGAATTTTTCACACATGTGTCACTAAGGCTTGGCGTGGGTGACGGACCAGCGCATATGCTGCCTTGTTCTTGTGTATTAATAAAAGTCGTGTCGTGTTCGAGCTTGTCTAATTATCAATCACATGGATTTTGAGTCTTAGAACAAAATGATTTTATTAACAAACAGACGTTTTCAAGATTTTTGATTCAAAAGGAAAGAATATCGGTGTTTTGGAATCTAGTTGCATTAGGGTGTCACTTATTTTGGCGATGTCGGAATTTTTTTCATTCCAGGGATTGAAATCAATCAAGATACAAAAAAAATTTTCCATGTAAAGTTTGAAGCAAACTGGACATGATTAATACGTGTCACAAAACGACTGATATTTTAAATGGGATTTACATGTAGTTTTTCATACATTTTTTTTCAAAAATTCATAACTTGTGCAAAACTTATAATAAATATTTGAAACTTGACATAGTTTGACTGTGTAATATAATGTTCAAGACCTAATTTTTATGGATTTTTCTATCGCTGTTATATATGTTTTAGGAGCACCGAGAAAGTACATGTTTGCCTTTGCCATTTACATGTTTGTAAAACATAGATGACAGCGATAGGAAATAAGGAAAATTTGTTCTTGAATGTTACATCAGACACTCGAAGTGTGTCAAGTTTCAAACATTTATCATAATTTTTGCACAAGATATAAATTTTTGAATAAAATGTAGGAAGAAGTACACGTAGATCCCATTTTAAATATCAGTCGTTTTGTACCAATTTGCTTTGAACTTTCCAAAATTTTTTTTTTTTCATATCTTTATTGATTGAAAGCCCCGAAGTGGGGAAAATTCCGACATCGCCAAAATAAGTGACACTCTAAGCTGCATAGAACCTGAAATCTATGGTACAAATTTTCAAATCCTCGATTTGAAGTCGTTAGTAGCAACTACAGGGGGGAAAGAAAGGGAGCTTCTCGAAATCTTGATCGTTCAATTTTCTAATCAAGAGTCAACTTTACAGTAAAAATCCAAATGTGTTGACAATGAAACTTGGTGTAAATATCTATCACTTTTTATTTTGAAAGTCAACATTTTTCTCGTTTTAGACAAATTTGAATAAATACAGAATTTTGAACTACTATTGATGTTTTTACTGCACAATAATTTAAAATGTTACACTGCGAAAAATCAGAAATTAAAATTGCTACATATCAAGCTTGCGACTTTTTAGTGCTAGATGTTAAATTTTAATAAAATTAGACTTTGGAGCAGTTTGTTTTCATAAAAAAATTTCAAGTAAGAAAGTAGATATTGGTGTTGGAGTTTGGTTTTTAAACAATGGAAGAATGAGTTCACAGTATGTGAACATGTAAAATACCTAATTTTCTATACTTTCAAATTACCCCTTCATTCAATTGCGCATTACGTACACTGTACTTCATTTATATTTCATTACATTATATTATATAGATATATTGTGTTAAGATATATTGTTTTCATTGTAAAACATTGCATGAGTTGATTTGAAATTTTACAATTTAGATACTTGATAATTATAATGATATATCCGTAGTATTTTGATAGTAACAAATCAATTATATCTTCAAATCATAATTTAGAGTAATAAATAATAGTTATATTTGTTGTCTAGCATTATACATATATTTAAGCATAATATATATTATTCTAAATCAAAAAGAGTTTTTTTTTTAAGGATAATAAATTAGAGTAATTTTAAATTAGGTTTAATTGTCATACAGAAAAACAGTCAAATGTGTACTCAAATTTGGAGAATTGAATGTTTTCAACTCTACAATTTTAGTTATTGAAGATGAAATCTGGACATGAGGAGTTTATAAGTTCAATTTTTGACAGGTAGAAATAAAAAAAAAAAATTTCGAAAATTAGAGATATAAAAGGTGAAAAAACAAACCTGTAAATCTGAAAAATTCAATCTTCTATACCTTAAAAGTTATTCAGTATGTCATCCTATAATTTTGACAGTAAAAATAGTAAAAAAACTTTTTATTGAATAAAGACAAGATTTTAACAGTTAAAATGAAACTACGTCTAGAATCATAGTTAGACCTAGAAATCTGAAGAACTAATATTACTAACTTAGCATTCGTTTTGAGTATTTGTAAGTCTTGAAAGTTACAATGTTGGTCGAAAAAACTGCAATGAATTCATGTTTCAATGAAGCTGTTTTATTTGAGAAAATCACTACTCCTACTTATAATAGTCGAACCTGGTGTTTTGCTGTATATTCTATTACTATTAAAAAAATAATAATTCAACTGAAAAATTATCTAATGACAAAATACTTTTCTTAAAAGCATAGTATCTACCCGTAATGTTTTGAAAGTGAACATCTGAAACCTTGAAACATTAAATTGTGATACCTCAAATTTGGAATCTGTAAGAATAAAGAAATAATAAATATAGTATTCATAGGTAGCAATTCAACTATGCAATTATTCAAATTTCCCAAGTTGAGAAACAACTGTTTTTGGAAAAAATAATATCAATAATTTATATTGACATTATTCCTTCACAAGGTTATTATTGCTTATTTCGTATGCATTGATATAACCATACAATTCGAATTCCTCCAGAATGTTCTCCAGCCATTATTCGACTGAATCTTTGATCTAAATAGAAAGGGTAGCCCGGAATACTACCCTCTCCTGATGCAATCACCGCTTATTCATATCTATTACTCGTATATTGTACCGTGGGTACTGAGAAATTCTATTCTTCAACATCGACGTTACACTTCATCAGGAACTTCACCATCTAGAGTAGGGAAGAAGAGCACGATTTTTCATCTGACTCCGATGATATTCGCGATTTCGAATTTTGCATTTAAATTACCCAACGCATCCTCGGAGAATACATTGATAAATTCGAAGACGAATACTGTGCAGAATAGTCCATGCACGAAATCTGAGCGAGATTTGGCAAGAAGCGCGTTAAAAGGGCTCTCACGTTCGATCTATTGGGAAAGAAACGACGGGCGTCAATTCCAACGCGAGGCGAATAGCCAAGCACGTATATGTATTCCTTTCCTTCCAGTTGACACAAAAGTTACTAGAAATGGAATTTTTCTGGAAGGTTGGGTAGAAGGTCATGTATGGTATTCAAAAATTATGGATTTCTCTTATTCTTTAAAAAAAAGTATAAATTTCTGAATAAAGATGTTGCTGTATTTGATCATTGCTAATTATATTTCCTTCATCTCTTTACGATAGCAACGTTCATTCACGCAGCTCAAACAGAATCATCAAAGTATTCATATTTGTCAAGGAATAACTTGGTTTCAGATCAAAGCTTCATTGGCAAAAGAAGAAGTTACCGAAAGGCAAAAGCCGAACAAGTTTAATTTAGTTGGGACACCAGACAACGCGCTCGGCACATTCGACGGAGCAAGAAAACATGGGAACGCCCGGACTTTGATGGCTTTGAAATCCAATCTCGAATAACTGTGTGAAAATCGATTAGGAAGTTTATCTCAGTTTCCGCGTACGAAAAGGTTGCCTCAAATTTCTTGTGAATGCGACTGCCGATGAATCGATTATACTTCTAGCTAATTTTCGGCTGACAAGTTTCATTCTCTGCAAGAGGTTAAAAAACGTGCTCATCAAAACTTTTCAGTTTCCTGGGAAGCAATTGAATTCATAAGTTACATCTTTCTTTGCAGATTTTTACTCGTTCATTTATTTTATTTTTCTAATAACTATTTCTCCAGGCGAACGAATATCCAGTATTCTTTGTAGGAGAAAAGCCATCTGCTCAGCCAATAGTACACCGAATTCAACATGTGCAGTTTATTGTCCTTAGACCGCGAATACCACGCGTTATTTGTTGCGAGACAAATGATCGAAGCCCTAAGGGCCGGGTACCTCCTCATACGAGGGTTGGAAAGTGGCGCATTTTCTTGCTCACGAACCACTCGCGTCGAAAAATTCGAGCCCCAATAGATCTAAGGCTCTTGAAAATGTCGAGGTTACGTTAGATTGGCTGAATCACGTGTTTTATCGACCGTTTCTGCCATTTGATGCTTCCCCAGTCTCTAAATTTCTTCAAGAAAATAAATAATAGATTAGCTCGAAAACAAAAAATATCCGAATTTATCGGAAACAACTTTCACGGATGTAATAAAATATTCTTCGTCAGGTAATTGACGATTAAAAACCAACCACTATAAAAAAAGAAGGTTTTATCCGTTGCGTCAGGTGAAACTGACGCTCTCGTTCACCCCGGGGTCAGAGGCAAAAAACCTACGGTCGAGAATATAACCGAGGAAAAAGCAAGGTAGCGGAGATTCGTTGAAGAATCGGATTTTATCTATCGGAGCTTCAGTTTACACATGCAAACGAGAGGAGAATCAATTTCGTTAATTAGGATTCTCTCTCATTGCTTTTCTCTTGTGATTTTGCTCCTTTTCAATTCCCCCCTCATCCGCGTCTATGTTGACTCTGCAGCCCGGTTTTTGTGCCTCATCTTTGATCCTTCCCCCCATTTTCTCTCTCATTCCCCGCGGCCATTTCCTACATTTTCAAAAATATTTTTGCGATGTCAATGACATTCTTCTGAAGTAGGTCTTTTGATCCCTTTTTCTCCGCGAATCTCGTTGTTTCGCAGAGCAGATCTTAATTCAATGTCGAGGTTATTCTACACCCGCGAAGATAAGCTCATAATCGCGCCATCGCCGGAATGAACGGGGTTGCGAATGGTGTGCAATCGTACGTGCTGAGTCCTGCTAATACATATTTCTCTCTTTTTTCGTCTCTCAGTGGCATCGTCACCAGACAAGGACGACTTGACGTGTTTCCAACAAAGACATCACTGACCCCCGCGATTACCATCATCAAGGCTGCTGGACGTCCCGTTATGGTCCACTGTATTTTGGCGTCCACCATTCCACAGCGAGGCAATAACTTCTCTACGATGAGAAATAACATCTCTGAAAGTCAAGATATCCATGTCTTGAAAATTTCCGCATTGTTGGAAGTGTTGGAATACTTTGTGGAAAGATTCAAAGAACTTTTGAATTATTACTTCCTCGAGAAGATTAATTAATTACTCGGGGGTGGAGGCAGAAAAAGTTTTCGGGAGGGGTTTTTCTAAAAATATTTTTCCTTCGGGATATCATAATTTTTTATCTTTGAAAATATGGTAACAAGCGAGCGGTTTTGAAGTATTTTACATTTCAAAATTAAAAAGTAATACAACTTTTGGAATCCAGAGTTGCAATTTTTCATGTTCGTGAATAATGAAATTCGATTCAATTTCAGTTTCAATTTTTTTTACTAATACTTTTTGCATTTGTACTACTTTGATTGAAGGTTTGATTATCTGATATAAGGTTATATTCATATGGGTTTCTATAGAACTTTCTAAAATTTGATGCTCTAGGAATCAAACTTCTATAAAATTTATATATTTGAAACGATGATTGAGCAAATTTTGACCACACAGATAAAAGGTACATCATAAATTTATATTTTTTTCGTATAGTATATTATTCATCAAATTTTGTAGTATTTTCTGGTATTTTTATATATTTCTAATATTTCTATGGATCACTCAATAGATTTTTCGAAATTGATGCTATATTTAACGATTTTGAGAATTTTCATTGATTTTTTAGACGACAGTTTCTTTTATGAAGATTTTTAACACTCTTATTTCATATTTTTTTAGTATTTCTACAAAGAAAAGTATGTTCAATCGTATAAATTGTATGAATGAAATTGAATGCAATTTTTTGTTTTCTATATAAACTTCTAGAATATTTTCTTAAATTACATATAATTATAGTATTATAATAATAAGCAATGAAACTGTTTGAGTTTTTCAACTTTTGTAAGTGGAAAACTTTGATGTTGATTTGTTCTTCGTTGGATAAGTCATCAAAATTTTGGCTCAGTATACTATCTTCAAGTTCATTTTTTGTCATTTCTTGTTCAATTCCTAGTATTTTAATTCTTGGATTTTGTAGTTCTTGGACCTCGATATCATAATTATCTGCCAGTGTTTTTTTCAATACTTCTTCCATTTTGTTGACGTCCTCATTGCGAGCACATTTGATTTTTAATATAGTATTTCCAAAAGAATTTGAATTAGAAAATTATGATTTTTATTACAAAAATAGTGAAAATAATAAAAATGAAGGAACAGTTCTTATATCTCTAGACAATGTTATTATAAAGTGTTTGACGTTAAAATTGGGTTAATCCAAGCTTTCAATATAGAACTATTTGAAGATCAAACGAAAATTCTAATCACAACTTTTTATAGACCCCATACAGTTGATAAAAATCAGTTTGTAGAAAATTTAGACGAATTTTTAAATAAATGTAGTACAATTAAAAACCACTTTATAATAGGAGATATGAACTTAGACATTGAAAAAACAATTACTCTCATTAATAAATAATTAAATAATTATTATCAAAAGCGATATTTGTCATTAATTAATAGCTTTACTAGGGTAACAACAAAAAATAAATCTTGCATAGACCATATTTTTGGCAAAAGTGAAATAACTAAAGAGAAATTAACGCCAATTATATTAAAAACAACTTTCACGGATCACTTTTCGACGTTATTACACAAAGAGTAAATTAAATGGAAACATAAAGATAACTAAGGTAAATTACAAAAAATTTTTAAAGTTAATATCTGAAGAATCTTGGCAAGCAGTGTATAATGAAAAAGAGGTGGGTTCCATGGTCAGATTTTTTACAAATATCATTGAAAATAATTTAAAAGAATCTACTACAGTGTTCACTGTAAAAAAAGAGATAAAATACAGAAAAGAATGGATTACGAATGAACTTGTTTGGTTGTGTAAAAAAAGAGATGCAATGTATAATCGAATGATTAAACATCCACAGAATAATAATTTTAAAATTGTCTTACATAAATTTAGAAATGACTGGAATAAGATGCTAAAAAAAGCTAAATATGACTTCTATAAGACTAAATTAAGTAAAGCTAATAATGACCCGAAAAAGTTATGGAAATATGTTAATAATATAATCAATAATAAAAATAAGAATGTGGATGAAATAAATAGTATTATATCGGAGGATAATACCAAAACTATCACAGACACAAAATCAATTGTTAGTGAATTTAATAAATTTTTTAATAATATTGGACCACAATTAGCAAGTTTGATTGAAATTACTGAAAATTTTGCTAATAAAACGACATATGTACAAAACTCAATATCTCTATATCCCACAGATGAATTGGAAATTTCAAAAATAATTTCGAGTATGAAACAGGATAAAGCTGCTGGAGTAGATCATATAAACATTAAAATTATCAAAATTATTCAATCGTACATATTAAGTCCACTTAAACATATTGCTAATAATTCGATCGAACAAGGAATTTGGCCTACCGAATGGAAGAAAGCAGAAATAATACCGATATTGAAAACGGGAAATAAAAATTCATTGAACAGTTATCGATCAATTTCATTAATTTCTAATTTTGCGAAAATTTTTGAAAGGAATATTATAAAAAGAATAGTTGGTTTTGTAATAAAAGAAAATATAGTAGATACCATGCAATTTGGATTCCAAGAAAATAAATCATCTACAGATGCGATTTCCTGTGTAACGGAAAAAACTTATACAGCAATAAACGACACGATTCCTTGCATGACAATTTTTCTGGATTTGGCTAAGGCATTCGATACAGTAAATCATAATTTGTTATTAAATAAGTTGTATAACTATGGTTTTCGGGGTATATCACATCAATTATTAAGTAGCTAGTTACATAAAAGGGAACAAATGGTGAATATAAATAAAGTACGAAGTGATTCTCTAGAAGTCAATTGTGGAGTGCCTCAAGGTACAGTTCTGGGTCCAATTTTATTTATATTATACGTCAATGATTTGTTTAAACTATCCCTGACTAGGGAAATTGTATCTTTTGCTGACGACACTGCGATGCTCATCAAGGGAAGAACCGCAAGCTTAAGCTGCTTGCGGAAAGTAAACTGAACATTATTACAAAATGGCTTGCAAATAATTTTTTAACTTTAAACATAGATAAAACTGTATTTATTACTTTTGGTTCGTACAAAGATAGTTTTCCTCAACATTTCAAATTGTGTGCCCATGATAGTCATTGTTTACATAATAAACCAAGTTTTTGTAACTGCCAGGAAATCAGAAGGGTCTCTAGCACAAAATATCTTGGTATTACAATTGATCAAAATATGAGGTGGAAGGAGCATATTGATACAATTGTAGGAAAATTGAGGTACCAGATTTATCTATGCTATAAATTGAGACTTGTATTTTCAGAAAAAAAATTACTTTGTATATATTACGCTCTTTTTTGGTCGGTTGTAAATTACGGGATTGTGTCATGGGGTAGCGCTAATAATAATGTATTAAAACCTATCAGAACTTTACAAAAAAAAATATTAAAAATAATCTTTAAGAAAAAAAAAGATTTTTCGTCTGCCACACTATTTACGAATTATAAAATTATTGATATTCACAAATGTTTCATGTATAACACCTTGATTCACGAATTTGCAGACTTACAACCGAAATATCTTAACTTACCAAACAATAATAATATCCGATTCTCGACTTTAAATTACCAATTATGAAAAAAGAAAATGACAGTAAATCATTCTGCTGCGTAAAGTTTAACTACTTTAATGCATTGCCAGAAAATATCAAGAGAACAGATTTAAAATTTGTATGTAAATGAAAACTAAAGCGTTTAATCAAGCAATGGATTCGAGATCTTGATGATATTCAGATTCTGAAGATACTTTAATAATTGTATTACATTGTAGTATACTTCAAATTTGGAAAAGATGTAATTAGTATTTAAATTTGTTTAATCGTAAATTCAGGCTCGTGACAGATTTTATACGAAATCTTGCGGGAAGTGTACGTTCTGTATTATACTTTGTAAAAATTATTGCACCTGAATAAAATTATTATTATTATTATTATAATAATAAGTATGCTCCAGGACAGAAAGTTTTAATATTTTTATGAAAAATTATATCTACATAATTTTTATGTATTGAAAGATTTTTAGTAAACTAGTGAGCTAGTAGATGTGTAAGCAAGTAAGCTAGTGAGCTAGTAGATGTGTAAGCTAGTAAACTAGTAGGCTAGAAAAAGAGTAAAAAAGCAGACCAATAAGCTAGTTAATTACTAAACTAGTAAACAAGTAAGCTAGTAAGGTAGTTAACTACTGAAATCGTGAAATAGTAAAATTGTAAAATAGTCAAAAAGAAAAATAGTAATCAAGCTAACTCGTTAACAAGTAAATTAGTTAATTAGGAAACTAGTAAACTTCCCAAATTTGTATTAGTAAACTGATAAACTAGTAAGCTAGATAAATAAAAAACTAGTAAGTTAGTAAACTAGTTATCTAGGGAACTAGTAAACAAGTAAGCTAGTAAACTATTAAACTAGTAGTACACTCTTTAGCAAGTAAATTAGTGAAGCCACAGATATATAATTATTGTATTCAATTGATAAACATGCTCCAAGACCGAAAGTTTGATAAATTTCTGAGAAAATTGTATGTCAATAATTTTTATGTATTGAAAGATTTCTATTTAACTTGTAGACAAGTAAACTGGTAAGCAAGTAAACTGTTGAAGTAGTAAACTAGTAAGCTAGTAAACTAGTAAACAAGTAAGCTAGTAAAGTAATTAGCCGGTATATTAGTAATTGAGTAAATTATTAGGCCTGTAAAATAGTAAGCTAGTAGGCTAGCAAACTTATTTTTTACATTTTTCTAGCATAATATACGAAATCCTGGAGGATTTCGAAGTATTTTTATAGATAACTCATATTTAGTAGATTGCTCCAGAAATTGAAAGAACTCAATGCTTTAAAATTCGAATTTTTATCTATTACCAGTAATTTCAAGAATTAATGATAAAATCATATTCATAAACATTTTCCATGTTTTATATCATTAGTCCTTATTTGTATTTTTGAAATCATTAAAAATTTTGCATTTTTTAGAATTTTTATAGATTTATAGTATATATAGATTTGGTGCTGTAGAATCCAAAAATTTATAGATCGTAGAGGCATTTGTCGAGATTTTTTAGAAAACTTTATTTTCATACAATTCAATTAATTTCATTATTCTTTTAGAGTTTTATGGATCGAAAATTTTCAATACTTTTATATAGATATTCTATAGATTCCTAAAATTCAATAATCTGAAATTCATAGTTTTGTAAATTTTTAGCGTTTTCGTAGATTTTTATTTTTCTTGATTATTTCTTGGATTGCAATAATTTTTTAGATTCATTTTTTCTACGTAATCATACGTTTTAATAACTTTGACTTTTTTATTAAAGATATACCGCTAACGTTTTCATGCATTTCTTCATAAATTATTTTTTTATTTTCTATCGATGTAACTTTTTTAATTTCTACGTTAAATATTGATTGATTTTATCAGAATTTCGGGAGGGGTTTAAACCCTCAAAACCCCCCTCTGCCTATAAAAATAGGAATAATGATACATGTAGTTTAGTAAAAAGGAAGTAGTTGGTTTTACCATAATGTTGAAGATCATAATATCAAATTGAAGAAGATAATCAATACGTATGATATTCATATTATTAATAAAGTAAATGATAAATTAAACAACAAAGTTTTAAGGAGAGGTAAGGATAAATCACATTTTCTTGACCAGCAAGGTGTTGTTTAACAAATTAAATGTTATAACTGTAGTTTCTGTTATATTAGACAGACAAAGAGGAATCTTAGGACAAGATTGAAGGATCATATAAAAACAATACTAGATTGTCGGTTTCTAGTCGTAGTGTTTTGTCAGAACATAGATTGCATAGAGAACATAAGTTTGATTGGAAGGATATTGAAATTTTGGACAAAGAGGATAATGGATTTAAGAGGGAAATTTTAGCAATGATTTTTATCAAGGGAACTGAGAATACACTCAATTGACAGGAAGATACAAGGAATTCTAGTGCTATTTATGATGTTTGGGTATTTTTTGATGTTTTGTATTTATTATGTTTATCTCTGACCTTCAACTTGCTTTTGGAATAGGATTGTTACATTGATTTATAGAATGATTGTCAGTCATCGCTAGTGCGTTCCACATGTCTGTTTTGGGATGCACTGACATATGTTTTATAGTTGAGTTTTTCGAGAATTCATAGTAACCTTGTGATACACCTTCACATATCTGCATGATTGATTACAACAACGGTCATTTTGACTTTGATTTGTACTTTCGACAACTCATATATAGTGGGATATTCAATATGCTGAGATTTGTAAGGACTGATTAGGTTAGTTTTTGATTTTGTTCGAGAAATAATGAATTGTATGAACTGAAGGATCCTGATGAGGGCCCCTCTGCGGCCGAAACATAGATCATATGGAATAAAGTTATAATTTGAAATTCTGGCTCCGAGTGATCAGTTTTCATGTATATTGAATTTTGAGATTATTCTTCCTTCTTCGGGTGAAGAGAATATTTCCTCAGGTTCGCAAATTGAGGCCTTCGTTCTATCGAATTCAATTCTTCGGGCAACACCGTTCCGTGTTCCGGGGAAATTTTTTGTCATGCAAGAGAAACACCCAATTATAGTTTATGAAACAGCAAAGAACAGTATCCCGCGTTTCCGGGACGTCGGTTAATGAATGAAAAGTATTTTTTCATCGCACGGAGAAGGAAACTCCGACACGCCAACGATGGGATTAGCATTAAACGTAGGGTTGTAACGAACCATGAATATGTATCAATACTGCGGAGTGTAATTCGCGTTCGATGGTAGAACGCAGAGTTAGGATTTTGCGGAGTCGTGGAAACTTTAGGATGTCGTGAAAACGGATTTTTTGAACGAAATTCGGTTGGTACAAGAATTTAAATTATATATTTTTCTCATCATAGGTGTTTCGTACACTTACTTTATCTGCAAAGTTAAATTATTTCATGAAATACAAGAAGCGACATCCATTGTTCTTGGAATATTTCGATTCGAGTGAGCAGTGTAATGAATGTAATTTGCGTGCACCTGATGACAAATCGGGAATACGCGCGTTTCGTTGCTTGCTCGCGTACGAATATTTTCGCATGTGACGGATCCCGGGAGATTCATAAAGGGATATTGAGTTGGCACTTGTGATCAACGGCCGAGACGAGGAGTTTGACCGACGATAAAGGCTTTGATATGCTAAATTGCGGTGATTTGACCAGAGAAGCTGGGGTATTCTGGTTTGGGGTCACACATACGAATGTGATTTCAACGTTTTTATGGGTAAAAAACTACGACAAAATTCACTATCAAACTAGTTTTGAATTCATAAGGATTCCAGTCATTAAGTTTTATCAAAATGTCCATCAAATTCTTTGAACTGTACAAAAGTTATGCCTTCAAAGTCCTGCAATTTTTAGATACGAAAATAATAGTCTTATATCATTTCATACTGTAATGATAGTTTTTTTTTACAGTTCTTTCAACTGCTAAAATTCTATTTCACATCCGTCCCTGAAATACTCCAGCATGTTTCACCTTGCAGTATATAATAACGATGAGAAAAGTGGTTGATTAACTTTTTTTTCTGGAGAGCAATCGTGACTTGAAAAGACGGAAACGACGTTCGTGACTGCTCAGTTTTAAGGTGAGAAACAGTCTTTCACATATGTCGAGTCGTAAGCACTGGTGTCACGCCTGTAACTAATTCTTCGAATTTGATCGTTGCAAGTTACGGATCTTAATAAGCTGTACAGGTCATGATTATTTGTAACAATCGCTAACGTTCAGATTTTATGATTGTGGATGTCAGACTGATATGACATTGATACTTTTTTAACGAGTTTCAGGTACTTCATAAAAACACGCACTTATGGTGTCATGTTTTATCATTGACCACGCGATTATTTTTTCGTGATTAGCTTTTATCATCATCAAAACTACTTGCATAAAGTGTAATATAGTAACAGCATGTTCAATTGGAAAATAGAATAAAGTTATTACCTATTTTAAAAAGAATTAGTTTTCATGAATGAAGTATATTGTACATTTATTAATAGTGAGGTCACAGTACACATGAGTTCAGTTGCATTCCCGTCCTTTTGATAAGTAATTTTTAAACTTCATTGAAAGGTAATTTGGAAAATATTTAAGAATAAAATCAGGAGTTGCTGTTGCCTTCGGATTGAATTAAAAATATATACTTGATCGAACACAGAAAATTGTTTATTATTAAATACAAAGAATGACAGTGAAAATAGAGAAATTTCAATTTTTGAAAGCAAGTGTTCATGAAAATAAATGATGAAAATAATAAATAAGGTTGGAGAAATGTTTAACTAATAAAAAATTGTCATTAAATGTTTATTTTAATCGAAAATGAAAAAAATTGTAGGTTCACAAAAAAAGAAATTTAAACTAAGATTACACGACAAAAATTTTCGTATTTTCTAAGTTCAATGTGAACATTAAGAATCAAATATTTCATAGCTACATTTTTTTTTGCTAGCAAAGTTATTTTAATAAAAAACATGTTAAAATAAGTAGAATAATAAATTATATCTGAAAATTCAAGAATTATGTAAATAATTCATATAATAATTTTAAGCTTGCAGATTCAACAAATTTAGAAAAGTACGAAAGTTTGTAATTTGAAATCATACATACATCAATTAAAAACTTAAGAATGTTTTACACATAAAAATATTGAGAGAACTTACTTTCCGTCCGTTTTTGTTAGATTGCAAACTCTCGCAATTTTCGAGTATAATGTTTCATAGAAAAGAATTATTGAAAAACGCATAGATTATTGAGATTTATTGAGATTTTTCGAATAGTTCTGAAACTTTCAGTACAAATATAAAAACAAATGTTTAGGCTCTTTAAAAAATACTGTTGTACTACTGATAAAATTTGAATATATATTTTTCTTTATAAAAATAATGAAACTTTTTCACAATATAAGATTCATCACTAGCGATCATTTGAAAAAATTTCCATCAGTACAATAATAAATTTTAGCAAAAGAATTTTTTTTCTTTCGACTTTCAATTTAACATTTATCGAATAATAATTATTTGTAAACCTATCCTGTTATGTGTACAAATGAGAATCATTATAGTAATATTTAAAATGAAATTGTATGATTACATTATTGTAATGTTTTTTTTCCTACATAATAAATAAAAAATTTACTCACTGTCGATCCTTGAAAAAACATTTTGTGAAATTGATACTCTTTAAATTACTCTTTAAATTTGTAATTTGAATATACTAATAATTTATTCAACTAATTAATTGATCTTAGTAATTTAAAATGACTCTTTCATAACTCTTTAAATCTGTTAAATCTTAACAGATTGCAATATGCTAGAAGTTTTCACTGAAAAAGATGTATTTGTAAAATTCATAGGTTATATGTTGTTTCAAAAAATTGTCTGTAGCATTCTGAAAATTTAATCTTTCACTTTTCACAGATTTTATTGATAAAATTTTAACAGGGCAATTTGTGGAGTAAAACAGAAAATCTGTTTAATTCAACAGATTCTGATGTAAAGAGTACAAGAATTACCAAATAGTTTATCAAAACAACTCAACAAAAACCAACGCATTTCCGTTTTTCATATTCCCTACAACAAAACCTATAACAATTGACAGTAGTCCCTACTTTCACGGCTCAACCAACGCTTTTTTCTACTCCCATCTCGAGTGAGAACTGTAGGGTCAGGTACGTCATTACAATAATTACTCGAAGCTTTTATCTCCTTAGATTCTTGGGAACCAACTTGCTTAGGCCCGGGTCTGGTCCATAATGGCCTTCTTGAATCGAGCTTCCGCAAATCTTATGAAGTTCCTTTGAAGGCTTTTGACGTGCGATGAATGCTCGAGGTGTTCCCCGTTATGGTTTATGATGAATATGTCGGGTATCGCGTTACACCGGTCGGCTTTTTTTCACCGAATATGTAATTTGCTCAATGGAAACCGCGGCGCACAGAAAATCTGGCACATCAAACAAAAACATATCGTTCGTAGATGTATTATCGTGGCCTGGTTTTTTTCATTGGATTGCACGTTTGTTCGGAGATATTAAATGGTAGGTTCTCAGACCTTGGGAACCATGCATTTGCGGAGTGAAATACTGTATTGCATGAGTTCAATGGAGATTTTGAGAGAAAATTCATAATTTGTATTCTTAATTCACAAAAATAGAGAAGTAAGGAAATAAGCAGGGTTTGGAAGTAATGCGTTACTTGTAACTCGTAATTCTAAAATGTTACATTTTTTACTGTAATTAACAAGTAACGACAACAGGAACGAGTAACTTTTATTCGGTGACGAGTAACAATGATCCCGTTTTTTTAAGTTACTTTTATCTGTCTCATTAAGTTTTTAGCACAATTCGTAACTTTTTGAGGAAAGTTCTAAAACTGAGGTATAAGTAATTTGCAACTTCCTTATTTTTGGATGAAATTTTCTATATTAATAATTTTAAATGGAAAAATGAGGAGTATTAGTGAATTGTGTAAAAATATTGAGGAAGCATACGTTTTTTCACTTTTTATTAGAAACCTTCACAATTCAAAACATGGAATTTTAGAAATTCACATGAAAATATATGAAAATACTTAAAATCTATAGATTTTGAAATCTATAGCAGGATCTGTAAGATATGGAAATGCTGCTAAACAATTTTTTTCGAAAATAATGAATATAACTACAACAAAAAAAAAAAAAGAACGAAAAATACTCGAAATACTAAATTTTAATTAGTTTCAAGTTATTTGATTCTTCAAAAATTTATGTGATTCTAGCACTCACGAAACTTCAATTTCTCGAGCTTTGAATTCTGAAAACATATGTTTATAGAAGTCTATAAAAACATAAGAAAATTTTTCAAATCGTAGAACCCTGTGAAAAATACAAAAATATTGAGGGCACTCTAAATCTATAAAGAAACTGATTTCCGCAAAATCAATAAAATTATGTACTTCAGAAATTTTGAACTTTCAATTTTATCTCATTGTAGAAATTCAAAAGGATATTTTTGAAAAAATTCAAAAAAACCACAATATTCTATAAATACTAAAAAATACAGAAAGAAAATACGTAAAGAAAATTACGCGTGAATATATAAAACATTGAAAATCTTCCGAATATCAGGATTTCATACACCAATATATAAAAATAGTTAACGATTCTTGAAATCATAGAAAAACTGAAGGAATATCAAAAGTACTGGTATAAGTAAAAATATACCGAGAATCTGTTTATTGGACAATCTTGTAAAACACGGAAAATTTCATTATGTTCAAATTCTAGAGTTTGAAATTCTTGAAATGTTTATAACAATATATATTATAAAAATACTAAAATTGTGTAAAAATACTAGGAAATTTTGCAGCATTCTATCATCCTGAAAAGTACGAATAGTTGAAGAAATACTTAATAATCCTTCAAATTGTAAAAAAATTGAAACATAATAAAAAAATCAAAGGAAATGAAAATCTTCATAGACACTATTTGCTGAAAAATCCTCTCGAATACAAAAAATTTAATGAACTATGAATTTTAGAGCATGAAATTCTTGAAATCCATGTATGAATTTACAGAAAAATAGTAAAAATTAATAAAAATATAAAAAAATACGGCAACATTTTATAAATACTGAAAAATAGAAGAAAATTAAAAAATTCTGAAAATCTGAGTAGGTTTTAAGACTCTCTTAAAAAACTATTAAATTTGCGAATGTTTCTTTGTGGCTAACATTGAATCAATGTCATATTCAGAAATTTTGCTAACTTGAGAAAAATGTATAAATTTGAAAAAGCTAATTTTTTTTTTCAGGAAAGAAAAGCACAGATTCACATTTTTGTTAATACCTGGAATGAACAATTTCTTTAGAACAAAACCACAAGTACGTTAATGTTGTTTTTTTTAGCCTAAGTTTTTCCATGTCTTCTTATTTACATTCAATATATCGCAAAAAGTAACGTGAAAGTAACAGGACGTTACTTTCTTTAAGTGGTAACGACAACGAGTTACTATTTCTTTTCAAGTAACGGTAACGTAACGAATTACTTTTTTCACCTTTGTAACGGTAATGTAACGTGTTACATTTTTTTAAGTAACTTTCGAAACCCTGGAAATAAGTGATTACTTTATTGATATAACACTTTTATTGAACATTTGACGTTTTTCTTCAACCACACCAGTATGAATAAAGCTATTTTTGAAAATTTCTTGCAATTTATTTACACAACCCAAATATACATGACACTTTCTTATAAGACACAAAAAGATTTTTCTGGAACTTGTTTCTTTTTGAAATCAATGCACTATAACTGTTTCCACGAATCATCGCCATTTTTCAAGGACTGCAAAAAACTAGAGCAACGGCATACATCGAGGTTAAGAAGAACCATACGCAAAGACTCGGGAATATAAATTGTCAGGACTGGAATAGCGGTTCCATACGATACAAGCGTTGGTTCTAATCTGATAAAAGCGCGATAACGAGTAATGAATGGAGTTTTTGTTTCCACGCGAGCCAGATCGCTCGGAAAATAAGAGGTGATGCACGTGATGCGTGTTTGACAATGAATCATGCGCATATGCGCAAGGGATGAGA